>JAOTQQ010000012.1:25744263-25921215 GCA_026546715.1 Gallinago undulata | reverse complement strand
TAATTTTCCTGTTCAGTTCTTTTAAATCTAGCCAAAAAAAAAAAAAAAAAAAAAAAGAGAGAAAAGATTTTAAAACAGGTTCATGGTTTCCAGGTCCTAATAAAGATAATAGACTGTGAAATTTCATCTGTAGAACTTCAAATGTCAAGAATCTTAGCTAATGAAAACAACTGACTATAGGGAAAGTCATATTATCTAATCTGTTGACAGCAAAAATACACAATTTAGCGGAGGTTTTTTCCTCCACTAGTTAAAAACACATTGTTTATGAGTAAATGGATGAGTCAAAGGGTTGTTAGAAAGATGCTTGACCTTTTCTCTTCAGCCAAGTGGTCTGAATATGACCCGAGTCAGTTTGGAGTGACAGCCAGTCCTATCTGATGTGTATTCCCTGGCATATACAAAATTAGCTCAATGTCTAATTCTAGTTCACCAAGATCAATTATTCATTTTACAAGAATGATCAACTGTTCAACTGCTAGCAGATCAGATTGAAAAATACAATCCAAGCTGATGAAAAGAATGAATAACCTTTTATATTTAGGCATACCTTAGCCCAGAAGGGAAGTATTTTGACAGTATATTTGCATTTCCATCACTTATGTCACGTATGGAAGTGGAAGTGAAAATAACTGCTGTATCGTAAGGATAAGTGCAAGTGCTAATGTTAAATCCTGGAAAAGTGTTGGGTTTTTTATTATTTTGTGGCACCGATGCTTTATACAATATATGATGTGCACGTATATTTTTATTTGTGTGTCTTAATTTTACACATTATATATGATATCTATTACTATACCTAATGAAATGAAAATGTGCTAGATACCCATATAAAATACATGGAAAATGTGGAAACTCTTAATCCAATTCAAATTATGTGGTATTTTGTGTGGTATTTTAAATATCTTTGAGATAAAATCTCTATTAAGTGGATGTAAGGTTTTCCTGAAGGAGAACTTAACTTGGGAGTAAGATCATCAGTATATTTAGATATAAGGGTGAGGGAGGGAGGAAAAACATACATTATCATTCATGGTGAAATATTATGAAGTCTGTAATTTGGTTTACATTTTTGCCATACAAATATAAAAAGAGTTTAGGTTGATTTTGTGCACATTTAGTCCCAAGGCCATGCTATATGTTAATAGCTTTTCTGTCACTAATGAAAATAATGATGTAAAACACTTAGATATGTAAAAAACTACTTCTACTTTTTGTTTACATTCCACTATCTCATAATCTGTACATTTCTTTAATACAATTCCATTTCATTAAATTTTATGGGTTAACATCTTGGTTTTATTTTTTCAGCTTTTAAAAAATTAGCTTCTGTTGCAAAATTTTCCATGAAAATTTTATTTGCATGTTTTTCTCTCTTGTTTCATCTTTAGTTCATTGCTTCATCTCCTTCCTTTTCTTCTCCAAATTTCAACAATGATTTCTTTTTCTATTTGCAGTCAGGACAGTACAGGGGATTTTGGTCTGTTAAGTGACAGGCTTGGGTATTTTGGGTTACGTATTTATTTACCGGGAGATGCTGTGGCAGTGTGCAACAAATTCTCTCTCAGAGAAAGAAGAGGGAGAAAGGAAAAGATCACCATTTGGGTTAATCATGATTACCATAAACACACATGTGGTGCTGCTCCCTCCAAATCTAATTACTGAGATGAATAGCGGGAATAGAATCCTCTGTTAGGTTGGACCAAATGCATCCAGGGAATTTATATGAAAAGGTGCCATTTGTCAAATCATCATCTGTGTCCCTTGTTTCAGAGTGCTTGGTGGGAAATATCAAAAGTGTAAACATGAGTGGATTATCAGCTTTCACGGTATCAATGCGTCGCACCTTTCCTCTAGTAAAGAGAATGAATGATTGTCTGTCTTTAGAATGATCCTCCAGTGAAGGATAGTAGTGCTTATGGATTAGATGGAATTTAACACATCAGAGAGAATATTTCCTCAGCAAAAACTAAAAAAATAAAAAAAAAATCTGACTTTCAAGGGGCATGTGCATGAGTTACTATATATCAATTTTAGCGAATTAAAGTGATTAAGATATCGTATAAGGAAATCTATTTTAAAAATTGTAAATGAGAATTTGGGAACTGAGATGCCAAGGGTTATAATTCAGGGAAATTTAAACTGCAGTTTCAGGTCCTTTTTCAAATTGCTGTTCTGGGCTCTGGCTAGACAATGCTCAGATAGGTCGGAGTCCAAGAAGCCTAAAACTCATCAAATTCAGATTGTCACAACTGTGGAAAAAGTGGAAAATCAAATCAATTTTTTTTGTGTTATTCAGGAGACAGGAAAAGGAAGAAGAATTTAAGCTGGGCTATAAAGAGTCAAATACAAAATAATTATTAGCAATAATAAAAATATCCATGGAAATTTGCTGAGTTGACTGTGAGTTTTGGTACTTTTTCTGTTGTGCTCAAATGATATGAAATGGTGAATTGTGTGTCTTCAGTGCCCTCTGAAAATCAGAGCCCTCCAATAAAGCATTCAGGAAATGTTACATTTCATTTAAAAAAAACCAAAAAACAACAAAAAAAAAACCAACAGAAACAAAAACACAGCCTCCCAGCCTCCCATTATTTCACATTACAGTGCCATTTAGTGACCAACAGAGCAGGGGTCAACACAATCGATCACAGGGCCAATGATTTGAAATGATGCACAAGATGGATTGTAGGAGCCCAAGAGCTGCAGCACCTTGAGGGAGACATCTAGGAGAGAGAGAAGGCAGATCCCAGCTTCTCTGCCTAGAGAAGGCCCTTGCAGGGGGACAAGACATCGTTGTTAGCATCATTGGGAACACTGACTTCTGAAAAAAACAACATCTTCTTGTTCCTGTTGATATTCCAGTGCACACTTAACCTCTAATTTGAGCAAGAAAAATGCAGCTTGGCACACCTCTTGCTGCCCTTGGTTTAGAGGATTTCTAGCACAACACTGAATATTTCCCTAAGGACACAGACCTGCATGAGGGGAAGGAGATGCCTCTCACTTTTCTTTCTTGTAAATTCACTAAATAATCATCACATTTTGTAATGATGTCACCAACGTGAAAGGAGCTGGCAGAGACAGATGAAGAGAGGAATGAAGGAAAAGGATAGAAGGGAAGGGAAGGGAAGGGAAGGGAAGGGAAGGGAAGGGAAGGGAAGGGAAGGGAAGGACCTATGACTGAACTTGGACAGTAGACATTTTAAAAAACAAATATTGTGTTTTGCTGTAAGTGATATTGATAAAAAAGCAATTCGATTGTAACAGGCTGCTTTTGTAACTTTTTGCTTTTATTTTCAGGGATTGTGAAATTTCTAACTTGAATTTGAATATATAGGCTTTACTTGATTCTTGAATAAAAAGAGCATAAAATCGCTTTTCTTTTTATAGATAAAAATGTAAACTGAATTTGCTTATCACGCCTCTTTCAAAACAGAGTCTTAAATTTCATTGGTGTGACATAGCACATCTGGCTGTGTCACACTAACACGACAGCACATGGCTGATGTGACATGAAATTCAACAGGACGACACAGAGTTTCAGAACAGGAATTCTGTCAGAACATTGTATTTGCTGGATACCACTTAAGAAAACAGAGTTCAAAGCCCTTGTGCAATTTGCTCCACCTTCATTCCCAAACGCAAAATGGCTCTACTTAGCTGCAGCCATCTGAAGGTGTTTAATAGACTGTGCTTTTCTTTGTAAATAATTGTGTTCCAGAAAAAATTAACTAGGTTTATAGCAACTGAATTAGCCAAGAAGTTTTCTGTAACAAGTTGGTTTTAGGCCAAATACATTTCACCTAAAAGCTCACTAACACCGAGACTGCTTGAGGAGCCAATCTCTCCACACTGTTCTGTTTTAATAGTTTAGTTTATCCAGCTTCATAAAGGTTATTTCTCAGCCTTATGCTCAGGAAAGTGTGATACCTATAAAGAACTGGATTTATACACAAGTGAAAATAAGTAGCAGAGTGTTGAATACCGGAGAGACCTCTTCAGATACAGGGGGGGTTTTACATTTTAACAGTAACTCTTCATGATATATGATATTTTTGTCATCACCTCTTATTTCATCCACGGAGCTCATGCGGGCACATGGAGATTGAGCCTGTCTTTAAATTGAAATTAAACAAAGAAGATTTTTCCTGTTTTGTGGACAGATGGCAGCTTATTACAGGTATTTTCAAATGGTTCCTCTGTGCTTATGTGGACATATGTCAACGAAAAGTGAGTTGCTGTCAAGCTGGACTCTTGATTTCTTGCTGAGGAGCAGTTATATCCCACTCTTTTTACTGACACGTGAAAAGATTAATAAATGACTTTTCTTTTAGTAAAGGGAGCTTTCTGTTGTCGTGAACTACTAGATTAAATTAAGTAATTATACACCTTTACACTAAATATTAGGAGATCGATTCAATAATTACTCATCTTTGAGACGTTTATAATAATACTCTTTGGAACTACCCTCTAGCTCCTAGGATCCCAGTATGAAAACCTTGGAACAAAGGAAAATAATCCAAACCTAAATCCATTCTGAGGTAAAGTAGTGGTACCCTCACCTGAATGGCGAACAATTTGAAAACCTCTTGGTAAGAAAGCACAGGCTGGTGTAAATTGAATTGCAAATACCCCAGTCAAGTGCTCCTGTTCTCCATAGAGATGGTGATTGCAAGCTTTGAGGAAAGCATTGCTCAGTTGCTCAGCCGCAACTTGGTATTTTAAAGAGAAGCTCAAGTAAATCTCCTCAGCTCTCCTCTGAGAGAGAACAGGGAAATGGAGCAGTAGAAAACAAACAGACTCCAGAAACTAATCTGACCAGCTTTCACTGATGAATTAATTTCTCTGGAATTACCCATTAGAGCTTGAGTCCTACAAGCTACTGAGCAGCCTTTCTCTTCTCCAGCACAGCACTTAAGTATGTGCTTAAACTTAAACATAAGTGTTCTTTGGGGTTAGCTTGACTGGGTCAGACTACTCAGTGCTTCACAGAATCAAGCACTAAACTGTCATCTATCAATTTAACTCCTTGCCATTTTTCCCTAAAACCCTTAAAATTAACTTTTCATTAAGTTTACACTTTGTGAAGCTAAAATGTAAATATTTCTTGGACAAAATAATCTCTTTGCTGATTGCTGAAGAACATCAATAAAATGATACAATTTCTTCCAAATTATATAACATCTGACCTAATAAAATTATATTCTATGATAAAAAAACAAACACAAACCACCACTCCAAATCTCTCAGTGCTCTCTGTCAACTTTTCCATCAATATTTTATACTTCTTACTCCAATAAGGAGATGCTGAACACCTGTGACTGGTCATGTGAAATTATTTTTCTCCTAGACACGACAAATAGAAGTATAAGGAACACAGTTTGCAGAAAACATGCAACCATTAATCTCTTGGAGTGAATTAAGAATTCCTAATTGTGTCAAGAATATTAAGAATATTTCTAATCAGTGCAATCTGTTCTTGTTAGAACTGCAAAGTTTTTATAAGCCACAGCTACTAGAAAAACTAGGTTCAGATAAGGACTGCAGATGGACACAATTCAAATCAGTCTGACTTTTGCTGAGTAATAATTTGCTATCTCCTAGAATCATGCAAAAAATCTTAAAATTAAAAATTCAGAAGGACATCAAAGTGAATATTTTGTGTACAAGGTTTAAATACACTTTATCATGTATTTACTTTCATCTCTAATGTACACAATATAAATAAATTACCTCATGGCCCATGAGGTAATTTGATCCAATGTAAGGTGCAAAATATTTAGGGAAAGTTAGTACTACAGACCAAAGGACATATTCTCCCCCCAAAACTATTGCAGTTGCAATCATACCAAATGCTGACTTGACAGTCTCAGCAGATGTAGGAATGCCCAGTGGGATCTCAAAGGTATCTTCACAATCGCTGCTGTCACGATACATCCACATACCCATTTCACAGACGCTTAAGATACCTTCAAATAAATCAAAAGTATCACTTAGGAGGTTGTCAGTAGAATTTCTTCCCAGTTCTATCTCAGATTACAAATCTAGGGTTTCATAATGTCAACTTGCTTAACTTTCTTAACCTGGTCTAGTGGGATGTGTCCTTGCCCATGCCAGGGCCTTTGAACTAAGTGACATTTAACGTCCCTTCTAACCTAAACCCTTCTATGACTCTGTGATTCTATATTAACAAAAGAAAAATAACAACACCAAAATTTAATATAGTCAAGAAATAAAACAGTGAAAAAATAACCAATTGGTTTGGGAAAAAAATGTGAAAAGATACTTGCAAAGAGAGGGGTAAAAATCAAACTAATTACACTTCTGAAATCTTTGGATATTGATTGATTTTGATTCTTTCCTCTGGAAATTATGGTGTAGAATTATCACTGAAGCCAACGGTGAAGCAGAAATAATTTATTGTCAAAATAATTTCTTAAAAACAAAGTATTCTTATATAAACCTAAATCCTAAGGGGTTTCTTGATTCTGTGATCAAACCAGAACTGGATGTCTCCCCTCCTTCATGATGATTAAGCACTTCTTCCTTGCCCACCAAAAATCAGAAGACTGTCGTATGCCAAATTCAACCTGAGAAAATAGGTCATTAACTGTGGGAAGTTCTTCTCATCTTTGCTAAAGAAAATGGTTGAAACATTCATCTGGTGTTTTTTTCAAGCAGGTAAATATCCATGGTGTTAGTTTTAATGTAGATTTTTACTCTTCTGAAGACTAGGCATCTTTGTTCTGATATAGATATGATGAATCAAGATTTAACATTTCTGGTGCTATGTTAAGTATATTAAATAAGTGAGAAAATAAACATATATCCCTGGGCATTTCAGGCCAGGATAAAAACCGTACCTACTTATTTTGAAGATATTTACACAGATAAGGAAACTCTCCTTTTTATTTTCCAAATAATTCTAGAAGACTGCTAATACCTGGAAAAGAAATGAGGTTTGCAGTGTAACTTTATTATTATTCAAATTGCCTTACTGATAGGAACACATTAATCTTTTTTAATTACAGCCAAATCTCTGTGCTTCATTCAATACAGCACAAGACACTATCCAGTATTAGCTGGGTGTGGAAAAAACAATGGATTCAGTTTTCTCCTGTGTTTAAATATCAGCAATTCCAACTATCCTTTCCTTGTGGGTTTTTGTTTTTTTTTCATTTTACTTAGAGCTCTCTTTCCAAGTAGAAGAGCTCACTAGCAAATTGTATTACCTTTGGAGTTCAGTAGACATGTCCTGAACTTTATCATCTGGTGATATTCACTGAGCAGAATGCATTATCTTGATGTCTCCCTTTTCTCCTCAATTTGTCTTGGAAATATTAAACTTTGTTGCAGGCAGAGGAATACGCTACACTCCAAAGCTCTTTTGCAGGGCAGTCACTTGCTTAAAATTCTAATATGTCTTACCTGGAGTTCATATGTTTATTGGGACTTTGACAAAAGTTTTTGCAAAGCTAAAACTTTAAAGTTTTTATGACACTGTATTTGTTTCTTTGCTATAGGACCATAGTTATAGCGGGACTTATTGAAAAGACGATGACAGTATATCATATCATAGAGAGCAGTTGATTTTCATCATTTTGGCTTTTATACACAGAGATAGGTAGAATGTGTTGTTCTTAGGGAAAGCTTCTTCCCTAGAGATTCTGACCATACACACCTGGTAGAATGCTATGGGCGCCGTAATAAAAATGGTAGAGAGTAGGACAGAGAGGTAGGAACTGGAGAATGGATGGCAAGACTAGGGCCCGAGTCTCTTATGAAACTAGGGACTATATATGTAGCCACATCTCACACTTAAGACGATTCTGCCAGGGTTTAGAGGCCACCGTGCAGAGCTTGGCCCAACACAGAAAACCTATGAAGATTGATGGACTGAAAAAATAAAGTGCCATTTATTGGCAAATCCACACTGAGGTGACCCCCCTCCTGGAAGAAACAATGGAAGGAAGACAGGCAAAACTCTTTAGAAAAGACCTCTGTCAATATTTAGGTTATTGTCGTTACCAACCAAAGTTTTTCCAGCACATTTCCTGGGTTGGTTGCATCAACATTTGGCAAGTCAAAATTAAGCTCCAAACTCAAACCATCTCTCCCCAAATTCAACTCCATTTTCTTAAAATGATAGCTCCTCTTCCTTCACTGACAAGGTTTCTTAAATTTTATCCATCTTTTCCCCTTTTCATTCTCCAGTGGTCTGAGATGGGCTTGCATTACGTACATTTGAGAGTCCTCAAATTCTTCTCCTCACTGAAATCTCTGAAAACTGGTGTGAAAAGTTAATCTGTCTGCTTCTGGTGTAAGAAGAGAACACAGAATCCATCTACTTTGATTATAATTTGAAAATACAGTATTGAAAAGCAGTATGTTTCTAGAGAAACTCCCACAAAACCTGTAAACAGTAATTTAATTGAAAGTTCTTAAAAGGTCAGTGCCAAATAGGTAGCAAAGTCTCATTGTTAGGATATTTCAACAAAAAGCTTCTTGAGCATTACATGATCTGTATATATCAGCACATACTGCAGACATGGACATGCTGCACAAATTTTGTTTAAAAAAAGTAGAGTGTAGTAGGTGATGTATCATTGGAATTTTAATACCGAGGTTGGTAAATGAATGTAAACTTCTATTTGCACTATCTGGCATTTTTGTGCAGTATATTTATCAAGAACCTGCCTCAGCAAAAAGCAGATAAAAGCAAAGCAGGGCTCTGTGAATGTCTTTTCCTTGCATTTCTGAGAAGTCCAAGAACAAGACACAATAGCTGCTTCCCCAGCCAAAGGGAAAAAACGCAGTAATTTTCAATGAGTTATTGAACCTTTACACTGCAAGTAAAGTTTTGCGCAAAACCACAAACTGGTGCTTTCAGAAAGCCTGTTTTGGTCTCAATGACTGAATAGTGTCTATAGCAGTGATCAGTAAAAAGGGTCTGGCTGTATTGCTTTGGCATTCTTGGGCAGCAAGCTCTTAGATAAAATGACCTCTATTTTATAGGACAAACATTACAGCATTCCGAGTTGTCTGATTCTCTGACACCAGCAGTGACAGGAGAATAGTGAAATAAGCCATATAAATATTCAAGGAGAGAGCATTTGCCTTAATACTTAATTTATCTTTTTTTCCCTACTAAGTCTACTTACAGACCTGCTATCAGAGAAGCAATTTACTTGAAAGCTATGCTTCCTAATGTTCTCATTTTGATTTTGTGTTTGCAGATCAAAGAGGAAATCTACCCTTACGAAACTTTCTCAATTTATCACCTTGGTGGATTTCACATTTATTAGATTCTTATCCATATGAGCCTATGTAAAACTTAATGTATAATTTCCACCATTATGTGTCATGCAGAAGCCATGGTTTGATTTTTTTTTTTGATGTATCAGGTGGTGTAACAGGTACAACAGGTCCCAGGAACAATTCATCTCTTCTCATCTTAATGTTCTTCTCATCTTAATGTTCTTGCTATAAATTTTGTACATAGAGCACCTATGTGTACCCTGCTTAATTTCATCTTATCATTCAGCTGTCAAGGCAAATGAATATATGTATAAAGAAGAAACAGAATTGATTATTGCAACTGGTTTGTAACTTCTTCCGTGAAATATTGTCAGCTGGATCACGATGACCTTTTCGTAATGGGAAAAAATAAAAATAGACATGAAGGAAAATGGAAAGTCTGAGGGAATCACAAAAGAAAAAAGGGCAAGACATTAAAAATTACCAGTTTTGGTTGCTTCCATTTCTAGATAGCTAACCTTTTGGTTTCCAGGAGGAGCAAACACTTACTTCGAGAAGCATTTAAAATGTCTAATCTTAGTTACCCAAAACCGTGACTCATCTACTTCTTCATGTCCTTAGCCTTTTGAATCTCTGTGAGGTTTTCCTTACATACTTTTTTTTTTTTTTCTTTTTTTCTGGATTCCTCCAGAAGGCAGTAAGGTGTTTTTTTCCTCAATGAAAAGAACCAGAAGTTTTAAGCCCTGGATTACATGAAACTGGTTTGTGGGAAGATGGTAAATAGCAGCCATAAATCATTTCCCTCACAGGAGAGGAATATACTCTTCCGCATTTTGGAAGATACAATATTAACTAGATTGGCCTGACCTACTAGGATGATTCCTAGTTTATTTAAATTGTTTACTTTATTTGACAGTGAGAAAAACCAACAGCATTTTCTTGATAGTTTGGATTGTTAAGTTTCACTAGTGTATTTTTTGCAATGGATAGACTGGATAGACCAAATACACACCCTAAATGGCCAGGAATTGAAATTTTTGACCTTGATAAGAACCCTAAAGGAAAATACATTGATAGTTTTAATTGATCAGATTGACTAGGGTATGTATTATTTTGGAAATGTAACATACACTAAGTAAAAAAGGCAGAAAGAAAAAGGACTTTTGGATGTATTCTGACTTTGTCTTTTAAAGAATGGCCTCAAACCCATGATGGCATATCTTATTTGATAAAACTTTTTGGATTCACCTGCGCTCAACTGAAAAATCATTGTAACTTGACTGATAAAATTCCCAGTAAAACACTAACTGTCTTACTCACTTCCCTTTCCTACGTTGCATTGACCACATTGACCACACTGTCTCTGCTGATGGTGATTGCTCTCACCCTAACATCTGCAGTAGCTGCACACCCCTTTAGGACATGAAGGCCATTAAAGGGACAAAGGTAGTGGTATTTCATCCTAGTGAAGTACAATGCAATGGAAATCTCAAAATTAATATTTTAAAATACCCAAATTACCATTCCACTGATATTGAACTACTAACCAGTGCAAAGACAGTCTATGAGTAAAAACAAAAAGTTCCATGGTCATTTCGAATCCCCCTGAAACTAAGAAAGGTTTTCAGAAAGAACTTTATTACTGGAGTTCTAACGAAGAAGAATTTTCCACTGGCCAAACTAAAGGGAGGGACATGTATCGTTAGCCCTTGTTATTCTCACTGTTCACTTGCACTCTATCTGATAAAAGAAAGACAGCCATGAAAAATAACAGTGAAATGTTTGGAGTTACTGTATTAGTAATGCATGCAACTTCCAGAATACTATAGATAAGGGCTAGAAATATCAAACAAGAATAAAGATAAGGAGGAAAGAAAAACAAGTGTGACTCAAGAAATAAATGATGACTATTCCTTATCACCTCAGCACATTTCTACACAAAATGCATACGATGAGGGTCCTCTGGGTAAATAGTACATTTAAAGTACAATTTTTCAAATGGATATACCTGAATTAGAATGCATAATAATAATAGTAATAATAGGTAAGATTCAAGCAGAATATAATAAGTGAATCTGAACTCATGCTTACAAAAAAATGCACAAGTAGGTAGGAATAAAACCAGAAAGTCTGAGTTTCAATTAGTGAAGAAAACAAAAGACAACAAGAAAAGGCTCTACAAATACACTATTCCTCTTATAAAAAAGAGGAAAACAAAGGGAAGAATAATTCTATTAACAAACAGGAAAAGAATTAACAATGATTTGCCAAGAGCAAATGATGTTAAATCTGCCCAAGTTCTTTCTTTGATAGAATATAGTGAGTGTGAGAGAAATTGTTATTTGGATTTTGCAACATTTTGGGGATTATTCCAATGGCTCCTAAGCAAGTTAAAAAAATACCAGTCTAGACGTAACTTACTTCAATGTCATTTTTACAACAAATTGACTTGTTAATATACAACAAATCTGAACAGTAGCTCTCAAAAAAGAGCTATCAATACGTCTCTGTCAACATAGGAAGGGATCTTCTTCAGACAGGGTTTATCATAGGCCAAGTTCCACTGAACAGTTTCAAAAATATGGATGACAAGAGTGACATTTTTACAGGAAACTGCAAAGAACAATGGTTGCAAGCTTTTTGGAGAATATGATCATAAATCAAAATGATCCTGGCTAATTGGAGAGAAAGCAACAAATTGACAAGAGCAAACGAAATGAAAGCGTGAGCAAAGATGTACAGTTCAAAGAGAGTATTTTAAATGCACTCATAAAAAATAAGACCTGTACAAGAGAACAGAAAAGAATCTAAGGGTTATAATGTCTTTGAAATTAAATACGAGTCAGCTACATGTTTCCATTACAAAAACATTACATTAGGCAATGCAGATCAGAGCTTTGGCAACAGAAGTATCCAGTGTAGGACACATTAAATAATTATTCCATTCTCTCTGTTCTGATGAAACTAGAGATAAGTTGGTATAGTTTCATTTTTAGGAAAAAAAAATTCCCTCTTTCTTAATTGTTTAATTGATAAAACACCAGAACAACCTAACTTAGACTACTATGAAATCTCTCTCATTTTTTGCTATTTATTGCATTTGAATTGAAGAAATAAGAAAATAAGAAAATAACGGGTTTACTGTCTGGTTGATCCAGCACATGTTGGATCTCTTCCTTTCAAACAATTAATTTCTCATTGAACTTGAGGCATAAGCTTTCAATGGATAACAAAATACATGGATATCATAAATTATTATTATCCACTATGAGCTTACCTGAAATGTTTTCAGTCGTGTCTTTTTCTTTAGGTTACTCAGGCCTTCTAGATAAGCATAAAGCCTTCATTCTGAGGACAGAGAAATGTTAATTCCACTCTGAAATATGTAATGTGACTCGTATATTTTATTTGTTCTTTAACAATTCCAAAGGTATATTTGGGGGTATTCATAACTAATCCTATTTTTACTTATATTTTTAAATAAAAAGTAAAATCTCCATTTGGAATTTTATCTTGACATACAAAGTTTTACTTTGTAGGGTTTTAATAATTTTAAATTAAAAGAGAAGCTAAAGAAAAGCACTAAGTGAACAGGCTTTTTTTTTAATACAAATTTACACTTTTCATTCAAAATTGTGACAATAAAAAACACTTTTACTTTTAAATTCAGACAGGTTTTTTCACAAACCAGAGACCAATGTGGCAGCTGAATTACATGCTGAATGTAGCGGGTAAATAAGAGATTGAGTTAACTCATCTTCAGGTGATAAAAAGTGGTATCCAGATGATGAAACCCAGGCGTTAACATAGATTTTGCCCTACATCCCAAAAGAAATCTCTACTATAATCTGCATTTGGTGGCAAAGGAACAGTCCCCGACACACCACTTTCCTATGTGGCTGATAGTGTGCTATTAGGAAAGATGTTATTCATAAAAGTTATATGTTATTAATTAATCATTGAAATGTATTCGTACTTCCAACTGCAATATCCCAAGTTATTTAATTATTAGCTAGTTGTGAGATCTTGATGCATCCATTTAAATTTGAACTGTTATTTATCTAGCATGCAATCATAGCTGTACCCAGTCTAAATTAAAAATGCAGCGAAAGGCACTGAAGACACTTTATTTGAAGTGTTACCAAATATGTTACAGGACGTAAAGCTGTGTAATTAGTTACGGGATCATATTTATAGCATTGGAGTATCCCAAGCATTAAATGGCTTTTGTAGTTGATTAAAGGTTGAAGTGATGCTGAGGTAGAACTGCCAACGTTGGCAACCCATACATTTTCTCCCAGTCTCCGAAGTGCTGCGCTGGCTTCCTTTAGGGCTGTCCAATGCTACCACTTGAACCAACGATGAATGATGGAGATTATGGTTTACTTGTAATGTGAGGAGGATTCAGAGCAGAGTGTGAGAGATTAAGGAGCAGATAATGGAAGGTTAGAAATCAGGAAGAAATAGCATCATGGAGGTGGAGGACTGATGTGCAATGCTAGGAAGAGACAACTAAGTATGAAAGAAGGTAGAAGTGAAGAGGGCAGGGAGTGGAAAAATGAGGTGGACTTTATTTTATCTTGAAAATATTGTCTAGGTATCTGACAAGAGGGTAAGTGCAACACCTGGAATGCTTAAAAGAATATTTTTTTTAAATAAACCTTATGAGATCTGTAAAGACTGCAGATCAGAGGAGATGATTATGTGTGTGTGTGTGTGTAGCCATGAGCCAAATAAATTTTTTTGGCATGAACTCAATGCAGTCTGGGGAGCATCCTCAGTGGGAACATGATCCTACCTCACACACACAAGGCAGCTGAGCAAAATATTAGCCCTATGTGCTGACTCAGCAACAAGGGTATGTATGGTCCAGGGAAACAGAAGGACTCATCAAAGAACATATGAAATCTCAGGACAAATTATCACTGACCACTTACGGGATGACCCAGGCAGGACAGCTGTACTATGTTCCTCTCCATCTACCCAAAGTTGTGAGTGAATGGGGTTTTCCTTATTCCCGTTCATTAGTCCAATTAGTCCATAGCCAGCCTGTTTATTCCAGTTTTGCAGGCAGGAAAAAAAAAAAAAGAGAACAAAGGACAGATAACTTCAGACAAAATAAAGAACTCTGTTTTTTCAATGTCTGCTCCATATTAAGATCTCCCTTCTGAGCCTTCTAATACTATATTTGGAAACAATTTGATCTATGTATAGGATTATACTACTTTCAAATATCCTTTGGAGGAAAAGTCATTTTATTTGGTAAATAGAATGCATGAATAATGAAGAATACAAGAATACTATAAAATAATTAGGAAGTGGTTCAAAGGTGCTCATTTACAATGGAAGAAATTAAATATGCAAATAAATTATTATCACAGAGGTAGTTAACAAACAAATGAGTAGGAGAAAAAGATTGTGCCTTCTAATTCATCATTGTTTAAAGGACACCTGTGAGTTCTAGTTGAAAAATGACAACACTGAGAAATGCAGATGGTTGCATTTTGCCTTCTATCAGTAATTTCTTTTATACATTAATTAAATGGCAGGAGAAAGCAACAACGTTTCCTGTAAGAAAACAGTATGGTTTAAATATATATTATATAATTTACATTAATTAAATATTTAAGTAAAATGGCTAAATAAAGGAGTGAAAAACATCTTTCCATCTCACATGTCTCCTGCTTTGTCTGTTTTCTCAAAACAACAGGAACTGCTAGAAACCCCATGTAGACTTGTCATGGAAAATTTGACCAGTTAAACAGCTCCCTGCACTTTTTCTGTGCTGCTTCTTTAAGGCTTCATAACATGATGGCACCTGAGAACCAAGCTATGTTCTCAGAAAGATGTTATTATATCTACGATGTTCAGAAGAACGCTATTTGCTTTTATTTGTAAGCCCACCGGTGTTAACATCATATCGACAGACCAGACATCAGGTGAGCAGACATCCTTTCGTGTCTCTGGAGAGCCTATAGATCTTTCAGAATCAAATATTATTGAATAAGATTGGCCAGATGTAATGAAACAAGTGGTGAGAAAGGATTGGACCAGAATATTTGAGACAAATTTAAAGAAGTGTGTATTTCAGCACTGTAATTTCCATGAGTATGGAGGAGATACAGGGAAGCAAGAGGGGAGGTTTAGCAGCTTCTGGAAATTTAAGCTTCCAATAAAATCTCACCAAGTAAAAATAGTTTGATAGTCTATCCTATTTCTTGCTTTCTACTTCAACAAAATATCACAGACCTTGCCTGGTTTAGGCAGGACAGAGGGGGATATCTGCTGAGAACCATGGGCACTAAACTCATCTCAGTGTGATATTTGTAATTTGTTTCCACAAGTATTCAATATATCCACATTTTGGGGGGTTTGTGTAGTTTTGTTGTTTGGTTGGTTTTTTTTAAAGAGAAGAAAGGAAAGAAAGAAAAACATTTGCAAGAAAAACAGTCCCCTATTTCAGAAATAATGTTTGCTGGCAAACAAGTACAGTATGTGCTCTAAAACAGTTTACTCTAATACAATATATACTGAATTACTTCTTGAATTGCCACCTTCCAAAAGAAACAAGTAATAGTTCAGAGGATGAAAATTACTGACTGATCGTGCTGATTATATATATTTATTGTAGGTTGTGCTATAAATGTACCAGACATGGAATAAGTCAGCTCTTTCATTCTATTAAAAAAAAAAAAAACAACCACAACCCCCCCCCCCAAAACAAACAAAAAAGCAACACAGAACACATCAATTTTTCCTAGTACACTGGAAACATATTTTTCACAGAAATAAACACATTTTGCAACCTTTTCTTTTTCTCCTTTACTTTGATAAAATAAAAGGTACATAGCAGGGTGTCTTGTAACAAACTGTCTCTTGAAATTGCAACAGGACATTCTATATGCCTAGTGGCCATTTAATTTAATGGGATTTTTATTAGTTTACACCAACTGGTTTATTTAAACCACAGGGGTCTTTGCAAATAAAAGCACAATTTGAACATGGAAGAAAACCAATTCCAACTATTTTATTTTAAAAATTAAATATATTGCATTTGATTCATCTTTTAAAATGGTATTTTTCCTAACAATTTCATGAAATTTCACTTCTGCTGAAACGTAAAAACCAATTCAGTTCTTTAATTGTCATTGTGTAACAGTCCAATTGCTTTGAGAATCTCAACAGACTTTACTGCAAAAGAGCATTATTTTTACACCTGAAGCATGGAAATGAGGTTTACATCCAAAAAGTTCTCTTTGTTTTCCTACTTGAAGGAACATTTTTATTTACTTTATATCTTCACATCCTACTTTTTACACACACGGGGGCAGGAAAGTGGATGTATGTGGGTGTCCACAATAATCTGAAATGTCTATCAATCATGGCAGTCTTTAGGCTTCTGTATCTATTAACTTAATTTGACTGCTTTTAGCTTAATTTGTGATAGTTATATTTTATAATGGCTCTATATTATTATTATTAAGACCAACAAGATTGATGTACATTCTAATTATTAGTTTTCCATTGAAGTTCATTAATAATCTCATCTTCTTTCTTAAACTACTTCATTAAAGTTTTCTTAAATAAAACAGCAAAAACCATAACAAAAAAATCAGTTTTGTACTATGGAGATTACAGAGGAAAAAACCTCTGACAAGAAAAGTAATGTTTTATTGAGAAATGCTTATTTTAGGTAAGGGTCATTTGAAGTTCAAAAAATCTTTTTGTACCTCTCTGAACTGAAAGTACTAAGCGTTGTCCATACTGTAAAGCACAGTTTTTGTTTCAAAGAGTTTATAATTTAAAAAAACTCTGCTATTTGTAAGAGCTAGCCGATGAGAATTAAGAAAAAAATATGTACCAACATCTATAGGATGGATAAAAAGGTTCCAGCCAAGAATGTAGAACGAATGGGTGTCAACAGGATACTACTTAGCAGTACAGTGATTTTTTTTAGCTCACTTAAGAGAAAACTGGCTAAGAAGCTACACAGCAACAATCCACATTAAAAGAACATTATCAGGTTACAAAGTCAAGCACTCGGATTGCTAGAATTTCATGGTACCACAAATGAAATGTTACTATATTTTGGAAAAGTGGTATTAAATACCTTGCCTACATGAGCAAATGAGGAAAGCTTTCAGTGCTAATCATTGCTTGACCTAGGGCAGATGTATTACTTCCACAAACCAAAGGAATGAAGAACAAGAATTCCCTTAGTATGAATACATCAAATGCTACTAGTGACCAAATATGAAAAACAACTATTATTCAGTCACATAAAAAGGATGAGTATTCTTTTGTGGACTGTCTGCAACTATGGATCTGTATACGGTGTTTCTAACAAGCATATATTTTATATATTCTATTGTATATGATTCCATTCTGCACAATTAGGAGAGAGACTTGCTCTTCCTACTGAATATGTAAATTTAAACACTTACAAAGGTATTTATATATGAGCTTTGTCATTTTCCTGTTTCAAAAATAGAAATAATCTAGCAAAACAAGACCCAGTTGGATCTCTCAGAGGCAGGTTACCGCTCCTCCCTGCACACAATGACTAATCAGCTAGAAATATTCAAAATGAATGATTTACTGATCACAGATTAATTTCAAATTGTCAGCTGACGTTGCAAGAACTGACAAATAGCAGCTAATAATTGTATTAAGGACTGAACTAGAAATCTTTATTCGTGAAAAGATTTATAATGAGGAAAAGGGCTACATTGACAATGAGTAGTGGGAGTGCTGCTGAGCTCACTTTTACAGGATTAAATCTGACTTTGATTAAGGCAGTGGGCTTGTTTGTTGGTTGAGTCTAACTCACCCCAGTCTAAGCAAGTAAAGAAGCAGAATAATTTTTATAAGCAAGAAAGTAATGTATAGTAAAAAATGTCAAGAAGAATCTGTGTGTAAGGGCCAGATGTCACACAAGAAAGCAAAGTAGTGCAAATGTGCAAAAGTAAGACTATGGAAGTGAAGAACAGCCTGATTTGATTTTAGAAGGTCTGACACCAGAGACAGAATACGTTGTTACTAAATGCTAACAGGGGGAAATGGTGTCTTGCTTCACGTTGGGTTACTTTTCCATATTGCTTAAAACCACAGAAGACATATGATTTATTCTGTATGTTTATTCTAAACAATTTACTCTGTATTTTAATGACAAAGTAAACATCATCTGGGATCATCCTGGATTAGTTGGATGATTGGATCTTGAAAAATGACTCCTACAGCATAGTTTTCTTTTGAAGACAGAGATGTACAAGAACTATGTGACTACCTTCTGTTTCTATTTGAGAAAAAGCTAAGTCTCTGGCTGATTTTGGAGTCTGAAAGTTAACAAGGTCTCTCAGAGCCACGTTGTCCCTTCTTACCGATCTGCGCTTCATTCAGTGCCCAAGTAATTGAGTATTTTGTCACGATGTTCAAATTTAAATCTTTCAAACTAATGTAAAGAATAGGAAATCATTAGTAGGGAATAAAAAACTGTAGAGCAGATTGAAAAAGGAATTTACAACAGTAATTGAACATCCAATGACAAGCCACTAGGAGAAAAGAGAACACATTACTGTCAGTAAATTTGAGAGGCTTATAACTCAGGTTAATAATTGGGCACTGTAAAGCACATAACTATGAAAAAAAAAAGTTTTTATACATCATACAGACCACAGGTATCAGACTATTGGATATTAAAGGTACAGATACTAGATACTACAGATTACATTATTTTCCACAAGTTAGGACACTGAATGTGTCAAAACCCAGCTCTCTAATGCTGCCCATCTTATCCAATCACAAATCGTGACTTAGTTTTCCCTCAAAATCAGAAGTTTAACATTAAAATCTGAAGATTTGATTTTGACATATGGTCTCTTCCCTGGTGAGATTTTAACACTTGAAAATAAATGAAGACATCCTGTCCAATCCCAGAAGAACCACAGTAATTTACCTCTGTGAGAGACTTTTATACACCAGAGCAGGAGTTGAAAGGAAATTTGGTATCAGTGGAAATAGAATTGCCAAAGCAGAAAATCTGCTTTTAGCCAGCAATATTCTTGTTTTATCCAAGGGCTACATCTTACAAACTGTAAAATGCTCAGTTGCTTCATTTTTATCTTTTGATAAAAACAAAGACAACCTTCGGTCTTCCATCATTCCTTCTCAAAAGGCTTGTATCAGGCAGGGTAATGTCAGTTCCAAGATATCTAGAAATGTATTTTCATTGCAAAACCATAGGAAAGGAAGGCTATTAAAGAAATAATCATACTGTAAGAAATCCAGCATGCTAGCAGGTAAAGGATATAGAAAGCATAGTCTGATCATCTCTTCAGAATAGAAAATCCTGACTGGGACTATTGCATCCGGCCATACTTAATTCAGTGTGAAAGAATCAGTGAGATTTAAAAGCTTCATACGGAGGCTCTAATTGAATTTAGGTGAAGCAAAACTAATGCACTGTTTGGCATATCTGAATCATCTCTGCCTAAAAGAAGCATTTGCTCCTTCCTACAGTTTACGAGCAAGGAGACCATAGCCTGTGCTGACCGAGTGTGCTGACGGGTACACATGTGAGTTAGGGAAGCACTGTCCCACTGAAAAATAGCCACTTATTCACCACTGGAACACATCCATGGCCAGACCTCGAGATACAGAGCTGCAACAACGATTTTAAAGGGATGCTGTGTAGAGGGTCACATACTGTGAGCCCTGATACTGATCATATCTGATCCTTCACTCTCCCCACTTAGCCAAGAGCAATCACATTGTCTTTAAGCTCCAGAGTGAAGATGAAGAATGAAGAATGACGATGAAGATGAAGAAACATGAAGAATTTAAAGTGGGAGGGACCATGTGCACAGTCTCCTGTATTCTGTGGAGTATGAAAACTAAGATTTGGGTTTTTAACTGATACTTATCTGCAGTACGGAGAAAACACTCCCTTTCTCAGAATATAACTCGATGCAAGCTCATAGGGTGCAACACACTTGCCATTTAAAGTCTATGTAGAGTTTTAGGGCAAAAGAAGTACTTATCAATTATATTCAATTAAAAGAATGCATTTTCTTTATTTTGTCAGTAATATAGGTAGTACATCAGTACACCAAATAGATAGAGGGACAGATAGACAGCAAGGATACAAACACTTCCCAAGGAACCCACTTCTGAACGTGAAGCTGATGGGTTCTGTTTTCAGTCTTCACTGTAAGTGCAGATCACTGCCAGACAGCTGGATAATGTTGTTTTTAGTTTTTCTTGTTCTGTTGCTTGAGTCTCTACAAAAGGCTGCTTGTCTGCGCAAATGTTATTAGTTGCCATGACAGTATTTGTGATATAAATAAAGCAGCAGTAAGTTTGAAATGTCCTGCTCCTGCAAGGTGCTTGGTGCTGGCTGCAAAACCTGCAGAGACAGAGCCTGTCTTTCATGGTTAAGAGCTCCAGAAAAAAATTAGATAAAGAGCTACAATTTTTTCTTAACAAGCCTGGCTACTGTCTTCAATCCTGTAAGTCAAAGCCTTTCTGGAGGAGTAGGCAGTTTAGCAGAACTGGCTGTTAAAAATTTGTGGCTATGCAAATCAGCTGTTCATATTTTCATTTGTTGGAGCTTCCTCCACTGTCTTTTCCATTTTTGAGAAGCCACCCACCTATGCCTCATTCTGTAGCTCAAAACATAGAAACTCACCTTCCACATGAGAAAACTAATCTCTGCCTTTCTGTTTTCTGTCTGATTCATGGTTTCATCAGTTGTTATGTGATGACCATGAGAAACAGGCTTGCAGACACATAACACATGATGCTCTGAGGAAGGAGCGTGGGAGAGGAGTCAAATGAGTGAGTCCCACTAGCAGTGTGTGACACTTTGACAAACAGACAAGTCTACCTTCCCCATTTACTATCGAAAAACTTACTTTCCAAAAGTTATATTGAATCTCATGGCTGTTGACCCCCTCCCAACCAACTACATACAACCTTCCAAAACCAATACCATGTAGATCTCCAAGCTACCCAACCCTGCCTCCCCATCCATTTCTCTACTCCGTTCACGAGGTCAGGATTTTGCACAAGATCTACTACTATGCAGAGCAGAGAGCAGAGTAAGTTCTGGATGTTGAGACGAGGTTTCAAATGCTGCTAGCTCCAAAGAAGGCTGCATCTCAGAGGAACTATATAGCATAACTTAGGTTAGAGCAGTGTAGGACAGTGAGAGCTTACTGCCCCCACTTACTGCTACTGTACATATGCAGTGATGAGAAACCTGATTTCTTGATGGGGAAAGAAGACAGAGAAAGGCAGGAAGATCAAACAGTTGGACCAGTGTGCCTCACCATCCAAGGAACTCAATGGCTCTAGTTTTGAAGTCAGACCTGCTTTGAGCCAGACGTCAGCACAGACAACCTCCAGATGTTTCCTCCAATTTAACATATTCTGTGGTTCAAGAGCTCACTGGATGCCTTTCCTCAAAATTACTTGGGGTCTCCTTCTTCTGGCTTGATTTAGAGGATCTATTTAGAGGGTAGGAGTGTTGGCCTGCTCAATATGACCAAATTCAGAGGGTAATCTCTCCTGTCATGTATATGCCAGATTAAAACAAGAATGAAGGGAAAAATACAGACCAAAATTCCATCTAAAAGTGTAGAGTCTCTTATTATTGTTATTCAAAACTAATCAGAACAGACTACTGCAGAACTATCTCATGGAAAGGCTTCCCATGGAAATGAACACAGGTGGAAAAGGGCTTTGTTCTTAGGAATGCAAAAAGAAAGGATGGGCAAAATCATCACCTGACTATAGAGGTCATGGTTTAGTTCATAAAAATGTTTTCTCCTTAAAGCAGGCATGATGAAACTTTAAGAACCTGACACACCCAAAATACTTTTAGTGCATATCTCTATCAACAGTAATTACTGTACAAATACAAAGAGCATATTTAGACAAGGTTGAAAAAAACAACACAAGATCAGATACTTCAATTTTCCTAA
Organism: Gallinago undulata; assembly: GCA_026546715.1. NCBI lineage: Eukaryota > Metazoa > Chordata > Aves > Charadriiformes > Scolopacidae > Gallinago > Gallinago undulata. Next base: position 25,898,971 of record JAOTQQ010000012.1, on the reverse strand, counting down.
ATCAATTATAAATCTTATGTTATGGAAGGAGGGTAGTTGTGTAACTACTAAAATAAACCAGAAGATAAATAAGTTGAATATAAACTATGAGGCTATTATAACTGACATAATTCAGTATCTATATGTTGTGGGGTTTTCTGTTGTTTGTTAATATGGGGAAAAAACTTACTGAATAAATGACCAAACTAGCAAAGAAATGAGTAGCTTCCATTTCTATAAAAAGTATATATAATTTAGAACATAACTAATTTTTATAACAAAATGCATTTACAGGTTTCTTTTTAAATATATGTTTTGTGCTTCTTTGTATAAGCCATGGGAGATGCAGAATTCGAGATAATTAAAGCTGTAAATAGAAAGAACTGCTTCTTAAAACTATTGAAGATTTGAAATCAAGGGCTCAGACTTTTTAAATGTTATTTTCTTCAATTTTTGCTCATTTGTTGGACTAGGCAGTGACTAAAGAACCTTTAACATTTAACTTGCTTTTAGATCTTATAACATTTATTGTAAAAATGCCTGTGGAAATAAAGAACCAGGAACTGATATGACTAATCCCCAAAGGATCTGTTAGTGAGCATCAGTTCTCCCAGTTTTTTGGCCTTTTTGCCTGTTGACATTTTCTGTTCCCTTTTAAAGCCATTAGGAAACTGCAAAACATAACTTCTGATACAGTGAAAGTCTCCAGTGGCAGAAGATCAAGATAAATCTGAAAAGGCATAAATTAGGAGATCTTGGGATCCACAGACTGTTAAAATACGGGCAGTGATAAGTGGGGCATTTCTGGATCAGCAGCTTCCCAATTATATCAGAAGAATAGCAAATATCCTAAAGATGTGTTTATTTATACAAATGAGGCAAGATAGAAAACACTGAATTCTCATATAATAATAATTAATGTGAATGAAATGAAAAACAAAAGTAGCTTTTATCTCTTTGGCTAACACTTAGTAAAATTAATTGGAAATATATGTGTAAAAACAACTGTGGCCTGAATTTACCTTCATAGAACCAAACTCCCTCCAGGTGATGAGGAGATGAGAATTGCAGTTCTAAGAACACTGAGACTCTATCCCAGAGTTGGTCTTTAAGTCAAACAGCAAAGTTATCCTTTCTCTGGATCTGAAGCTTGGTCCTCGCTCTGCTTCCCTTTCAGCTCCACAGAAGGTGTCTGAAGAATAAACAGAATCTTTCAGAATGAAGAATGGTTTTGTGATTAAAAAAGTATGCTGACTGACACTACTTCCCAGACCTGCCACTGCCTCTCTGTCTGACCTTAATCTCTCTATTATTCAGTTCCTTATCTGTAAAATAAGATACTGCTCCCATTCTTTGTCTCACTTGGTTCTCTGAACTATCTGATCTTCAGAATAGCAACTGATTTAATTTGAGTGTATTTTCTGGTCCTTCCACAACTACATTTTAATCCCACCTGAGGTCACGCAGGTTCTTTTAATACAAGCAATTAGTAAAAAAAAAAATCACTGAGTGGTTTTGGGCAATAGAAGCATATTTGAAACCTGACTAAGTAATTCTGAAAAGCTTTTGTGTTAAAAACACTGGAGAAAATTTCTACACTGGGACAAGTCGGGGGGAGGGGGTAAGTGATGGATAAAATGATGGCAAAATATTTTGCTGAAGGGCCAAAAATCATTTATACCAAATTTATACCAAACCATTTATACCAAAGTACTACATCTTACTATGTATAGGGACATGTGAGGACCTGTATGCATAAATGTGTATGTCACTATAGATTAACTAACGCACAGAATCACAGAATCACAGAATGCTATGGGGTTGGAAGGGACCTCTGGAGACCATCTACTCCAACCCCCTGCCAGAGCAGGTCGACCCAGAGCAGGTTGCACAGGAACGTGTCCAGGTGGGTTTTGGATGCCTCCAGAGAAGGAGATTCCACCACCTCTCTGGGCAGCCTCTGCCAGGGCTCTGCCACCCTCACAGGAAAGAAGTTCCTCCTCATGTTTAGATGGAACTTCTTATGTTCAAAGCACAAAAAATCTTATTTAATATATATAAAAATTAGTGAAGTAGTTTAGTCAAGAGTATGAGAAAAGTCACATGAAATGAACTCTATTGAACACCCGCAAGACTGCATCAAGACTGGATGAAACAGAAAAAGATGCCCAGACCATCTCCCAGGATGCACAAAACCATACTTGTCATGGGGGACGTTATGTAGCAAGGCAACTGCTAGATAAAAACACAACTAATTAAGCATGCCTTATCACAGAGGGCAATTTTGTCTTCCAGAAATGAGAGGATTTAACCAGATTGCTCAAGAAGGGTTGGTAGAAACTGTGAGAAATAGTGACATTCAATACCTTTTGACCACAAGATTCTTCAGTTCAACAAAGTTAGAATTTTTTTTTCCCTGAACGAAGCAATATAAAAATACTGTATTTTGTGAGAGGAAAATAAAGTAATTGGGATGGTAAGTTGTAACTCTTTCCAATGTTCAAAGGCCACAGCAGTAGCCGGTTGATCAGGACACTACTTCAGAAGCTTAAATCCAAAATATATTTGTCGAAATATATATTTTGGGGAGTGAGTCATATAAGATCTGAGATACTTAATACAAAAAAAATCAAAAAACATGGTCAAAATGTGAGGAAAAAAGTAAATCCTTGATAGGCTAATCACAAAGATCTCTTTGTTAGAAGTGAAAAGTGCATATCCTACACCTGGAAACAATTAGTTAATAAAACCAACAGAATAGATTCCAGAAAAATAGGGTCAAGAGAGTAAAGAAAATATCTGCAGATCTAACAAATGGAAAAAGAAAACCAAGTGAGATTTAGCTCATTAATAAATACGGAATGGGATAAATAGATAAAACAAACTTGTTCACCTAAGGCTCGACTTTAAAAAAGGAGAAAGTGTTAGTGCTATGCAAAACAGCTTTTGACAATTAGGAGCTAATAATGACTTTGAACATGTATTCTAGGGTATTCAGGGACTTAGCTAATGAACTTACTGAACCACTTACAATTGTTTAAGCAGTAGAGAATTAGAAAGCACCCGAGAAACGCAAACCTACCGAAAGGAAGAGAGAAGATTAACCTTAGGAACCATACCTTCAACTCCATTGCTTAGGGAACCATATGTAATATATATATTATATAATATATAATGTAAGAAATGAAGGAAAATCATATGAAAAAGCCTAGAATTTTATAGTACGGTTTGAAGAAACAGAGACACGGATAATTACATACCCTCTCCAGCCTCCTCACACAGGCAGCAGATCTGGAAACAAATTACAAAAGATAGTCACAGTTTAGCTCTTGAGAAGATAACATAATGTCCCTCCTCTTTTCTTAGGGAACTGCACTGTGTCCTCTGCTCAGTCATTTATATTCTCTGGCCATAGAGTAGGGAACGAGGGACCTAGGGATAGGTCTTCTTCCCAAACCTTTCCACCTAACACTTTGCTGTCAGACTAAAACATCAGCTGGATAGACTAATAATGAAAGTATCATTTTATAAGCCCATCATATGTTTATTCCTCTGTGGAACTAATATATCTGTGACAATTTACCCATAAGTGAATATTTAGGAGATCGCAGTCATGAGTCCTGCTTAACAGGAAGGTCATATCCAGTGAATGAAGAGATTATTTTATCATTTTTCTCATAAAATGAATGGATGAAAGAAATACAGCACAAGTCCCATATATACATGTGTTGTTTTTATGAAGCATCATGCAAAATTAATGGCAATGGTCTGACCTCTAAGCAAACGGGAGATGAAAATGTAGTGAAAGACAACAGAAAGGATGTTGATGAACAGAATCCAGTGTACAGAAGTGTGCAATGGTGTGCTACCAGGATCACTGTTTCACCTGCTCTTATTTAAACATTCTACTGACTGATTTAAGGCTGGGGTAAACCACCAAGGCAATTAAATTTGAAGATGATACTAAATTCATAGATTCTGAGAGCTCCAGAGATTCAGAACCACAAAAAGCAGACAAAATATGCACAGAAAATAGCAGGATGGAGATGCAGCTGGTTTTCTCATGTGAACTATTTATCCGGGAAAAAATAATATGAAATAAAGACAATCCATGAGACAGTAATCTAGAAATGAACAGTGATGAAAGGACTTGCAAGCGATAATGCACAGTAAATTAGATATGTGTTTATAAAGCAAATTTGCAACAAGAAAAGGTCAATATGATTTAGGAATTTTTTGAAGGGAGTGATCATATTATGACAAAGGAGTACAAAGTCACTCTTGAGGATATGAATATCAGATTGCACCTAAAATACTGTAGGCAGACCTTGGTCCTCCGTTCTTAGGAGTATATAGATAACTTGAAAGGAACTCAGAAAAGACCAGGAAAAATTATGTTGCCTCTGCAACAATTCTTATGTTATTAAAGAGGTAAAATGCCTAGAAACAGCTTCTTAAAAATTAGAAAGAGTATAACAGACACTGTCAGGATGAAAGGCTTCATAGATGGGTCAGAAAGATGAACTTAAGAGATCGACTTCTGAACAGGAGACCTATTTGGTTATATCAAGAAAAGTGACAGAAGTCCACCTAAACAGACAACTTGAATTACACCAGGAAAAAACCAAAACACAAATAAACAAAAAAAAATTGTTTTGAAGCACTATATGATTTGGCAAAAGTAAATCCATGGTGGAGTAACAGGTATTTTATTGTGTCAGTGTTCATTTTTCTTAGTAGGAAGAGGAGAAGGGCAATATAAAACACAATATGCAACATCATAATAAAGTATAATAATGAATCCAAGAGAACTTTCCCTTGTTTCTGTAATACAAATTTCTTCATTTTCACTACTGAAAAACAAAACCTCTTTTTTGTTTTAGCAAAGATCATGAAGACAGAAATCCCATTCTGTTGTCTTTATCAAATACATGTATTAAATTTTAAGGCAACCATTTTGCTGTTTTTGATAATCTATAATGAAGGCAACACTTACAGCAAGGACTAGTAAAAGCAAGAGCTTTTGTTTTGTAAATGTATTAAGTAGAGGGAAGGGAAAAAATAGAATACATAAGGAGTGTGGATAGTAAATTTCCTTAAGCTTTCTTGGAATAAGTGGGGGAAAATGGAAACAAATCTCTGAAGTTTCAAATGATCTGTGAAAAATTTACAACACAAATATTCACAAAATGAAAAAAGTTAGCCTAAGGAAAACAGTCATAGAAATATCATCAGAGAAAAGAGGAAGGAGGGTGAGAAACAAGCCAAGTCGAATGTAATAAAAAAGGAAGAATGCATTGAGGGCACATAGCAAAAGATAATGCCAAAAGAGAGACAGAGAATAGAGACAAGGCAGAGATAACTGCCCAGACAGGGTGCAGCTGCACTGCTGTTGTGCCGTCTGAGACTGTGTACAAAGACGAGCAGTTTTGAAAAGATGGCATCAAAAATGCCCATTTGAATCTTGAGCAAAGTTATTGAGGATCCATTGAGAAATGTGGTCTTGATCAGCAATTTTTGCTCTGAGAAAAGCTAAAAATTGTACTTCAGTTATAAACCATATTAGGTAAGGCAAGTAGAACAAATGCTCCCAGAAATGAAGATAAAAGGAGGTTCTTATTAAATAAGGTTTTGTTTTTTTTTTTCCTAAAATACTAGGTTTTGTACAATAGCTAACACAATTACATCTTATAAATGGAGAGCCCTGTTGAAACAATGCTTTTGTACCTTCTCATAAAGCTAGTGGATTTTGATTTGTTTGGTTTCAGGTCAAACTGGACATGTGCCATTGATAAATTAGTGCTAATGAATTCCTGGGTTGAATGCACCTCCTCTGAATTTTTAGCATATTTTAAGTAAAGATCAACATGCATTAATCAGGTAACAAAGAATTCATTCCTCCAATGATTTCTTCCTCAAAGGACCAGCAAATTCAAATAAAAACTGGAAGACTCAGAAATACCTCACATATTAGCAATCTCTGCTTGCTGACAGCTGAAGATAAAAGTGAATGTTTGGCTCTCTTCTCATTGATATCAGACATGTTCACAAGGTAATCTGACTTCAGGCTTCTAACACATGTGACTTAATTTCACGGAGGCATAAATTTCACCAAAGCACTTCTAGTTCTGTAATTAATGTCCTATTTTGTACAAATGTCCACTAAGTTTTATCAGCATTACTGCATGCTGCAGATAGATACTTGTTGCTGATACTTTCGCTGTAAAATCAGCAGAATTTGGAAATACAGATTAAGGTTCAATTCCTTCTCACCAAGGATGGGTAATCCAAATTTACCTTTGGACAAAAGAGACAAAATCAATACTGGATGCTCATGGCCAGAGAACCTCCTTATACAGCAGGAATGTACCTGTCACAGGAGGCAGCAGTCAAGAAATAAAATATTTTCTCAATGTCTCCCCTTCTTTTTGAACTGAGAACTAATTTTATGATGTTCTTTTCAATGGTCTATATGTCCCACAAGTTGTTTTATTTTATGAGATATTTCCCCAACAGAAGAATAAGAATATTTTCTGGCTACCTGTTTCTTAGTCCCCTGGCCATTTACTTTTTTTCTGCACTGGGTAAATACTGTCTTAGTGTCAGTCTGTAAAATCATTTGTGAAAGATTTTTTGAGTTTAGTGTGGTTCATTACTGTTAAATTTAGCACTGTTAGTATCTGCAAAGATTGTGTGCAAATGAGAGCATCTGTAATTCTAATGTTCATAATTTAGCTCCATTTTATGCTGTTAACCAGACTTATTAGCATTTTTAACTTAGAAAATTATTTGTTGAATAGAAAGCATTGCAACTGATGATCATTGTTTGGTATAATAAAAAATTCCCAAACTGATGAAATTAGTTGGATAACAATGTTAAATTTCCTTGTAGTGTAGACTTGGTTAAGAAATTATCCAGAAAATGGAGAAATACTCTGCTCCATCAGTACATATCCAGTGAATGTTATGGAGTTTCTGAGTATGTGTCTCTATATTATATAGTCTTCCAAAACAAATAATTTGGGGAAAAATTTAAGTGCTTGGCTACATAATCCCTGGCACTGTTACAGAGTCTCTGTGTCTAAATACTGACCTGAGAAGATAAACAGTATGTTTTTGATGCACTTGAAGTCCTAGAATTAATTGTGGGCCAAGGGAAAAAAGAGAGAAGAGAAATATTTGGCTTTATAATACCCATTCTTAAAAGTCAATAAGGTTTATTTATTTATTTATTTATTTTATATTTTAAATGGTTGTTCAGTTGAAGAAACAGGACGGAGAGGACTGATAATCTCCAAGTTTGAAATACAGATTTTTTTAAGAAATGTAATTATCAGACCAATGCATTTATGGTTATTTACAGAAATAACAGCAGTACCTGTATGTAAATTTAAGACTGATAATTTAAGACTAAAGAATTTTTGAAACTGTTGAAAGAGGTAAGGTGTTCCCATGATACTGATATCCCTCTAGGCTTGTTAAGGTTTCATCCTGCAATACTGGTTATAGATATTCTTTTTCACATGTGGACTAGAAACCAATAATTGAGTCCTTGTGTGGATAGAAGTTAGCAAAACAATGCTGGTTTTGAGCATAATCCAGATCTATTTCTCCTTGTTCTATTATATGAAACAGAAGTTTCAATTTTCCATTTTAATGTTTAAAATCAAGTCACCACAATAGACACCTACAGATCATACAAGTGTGTATTGCAAGGTAATCCTGAATTTGCATTGCAGGCAAAGGAACAGGCAAGAACATTTCACTTTAGTTCAGTTTGACCTAAAGCTTTGTCTTCTTGAACTACAACTGTTTCAGTATGACTTCCTTCCTGCATCAATTCTTCTGTATAGATTTGACTGACCTGTATTTCCCCTAGCGCAACACAACCTTCCTACCAAAGAACTACCCAGATACTCTCCCAGCTGAGACAGATTTCAGCTGAGATATTTTCAGTAGATATAGTTCAGAACTCTTCCCATCATCTGCAGAGTGTGGGACAATTCAAAAATTTCTGGGGGAATTTTCATTTATTAAAAGTGTTCTTTCCATATTAAAAGAAAAATCAGAAAATTCAAAAATGTCATCAAAAGGTCATTCTAGAGGGAATAAGAAAATTTCAGGACAATTTTCTTTAAAACCTCCATTGTTTAGCCTTCTTTCTCTCATCCTAGACATTTTTAGTATTTTAATACAAAAATTTGTATGTCAAAGTAAGTGGAAAATCAATTTAGAACAACAATGCAAACATTGATTTATAAATATTAAATTTTAAAATATTTCAACATTTTCATTTCCTCCTTTAAAAATAAAATTTTCTTTAAAATGAAATATTTTTATGAAAGATGTGTTGATTAAACATCAAGTACCTCTTTTACACGCTGTGGTTTCATACGTAAACTGCTGTTTCATCAGAATTTAAATAGATATCTTATAGTTTAGTTTGTTATATTAAATACATTTATTCAAAGATAAAACTTAAAAATTTACACAATTCTGGCCTACTCAGCATAGAGGCCAGAACCAAAGATGTAGGAAACAATATAATATATTGACAGCATGAATTCCATTCCAATAAGATCAGTGGATTTGTGTAAATTTTCATTCTGGATAGAAATAATTTTTTTTAGGGATTATACAAATAATACCTCAGAATTGGAACTGGAATAACTTTCTCATTATAAGAGAAACAGTATTTTGCAAGGTAAATATATCTGTTCTGCTTTTCTTCTGACTAAGGAAGGATTATGTGTATTTGAGTTGATTTATTCTTTAATATGCATTGAAATCTGCTAATGCTTTATCAAAAATGCAAAATACTTCTATTTTTTCTTCACCTGTTGTAGCTTCCCAGTCATGCAGGTAATGGGCATGTAGTTTTGTGACTGCAAACACAATGAAACACTTGCTCAGGAACTACGCGGACACTATCCAGATCCCAAAGGGGAAAAGAAAGGTCCTCACTATATATTTTGTGGAATTTTCATGTTGTCTTCTGAAATGAAATTATTTAATCTTATTTCATTTAAGATTCACTTGATCCTTTGAGCTGAAAAGGACTGAGTGGTGTCCTGACTCTGGGTTCATTCACCAACCCTCAGCCCTGTTGAGATGATGTGTCTGACTCAGGTGAGCACTTATCAAGTCTTAAGCATGCTGCATTCTCATCTACTATATTTCATTAAGATTTTTTGTTCTGCAGGCTTTAGTTTATTCTCTCTCTTTCTCATTTTATCTTTTGGGTATTTTTTTTTAAGCAGTCTGTAACTTTTACATCAGTGTTAATAAAGAGTTCATTGCAAAACAGAATCAATCATCTTTTTCTCCTCCTCTATACTCCCTCTTACACCACGGTATTCTTCTTCTTGGTTTGATTCAATGCAATGCCATTTCATTGTAATAGAGTTAAAACCAAACCCAAATCTTTTTCCTGTAAAGAAGCAGACTATCTGACACCACTGATCGTTGGCAGAGCTGCAGATATGGTAGAACACATGCATTGCTAATGTGGGACTGGGGAAGGTGGACTTAGTAGGATTTCTCCAAATTCAGAGGAAGGTGAGTACTGAAGACATATAAGTTAATTAATTGAATATGGCCCGAATGGCATTTAGAAAACCTTCATTTCCATGGAAACCAACGTCACATCATACAACTCCTTGTGTCACCTCTTCTCTGCAGTTGAGCTAAAACAATGAAAAATTATCTTTAGTGTGCACCTTCATGTACTCTCACTGCACAGAGAACTGAATGACACACAGCCTCTCCTCTTCACTACACAGCCCTTATTTGATTTTCTAGCTATAAACACAGCTTGCTCTGTCATTCTCCTAGCCCAGGAATGATTTTGCAGACTTACAGTTTCCAGATCAAGAGCCAAGATTTCAAAGTCAAGCTTGTTTTTTCATTTGTTTCTGTTTAAAATATCAACTCTAAGGGGAAAGACTCTTGAGTGAGAATTAATCTGGAAATTCTACTGATGATGGACGAGATAAAACAGAACTCAGCTTGCCCATCTGCAACTATATTGGTTCGGCAGTAGTGACAGGAAGATAGATGCGTTTCTGTCATTGAGCTAGACATGGTATTCAGAAGACACACAAGAAACAGACATCTGCAGACATAAATACGAGTGTATAAAGTTGATTTTTCTGACTTCAGGAAAGACTTTTTCCTCAAGAGTTATCATTAGCAGGTGAGTCTAAGCTATTCCTAAAGTAGACCTATGAGAGTATTTAATATTCGGACTTTGGTAGATACTCTGTCGATTCACCTGAGTACAACAAGGAACCACAGTCTTGCTAAATATAAGGAAAACTTCATCACAAATTACATTTGTTTTCAAGAAAACTAAAATTAAAAGAAAAAAAGCTGCCAAAATATCAGGGATAAACCTTAGCCAGCTTTGTCAGCTCTCTAGATTGTTGGCATGGCACATTGGTGTAACCAGGTCCTGTGCCCCTTTCCTGCAGTGCCTGATGGAATGGAAGAAGATGGGTCAAACGAAGGGAAGTAACAGTTCCTGTTCCCGTAATCTTCTGCCATGACTTTTACAGCAGGGCTAACCCCATTAATTTCAGTCTTACTCTAATATGATGTAGAAAAATCAAGTCGGTAGGGGCTCTTTTGGAAGGTGTTAATTATTTATAAGGCTAATGCTCACCAGCTACGGACCAGATCATTAGCAAGTGTATTTGATAGAAATTTAGTGGCCCAAATCAAGTTTCTCTGAAACTATCAAGGATCTAGCTCAGACAAGTAACATCTCTTGGATTTGAAATCCTATTTAATCAGCAGGTTAAGTGTGAGATGTCTAAAAGATGCAAAAACCATAGAATAAAGAAGATCAGTGTTAATGTGCTTTAGGAATTAGGTGACCCTGGATTGGGAGGAGGCAAGGACCTCTCTGGAGCCTTTGGCTCTATTTTAAACTTAAAGACTGTGACGCAACAAAATACATGTCATAAGATAAACTTCCATGAAGCTGAAATTTCCCAATAAACACAAACTACAAAATATCAAGGCTAGCCCCACTTTCCAGTAAATATAGCTGAAACACATGAAAAAAACCTAAGCAATATACAGAATCACAGAATCAATCACCTAAGTTGGAAGGGACGTTTTAAGATCTAGCCCAACCAATAAAAAACAAACAAACAAAAAAAAAACCAAAAAAACAAACAAAACAAGACAATACCACCCACACCACACAAAACACCACCCAAAACTTATCCATATCCCCGAGCACCATGTCAACTCGTCTCTTGACTTTGCCTCTATACTTTGCTACATATTTTTTAAATTTAAATTGCCCCAGGAAAGGCAACATTTTCCTGTCTTCTCTGGATTAACTGGATCTTTTTCTAAGAATTGCTCAGCCAGATTTCTTCGTATAGCCTGACTGCACCGTGAAGCTGTGGCAGCACAATGCTTTCTGTACTGAAGTACCCAGGTAAGACAGAGTTATGAACTGTTTGGCTCTGTTGGAAGAAGATTAGGCATCCAGTGTATGACAGGGAGCATCAACATATCTAGGAATCAGCTCATGATCTTTTCCCTTGGATCACAGTTGGAAGTGAAAATAAACACTGCCTACAATTAAGATAATCCAAAGAATGCCTTTCTATAAAAAGGATGGTCTTCTCAGTGAGAACTTCCTTTGTCCATTAGAAAGAAATATATTCATGTCTAAGTGAAAGGATGTTATTCTCTTTCTAGATCTTTCCTCCTAATAAAATACTGCATTTTCACTTTCATTTTTATTTTCTCCACATGTACACCTACTCTCAGAACAAATTCCTATTGAATTTAATGTGGGAGTAGGGTAGCTCTTTATCTAGTTATTTCTTTTGAAACAGCAGAATTATTTCTGTAATCTTCTGTTCTGACTGAACAAAGGAAAAAAACATCTCTTTGTATTTTAACAAATACAGGAGTTGAAATTATGGAGTGCTCACGTAAGTACTTAGGTTTCCTTAGGATTTATCACTGAAACAGATTACTCGCCTAATTTCAAACCACACACTAATAACAGTCTATTTTTATTAATGTTCATGGCTTAATCAATCTAATCTTCCCACTGAAATTAAATTGCCAAACACCTGCTGATATCAACGGTATCAGGATCAGACCTACATGTAGCACACTCAGTAGCTTCGTCATTCTTAAAAGGTTTTGTTTGGTTTAGAAATGAAAAGCTATCTTCTTTGTAGATGTCCAAGATAAGAACAAGGAGAAAAGACGTAAATTTAAGACGGCATGTCAGTGTGCCAATCTGCAACGGAAGGATCCACCTGTGAACCTGATCTTAGTGTTTAAAGAGAAGTGGCTTCACCGTTATTTCATGGTTACTTCAGACCCAAGGATGAGGCAATTGCTCCAGAGCAAGTCTGAAATGGCTCATACAGTCGGAAAGAGAGCAGCTTGATTGCTTCCTAACTGCTTCTTGCTTAATAACCATCCTTCTCTCTGATTCCTCAGGGTGCTTGGCTTCATCATGTCTTAATTTGCGGTTTCCACAGATGTGATTCCATTAAATGAAATAAATCAGTGATCTCATACACCTCATAGATTTATACCTCAAAGTGACCCCTTCAAAGTAGATTTTTCTGTTAACAGCAACTAAAAGACTACACATTTCATTGTCAAATTTTCTGTGACCTAAAAAAAAGGAGGTGATTTGAACTGTCTCATCATCATTGCAAGGTTATATAAATTACAAAAGGCATTATAACATATTGAAAATCAACATTGAAAAAGAATTGAAATGACTGAAATGATCTTAATCAGTGTTGTTTGCATGTTATTTACTGAAGCACATACAGCATCTGTGGCTTTTCAGATCATACCAGAATCACTTCAGATCAGTCCCACTCTTCACATAAATGAAGCTTTTCTTCAGAAATGGTAGCTCTAGAACCAACTTTTTTGATAGCGTCTTAGTTTTAGGAAATTGTTATGGAAACATTTCTTGTTGAATTCTGTCCTGAATCCCATTTTCTTTTCAGTAAGAAGTGAGAAAGATTTAAAATATTATATGTAAGGGTTGAGCCCTTTGAATATTTATGTATGCAGTTGAAAGAAGCTAACACAAATAGTGTTTAATTCTTCAAAGGAGTAATCATTTCTCCACCTTCTTGTTTTCAAACTTAATGTCGCCATTGAGTTTGGGTTAGGCTGAACTGAAAGGGTTGCATTAGTTAATTCATACATTTATATATATATATATATATATATATCTACGCCTTTAAAAAACATCTACTTTGTATTTTGTAGAGCAATATCATGCTTTACAAATTTAAGTTGAAAGTGTGGAATTCATAAGTATATGACATGGACCTTCTCATGCTGTCAGGCAAACAGAACTACTTCTATTTTACATAATTAGTCATGAATGGCAGGTTACATCTGAAAAATGCAGCCGCATTATCTTTACCTTTTGCTCAGATTTGCTGCCAAAAAAAATGAAAAGAACCCCCATAATATGGGACTTGTATTGGGCAGATGTGGGTCTCAACCTTGAGGTGACAGTTGCTCTATAAACCTTTTCCTTTAATGGTAAAATAACATACCTACTGATTTAACCCATTGCCTGTTGACTTCTACATTTCATCTAAATGTAGAATAAAGAATAAAAGACACACAATGTTGACAGGTTTTCTGCTGTTGTTAACATTTCAGCAAATTAACAACACAAAAAAAAAACTCCACCTGAAAATAATCTTCCAAACCAGTGTATTACACAAGAGCAGACTTTTTCTAAGGTCTTTCTAGGTTCAGCCTGGAGAAGAGAAAGCTTGGAGAGACCGTATTGTGGTCTTTTAATTCTTAAAAGGGGGCTTATAAGAAAGATGGAGAAAGACTTTTCGGCAGGGCCTGTAGTGACAGGACAAGGAGTAACAGTTTTAAACTGAAAGAGGGGAGATTTAGATTGGATATAAAAGAAAAATTATTTAAGATGAGGGTGGTGAGACACTGGAACAGGTTGCCCAGAGAAGCTGTGGCTGCCCCATCCCTGGAGGGGTTCAAGGCCAGGTTGGAGGGGGCTTTAAGCAACCTGGTGTGGTGGGAGGTGTCCCTGCCCAGGGCCGGGGGTTGGAAGTCGATGATCTTTAAGGTCCCTTCCACCCCAAAATCAATTGTACCACTGGGTGTATATAGAATTGGATTTATTTTTGTCATAAAGAAACAGACAATTTTCATAAGATTATCCCTATTTAAGGTTATGCTACATTTAGATTTCTGATATTTTAGTAGAAAATAGTGGAAAAATCTTAAAGAAAGAAATAAGACCATCTTGAAGTCATATCCCCTGTTACAGAAAGTAAAATCATGCATCTCTTCCTTCATGTGGTTGTCTAGCAGCCCCTTTGCATTTTGAAAGAGAAAGAGTTTTGGTTACTAAACGCCCTGAAATATTTGGTTGGTTTCTTTTAATTAGTATTGGGGGAAACTGCACTGTCCTGATTTCCTTTATAGTTAGTAATTTTTTCCTTGCCATTTTCCCGTCAACTTGGTGTAACTCCTTTATTAGATTATTACAGAAGCTGAGGTCTGAGCCTGCTGAGGTATCAATTTGAGAAAGATCTCTAGTATAGGAGGTAGTATAACATAATGGAATCTAAAGGTGGCTATATTGCAGCAAGGGTTAAAGAGACTGCTATATTTTCAGTGAGTGAATGATTTAGCATACTTGGGCAGAAAAGGCTATGTAGCCTCAGTTACTCATTAATAATATTATTTAAAATCAGCCATTTCCTTCTTTTTCATTCAATTTCCAAATAAGTGGAAATTTCTGATTTGCAGGTTTAAATTTGATCAGTTTAAATTTCTAATATGCAGGTAAGGGTTTAAATACAGTGCTGGCATTATGTGATGCTTTGTACATTACATTTTGATACTTGAGAACCAACTACACACGTGAACATTAACAGGTAAGAACATTCATGTAGTCAGGAATCTTTTCTTATTATTTGTCTTGTAATTAAAAAGATACCGTTTGTAACACAAGTGAGGAGTAACTACCATATCACTAGCATTTATAACCCTGATTTCCTCTGCTCACCATTTAATTTCTAGGGAAAAACAAAGCAGCAATTTTGTATTTTTGTAAGATGACCCCCTTCTAGCATCCAAGTATTTTAGGAAGGGTTTCATTGAAATTCAGTCCAAAAATGAATGTAATTTACTGCTAGTTGATAATAAGAGATCATCTGGCTTCAGCAAGGCTTGCGTGACAGAGTTTAATAAAACATTTGATGAAATCTTGATTAGATCACACAAAGCTTGGTATTTGGGAAACATCAAGTGTGATTTGTGCTTTTGTATCATTCTAACCCTAATGCCTCCTGTGCTGAATGAAATAATCAGCTTAAATGTATGTACACTAATGATGTGTTTGTCATGAAAACACAGCACACAATTCCTTCATCAGTGTCACAGGAAGTACAACGAATTTAATTCAGTGCTAGTTGCAAAATATTTTTGCGGTGGGATGTTCTTAAAAGGCAGGATAAATTTGAAAAGCTCTCCCGTGTGTAATTTATACAGACAATAGGGTGATAAGCAAGGTCTTATCCTAGGTGTCTCTATTGTTCTCTGTTTTACATTTTGGAGTTGGAAAAAATAATGTGTAATTGGCTGTGCTAGGATATGGTCTGAACTAGGAGCAATGCTAAGACACTGCTCAATTCAACCCTCTTGATACAGGAGTTGTGTATGTACTTGTGAAATCTCTGGTAGCTTACTCTCCCCACCTCCTTTCCTTCCAGGGAAGGAAAGTTGGGCCAATATGAAACATTTTTGTGTCTCCCATTTTTGAGTTGTTAGTGTCAAATGCACATTTGCATCTGAGACGTGAAAAAGAAAAAAAATATCTGAAATCTTATAAAATGTTGAGATAATAATGTTTTCCTTGAGTAACACCACCTCATTAAAATTAAGCAGTTAGATGTCTGATGCCACAAATCAAGACATTTGTGATGAAATGTTGTTATTCTTTTGCAAGATAAATTGTCAAAATCAAAATTTTACCTTTCAGTACCATCAAGCCAAGTGATTTTCATTTCCTTTTTTCAGTTCAAAGTCATAAAAGTTTGGAAAAACACACAAAACACACAAAACAACTTTGCAATGACTTTGTCAGGCAGAGGAATTTAAACCCACCTCTCCAGTTTCTTGGAAAAACTGTTGGAAAGGAGAACCTTCATGCAACAGGAAAATCTGTCCTCTTTCCATAAGAAGTGGACTAATACACAGCCCAGAGTACGATTTGTGGAGCCAGAGGAAAAGAAATTTGGACAACTCCATTGTTTTGCATCATGGTTACGTCACTTCCCTCATCGATGGAAACAGTTTTGCCATGAACAATGAATGGAACATGAAGGTTTGCCCAAGCCCAAATCCATATTTTAGTTCATAAATGTTTACATTTGCAACACTTGTGAGCATTGAAAAAGCAGTAATTGAAGCTGTTTCAGAAAGTTCACAATCCTTCTTTATCCATTTCTACTTTCTTCTACCAATTTACAGTGACTTCTACAAATGAATAACTGAGTATATCTGTAATCTCTCTGCTATTAATCTGGCTATCTGGCTGTTAATTAGATTTATATTCAGTGTGATGGACTTGAAATGTTCGCACAGAGAGGGTGTTATGTCAAGACCTGCAATATAAATATAATTGTTAGGTTTATTAAAGAAACCAAAGGAGAGCATATCTTTTAACCTCCTTTTGATCCCATCAGTAATATAACTGTCACTTAACCGGGTAAGAATATCTGCTGTGTCCTATATGGATTAAGGTCCTGCCAAATGCTGTAATGCATCAGCAGGAAGAGAATAGCGTTAGCACGACTGGGAAAGTATTTGGAGGCAACCTACTCTGCTTCTGTTAAACGTTTCTCACCTCCAAAATGTTACTTGAAAATCTGCTTATGGAACAGTAAATTCTGTTATTCTTGAAAGCAGTTGCGATATTTTTAGAAAATCACTTTCTTGTTGGTGTGACTTGGAGGGTGGGATTAACTTTTTGCTAAAAGTAAATATGAAGAAATATAGATCTAAAATCTAGCCTAGTTTTTTACATTCTTTTAACAGTGAAAGCCATTTCCAGGCAGATGTCTGACATGTACAGCCCATTTAAATTGGGCAGGTTCCATTTATTTCTCAGCCATGAGTGTCACTGCTCACCACATGTGTCTCCATTCTTACCATGCATCTACAAAACTTTTGGGCAATAAGGGAGTCAACACAGCAATAGTGTATCACAGACTGTATGGAGTATAGAGCCATTTGCTGCCAGTAATGGTGTAACCCAAACCCAGACTGGTGTGTACGCTGATGTAAAAGGTGCTACATCGGATAAAATAAAACAGAAAAAGAGAGGGAAAAAAAAATAGTAGTCAATGAAAATGAGTATGATTCCATAGATCTGTGCCCAAGTAGCACAACACCCAGGAGGATAAGATAGCTCAGCCTCTGACAGTGAACTGACAGTTCATTTTCTTACTCTTTTGAAAGATAATATAATTGACTTACTATTTATTGCCTCTAGCTTTTAAACACTCTACAATATTGTAAAAAACTTCACTTTTTACTTATCTCAGAAGGAAATACTGAGTGATTGCACAGCCTGAATTTTCCTCTGACTTTTTAATCTCACTCTCTCTTAATTACAAGATTAATTTGGTTCATCTACACCTGGAATTTAAAGCTACTTTTTTTTTTTTAAGGATTCCATTTAAAAATTAAGAAATTTAACTTATTTTTTCTTAGGCTATACAGAAACAGACAGATGCAAACATAATTATGAGCCTGCATAGTGTACACTATAAAAATAAATATCTTGCTACATTCACACACTGAATTTGTTTGAAACATATTTCAGGATTTTTTCTTTTTGTCCTAGTTGTGTCTTTCTGTTTGAGCTTCTTCATATCTATTGTTGATTTTATACCCACACAACTGATTAAAACTAATCATTTTTTTATTTGATGTTTTACCACACCCTAATGAAGATTAAACTATGCAAGTGCCAATTTTTTCTATCAATCATCTGTTTACCTGAGTAAACACGTGTGACATATGGTACAGATCTATAAATTTGTCACATGCTTTACTGTGGCTCATTCTTTTGACTCATCAGTAGATGTATTTCACTTACTCCTTGTTGATGCCAGGAACTACTTCTAAAAATGATTTCTGAGTAGTGGTAACTGAACCTCATGTTCTGAAGTTCCTATAAACTACACGGGTTTGATTCAGATGCTTTATGCCAGTGACTTCACCTTTCAGGTGCTCTTGCAAATATCTCTTAAATATCCTGGTTCCATATGCCCTAAAAGTGAGACACTGTCATGAATCAACTTTATAAAATAATTTAAAAGTAGTAATGATTATTTTTATAGACTCAAAATTATGAGCTTTAGGAAGAAACAGGAAGTCATTCTTTCATTTCATGCATCTTTTTCTGTTACCATTTTAAATGTCAGATTTGAAGGAACCGAGGGTACAGCACTGATATGTTGTCAGCAGGCTATCTGCCACCACCCTGATCTGGTCGGGGAACGTGGAGGATAAAGGCTGTTAAAAGAACTGGCTTTACAAGCAATCCAGTAAGGCAGGGAGATAGCCTTTTCTTAATATGAGTCTACATATCCTCTTAGGATTTACATTCAATATCTGGGGACTCACTGGATGGTATTATTCATTGTATTATTTCAGCGTTAATATATTTGATTTTAAGTATAAACTCAGCACTTGCACAAAATGTAAAAGTGACCACAAGGAGGTTATAAAGCTCTTTTTCTCTAGTCATGTGAATTGTTCTTTGGCCATTAAATGAGAATGCTGGCATTTGAATTCCTATATTTAATTTCTAGCATCTACTATATTTTCCTTTGGTTTATATTTTCTCTTTGCTGTAGCATCAAATCATAACTAAGGATGTGGATCCTGAGGTTGTCAACACAATGATGAGCTGCTTCGACGTGGTGGGTGGGAAAGGTCCTGCTTTTGGTAAAACAGCAGCTGACTTCAGTGGTCACAGAAAATCCTGGGGTACTTTGCCTGGTGGCTGCTGTGCTTGATTTAGGCAATCCACAGGGGATGACTATAAAGCAAATCAGTTTTAAATTCTTACCTTTATTCCTTTGTGTGCTCTTTGCTACGTTCATATCGTATTAATTGAACTTGGAATTCAGCTCCTTCTGACTAATCCCTTTAAAAAGCTGCAAATTGTCAAGTCGTTTAGAAATATTTATTGATATGAGCATAGCAACAGTACAATAAAACTGTAAGGGAATGCTATTGAAATGACTGACTGTGCAGATTTGGACTGTCTAAATGTCTTGGATGAAAGCTACAGCCTGGCTGAGAGGGGTTCAGAGACAATATAATAGTCTCCTCCAATCACTACAACACCTGGAATAAAACCTTCTCCCCAGCTTGATCTAATAGCTGTAAACATTATTAATTCATCAAGTTAACAAAAAAAAAATTAAGTTGCAATTAAAAAAAACCCACAACATTTTAATAACCATAAGTAGTCACAGCAAGTCAAACCTTGGTCCCTCCTCCTGTGCGTTGTGCCTGTTTGTAACGTAGTTAACTCACAGGTATCAGCTCGGTAGCACAAATCAGCTCAAGAGCTTTTGCATTCCAAGTAGAAAATGCAATTTTAATACCAATTAAGAATTAATTAAAATTTATATGAGCCTATGCACACACAGTTTTGCTTCGTTATACATGACATAACACGAGAACTAAAGAACTGCATTTCAGGATTAAATAAAGGTCCAATCTTACCTTGTTTACAGCGGTGGGTGCTGAGGCAAAAATATGTGAATATCATAAAGTGATATCTCCCAGTTTCCAAAGTTTTGTGGCTCAGAGTCTTCCTGGATCAGAGACGGTCTCTTGTATATAGCAGCCTGTGATAGATTTTTTTTCTCATAAATGCTTTCAACCTCTTCTCAACTCACGTTTCCGCAGTTCTCTGTGGACAAGGCCTTTGCTAACTACCCAACGATGACCAGCGTCTACTCTTTAGACCTACAGCAAAAGACAGACAAGTTATCGTGACTTGGAAAGAAATTCTGATGAAATAACAAGATTTAGAACGTGGAGTTTGTTTTTAGTCAGTAGCATACCCAAAACCCGTCTTCTGGGGCAGAAACACACGGCGCAGGCTGAAGTCTAAAGGAAAAGCAGTTTGTCCTCACAGCTAAAAAGATTTCAGGGAGAGTGAGGGCCCAAAGGTGGAGTAATAATATGTTGACATAAGGTAGAGAGAAGGGGAGAAAAATGAAAAGGATGAGCATCATCTAGATGCTGATGCTGAATGCTGATTATTATTATTGTTATTATATATTTACAGATGTTATTTATAGATATCTTCCTGTGTCAGTGAGCCATTTCTGATTTAAACAGAAGTAAGATATATCATCAAATAGATATATCATCAAATAGAGAAAAATTTCTGATTTTACTAGTGCATAGAGCTCTGAAGCACTCTATCTAATTAATTGTAATTATACCTAAAGGTATAGTACCTAACATCATATCATTGACATGAAAACTGTATAGACTGGAAAAGAAAACAGAAATAGGAAATACTGTTTAACAGTCTCCTGTTAGCTGTCAAGTGACAGCAGCACGTTAAGAGTCACCTGTGACTTATAGCCAGGCCCAGCAACCAGCTGTCCTAGCAATGTGAGACACCTGTTACAAAATTTATGTAATGGGGAAAACACTTTATCACTCTATACTGTTGTGGTTTTTTTTCTTGTCATCATTTAATAAAATATTTTTGTTAAACATACTGATGAACCTTTGTAGGTAGGAAGAGCTGGTGTCTGAAACTCCACCTAAATGTTGGCAAATATTTGGGTAATAGCTCAAATCACTGGTTTATCAACCTAGCATTATTGCAACCAGTAATTGCTTCACAGAAGAGTTACAGTAGATCTACAAGTGCCATAGATATCCCTCTGGGGTGGAATATCCCCAAGTCCCATCATTGTAATTGCACCCTGAAGTCTTCCTTTTGAAAGTTGTTTTTGTAACACTAACTGTAATGAGCTTGGAGGATTCACCATCATCTCTCCATTAGAAATAACCAAATGTTGAAGCATGCACAGAATCACAGAATAGTAGAGGTTGGGAGGGACCTCTAGAGATCATCTAGTCCAACCCTCTGCTAGAACAGGATGACCCAGAGCAGGTTGCACAGGAATGTATCCAGAAGGGTTTTGAATGCCTCCAGAGAAGGAGACTCCACAACCTCTCTGGGCAGCCTGTTCCAGGGCTCTGTCACCCTCACAGGAAAGAAGTTTTTCCACATGTTCAGACGGAACTTTCAGTTTGTGCCCATTGCCCCTTGTCCTGTCGCTGGACACCACTGAAAAGAGTCTGGCCCCATCCTCTTGACACCCACAATTTTGATATTTATAAGCATTGATGAGATCCTCTTTCAGTCTTTTCCAGGCTAAGCACATGCAGGTGTCTCAGCCTTTCCTCATCAGAGAGATGTTCCAGTCCCCTGGTCTTTTCCATAGCCTCCACTGGACTGTCTCCAGTAGTTCCCTGTCCTTCTTGAATGGGGGGGGGTGGGGGTGGGGGACGACACCAGAACTGGACACAGAGCTCCAGATGGCGCCTCACCAGGCCAGAGCAGAGAGGAGGATGACCTCCCTCAAGCTGCTGGTGGCATTCATGCACATAGTGGATCATTACCTGGTGATAAAAACACTCTCTGTTAACACCCAGGACTCATGCGTCTTACAAATTGAATTATTTCTAAGGGTTAAACAGAACAAAGCAAGAAAGCTCTGACCTGTGGATCGATAAGGAACTTACATCTCCAGCAATGTGTGGCTCTTAATCAAAACTGTAGCTGCTCATTTATACCAAAATAAAAGGTCATTGATGTGCTTTCAGAGAAGAGATTGACAACTTTCCAAAACACCTATATTCCCTGAACCTTAAAATCTTTTAATGAGCAAGAAAGGTACAAGAGGAAGTTCTTCAGACTGAAAAATACAATAATAACTGAAATACAAGTGAGCAGATATGAAACTGGAAATAAAACTTTCAGTTCTTTGACTGACAAAGCTAACACTAACAGAAACTTTTGTATCCAAGTTGTCTTCAAGGGCAGTGATGGAATGAACTCATTTTTTTTATCTTAATACAACAGACACTTCTCATCCATCTTTAGGTAAAAACAATTAAAACCCACTTAACATTTAAAGTAATATTCCTCTGAACAAATGTTGTTGCGATAGACAGTCCTAATCTGGTTCTGTATGACACCACATTTTATTTTTCAGTAAATTTCTGAATAAGAACTGTGATATTTGTATGTTCTTGACATAATGGCAATATCTGTAAGATAAGTTTTTATGCAACAGTTGTGCCAGTAATGTCAGTAATGAGTTTCAGATTTGTTCTGTTAGGAAATTAGTAAAGTATAATGTACCTTCATATAAACAGAGAAACCCACCACAAAAACTTTACTTTACTCGAAAACTTTGTCAAACTCAGAGCTAAATGAAACTTCATTATTTGTGCCATAGAATTTAAAGATTGATCCTAGGTCATTCAGTCTCCTCAAAAACTAAAAATGCAAATTATCACCATTAAAAGTAGCATATTTTTGTGATATTGTATTGTATATTAGTCAGTATCAACAGGAGAGTTTAATTTGTGGGAAGTTCTGGCCATTAATTGGACTTACAGACTAATGAAAAAGAAAAAAAAAAAAGAATTAAAGGTGTTTGGATATAAGACTTAGTTTCTGCTGAATGCATAACTATTTTTTTTATTTTGAAATATAAGAGCATAGATTCTAAATAAGAAAAAGAAAGAAAAAGAAAGAGAAAGAGAAAGAGAAAGAGAAAGAGAAAGAGAAAGAGAAAAAGAAAAAGAAAAAGAAAAAGAAAAAGAAAAAGAAAAAGAAAAAGAAAAAGAAAAAGAAAAAAGAAGAAGAAAAAATTTTCCTTTCCCTGGTCTGGTTTGTCTATACAGGATTAATTTTCATCACAAAACAATTTTTACAGTGTTACATTCTCATTTTCTTATTGTTGTAAGGGTCACTAACCCCGCTGAACTGCTTTGGGTCTTTGCCTCCAAAGGCTGCAATACTTCATCGATGACAACTTAAGAGCAGGTGTTAATAACGAGACATGAGAACATTAATCCACTCCCAGGCTGACCCTGACCCAAGTCCAAATCTTGACCCGAACAAGGCCCACTCAAGAGGAGAAGTAGTCATCAGTCAGAGTAGAAAAGATTGTTGTTGCCATTTAATAAAAATTCTTTTTAGCACTATTGACATCAGTTCTTTTAGGCTAAAAGACCACATTCCTTTTATAATTTTGCCCTTTCATACAGACACTTTGTGGCCTGGGTCCTGGGGCAGGACACTACAGGATTCTTAGGAATGCTTCTGAAGCTTTCACCTGTTGTGAAGTTGGCTGAATTTCTCTTCTAACTCCAAAGATCTCACCCAGAATGGAACCCAGAATGGAGAGAAGTAGCAGAGAAGTCCAATTCCTATGATGTTTATGTGGCAACACTCTCAGTTCAGTCTTTCAAACATACATATCTACATAAACAAAACCACGACACATACTTAGTTCAGAGTATTTTGATAATACCAGCTTTCCATGAAAATTTCCTTTCTGCTAAGCTTTCTGCTTAACAAGATGCAACTCTTTTTTTAAATGAAGAGTCTTGCTATTTCATACTCTGGAAGAAAGACTGAAGAAAGGCCATGCAAGACATGCCGGCAGATTCACATCTTAAAGGAGATGTCCCAACTATTGAATTTTGGCCTGATAAGCCATACTTTGACCAGACAGAATGCACCTCAAATAAACATTTTAGCTGTTAAGAACCCTAGGAGTGAATTTCAGTGGAAGCTGAATCCAGCAACTTCCAGGAAAACTGGAATGTAGCAGCATGAGTTCTCAATGCGTGTTCTTAAGGAGGACATGGAGTTCCTTCGCTTGTTATTTTGTCTTTCTACTTTCATACTTACCCCATGACATTTAAAACTGAACGATAATAAGGATGTAAACTCCATCTCATAGGGCCTCTGCAATTACGTGAGTTATGTAAATTCCAGGTAGCTTAGATGCTAATAAATAAGCAAGTTATCAGATTATAATTTTATACCATTTCTTCAAAAAATATATAACACTGTTTGGTTCCCTGCATGCAGTTCAGTTATTGCTGTATGATATTCCATATTCCTTTGGTGCTCATATAAAATGAGGATATAAACTCAAAGGAAGCCTTGATGCACAATTAATTAGTAAAGTAAGCTTTTTTGCTTTCAATTTGTTCTTGTTAGTAAATTGTGATATGACACCTATTTTTCATTTACCTTACCAAAACTCTGCACAGCTGGTTTTCCTGAAATGAACATTTTCTCACAAATTAATTTTAGGAATGGCACTAATGCAGGGAAAAAAAAAATCCTGCAATAAAGGTGGAGGGCTTAAAATTTGTGTTCATATTCAAGTAACGTGTTCTGAGAGGTATGTTCATTTTATTTCTGTGTCCCGTGGCTTCCTCACTGAAGAAAACAGAGACTGCACAAAAGGCTGTACTGTAATAACCTGTATTTAAACCTGCAGAGGGAATTGGTCTCTCACTGTTTCCTCTCATCCAATTCTCAGGGTGAAAACAGAGACTTTTGATGGAGTCAGTAAGGCTCAGGTCTGTGACCCCAACAATTCATGTTAAATTGAAGTCCGAGGTGCTGTATATAAGGAGTTGGCGTTAGGGCTCAGTCTGTTTTGGAAAGGAGCAGCCTGTAGATATTTCACCTGGTACGGACAAGCCTCTCACACTTCTCATTCCTGATAGTCCTTTATGGTAGATGCTAAGATAGTAGCTTGATACAGACTACCATTAAGCTCTAATTCTACTATAAATCTGAGTTCAATATATTACAGCCAAACCCTCACGGTGCAGAAAAAAAATGCAGTTCCTTTAAAATTGTCTTACCCTCTTGCATCAGATCACCTTCTAGGTCTCTATCATGGACTGTTTTAGCCTAAGTAAGCCAGGCTTTATGTCACAGTAAACAACCTGACAGTGTCTTAAGTGACAATGTTCATACAATCCGTCAGTCTCTCTGCTCGCTGCTGACATCCTGAGCGTGTCTGCCATCCTCCACGAAATCCAGGGCTGTCAGCCTTATTTCATCTACTAATTTTCTGTAATACTTCAATATGTGGTGCAATTCTCTGCAGTGGTAACTATGTACAGTAATCCTTTTTGATTATTCTCTGGGTATGTATTTACGATTGCTTCTTTCAGCTGACGGAAAAGGATGGGCTTTCATTTACCATAGTTTAAATTAACCTATAGATCAATCACGTCCACAAAACCTACCAACAAACAAATCGTTTACATTGAGATATTCTTTTCCATAAAACAAAGTTTGCTAAGGACAGTTGATCAAGCCAAAAAAAAAAAAAAAAGGTGAAATATTAACAGAATAAAAGGCTACAATCTTTTATTTGTTCTTAAACATGTATGAAGAGGTCGTAAAACAAAGCAAGGCTATTAATGTCGCATACAATCATTTGGCAGGAAATTCTGTGAGCTCCTTAAAATACTGTCCTTGTGAATTATTTGTGGCATTTTTCAAAATGATCCTTTTCTAGTCTCATTTTCTATACCTATCAATTGACCGCTGCAAGGAAAGGCATTTTTTATAACTATACTCATCCCAGAAAAAGGGAAGCAAATTAGTGACAGACCTTCAGAGAAATAGAAAGGAGCAATAGCTTGTGTCAGTCCGTTTGAGAGCAGATGAAAAAAAAGACAGTAAAATCAACTCAGCAATATTGCCCAACTAATAAATGATGCCAACTACAACTTTGTTCGGGGTTAGTCAACGTAGCTTTCACATAGCTTCTGGGAGTTTTAATGTACCCATTTTCCTTTCTGCTGTAGAAGATGAATCAGCAAAATCTCTCTTAATCTCCCATCATCAGTATCATAAATTTTGGTGCAGTGTCTGCCTTTAACAGTGAATCTAAATTCAAAACTGATAACATCTTAGTCTGTTGCAAAAAGTATTCTTGCAACTTATTGTGCAAAAAAAAAATATTTTTTTTTTGTATAATAGTGCTGGAGCAATATGGTCAAAATATCGGGGCTCCTGTTTTCCTCATTTTTTTTTCAATACTGCTTTAAAGTATTGGCACATGTTTTCCCAGAGATGCCACCAGGGCAGCCCCTGGCCTTTTCTCACAGAGGCCACCCCTGCAGCATCTCTCCTACCAGCCCCTTGCCACCTACTCTCAATACACCAGTATATGAGGACAATTCAGCTAAGCATTCTGAGATCCGAGTCTTAACAAAAGGTTACTTTCATGTGGGATATTTAAAATAATGTTAAAGAGGAGTTCAAATACAAATTAAAACCGTCCTTACAATAAAAAGGTGAAAAAGACAATGAACCAAAGGAAAGGAAAATGAATCCTAGTGCCCCAAAGCACGTAATTCCTTAGTTAAAATATTCTCAAACACATCGTGGCCTGCAGGAAGTCAGGCCTGGCCACTTCTTAAAAGTCAGGAAAGTGCTGATTATTTTGCTGACAGGGAGCAAGTCTGACTCTTCACATTCAATGGACTTGTACAGAGGACTCCTCTAGATCTGGCACCTTGGATTTAGTGATCATTTATAGATCAGCAAGGTGGTCCATGAGAAGGAGTACTGACGTCCTCGAGTCACGCACTGACAGCTTGTGGCCAGATTGTAAACCAAGTTAAATAAAACTAAACTAACCCACCATCAAGGAAAGCATTGATTAA
Source organism: Gallinago undulata (assembly GCA_026546715.1). NCBI lineage: Eukaryota > Metazoa > Chordata > Aves > Charadriiformes > Scolopacidae > Gallinago > Gallinago undulata. Next base: position 25,872,154 of record JAOTQQ010000012.1, on the reverse strand, counting down.
CTTGATAAGTAGTGAAGTCCTTCAATTCTCTTTTGCTTACTGAGTTTGGATATAACCTGAGTCAGAACCTGGATACATTCATCTAGGAGATATGCCATAAATCTTTAAGGAATTTAATATAAGCCTTTCATAAGATTGTGCAGCAAGGATGGAAGTACACAGAAAAAGCTATTGATTAATGGCTGTGACAACGAGACCTATAATGGCTATTGACAACTCTCTGGAAGTACTTAATGTTGCACACAATGACAAAGTAAAACTGTGTTGATAAAGTAGTTGTTCTCGATAAAACAAGGGGAGGACAGACAGAAAGATAATGTATTAATTACCTCTAAGCCAAAGACAAGTGTAGAAAATATCTCTCTAAAAATAATGGTTATTATTTAACAAGGTGAATTCATTTTATTTTGTGGCTTTTTTAACCAGAACCAGGCCTGAGTGTCCTGGTTCTATACAAGCCATATCATCCTTCAAAAGTTGTAGAATATTGCTTTCCACTGGGAACTTAATGTGATTTTTTTTTGTCAAATGTGGTCATGGATAAACTTAATTCATCATAGCATCATATCGTTGTATTTACACCTAAAAAATAATTAAGACTATTAGGACCAAAGTTCTTCAAGAAGGTCTTCTGTCTTTCTTATACATACAGTACACTGCTAAACAATACGAAGAACGGAAATTGTAAGTGAAACATATTGCTTCCTTCTGAAAATAAATATTTCTTCTAAAAATTGAAATCTAATATCTTTCTTACTTACTATGGAAACATTGTACTCAACAGAGAAGGAGAGCAGAATACAAGACCTTATTTTATTCCTTATATCTATGCAAATTCCCATTATTGTCAATGGAAGAATTGCAAGTATAATGAATAGAGAATAAATCCTATCATGAACAATTTAAAAGTATTATTTTGAGCCAATATACTCTGGAAAGAGAAAATCTTCCTGGCAGTCTTTCAATAGTCCAAGAAACTGTAGCTCTACCTGCTATGTTCCAGTTGCTTGACATGCCTTTTTACCGTGCTTAACTGACTGTAATATTCAGAAGGAAAGCGGCAGGAACTCCACGAGATTGAAGTTCACATCTCCAGGGCACAAAGAACACCAATGCTGTCAAATCCATGAATCCGTAAAGTGCTGTTTTCTTTGTCAGTTTGATGTAAAATGGAGGTAGAGCACATCTTCTCAGGAGGCAGAAGGTAACGTTGACAATGTGAACAGTACCAGGAAGCAGATGAGAACCACTGTAATTTCATTTACAGTCAGAGGAGACACCAAAAACCACCAATGAACATGGGTCTGTGCTGCCTGATCATTGCACAGACAGAGGCCAGGGCTAGTTGGAAACAAGGATGTGAACAATGGTTGGTATCATGACTGTAGGAGATAAGGAGTAAGAGGTACCCCATCCCCAGCATCCTCAGGGGCCATTTTCCCAGCAGCCTTCCCCTCTTCCCATGACATGGCCTGTGGTGATTGGCTGGCAGGACCAGACACCTGCCACCACCAGTTGAGCAGGAAGGACCCTCCATTTTGATTTGGCCATCATTTTAGGTTAAGGGGCCACCGTTATATGGCAGGCAGGTGTCACTTTTGTTGAACATTGCACTGCTCTGTGATTGGCTGATGACCATTTCTTGACACTGTCATACCCATATGTTTGTTTTTCTCAAACTATAGAAATTAAATATATATAGCTAAAAAAATAGGTAAAAAATGGCTAAACCATTCTTAATAGAAGCTAACAGAATGAATAATTAAAATGTAAATATGAATAGAAATTAATTGAACAAAAGTAAAAGATCAGTTCAGGGTCGCAGAACAAGCCATGGCATGTCTGAGGTGGAGGAATTTCAAGAGGGCAAACAAGAGCCAAAGGAGAATAGGGGACAGGGCATGGACAAGGTGGAACATGCCTAAGGACTGAAGACCCCTTCTAAGGGTCCACCAAGGGCCCCCCTGGTGCAAATTTGCAAAGAAGAGCCCAGTCCAATGAGCTGGAGTGAGAGGCTCCTGCATTCTGCTCCAGCCCACCAGGATGACCATTCAGTGTTACTGGGGCAGACCTGGGGCTTTGCATGGTACTGCAAGACATGGGTAACACTCTCTGGGAACACGGAAGACCAGAACAAAACACCAACTTCAGAAAAATATGTATGTGGGGGCAATAAGTAAAAGTCATAAAGGCAATCCCAATAAAAACCACTTTCTTTTGCTTTCTTTTGGTGTTTGCACTGATATGTACTTCAGGCTTAAAAATCTCACGTAGATGGACTGGGTGAGACAGTGAAGAACTCTCAGTTCAGTGTCTCCAGTGCCACAATAATAAATAAATTGAACAATCTGTGGTTACAATTCACTGCATAATATTTTGTTTTCAAAAATTCTGGCTATGCAAATAGGAATCAAATGTGCATTGTTTGCACTTGGATCTAAACTGTCTGATGAAAACTAGCTTTTCTTTTTTTGGTTTGTTGTTGTTTTGGGTTTTTTTTTTTATGTTGGCAATAAATTTTCTCCAGAATGTCTAGATTTACAAGGCTCTAAAGTAGCTAATATGTCTTGTTCAAAGAACAGAACAACAAAATGATCTGAATTTAGGAGCCACTCAAGAATCCATGTGCCAAGCTGTAAGCATGCTCATATGAATACAATACCAATAAGTATTTCAATTTCACATCATAACATCCTAGAACTGAGTGGGATCTCTCTTGGTTAAATTTATATTATCTAGAGTCCACCAGTGAAGATTCTTCCTGTTCATGACTGGAGAAGTCTTTTGTAAACTGATAATCCTACTCCTACTTGATTTGCAATGGAGAGCATCTGGCTTATATCTGAAATAATAATTATCTTCTTCTGACACATTTATGAGTTTTCCCTTCATTAATTTTTATCTGGGAAATATTCACTGCTATGGTACGGTAGCTTTAGAACAAACACCTGGTTTTTACAACTCTTATCAGAAATTTGCAAGGTTTCAGGCAGGGAACAGCTTAAACTTAATGAAGTGAAAAGCTTAACCCTTTGGGTCTTTCTTTGAAGTGTCTCAGCAATACCCTTTCCAGTAGCTTTGAAGGGTAATTTTTTCCTTTACTCTGCATATGTTGTTCTCCCCCAGTGACTTGTAGGTCACAAGGTGCTGTTACTTTCTGCAAACCAGAAGTAGCAGAAAGTAAAGTATAGAATGGAAGTCATTAAAAGACCTGAATCCTCTGAAAGGATTCAGAATTTATTCCTGATTCATTGTCTTTCTGAGTGCAAACACAGAATGAATTTACTGCCTTTGCATTCCTCTGTGGTCAAACCTCCCTACATTTCCCTGTATCCCTGTTAATAACCTCTTTCAAAGAAACCTTGAAATGTGCTGGTATTTATTTCTTTTTCAGATGGTTCACAACATCTGGCAGCAACCATTACAGGTATTAGGCTGCCTCCCTAAAGTCAGTAAAAAGTACTGTGTGAAAAATGCAAAGTAATTATTCTATGAGCAGAACAGAATTTGACAAAATTATTTATCAGCTCATAAAGTATAGAAAATAACAGTCAAATTTTTCTTGAAAGTGTAGTGGAAACAATCTGAAGCTGATTAGAGAATGTATTTTTTTTACTTAAACACCATGTAAAATATACTGGGACTGCATTCTCTTCTAAAGACAGTATCCTTGACCATAAAATGAGACAATATATTAAATTGGTTCAAGGTACCATACAATGAATACAACCTCATAACACAGCCAAATCATGACAGTTTTCAGCATAGTACTTGCTTCCCATAGTTATTACACACATAAATATACATTGTTTCATGAAAATAAAATCTACAGGAAAAGGTTGAGCTTTTTAAGTCAAGCCCTCATTGTCAGAGTTAAAGTATAAACCAGAAAAAAAAACTTGGTATTTGAGGAAGGATTAAAACCTGGGTTTAACTGTCTTAGTGACAAAACTTAGACTTTCATCATCTCTGAGTCGTGGTGCAGAGATCCCTCTGAGAGCTGGAAGAGATTCTGTGTATTCAGTTTTGATCAACTCAACCTATTTTTTCTTCAAGTTATGCTTTGTTTATATTTCTAAACGTATGTAGCTGCAAGGCTTCATTTTGATGTCTTCAAATTACAAGTTCCGGGTTCAAAATATTTCTTTCTAAAATTTGGCTGTGAAAGTCTCATGAAAAAATAATGTTTGTCTTACCACAGACTTCTAATGAATTTAGCTTGCATGAGGAACTGCAGCTCTGGCATTTGCTAACCTTTCTGTACATAGTTTTTATATTACCTGAAAAATTTTTAGAACATAATTTTCTGTGCTTGCTATAAAAAAAATAATAACAAAGCCAAACAAAAACCAAACAGAAACACCACAAAAAGAAAAGAAAAAGGCAAGAAGAAGAACCTCCTTAATCTGTTGATACTTCTCATGCACTACCAGCATGATTAAAAAAAATAATAATTCTCAGTTCAGAAAGGATTCATGTAATCCCATCCAAAGGTGCTCTCTATCTTCCATAACAAAAATTCATTTGAGCCTTTAGATAATAAGGTTTGCCTATTTCCCCTCCATGCATATGTTGTTCTTTTGAGTCCCAAGGTCAGTAGAGATTTTCACAGTATTGCTAAATGAGAGTGAAATTTCACTCGTGCGAAAAGTCTGTATGTGGTTAAATTACTTGAAAAATCTCTTAGCTTTAAAAAAAAATAATCTGCTGTGCCCTACTGTGACCTACTTGACTTCATTTGCAAAAGAAAAAAATACACCTATTATGCAGGAAATGTACAATGCAAGCACACAAGTTTTAGGAATTATAAAAATTAAAAATCCTAATGTTTTATTAGTTCTTAATGCACAGGATATCTAAAATAATTCATTTTCAAAAGCTTACTACAATGAGAACAAAGATCAGAACAGGTTGATGTCACAAATGTAAGTTCCCAGCTTCAACTGTGAACAGAAAAATTTCCTTTTAAGATATGAGATCTTTACACAAAAAATTGTAGACTGCATACTTTTAAAAATCCACTTTTTAATCTATCTCAGTTGCTGCCACTGAACTTGCTTTTAATTGACATCTTGCTTCACCTAAGTACTCTAAACAGAAAAATCCTGCACAAGGTAATATCAGATAGCATTTTTTAAGCTGTTTTTCTTAGGAAAAAAAGGGTTTATATATTATTTAGTTTATCCCCAGCTAATGATTTTCAAAGATGTCATCTAGTTTAACCAAATCTTGCAAAGATCTTGAATACTTCAGGAACTATATAGGATCTTACAGAAATTTAAGTGTGCTGGTTTAGTTTATTTACGTATATTTAATTAAATCTTTGAACTAATCATTTGGCCACTTTGCATTAAAACATAAGTTGATGATTTCATGCTACAACTCCACCTATTATTTTTTAATGCCAGGAATTTACAAAAAAACTCCCTTATGTTTGGACTCACTGCGAACTAGCTACTTTGCTATTTTTGGTCATATACGTTTGGGTTTTGTAAGATCTCATGGATAATTGTGGAAATAATCGAATTTACTCAAAAAATTCAAGTTTTACTCTGTCAGGTTGTATTATTTGTAGAAGAAAAGACAAAGATATTTTTGTGACAAGCAAAAAATATAATCAGAAAACACTGATTTCTAACTGTAATACCAGGTTCACAGCTTGATTAACTGAATGAGCTAGTATTACTCCACATTTCATTACTTTTCACAAATCTTTGTTTATATGTAAAACAATAAATTTCTCAAGCTGAGATGAGATGATAAAGCTCCATAAAGTAGTTTTAATAAAAAACAAACCATAAAATGTGGGATTACTTCTCTTGCTCTTTTTTATTTCCCGCATTTCATTATAATAGTTTGGAGACAGTCGTGTGTATGTCTTCACCTACATAAGGTGAAAAGATTGGAGAAGATAATGCAATTATCAGTTAACGATGCCCTTAACACAAACTGCTATGGAGGTTCAGACACTACACTTACTATCTGAGCTTATATAAAGTGGTACCAACAGTAATAAGTCAACACCAAGGCAGGTTTCAACCAAAGAATCTGATCCCAACCACACAGACATCAGATCTTCACGTAGTATTTGTTTAGGGAGTGATGAGAGGAGGGTCCAAACAGAGTAAATACGATGGAACTACCAATATGTACCAAGGACTACAGAAAAAAAGGCAAAGGGAGAAAAAGGGACTAGAAAGTGCAGGGTGCAAGTTACATATTCAGAGAGTTTTTCTGGATGGGTATCTTGGTAAGCTCTATTTATGTTAAATTTTTACAGCCTACCAAGAACATACAGACCACTAGAAACACATTTTTACACTTCTATTGTTGTCATTACGTTATCACTAAGACAGAGGGAAGTATTACAAATCAAAATCTCTGTAAGATAATTAGGGATGGAGGGTGTTTCAGCAGCTGCATTTTATTCTTCTTTGAAGTAGTATGCAATTTAGGATTTTTTTGTTCTAACAACACAATAACCTTTTCCCATTGATATATTGAATTTACATCATCTTAGTCAGTTGGAACTGAACAGTAAGTCTCTGTTTCCACTTTAGTTACTGCATTTGAAAACTTCAGAGGTTTTCCTGCTGGAGTTTTATAGGAAGACCAGATAACAAAAGCCTGAAGTGATTTGTATCAAATGCTTCCTTACCACCCTCTCAACACGGGTCAGCAGAGTGACAACTCAGCTGCACATAACTGAAGCCGCATATCAAGAGAAAAAAACATGTTCCAGAACACAATTACTGAAATTATAAAACTTTGTTTTAAACAGATCCACTCAATTTTGTCCATAAAATGCCTTTTGTTTTTGATCAGACTGGTTTTGTCTCTTTTTTTTGTTTTCATTTTTGCTGTGATTCACTATTTAACAGTTTAGAAACAAAATTCTCCTTTGTTCACACACCATCTGAAAAATGAGATTTTTCAAAAGCACTGAGTGATGACCCAACTGCGTCTATTGATGTCAATATGAGCCTTACCTCTGACTCTGGCAGAGCTGCATTTTTTTATATGGATTGTTTGCTCTTCCTTCTAACTGAAGTTCATTTGAAAAAAGGCAAAAATTTTCTGTGTTGGAAACGAGGTTGGGAAGAATGAGTTCAACCATGTCTGGGTATAGTCTACCCACTATTACATGGATTTCCTGACCTGGTTTCTCTATCCTCTACTGCCAGAGACTCCACAGGTAATTACCAAGACTTCTGTGTCTACCTTCCTGACCACCTTTTCCCTTTGCCATATAAAGAGTAACTTTCCAAATCCAGTATTCCTTTTGTACAGCAGTAAAGTGTCCAACTCAATCCAAGTCCAGTTTCACTTTGTAACTTGTAGAATCATTGTAATACAAATATATAATTTTAGGTGGCAAAAAAACCATAGACACGTTCAAAGGTCAGCAGAGGAACTCACGGAAAAAAAGAAGTTGAGAAATTATAACAATTCTAATTATAACAAAATAATTTCCTTACTGATTTAAATGGAAAAATTACTTTAGTAGGTAATTTGTGTTAAAGCTATGAGGAAAATACCACCTGAACAATCTTCTTAGAGAAAATGTATTTTTCTCAAAATTGAAATTTTCTTTAATTTTTCATTCTTGGGAAAAAAGTTACTTTCCATCTGAAAATTAATTTAAATATTACATATTCAATAAGTTCAACCTATAAGAGGAATATTTCTCATTACTGAAATCACCCAAAGGGTTCAACCTGAACCAGTTGAAACCTTATAAATTATATTTCCCAACTGCATTTCTTTACACATATTAGGTTTTGGCTACATATAGACTCCTCACCTTGAAGATTTACATGTCCCAGAGTACAGTGGGATTTCTGAAATAGCTATCACATGAAACCAAAGATTCAGTAACAAGGATTTAAAGCATCAGGTCAGCAACACTGTTGTATGGCAATGGATTGACAATATAGTAACCGTATTTAAGAAACAGAATATGAGCCATCTGATTTCTATGCCATACAAGATATTAGAATGTATTGGACAGCGAAGGTTCACACAGAATCAGGATAAATAAAAAAGAACATAAAATATGATGCTAATTTACTGGAGAGAGATCATAACAGATGACTTGGTAGCTCTCTCTGAGCAAGTTACTTGCTTTCCACAGAGAGAAAATACATGGTTGCCCCAGATAACTTGGGTCTATCATTTGATGCTTGCCATGTGGGATAAAATTAGGAAGGCAAAAATGCTGATTAATACAAGAACAATAAGCTGAACAAGCAACCAGCTAAATAAAGAAGAGCTGTGGGGCTAAAAAGAGGTATTAATTAAACTATTAAACTTGTTAATGGTAAATAGTTTGGATATATTTCCAGTACAGAAGAACAAAATACAGGAAAACCTGAGTAACCTTGATGAACAAATAATAGGAGCAAGTTTTGAGTTTTCCTTCTATAAAATTCTGCTGCTCAGGATGCTTAAAGATTGATAGTGCCAAGCAAGCAAGTGCTGTATGTCATGTCTAGATTCCATCAAGATTATCAGGATAACTATTGCCCTAACTCTTTTTCCTGCATTTCCAAATACAGCAAAATTTTTTGGAACTGATGTACGGGATGAGGTCTTATACAACAATGGAGTTTTACTTTTCCCCTTTCACTGCATACCTAAAAGTGGCTAAAACAATTAACAAATGTTTGAATAGTCAGGTGTGTTGAAGGAGGTTTGCACTCAAATTCTTCATCTCCTATGCAGGTATCCATCCTTCCCATTTCATGCTATTTTATGACATCACTTCTGTTCTTTCTTAAATGACTTCACCAGAGACACTGGACAAAAGTCTCGGTCCCCTCCACTGATATGGAGAAGATTTTGGTCCGGTTACCTTCTCTAGTTTTATATTAAGTATATAGTTTGTATTTAAATATTTTAACTTATATGGACAGCAGTAATTAAACTCAGGATTGCTCTTTCCTAGCTAAGTATCTTGAACGATGGACTATAGAATCACGTTTAGTCTTAGCATCACAGAACAATTTAGGTTGGAATGGACCTATGCACCTCGTGTAGTCTACTCCTTCCACTGGAAATGGGCTTCCATTTGGAAATGTGAAAATTTCCCCACGTGCTGAGTGTGTGCCAAAACATCACACTCAGATTCTGGGATCCCTTTCTGATGTCTTTTACCTATTACTGTACTTAATCTAGATGACAATTCTTTTGGGACTGTAGCCCTACGAGTGACCACGACTCATCCTGAACTGAGCAGGGGATAAGCAAGAACACTGATATGAGCTTTCTACCAGTGGACCCCGAGGCATGACCCAGGCATATAGTGCCCCTCAATCCAGTCAAATGCCTTTTTTTATATCTGTTGAAAGAAAGATATGAATCTTAGCAAAACATATCAAATTTTAATGGTATTTTGTGCCTTTACAGTCATCCTAACAAATTACTACTGTCCCCTTATAAATCCAATTAAATATTTGTGAAGTAGGATAGGAGACTGGCTTTCCTAGGGTAGGAACAATAATGTCTCTATACTTAGTGGGAAGGAGGGAAGAAAAACATAGCTGGGACATTTGTCTTTTAAATGACCTTCTTGTAGGCATATTATGATATCCAGCTCCTTTGTGGGAGAAAACTAAACAAATAAGTCACAAAAAGAATCAGTGGGAGGGGATGGGCATGGCTTATCATGTACTGCTGAGAATCCATTCAAATTTGCAGCTTTATCTGATTTTTTTTTCCTTCTTTAACTACTTCTACTGTTATGTTCCTATTTAAATAGATAAATTGTTCTGGGGATAATTTGGGTAATTTGATTTTTTTTTTAGATTTTTCGGGGTGGACTATTATTAGGGTGATGGAAGCTATGTAATCAGCTGTAATAGAAACAAAGTTTTAGTTAACAATCTTGTTACTCTGTAGGATAACTAACTCACAGCTTTTTTTAATAGTAGAAGACCAATACCTGTTTGACAATAAAAACCTGTGGTGTATATATTTTGAATTATTCTGTTTACATAAGTGTATTCAGTTTAACTTTGAGCTCTTTCATTTTTGTACTTCTTTCTGATATTGTGGTGAGCTACAGAGGAACTTCAGTTCAAGGAAGAAATTGTTTTCCTCACCTTACTTTTGGCAAATTAATTTGCTCCTCAGCTTTGTTCTTAGAGAAATAAGGAAAGCACTGTGCTCTAATGTTCTTTTCCAGAAGAATCATAGATATTCACTTTTCTCCCAGCTGTGAACACAAAATATTTTGTGTATTACAATATAGTATGATGACCATAGCCTCCTAGTGGTTTACTAGAGAACTCCTGCATTGTACCTTGCTCACTCTCCTTTTCAGCTTTTAAATATGTAAAAATATTATTACATGGCTAAATAGGATGTGAAATTCCTATTCATAATTAGCTTATTTTAATTTTACTGTTTGTCTTTTACTATATGAATTCAATCAGATTTTAATAAAGTAAATTACATTTATTGTGCACCTGAACTTCAGTCTTATTTCTTCAATACCTTTGTGACTACCAAGGAAATATTTTAACAACAAGTAATTCCAGATCAGATCATCAGCCTTAATTGAACTGTAATGATTGTTTGTATTTTCTAGCTTTTCCCATTGTTTTCTTTCATCCGAATTGGAACTTTTCATTTTACCCATTTGAAAGCCAATTTTGGAGAGAATTCTACATTTCTTTAGAGAAACAAAAAGCAATTTTAGAAGAGAACATTCTTAGAAGGAATGATATCTCAGCCTTCAATAGCATCAGCCCAACCCAAACCCCATTATTTGTGTGCTAAAAGTTGAAGATATGCACACACATAACACTGAATTAGGATTTGACTCTAACATCTTTGTAAGCACCTGAACTGAACAGGAATAGTTTCCATCTGCAGTGAGTTGTCTTGGAAAAAAATCTGCTATAAAATACTCTGGTTGGAATGAGAGAGTAAACATATTAGCAAATTATGTTGAATAGGTTCATCTCCACATCCAGTATTCATCCATACTGAAAATTAAGAACGGAGTACAGTTGGGAAATCTAGGGTTTGGATGACTTCAGTACTTCTATTTAATAAAATATTGTACGGGATTTAATTTTCTGTCAAAATGCTGTTAGAAACTTCCAGAAAGTCTCTATAAAGATAAATTTTGACATGTGACCTGTAAAGCCCTATTCGTCTGAAATTGCTTGAACAGAGTTCATAATGATGATTTTCTCCTACAGTATACAATAGCTGCTTAACTCGGAGTAGTTTTTGCAATGAATGTGTTTATTTCCCAAATGGACCCGTGCATGCTGTGTTATAAAAGGCAAGTGGTGAAAGTCTCCTACTGAGGAATGCCCCTAAACCAGAAGCTCTCCGGGACATCTGATGAGTGATCTCCTGTTGCTTTATTTGGCTCTTGCTGGTACCCATTTCACTGCTGACTGGACAAATGCCATTCAACAATAAAATATCCTTGCCTGGAGGATTTGACACAGATGGGTCTGGTCAGATTAGTCTGTTAAGGGTAAGGAATCAAGCCCATGACCTTTTTTACTGATAGTGGTATTGTATGTTATATTTTTCACCGAACAGCTGCTTGCTGTTTGAGTTCACATTGTACTTCTATTTAATTTTTATTTCTTTGGATTTTTTTTTACCTGAAACTCCATATCATCATAGATAAATAGAAATATATTAGTGTACTCAAGCCAAAGATAACACATTATTCTGCTATGTATAGTTATAAAAATAAAATACTTCTTTCCCCTTTTTTTTTGGTCTAATGCCACTTCAGTATGAAGATTATTATATCTAATCCTTAAAAATAATTTTTTGGTGATTAGTTATAAAATAATCCTACCACACTGTTACAAAATGTTCTACTGTAACAATTAATAAATTGCCACACAATGGGATGGTAAAAACTGATCCACCAAGCCAAGTCTTCTTTCACAGTTATATAAACCGAGAAATAATCCACTGAAGTCAATAATCTGATTCTAGTGAAAGGAAAATAAATTCATAGCTAAGCTACCATAGACCTTATCTGTGTAGTAATGTGGTAAATGAATAAACTCAAAGTTTCAGAAGTTCTCAGAAAGTAGTTGTTATTGATCATATTTACCATTTCATTTCATTTCCAATCATCTTTTTTTCTTTATTTGAATCATCTTTCAAAAACACTTTTTATCATCCTGTATATGTAAAATGAAATCCATTCCTGTCTATGGTATCTAAAGAGATATTTATTTTTTTTTAAATCAGGCAAGTTAATAAATGCAACTCCTTAAGGCCTCTTTCATAGCGCAAGTATCTCTACAATTTCTTGAATCTTAACATTATAGAAAACTATCGTTCATTGCCTTGCTTTCTATGTTACATCCCTCTGTTTAGGAACCAGAAATGGGTGAAACAAAACCAAGTTTATCAATTTAACTGAACGTATGAGACAGCCAAGCACTGTTGGATCACTGTTGAATTGTAAAACTCTCTGTTCTCACCCACCTTAGGGCTCCGGTGGTCTGAATACCTGACTCCAGAAGGCAGTGATCCCACAGCAGTAATCGAGCCATCGTGGTATTCCCCGGTCTCAGCCACAAGCCTGGACTAACCTCATCCTAGAATAGAATGGGAGAATCACGGAGAATTTTCGGTGAATGCCTCTATGCCTTGCTCCCAGCGAGTCTGCAAGTGCCTGCAGTATGAAGTAAGGATCTCGTGTCTGTTGGCTAAACAGAATAATTTACCTCTTGGGCATGAGGTGCATAAATCAGGAAAATAAGACACCCCTGCAGTCAACTCTAAACATTTACCCCCCAGAGCACCGTACCAGAGCTTCGGTATGGCTGTGTAGGTTAACTTTAAAGTAAGGTAAAATTTAACATCTGGATATCAGGATCTATTTTAAGAATTTTCAAACACACATGTGCCTAGCTCCATAAAAAGGCAGAGTTTTTTTCAAATTACTTGCTCATTATGAAATGTTTACCCAGCTCTGATGATCAGTCATTGGTTGGTGGAATTTAATCTTCAGAAATACTAGAAATATTTTTATAAAGAAGCAGTACAAATACCTGGAATGTAAGTTGCCTCACTTTAATGTCTGTACATTCTCAAGTCTAAATTGTTACTATAAAGTTGTTTTGAATTAAAACTTGGAAGTTTAAATTGAAAACTGTCTTGTATGTTGTAATCAGTTTTTGAAAAATGTAATCGTGGCACCGGATTCCATTTAAATAGTTATTTCCCATGGTGTAATTACCAGTGAAGAAGAATAGAGTGGCTAAACTACAGCGAGATTGAATTTACAGCTGCTAATGCAGCTCTACTTCAGAGCGCACTGTGGGCTGAAAGGCAGACGTGGGCTCTCCCAAGGTTACGGGCTTTAAGTCTCAAAGCCTCCAGCAGATTACTCCCTGCGTAACCACACATTTCAAAAAGCTCAGAGGCTCGACTTTAAAACAGAAATAAGTACCCCTCAGCGAAAGTACCAGTAACATGATATTCAACAAATTTCAGCATTAAAACTGTGAAATAAGAATTGACATCTATTAATAGAAAAATGTTCCTGACTTTTTTATACCCAAATAGTTCTCATGTGAAAAGTGTGTGAGTCTCCTGGCTCCTACGGCTTTTAATGAAATTCTATACCCAGATATATGGCGAGAAGGATGGAGATACAGATTAGACATTTGTAGACATGATGAGAGTTATGTAGAGACATCTCTGCATCTCTGATTATCTCTGTATCTTCAGACTTGTCTTATCCATTAATACTAGTATGTTTTAATGCTATTTCAACAGTTCATTATGACATAACAACCTTATTGTTCCCTTCGCTTAAGATCACATGAGTAATTTCTACAGTGATTTGTAAGATGATGAAGGGGACACTGTCTGCCTTATGTTACAGTTCTCTGCTCTGTTGGCCACGATCAGAGCAGCTTCAACCTTTTACCTATAGCTATACCTTTTGCTTATAAAGGAACTTATACATACCTTCCTAAAAAAATGAGTTTCCATGAGCTGAAGAGAGAATGCCTGTTAGATAAAAGCACTGCAGCTGCTGAGTATGGTTTTATATATTAAAGCATTTTAAGATTGCGGGAGTATTGCAAGTAAATGATTTAACTACATTCAGCTGTCCTGTAAGTTGTTTGTAATTACTGATTTTGCTTTTCAGATGTGCATAATAAAGTTCCCAATGTAGCTCTTTCGACTGTAGCAGCAATGCTGACTCTTCAGTACTCGATAGTTCAATCACACAGGATATCTTCATATTCAAGTGAGGCACAAAATAAAAAAGAAAGATAGAGGCAGCACAAGGTAATGCCTGGTATTATACAGTGGCTCAAATCTGTTTGCTTTGCAATGATCGCTCCAGTCTTTGAAAAATCTGGATATTTTTAATCATGTCTCTGGCAGTAGTCACAGCTTCAATATTTCAGTACGTCCATAAAACGTTTCTTTCATATGCTGATAAACTTCCCCCCCCCCATCTAGAATAAATGTTTCTTTCTAGTCAAAAACAATATCAAAATATCTTGTCCCAAACAAGCAATATGCTCACAGTACATGAAAACAAAGCAGATTTTAGAAGTGTCAGAGAAAGTTGACTTGACACATACTCTCGTGTCCAGTAATCAGCCATTTGTATCATGGCTTGTCACAGGGATATTCAAACACTTGTTTTGTTTTGTTTTTTTTTCCCAGAGAACCAATGTGCACATTTTACCCAATAGATAGTCCTTTTTTTTTTTTTTTTTTGTATTCCTATAGAATGAAAGCATCTGCATTCACGCCCTAGAAACGTCTCGCTATTGATAGCATAGCACAGCATGTAATAATCTGTGGATCCCTCCAAGTATAATTAGTAACTAACACTTCATTTAGTAAGAAGTGTAAGCAGATGATTGGCTAAAACCAAACAAATTGAGATTCTGCCAATATATTTGTCATGAAATACAGATGTGGAAAATGTGGTACTCTGAAGTACCAAGAAATTTTATAGACCAAAAGACAGGAATTAGAGCGGGACTGAAGCCCACCTAAGAAAGCACAGCATTTCAGCTCAAGCTGAGAAAAGATCATCAGGAAGCATTCGTCCTGAATAGTATGTCCATCTTTGAGGAATTATTTGACTTTTTCTTTTCTGGAAGTTATATTTAAATGAAGTTTTTGCTAGACTATTTGGCTTTCAAAACGTCAGTTTCCACCGCTTTTTCTGAAGAGGAGGCTCTTCTGATGGAACAACCTCATCACCACATCTTTTCTCATTACCCTTTCGCATCCAGCTGTTCTACCCTTCAGACGTCAGTAGGAATGTTCCTCTTGCATCGATTGGGAAACACAAACTGCCACACTGTTTGTAATGAAAATAAACTGCTTCAAAACTTGAATTAGAATTTTACTTTAATCACCTCAGGATTTGGGTAACATATGAAGCCACTTTTCTGTCTGCATTAATTTGATGCCAGAATGTACACATAATCTGAATTACTAAGTGGGTTTTGTGTTTATGAAAAGGGCCAGATACACAGACAAATGTCTTTCATTTACCTACAGACCGTGCAGCAGTAAATGAGTTTGAAGAGTTAATTTGATGAGAATAAGAACTAAAATGGAAAGTAAAGCTAATAAATGCTTCTAAAAGCATTTTATTTCCACAGACGGTTCAAACACTCTGCAAATACCAAGTAGCAATTATGAAGACTGTTTTGAACATAAAAATCAAAGCTCTGGCTATCTTCTCCCAGGAGGTTTTGTGATCACATGATAGCACAACATAAACTCTTCTTAAGAGAAGACTCTTTTTTCAGCTCTCTACACCGTACAAAGAATTTTAAAAGTGAAGTATGAACAGATGGATACAAGAGTATTTGAACAGGTATCTTCCCTTCAGTGTGCTGTACAATTTAATCCAGGTAAATATATTTTAGAGAGGTAACACACAATGCCAAAGCAGGGCAGGGGGTCAATAAATTGAGCTGCAGTCATTCAAGTTCTTACCTTGCAAGAATGTACCCTTGAGACAGAGAGTATTGATGTTTATGTTCTGATTCAAAGTCTTTGTGTAATATCTGGCAAGCAGTGAGGGAGTTCCCTTCCTGTCTTAAGCTTCTCTGGCCAGAGTTACTGATGGAAAACTTGTTGTTAGGACGGGTTGCTGTGCTGTCTGTGACCACTTTTCTTCAAGGACTGGTTTATATATTACACAATAACTATTTATGTAGGGGATAAAACCAGATGGTGCATCCTCAGTAGGCAAACTATGGTCCATCGTAAGCTACTGCTCATCAGAGAAGCAGAAGTCAGTTGAATCAAGCTATCCCTTGGAAAATGACAGTGAGCCTAACCACCTAAAATGGTTAGTGACTACATTGAAGCTTCTGTTGAGTTCAGTACTGCCAGAACTTCATTCATATTCAGTGAACCAGTACAATCACAACAGAGAAGATGAGTCTGATCTAAGATGTGGCCTTAGACAACACTAGATGCTGTTCTTCTTTCTCACGGAAGACCTCCAAGTTCACACAATTGCATTGAAAGGTGGGGTTTGTCTCACTTAAACGCTTTTGCTCTAAAGTTAAGCATCCAGGTGTTCTCTGTAGTGAGTGGTGCCTCTGGGGAGAATTCAGCCTGTTCTAAGGTAGGTATCTGAAATGGTTAGGGTACATCACACTTCTGAGATTCTTTTGTGTTTTCTTTTGGTTTGTTGATGTCCAGAGACTATTAAGAGACTCAAAATTAGTAGTTTTGACAGTGTCTCGAACCTGTAGATGATTACATTGACTTAAATAAAGCTTTTCTAAATCTATTTGGTTTTCCCTTATTTTCTAGTGTATATCTCTAACCCTCTAGTTTTACATCACTCTCCTGGTCTCATTGTGCTGTTCTTTTCATCCTCATAATGATTCTAGGCTTGACAGTACTTGTGTACCACAAAAAAAAACCCTGGTAGTGTCCTAATGGGACTGAAAGAGTATTGGGTTTCTCATTTAATTGGTTTTTTCTGACAAATCATTAAATAATATTTTCTTTGGGGAAAAAAAAAAAACAACAACCCTGTTTTTTCCAACTTTTTATTCCTGCCCAAAATACATATTAATTGCCAACCTCACACACAATATTGCATTATATTCAAAATTATTCAACCCTTTTGAAGTCCATTTTTATTTGTGGACAAAAATAACAACTTTCACTACAAAACAAAGTATTAAACTGGTCAAGTTTTCAAAAAAAGTTGTTAAAGTCAACACAAAATATGTCAACATTTCCAGAAAGTGTTTCTTATAGACGAGAGTAATTTAGGGATAGTTTCACTGTGATTTCATTTATTATTCAAACCTATGGTTGAGGTAGCACATCCTGAAACATTACCATGGATCAGCTAAACTGTCATAATTCCACGTACGCACTCGATCTGTGGTGAACGACACCAAGGTAATTAGAATGAGCTTAAACTTAGTCAAATTAGTTCAAATGTGACTGCCCTGAACCTATTAGGGGTTAACACTGTAACTTGGTATGGAATTTTTACATGCTATTATATCTGAGTCCTCAGATTAGTCATTCCTGTGAATTGTAATGTTTATTTTTTTATAAGTTTGCTCCACTGCCTTTTCCTATTCAGGTTTATTTAGAGGGGAGAAAGAAACTCTCAAAATGAAGGCTAATGGACAAGAATCATTTCTAAAAAAAAACCAAGGAACAGAAGCTATTTAAAACAAATGAACATGTAACAAGCTTACAGCACTGTAACAGCAGGACATAGGAGAAAAAATGTAAAAATAGCCACTTCAAAAAATTGTTTATTAAAGCCCTCATCTCCACAGCAGGAAATAAAAAGAAAAATACTGAAACAGCCACCTTAAAAATGATTTATTAAAAAATGCATCACCAGAGATGTACGGAAAGAAAACACTTTACCAACCATCTTAAAATAAATTTATTCAGCTATGCCTCAGCAGGAAATACTTTAAAAAAATAAAAATATTCTCTGTGAGAAAATAAATAAAAAAAAATGTTTTCAAACAAGGAAAAATAAAGAAGACCTTTTAAAATAGTTTTATATAGCTTGTATTGCATTACTGGAATATAAAGGCAGCTCTGTTCGCCATTCACTTCATTCTGTTACATTCCCCAGCCCCATTCAGTGCCTGCATCTGATGGACATTTAAACAGAAGCATGTGAGAGGCCCCTGGTACCTCAAGTTTAAACATCAGTGACCTCACTATCTTTCATATCTGATCCCTTTAAATTACACCTTAAATTCTATTATTTCTTGCAAACCTGTTTTCAAGAGGGGGATAGAGCTGTTCTGGAGTCTTTTCCAGCTATGCCATGGTTTTCGCTGGGAATCCATCACCTTGTACTGGATGTTTCAGTAGTATTTGTGTTTGTGGGGTACCCAAAGTTGCATGGAAGCATAGTATCTTTAAAGAAGCCAAGGACTGCCTGATGACCAGGTAGGAGCCCACTGGGGCCTCATTCTACCATGACAATATTATATCATTCCACCGACCTCAGTGAGATTGAGGTGACAACAATCAGTCCTTTTGTTATCAGCCATTGACTGTGCAAGCGTGGTTAGATTTGTGAGCCCCGTAGCTCATGGTTTACTTATTTTCACAAGTAAACAACAACGAACTACTTGGTTGCCACACTAAGACAGAGCATTTGGGATCTTTGTTTCAGGGCGTTGCTTGATGTGCAAGTGAAATGAACCTCAGCATTATGAATGTTCAAGCTCTAAGTCTCTCACCGGGATTTTTGTCCCACCAGCATGAGCTAGGTTTGTCAACCTGGAGAACTCAATATGTAGAGTGCCCGAAGCCTCCCTGGTGTTTAGGAACCAGCTTGGATCAGGGAAGGATACAGTGATTCTGGTGTGTTCCTGCAGATCTAGATCTGCTTTATCCGTGTTCAAGCCTTGGAAAGCCACTGTGCCCACTGCTGCTGTACAAACAGAAAAGCAGACCCCTTGACTTCTCCCAGCAGTGCTCGTTTCTATTCCAACACCTCAGCTTTTCCATGCTATTAAGAACAGGAAGCCTTACTTTCAGACATCTACTTCTTGTATTAAATCTAGATATCCCTTCCTTTCCCTGCTGGGGCCCAGAGCAGTCAGGCCCCGGACTCCTATTCTTGATGTGGCTCAGACAATTTGGACAAGACTGATAAAAAGCTCTGATCTGTTTATGTGCAGGGGAAAAAAAAAAAAAAAAAAAAAAAGTGGGGGAAAAAATGTGACATGAAAAATATTTATGGTCTTAGAAATAATGACAAGCTGAGAATTGAGCCTTCTAAGTAACATTATTGTAAAACCAAGGAAGAAAAACTCACATTCTACACAGCAAATACCTCCATGAATGTAAATAGATGTATGTGTGTCTGTATATAATCATAGAGAGCAAAAGGACTAAGAGAAAGATGAATCTCAACTGAGGCTTACTGTGTCACAATGTGGTTATCGTAACATATATGAAATTAAAACGTGTCACTACTTTAGAGAAAGCTAAAATAAATATAATTAACCTCTTAGTGCGTGATTCTGCATAAAAATTCAAAAAGTTCCTATTTGCACGAATAAAAACTTCAGGATCAGGCCCAATACTTATTTATTTCTTCTTCCTGTTGTATAATTCAATAACTAGAACTGCGAGGTAAAAAATTTGAATAAAATGGAAACTATTGAAACATGGCCCTTTCACCATTTCTTCTGTCCGTGATTTGTCTGTGATCAGACAGTGATTCTCTCGGTGTTATTCTTCATTTAGAATTGTTAAGAGATGTCATCAGTGAGTACATCTTGATCTGAAAGACATTCACACACAGCTATTCAAGGTTCACACCTGGCCTGAAGCCTGTGTTTGTCTCCAAAAGTTTGTCAGGTGGCAGATGTCTCAATAGAGCCTTTTCTCACTGGCTTCTCACTAAACTTTGTGAAATAGAACATCTTGGAGGGGAATGTATGTGGCCTCCTTTCAATAGAAGCTGCCTTGCTGTAAATACAGTCCTTTGTGCTAACTCTGGGAAACAGAGGCTTAAAACAAAGCACTTCTGACTAATTTCTACTTGAAATCCAGTCGCTTTGGGGAAGTGGAGAAAACAAGTGACAGAGCAGATACTCCTCAGAAATACTATACAGTACTTTGCCCTGGTATTTCCTAGTTCACCTGTAGGGTGGCAAGGGAGGGAAGCTTGGATCTTGAAAGCATCATGTGGTCTCAATTACTACGGAATCACGTGAGGAAGGAAACACTCTTTAAGGTGTAAATTATCTTTAAAGTCCTTCTTCCCCCCTCCTTCTTTTTCTTAGTCAACCTGCTGGGCACACAGGCTTCAATAAATAGCAATTCCAAGCTTCTGGACACAAGCTATGTCTGAAAACTATTCTCATATTTTCTGTTTTCAAATACTTTGTATCTATGTGGAAATGTTGTGGTGACACAGAATGCTATGACTTAAAATGTTACCCATGTATCCTTTTTTTCCTGTAGATCCATATTAATACCCATATTCAGTACAATGATGTTTACTAAGGATACCAAGGGTAAGTGGTTTGAGCCCAAAAAAAGGCACCCTTACTTTTTCAGGAACTTCCTACTCACTAATCTAATACATATCTGCATTTGTACTATTGCAAGAGGTAGCTAGCTGGCTAGTAAAGGAAAATTCTTCTGGGATTTTATCTGTATAATGCAGTAGGATCTGAGCCCTCAACACAAGGAAAATTTCATAGTGTCAGGGTATTTAACCCTTCATTCAGAATACTTCATATCTCCCTGAGAATACTGGACATACCTTTTAGTTGCATTTTGTATTTCCCCTACTGTGCACTACCAAATGCTCTTTTTTCTGTAGTGATTTGGGAAAAGGAAAATATAATGTTTCATAACAAGTTTCTTACTATTATTGAGGTTTTTAATAACAACACCCAGGAGATATTATTGTTCTCCTTCTGTAGGAAAATTCCTTTTCAGTTGTATTAAAAATCATTCATATAAGGAGTTTAATAAAATTCCTACATAAAGAAGTTCTTATATTAATATGTGTATTTTATGTTACTTCAGCTGT
Source organism: Gallinago undulata (assembly GCA_026546715.1). Lineage (NCBI taxonomy): Eukaryota > Metazoa > Chordata > Aves > Charadriiformes > Scolopacidae > Gallinago > Gallinago undulata. The sequence continues at coordinate 25,851,102 of JAOTQQ010000012.1, read as the reverse complement.
AGTTCTATCTTTAATTTCGTATAAGCTATTTGGAGTTGATTAACTAGCATATAATCTCTGCCAGCCAAATACATGAAAAGTTAGTGGTGTATTTTTAATCATCTATATTCAGAGCTAGAAATTAATTTTACTTTTATTTTTTTTTTAAACATCTCCTGATTAAAACTTAACCAGTCAAACATCTCAGGCATTTAACTTCAATGTTGTGTCCTCCTCTATCAGAACAAAATTGGGCATTTTCCTATACACAATAGAGGAAAAAAAGCAATTACTATCAATCAGTGACTAAGCAACAGATTGGAGTATTTAGAAAGACTCATTCATACACAGATTTGCAGCAGTGTTCAGCTCTTCTGATTAGATTCCATAGATTTTAAATTGTAGCTAATTAGGCTGTCATAGGTTCATTAATGGCTCTACTGATTCAGCACTCCCTCACCTGCATGCATATTAAAGCTCATTAGCTCCCTTGTCTAAAATACCACCTGCATTAATTGCTGCTGATGCACTAGGACTCTTCAGAAGGCTCTTCTGACAACTAGTCTACCTGCTTGTAATACCCATTGCCCCCAGAGCTCTTCATGAGAGCTAGCACATAAAGTTCATCGTGTTTCACACATTGTAATGCTGCAGCTGTTGTGAGGGCAGTCAAGCCTGTTTTCTGCTTAACAGCAGGAAATAAATAATTAGCGATGCCTATACTGTAATGCTTACCACAGGACCAGTTTATTTGCTCTGGAGTCTCACTACTGTAAGCTACCTAACAATATCATGTACTAACAAAGTGCTAGGGGAGATCCAAAGACATAAATATTCTAGTACAACCAAGAAGAGTACATGACCTCGAGTTAGAGTAGGACTGGTATTCTGTGGCCTTTTTAGATTAAACATTCGCTGGGTTATCTAACGTGGGCTGAGCCTGTGACACTGTTAGTTTGTGTTTTACTAATCCTTTAGTCCTTTGTTTTATGTAGATATCAGATATCAGGGTGCTAGATTATGTACCACCGTGGCTACCATTTAGTTTGAGTGATAAAGCCAAGCTGTGATGGGTTGGAAGCTGCCAAGGCAGATCACTCTAAGAAGCAGTTCCTCCTGACTCATGATTTCCAGTCAGTTACAATCAAAAACGGACCAGTACATGGGACGTAAACTCAAAATCCATCTGAATACATGACTGACAGCAACTTGCTTTCTGAAAGGCTCTTAAAATGCAAACAATGTCTTGCTTTGTCATGGAGAGTTTTGGGGTGAGCAGTGGCAACCTTTTGAAGAAGGTTGCCCCAATTGTAATTTTATCTTCAAATTAATTGTGCTGAGGAGGTTTTACCATTTTCTCCCAGAAATAAAATATATCTCATTTCAAATTGATATTTCATATTTATATTCATATTTTCTGCATACTTGTATTAACACTTTCCCAATGTTTCTTTTTCCTCGCTAATAAATAACTGATAACAATACTTGGAATGAAATAATTTCATTTTTTAAATATTTAAATAACAATAATTAATTTCTTACATTTTCTTTCTTGGTTGGTTTACACAGACACATACACATACATACACAAGCATCTACATCCCCCAAAACTTGTGTGAATATTATAGCAAACAGCATTCTTAAAGTTTTGGTTTAACCTGGTTCCCTGTAACCACAGAGGATAATGAACCATTCTTGCATCATCTTTCCCTTGGAAATAGTCAAAATATCTCCTGAAGTTTGCTATCTTTTACAAATTTTTGAATAAGATATTTGGAAGTGCAAGTGAAGAAAATTCTATTTCATACTGATAAATTTCTCATACAAACTGGGTTTTACTACTTCAATACTGAAAATGTTTGACAGAATGGAGAATCTCTGTGCAGTGAAAGCTAAATCCTGTTTCCACAGAAATCACTGTCAAAACATTGACTTAAGAGATGAGCGATGCCTCAAATAAGTAGAAGAATACAGAAAGCATTAGAACTTTACAATTATGTTTGAAGCTCTTCCTCCAACACTGAGTTCTTACCTATCCTTTTAAAAACACCTAAAACTGAATTATCAGTGAAAAAAAAACTTTGAGTAAACCCTCAGCTTGTGCAACAACGGGCACTGCAGTGGTTGGAAGACACAGAATAGTTAGACCTTCCACGATTCTATTCCTCTCTTCTCTTTACTGGAAACACTCAGGTGTCTGATGACACACATCACAATTCCTGTTGTGAATGTGTTAACATCCTGCTATGATATTTTTTTTTTTTTGTCTTTACTGGCATAAAAGCAAGAAGGAGCAAAGTGTTGTTTAGTTCAGCCTTGCTTAGTCCACTGTGGTCCAAGTCCTGAGTGAGAGTGGATGCACAGGAAAAAAAAAAAAAAGGATACGTATTATTAGTATAATTTTGTTATGATCAAAGGCAGCATCTGTAGTTATAATAGTGGTGTCACTATGGTGTAAAATGAATACATCAGAAAATGTTCCAGCCCATCAGGGGTTGGCATAATGGGAATCTAGATAGGCAAGTTAAGATTTGTGGATAATATTAAGCTTTCCGCTGAATTCCGATCAATACTTTGATCTTGTAAGTCTGAATCCTCCTCTGGCAAAAAAAAAAAAAAAAGAAAAGAAACCGCTGTATCAACAGCAGGTGGCTTAAAAATACCTTGCCTGTGCACTGAGGCACAGACAGATGGAACCAGCAGAGCAAACCCACTGATGATGTTTTAGAGCCATTTTGGCAAGGTCCGAGATGTATTCCCTTCCTCCCACCTGTGTAACTGCTGACAGATGTCAGCAGACCTGGGGTAAAGAAATGAGAGCTCAGTTCCCCACCTCTTCCCATGTTTTTCGTCCTTTTGGGTTCTGCAGAGCTCTGGAGTATGACAGGAGGGGTTTAGACTAAAGGAGTTCACATGAAGCAGACTTTTATTTTTGTCAAGTCAGCAGTGAGTGAAAAAATGACTCCTTATGTTGCATTTTCCTGTAAGTTTTATTCCTTTCTTTCCCTCTTCTTTTAATTAAATGCACTTGTGGACTGAAAAAAAAATTATTGGCACTTCATCTTTCAACTTTTCTTTAGTGTGTGGTTCTATTCCAGAGGTGATTGGATTTACCAATTAATTTGGATGACATTCTTCATTTCAGCCTGGCACAGATACAGCTTTTATTCAAATGTGTTTATGATTATCAGTCTGTTTCAAAGTATATAGACAAGTCACTGATTCCCAGGTATTTTCTTCATTTAGACCTAGGTTATAACACTTACTAAGTATCATGGAATCATAGAATGGTTACAGTTGGAAGAGACCTTAAAGATCATCGAGTTCCAACCCCTGCCCTGGGCAGAGACACCTTCTAGTAGGCCAGGTTGCTCAAAGCCCCATCCAACCTGGCCTTGAACCCCTCCAGGGATGGGGCAGCCACAGCTTTGCTGGGCAACCTGTTCCAGTTTCTCACCACCCTCACAGTAAAGAATTTCTTCCTAATACCTCATCTAAATCTCCCCTCTTTCAGTTTAAAATCATTACCCCTCGTCCTATGGCTCCACTAAGAGCCCATAGATAAAGAGTCCCTCCCCATCTCACCCCTCAGGTGGGTATGTCATAGGGGGGGTAGGCTTTTCTGGCCTCAGCTGAGTGACTACACCAGAGAGACCAATCCACTGTCTTATCTTTAGATGTGGGAGTTGGGACACAACAATTAGCACCATGAGGATGGCACACTCTTGCTGCTGCTTTTTTACTAGTCAATGAAGGGAATTCTTTTAACAATCTAGTGTTTTCACAATATATTTCTCTAACAGTTTTTGAAGCATAGAAACACTCAAACTCTATTTCTTTTAGTTTTGGTGCTGTGTAGACTTTCCTGTATTTCCCAGAAGTGCTGTCTGAAAAGATCTCTTGCATCACAATAGACTTCCCTTAAGGGAAAGATGCTGGTACTTCCAGCACTGCACAGAGAATAAAAAAAACATTTATTTTCTAAGCATACACAGGATCAAACTGTCACCCAGTACTATCCCAGGAAGGCAGATTGTTGGAAAGAACATATTTCTTAGCCCGTAGACAGATTACCGTGCACTGTCCCATGCGAATACTTTTATGTACAAATCACAGAACTAATTATCCGTGCTAAACACTAGGATTATTTTTCTCCTCTCACATGCACCTACATACAAATGTCCTTGTGTTTTGGAGGAGAAGAACAGTTGAAAGGATCAAAATGCGTGTTTCCTCTCCAAATTTCTGCCTTTGAGGTCTCCAAAATAAGCGCTGGGTGAAAGAAAAATCAGAGATGTTCCTGTAAGGGAGGACGTAGCTCTTCCTGACACTTTTTCCCATGGAGTGCACACTAAAACCTCTCCCCAAACCTGGGATTAGTTATTACCATCTTCTCACCAGGCACAGAGAGGAGCCACTGGCCACCAGCCAGCGATCAACGTGGCTTCCAGCCAGCTGTCCTGCCACTGCCAGAGAGCCATGGTGCAGCGATGCCAGCTGGATACATGGGATATGCACCAAGGGTTTTCACACATCCCTGCTCGTGCAACTTTCTCTGGACCCCACCTGTAGTCTCGTTTGCATCAGGCAGTTCTCTATAAAATATTGACTTTAGGAAATATTGTCGTTGTTCATTATTGTCAATGGGAACGGACTTTGAATTAGACCTGCAGATTTTGCACACTATTGGAAATGTCCGGTTTTCCCATTGCTTTTCTTGGCATAAGAAGAGAATATAAGGGCCCTTCATTTTTGTCTCTTTTTTTTTTTTTTTTGTAACCCTTTTAGCCACTATATCTAAAACAAAGCACAGTTTCTACAGTCAGGTATGAAGCGCAAACTAGTTTTGCTGCCCATTATACTTCTATATTTACGTTAAATAAACTAGAAATGCCCCTACTTTTTATTTTCTTAAAATGTTTTGTCTGTTTATCTTTGAAACTGCAATCTTAGCAGGAAAAGATCCTCTCAAATTGTTGCTGCAGTGTCTTTTATTATTCTTACACAAAAGGGAGTGCATGGTGCCTTTGAGACCTTAAAGAAACCCGACCGAAAGGACAGGCCTTTGAAGTCTAAAAAACATGTATAATCTACTTTTACTTAGTCTAACAGAAGAACCATATTTACCATGCTCATGTCATTATGGATTTTAGGTTTTTGTTCTGAGTACAAGGTGTATGATAGTCTGGAGATTATCAATTTGGGATACATTTGAAAGTTGACTTTGATCTCCTTAAAGCTATCAATGTCTGCTTGGGGAGGAACAAAGAGATAAGAGAAACTAGAAACCTAATTTGCATCTGATACCTCTGGAAAAAAAGCAGAGAAAACAGGGAACTAAATAACTAGAAAGCCAAAAGTCTTGCTCTATTCACTGCAGGGTCTTTGTAAAATTGCTTGTTTTATAGCTAGAGAGACATCCAACAGACTGGAGTGAGATAAAAACCAGTAACTCAATTATAGCCATGGGCAGCCTTATTCTTTATATGGCTCGTAAAACTAGGATTTGTTTTTAATGATGAACTAGAACCTGTATCTTCTGCAAGATATAAGCCAGAAGCCACACAATAGGGGCATTTATTTAGACTTCAGAAAGAAGCCTGATAAAAACGGGATGTTAATTATAAAAGGGAATACAGGAATAACACTCTGTTAAGAGCTCTGTTTGAAAGTGTTTTGATGATTTCTCCTTTGAATCAATTTCATCCACTCTCTTATCACATCACACCACATCTTCACCAATGATTCAAGCCTTACCATCACACAAAATACTGCATGGCTTTCTTCCCGTTATCAGTATGAGTGAAGTGCCCTACCAGAAGAGGTCAGAAAAGCCATTGCCCTTTCCTTGTGTAATTGTTTCCTGAAAAAAAACATTCTCTTGTGTTGTCTGCAAGGAAATGACCAGGTCAACACGCACTTCTTCAACCTTGCCAGCTCTAACATAAAAAAATAACAGTGTGTACACTGGAAAATAATGCCAAATGCCTAGCAGAGCTGAACGCTTTACTGCACACAATTCTCCCCTGAAGAGCAAGTACAAGGCATTTGAAGGAGATGCCAGCGGTGTCATTTAAGACAAAAGGGTGGGCAACTTTCCCCGTGCGACACTCAAAGCCTTCAATTGGCTGAGCGACTACGAGACTCTTGCCCCACACAGTTGAGAGGATAGAGAGCTCTGGGGGTGTTGTGTAGGGGGGATTCACTGCAGCAGGTCACCAGGCAGCTTAAAAACCCATAGGGAGTGATGGTTGCAGGGGAGAGAAGCTCTGGGGTGACCTAACGCAGCCAAGTCTTACCTCTGCTCCAGCCACTTCTTTCTGTGTCTTGAGACCTGAACCCCCTTATATTTGTACTCCACACCTTGAAAATACACTGTCAAGCCTTCCAGACAAGCAGTAAGAATCTTCATTTCGCCATGTTTGAAAATACCTGTGGCCAGGAGCAGTAGCTGGCTGTGTCTGTATTACTGCCAAGTGGCCTTACGCTCTGATGATTTCAGCCTGAGAACCAATGAATAGAACAAAATAGACTTTCATCGGCCTCATTTAATTATCTCATAAGGGAATTGCTCATGTGGATCAGAGGACATGAATTGGGGGGCATACAGACACCAACTGAAAACCTGATTTTTCACTTACTACTCACTGCAAAACTCTCACTGATAGAAATGGGGGCAAAATTTCATCCGTTTGAACTAAAAGTTGAAATTCCTGTAGGAAAATCAAAAAGGGTTACATAGGGTTGTAGGAAGGACATTTGATAGTCAACATAAGCCAAACAACTTGTAACATAAAATGATCCCTTCACTTAAACGGCAGCAATATAACTCACTTCATTCCTAAACAACAGCTGGGGGCGGGGGGAGGCCGGGGGTTTGAGGGGTTCGGGTGGGCTTGATTTGGGGGAGGAGGGTTGTAATGGTAGACTGTAGATTATTTAAGTCAGATAAGGGACTTTCACATTTTTTTGTGTAATATTGACACCCTGAAATTCTGATTGAAGCCTATTGCAACTTTAATGACAGATGATACAATTCCCATGCCAGTCTTAGCATTTATTCTTTTGTTTCTGTTTCAGCCATTCTTTATTTATTCTCCTGTCTCCTGGCAGAAGATGTTCTCCTCTCTTTCTGCTCCATAAATAACATTATATTTCCAAAATTTTGTTAGGCTGATATGAATAACCACAAGATCAACTATGGGAAATTTAGGGCTAGTGTGGTTCCAGCAATGTAAGGGACCTGAGAATAAAAATTGTGGTCAGTTTCTTGGCGTCAGTTTATAACAGCTGAGGATCATGTTCTTGGGTTTCTGAATAATGTTGAGGATCATTTCAGCAATATATATCACTTGTTGACAAAAGCTCTGGTGTTTTAGTTCTTTGCTACAAATTTCCACCTTTGTAGTGTGTAGAATTTCAACAGGTCCTTACCCTAGTTTCACCCCAGTAGAATTTCCTTGCCGAATTGTTTCTAATAAAACCACTTCAGTAAAAATTTCTGGTTTCTAATAAAACCAGTTGCAACTAACAGAACAAATCCACAGGCCTGTTCCACTGCAATGAAACATTTCTGTCAACTCTGTATTCTAATTCCAGTGTTGGATTTCAGTGGACCGGAAAGCACTCCAATGAACTATAATGAGAAGCTTATTTTAAAGAAAACAGGGACAGAAGATGGGAAAGAGTAGAGGAAAAGAACTGAGAAAATAATTTCTTAAGAAAGAAGTCATTCATCAGGGTCCTGATTCAAAGCCTGTAAAAGCCAATGGAAGGCCCTGCAGTAACACAGATTGGCTTCAGATTAATATTTGGTTTCAGATTAATGTTTGGTTTTGTCTCAAAAATGATAGAATCCGAGCCTGGTGAATGTCCCTCTATTTCCGTTTCACAGACAAAATGTTTATTTCTTTACTTGGTATCGAAGATTTATCTGAAATCTACAGTATTATAGGTTATAAGATAATAAAACCTGATAATTGTTGACAGACAAAACCAGTGACTTACTGATCTCCTTCCTGAGTAGAATAAATAAAGGGCTGCTTCCTTTGGTGACTAAAGTACTTGGTTCTGATTAGTTTATTCATCTCTGCTGACCTTTTCTTATCCTTATGTCTTGTTTTCCAGCACACTTCTCTCCTCAAGCTTCAGTACGCCAGAGCTGAACTAGCCCAGCAGGCAGCCTTTTAGTTTGAACAGACAGAGAAACAAGAAGGATGCACTGCAGCAGAAAATTAGGTGAGCTTTATTCACACCCCCTGTAATAAAATAGATTACCCACCATGGAGACTAAAATGTGTGGACCAGACCTCCCAGAATGAAAACACATGCATCTCCAATAGGAACTAAATATTCTTTTCCAGGGAAACTCCCACTCTCACAGTTCTTGTGTCAAGGATGATAAAATATATCACACAGATTTATTGAGAGGAGCTCTAAGCTTGTGTGTAAGGAAGGGAAAAAAGACACAAAAAGTCATGCTTCTCTTTGCTTGCCTTGCAGCAGCATCACCATACTTAGAGTTGTGAGATTGCAAAGACTGCTGGGAGCTAATGCTGGCATTAATTAGTCTCATCAAACTTGGTCAGGAAAAGAAGTGGGTTATGACCACTTAACGTGACATCTTCTGATAAAAGATTTAGGGCCAAACAAGCCTTCTGTAGTCTTTGCAGTTGCCTGGAAGTCAGTGAAAATATTGTTTAGTTCTTACTGAAGATTTAACAGAAGCCTGACACGGGGCACTATTATGGTACTACTTGTCTACAAATACTGTACAGATTCTAAAACATAAAGCCCTGGAAACTTAATGCAGCAAAGCTTCTGAAATAGTGTCAATGGTTCGGTTCAGTTTAATGTTCTGTTTCTATACAGCAGGTATTTCAAAAAGTTATGCATGTACAGGGAGCTATTTTGGAAACCTGAAACAGTATATCAAATAATATAAACTGAAAATGGATCCTAAAAAATGAGTTTCCATTGTACTGTGATATCCTACTCTTACAAAACTAGTTCTCAACATTCCTCAAAGACAATTGAACTTAAACATTTATGGTTCCGTTTAATGAAGAATATATCTTCATGCTTCGTACCTTTTTTAGAAAATTTTGGCCAACAAATTTCTCTCTCCAACCTAAAGGGTAGGTTGAAGGATGATGGAGCTGGACTCTTTTCAGTGGTTTCCAGCGATAGGATGAGGAACAACAGGCACAAGATGGAACATAGGAAGTTCCATTCATATATGAGGAAAAACTTCTTTATGGTGAGGATGACGGGGCACTGGAACAGGCTGCCCAAGGAGGTCATGGAGTCCCCTTCTCCGGAGATTTTCAAGACCCACCTTGATGCATTCCTGAATAATGTCCTCTAGGCAATGTACCCTGCTTTAGCAGGGGAGTTGGACTAGATGATCTCTACAGGTCCCTTCCAGCTCTGACAATTCCGTGATTCCGTGATAGGTGGGAGATGATATAATAGGATAACTTTTGTTATAAAACAGGTTAAGAAATATTTTTCTCATGGAACTGTAGGCTCAGAATCTATCTCTAGTTCCATATGGAAAGTACCATAGAAAAGTAAGAGCAATGATGACAGTGAAGAAGAGAGGAAGAAAAATTGAAGTGCAATCTCAAAAGCTAGGTAGATCGCAGTGGAAATTTAGCAATGCCATTTGAAATCATTTTTCCTCCTTTGAAGTCAGCAGTTTTGAGATGTTATCATCTCTTGATTGTGAAATCTTGTATGATCATATTCTGATTAGTTCTTCCATTCCCCATGAATCATTGCTCACGTAACATTGTAACCTTTCCTGGGCTGATTCAGGAAACTATATATAAAATTAAATGATAATGAGGAATGATTTGTCCTCTCTATTTTTCATGAAAATCCTTTGTGGGACTGATGAATCTTATGAAAAAAAAAGCTGCTTTTGTCTTAGGTGAAGCAGTTTTTTAGTTATACAAACAGAGGAATTTAATCCATGGAGTACCTATATAGCAGCTTTCCCCAGTGCTGAAAAATGTCACTATTTCTTTGAAAAGATAAGGAAAAAGGTGCAATATTATATTATTTCATCTATATATATTCGCCGTCCGTCCTGAAATGGCATGTGCATGTCTCCTCTTGCTCTTGTGGTCTGAGCACTGCAATGTTATCTTGTACAAGAACCTATGTTAGGAGAAACATTCACTTTTATATCCATAAAAAAATCGCTATGATATTCCTTGCATATGAATTCTAAATTCATAAAGTAACTAAAAGCTACAGTGATGATGAGTCCTTTACACTGGATACGGCATGAACATAAAATAAAGTTCACAAAATTTCCACCATCTTCCACATTTCAGTGCAGTCAGCATAGAAGACAAAGCCTCCATCGCTAGACTTTTTAGACAACTTGTAAGATACAAGTTGCATCACAATTTTGGGCGCTATGAGGCTGTGGATCATGCAAAGTGACAGCTGTTTCTTCTAAGTTTTTCAACACATTTTCAAAAGAAGCTACAGGAATATATTGCTGATGAAGATGCAGATTTTCAATGAGTATGCAAGCTAAACCATTACATCTTTGTGGTTCATCCATCACCACATGGCATCTGACACCTTGATAAATCATCATTTATTTCTAACTTAGTTTATGCATGATTTTTTTGCAATGTAGCTGATTATACTTTGTTACGGACACTAATTTTCAAAGGTTTGCAAAAAAGTGGATCATTTTCTGGACACCGAGTCCAAGAAGACAGTAGTAATGTGAACTTTTGTAGCATTTCACTTCATGCAACAAAGAAACATATGCAACTTTCTCACAGAATTGCTGGCAGAATTTCAGAGCAAGGATATTCCTCTCATAGGCATAAAAGTTTCTGCAAGTCAGAACAAGTGTAGTAGAGAAAAACTGGAGGAATTTTATTTTTCCCCAAATTCACAAACAACATATTCTGTACATTTAGTTTATATTGTACTCTATGCTTTATTTATGGATACGTTCATAATCATGGTGTGTATGACTCCTGATCTCAAAGAACTGTAAGATTTAGGATTTTTATGTGAGTGAATTAACTAAAAACAAGACCTCAGTGATGGAAGGTCTACAGAAATAAAACTCATTTAGAAATCATATGTGGGTGGGTTCAAAACATTGATATATTGCCTAGAAATAAGTTCTAAGGTATCATAAAACCCCACATGCTCTTTGATTCAGGCAATGTTACTTAGTTGATTTTCTGGTGGGAGTCCGAGAAGAACTAAAACCTGAAGACAAGAAAATAGGAGTGTCTTTTTGGTCAGGGAATGCATGCCATGATTATCTGTGCAAAGGAAAATTCCGCCAGCGTAAAACAAGACAGACAAGAGTTATGCTGCATCTTGAAACTAAAAGTGGAGGAAATACATTACATGCTCAAGGCTACAGGGAAAAAGCTGATCTGAGCAGTTAGGTTTTGTGCATAGCAGTAAAATGTGTTTCAAGGAACACAAAGAGGAGGATGCAATAACAAAAGCAGGAGTGGATTAGTAAGAGATAGCGCTGGTGGGCTGGATGGACATTTTTCATGATGCCACAAAAGAAAAAGTAACACAAAAGTAGAAAAAGTATGGGCATTAACTAAAAATAACGGAGGGCCTGTCATTCTGTCACTCTTCAAGTATTAACACGAGCAAAACCTACTTATAAAGTATGCTATGCTGGAATATAGTGTTTTTATAAGACTCTGGTCTTACAGAAACAGCTTGTAATGCTCGCAGAGAACAAGGTTTGTTTCACAATGGAGAGTAGACCCAAGCAACAGTAAATAAGCATTTAGTCATTTGGATGCACTTTAAAATACACCAAAGAGTTACCACACATACTGGGGCTTGTTTTTAAACCTCACTATCATAAAAGTCAATACATTTCAGGAATTGCCTGTAGGTTCACACAAGCTGAGTAACAGCATATGTTTTCATTACACCAGGCTAGCATAATCACTGCTATAATACCTATTCCCAGTATAATTCTCCTTCCCCATCTCCCTTTTCCCCTACAGGTTAAAACTAGTAGCAAATCTCAGTCTCTACCTACGGAGAAGGAAGGGTTTCAAAGGATGATGGCTCTCTTAGGCAAAGGGAAAAGAATAAAGAGGAAGCTGCAAGTGAGCTGACAGAATCAAGCGAGTACTTGACGCTTGATCAATGCTCTGCCATTGTCAGAGACATTCTTTAGGGAAATTTCCCATTGCAGATGTCATACACTAAATGAAGTGGAACGAAATTAATACAGAACCTGCAAGACTAACAACGAAATTTTCAGGGCTGCAGTTCTTTGTTGCTCTTCCTCTTCTACAATTGCTCTTTAAATTGACTACATTTAGGGATGAATTGATATAACCCAGCTTTAAGCCTTTGATATTTAAACTGCTCATGATCTCAAACACACATCACACACTGATTTGTTGTTAATCAATAAACAACTTGCAAAGTATTCATATAGAACATCAATATCAATGTATAATAAAAAGCGTTGAAATATTTTTCTAAACAACGAGTACGGCAGCAGGAAAAACTTGCTTTAGTCCTTATCTGTATTCTTTTTTTCACTCAATACAGGTGGGGGAAAACAATGATGATGTAGAAACACCACAAATTTGGTGTGAAGGAAATGGAATTGTGTGGGTTTTTTTACAGCTACCCCCTGGCCAAGAACAGAAAGAAGAAATCCCTCAGATAAACTGCCATAGAAATTTAACAGCTCAATCAGTATCAGCAGAGGATCTGTAAGGAGGAATAATTCCATCAGCAGTACATGTAAGTAGTAAAGGTGATGGAATTTTCTTGCATTAGAGCGTTGTGTCAAATGTATCGTCTTGGTCATCATCCCTTGATGTTGTTGTTACCTCCCTTGATGCACATGGTGACAAAATAGATTATGATAAAATACTGGAGAACAAAAAGGTGTTCATTATGGACTCCTTCACACACAGAGACGACATTGTCTTTTTTGCATGGAATTAAAACATTGACAATCATTTCCTCACTTGTGCTGCACTAAGCCTTTTTTTTTTTTCTTTTTCTTTTTTTTTCCTTCCCTTTTTTTAACAGGATATTTTATTCGTTTCTAATTCCGCTTAGGACCCACTTCGGTAATACTTTCTGCCTTAGATTAATTACCCTGATCTAATTCATTTAGTGGAGGACAGCTGTGGTACGTGGGTTGCCCACTGATGTATTGTGTTAAATGACGCCCATCTGTCATTGCAGAATATCAGCATGGATTCCATGTCATCCACTTCATTGGCTCTGCCGAGATGTGAAGTGCAGCTACAATGTTTACCACCGTTGTTAATTTAATATCTACACCTTTAATAACCTGACTGCTGTCATTCGCTGAACAATGACACACGATGGCCAGAGAACAGCCAGATAGAAGGCATTAACTTGACAGCACAGTAGACCATTTGGTGCTGCTAATTAGAACACTTCTGGGCAAACTTGCTGTTGAGGGTCTTGTAGGACATTCCCATGCAAAAATGCCTTACTGGAAATAAAAGTAAAAAAAAATACCTGATAGCAGTGATTCTGACAAGTATGATCATTAACCCATTCTATTGACTCAGAAGTGGTAATTTGTTAAAATAGCCATTTTCTCTTACTCACCACTGATCAGTCTCCTGCTGTTTCCGCAAGCCTGCTTCCTGTCTTACCTCATTTATTTTCCCCTTTCTGTCTCTGAAAAAGGAAAAGGTTGGAGGTATAACACCGAAACACACGCTGTCATTTCAATCCAGTGGTTTAAAGGCACGAATCCAAAACCAGTGTGGTTTTTGCATCGTACAAACGGCAGGTCCAGTCATTAACCTTTTAATGAATGTGAAGAAGTAACCCATTCAAAGTGTTCTGTCTATTCTATCTATTTTCTGAATGGAAAAGGCAATAAAAAGTAAAAATTGGTAAATTCTTAATACAAAAGTTTTCTTACATGGTAGAAAAAAAATGAAAATTAATGTTCATATATTCTGTAGAGTGATTTTTTTAAAAAACATAATCATCTATCTGTAGGTTTATATGAAACCTTCACTGAAGAGCAAAACAAATACATATGGAAAGAAGTACTATGTGCTCTTAACCCACTTTCACATAACTCTGCAGACAGAAATAGACACACACACCCCCCACCGCACTGTGGTTATCATTTTCTCAGGGAGCTGGGGAAACCCATATGATTGCCTCCAGCTGGGAGCGTGTGATTAGTGTTTTAAGACTCTTGGCTGTGTGCCTCAAACACATATTCAGCTTTGGAGCAAGTCTACCACCTGTTACACAAGCTTGAAAAACCTCAAGACTCACACAAAATAATTTGGAATACTATTCTGAGAGGACGTTCCTGAGTCCTTTGCTTCTTTCTTTTAGGAGGGCCTTAACGGGGAGGGTGCCTTGGCATGAAATAAAAAGTTCTTCCATAGATTTTCTATACAATTTTAGACTGCCCAAGAGTAGAAGGGTTTGCCAGGGCTTTTAGGAGTCTAAATACCAGTTTTCTAGTTGTAAAATGGGGACTTTGCTATCTGAACTAGCATGGCAGCAGTAAATGCCTTCATGACCTTCATGTATGACACCAGTGGGCAACACAATGATTTAGGCCTCACAGCTGGTTGCTAAAGGTCCGTGTTAGATGAGGTGGCATCCATTACCCCAGGCTGGCTTGGTTAAGAGAAGCCTGGAAACTTTTGTAGACAAATATTGAGAGTGATTCATTGTAGTCAAACACTGCATAAGAAACAGTATGATTGCAAGAAAAAATTGGTACTTTTGACCACTTAGGCTGAATGACCCATTTATAGCTGGATTAGGGTGGTTTTAGGAATGAATCGGAAACAGAGATGAAAATCACACCTGCAGCATGAAGACCTGCAGTGAGAAGCCTGAGGGTAGAGCAACAATAGAGGCTTAGGAAGCTCTGTAAAGAATAGCTGCATACCATTCATGAAGGAAAGATATAGCTCCCTATTTCCCCATACTTAAATCATGTAAGCTCAATATTTTCCTGTGGAGATTTCTTTCCCACAACTTGCAAGAGTTTCTTCAACATGTTTCTGAAAAATAACGATGTAATATTATCAATGGTCTAAGATTCGTGATGCCAGCAGGAGGACATATGATATATTTTGAAAAGTACATACATTGCCACACTTTTTTACAGGAGACCCTATACCACAGTTCAAACTTCAGACCTACGGGTTAATTAACAGCAAAACTCTCATTTAAATTACATGAGATAACATCCATCAATCTACTCTTCTATTGACAAATGTTCTTTAAGAAATCAATGCCAACAAGAATGTTAGCATGCCGATTTTTAGAAGGTTTTTTTTGATTTTTAATTAAAAATCTCAGATTAACAGAAACACTATAGAGAACGAGTTCCAACTGATGATATCCAACTGTTATTTTAATACATTATCTACCTTTTTCCATCATACAAAAAATATTAGCAGCCTCCAAACTGTGAATAAGGGGTCTGCAAAGAACCTGAATGTGAAGCTGTGGAGCCATGGAGGTGCTCCATTTATAAATACCTTTGCTGACTGCTGTGAAATGCACGTAGGCAGCTCTGAACACAGATAAACAGCTCCTTGGGTACAATACAGTTAGAACAAAGCTGCTGAATCTCATTCTATTCCCAAACCATTTACATGTTGACAATGACAAATTTCCATGGGTTTGAGAAGAAACACGGGCCCAAATATTTCAGTTTTCAATGCCTTATAAAACGGCTCCCATCCTTATGTCAGAAGGCAGATAACTTCACAGAAATGTTTCCTTTTTGTGTGTGTTTGTATGTCCTTCTAGCTTTCCCTGAAAGAATAAAATGAGACAAAGAACAGATTGCTTTAAAGGACTGGGTGTTCATTAAGTTCAACTGAAAACAAGCTTTTTCTTTAAACTATTCTTCCTGAGATCACAAACACACGAACTTGGAGACAGACAAATAGGGCCCAGAGAAAGACAAAGACACAACTGTATTTTAATAGGTTCCGTTTTCAACCTTTTTCTTTTGCTTTTAGAGCAAGAACATGTCTTACGTGACAAAAATATAAGCCAGCTGAGTCAAACTAAAGCAGAGAGGTCTTGGGGAACCAGACATGAAAAATGGGATTTGACTAAATCCAGACATGTAGTCATTCCTGACTCCCTTTAAAGATGATAGAGATCTAGGAAAGATACTCAAAGGCAACTTGGGTAGGATTAATCTAATTTTTAGTAAATATGCCTAAAACAGGCTGAATGAATATTTTCACATACTTTCTGCTTGGATAGCGACTGCTCCATTTAGTGTGTGGGAGGTTTCTACAATTCAAGGCCAAGCCATTTCTGTGGGGCGTTGTGGAAGTTATTTTAAGAATATGTCTGCATCTGGACCACAGTGTGTGGTTAAGATAACCCTGAACAAACCTCGAAAAAAATTATATGTTCCCATGGCCTAGAAATACTATTTCAGATTCCCTAAAACGCAGTTACGACATTGTAACCCTACTGTTGAGCTGTCAAACCTCCTCTTGTCATTTTCCAGGGCTAAGTGAATATTCACCTTGATGAAGACTGAAATTGAGGAGCCTCATCTCTAACTGATTACTCACCTAGTGAAGTAAAGGATTGTTCTGAACGTCTCCTTTCTCAGTCTCTAAATATTAAACTATTTTCTTTGTCCTGTTTGTGCAGGATGGAGTGAGGTGTCTCTTCATCTCCACAATGCAGAACTTTTGATTAAACCTATACTGAGGACTCAGAGCATTGAATCAGACAGAGAGCAGTGACATTTCACTGCTCAAATTTTTGGAACATTTTTGTTTAAAAAAAATTATTATGCTTCTTTGAAATGCAGTGTTCAAAGTGGGCTCTAGCAATGAAATGGTTAAATGCAATTATGCACGTAGACTTAGTGGAAAATAGCTCTGGAGCCTGTTTTACCAAGCATGATATTTGCACACCTCTTGTATGTAATTTGAGTGATATTTTGTGATATCAATGAACTGCAAAACTTTGGAATTAGAGTAATATTGCTATTCTTTTCAGTTCAAAGATAAAGAAAATGTGTTTAAGGGAAGAATTATATGGAAAAGACTTTTCATGACTTCAGTAAATTTTAGCTTTTGGCAGTTTTTGAAAAATGCTTCCCCTCCAAAAAAAAGTCACCCTTGCTCATACATCTTAGCTACTTTCAATTTAACACCGTACATCATAAAAGCAAGGACAAGCTAAGGTCAAGAAAAGAAAGTTCTTTCTTTTCAGGAAGAGATCTGTGAACAGGGCAATATTCCTTGAAAGGGCCAACTTCCTAATCAGAACTATTGAGGGAGGGGGAGAAACAAGTTGGAAAAATCAATGAAACTCTTTAAATACTATGTATGGTGAAAAGTCCCTTCCAGACTCAGCTGATCCATACAAGTTTAAGGTCAAGTTTTCAGAGAGTCTGCTGGCTTTTAGAATTTAACATTTTCCAAAATTTTTTCAGCTGTTGACTCAACCCCTAGGTATTCCTACTCTCAGATGCTACAACACAAAACAGAAAAATAAAAGGAAAAATAAAGACAACAGCAAAACTGCAAATATCACCATGGTATAGGCATCTAGCCAGGTTTACTGGTGGCCATGGGCCTGACGTGATGTGCAACCAGTTCCTACAGTAAAACAAGATAGTAAAACAAGCCATACACTTCAGCCTTTCTCGAGTCAGGAGATTGGGAATGGGTCCTTGGCCAGCACTGTGGCTGGTGGCAGCAGGTGTTGTGTGCTTCCTAAAATGACCCTTCAAGATGACTCCCATACTCTGGCAAAGGAACGCAAAATAAAAAATTTACAAAAGTTAAATTCTAATACTAAAGCCCATTTCAGCCAATAATGCAGCCTAAAATAAAGTGAATATTACAGGTTCCATAATAATTTTTGTGGATTGTACATAAAATGTTCTCCTGTGCAGCCAGAAGTTGTAACCACAGTTAATCTAATTCTACACAGTCACAAAAGCAAGACCATTTCATGAAATCTTATTCTCTGTGTCAATCTATATCTTAGTATAAAAACTTGATCCTTTTAAAGACAAGTAATCTCCTGTTGCTTTCTGTGGGCCACTATTCATGAGTCAAGTCAAAAAATAACTACAAATTAATTTCCCTTAACCTCTGCTCATCCACATGCAATAAAGGTCTTGGGTGGGCATAATTCAATTCAGGTCAATTAAACTATGCAGATGCTGTCTTAAAAATTTTCATTTTTTTATTACCTTTAAGAAAGACTATTTTTATTATTTGTACTTTGTGGTATGTGGCAAACACAAGTGTTGTGTCGTAAGGAAATAATTTCTGCTCAGTGCCAGGGCAGGGGGTTGGAACTCAATGGTCTTTAAGGTCCCTTCCAACCCAAACGATTCTCTGATTCTATGCCGGCAACTTGCATCTCATATTTACAAAACCAACAGGTTTGTAAAGCAAGTGAAGTTATAATGAATATTTTCAAAGTTTGTTTAATGGATGTACTGTAAAATAAAATAAATTTAATGTGATGTGAGCTCCATATCCTTTTCCCTAGAATATACTTCAGATGCATAGTGCATTTTGACTCTTTGGGATTAAGTATATTGAAAACAGGAAAATTATTAAAGGTTAAGTACTGTATTTTTCATTATAAATTTCCACTGCACAGTAATGAAAACTGAATAAGCAGATTAAAAACTGATTTAAAAATTAATCCTCAAATCTCTTCTTCAAGAGATTTTGGTCTTCAATTAGTAACTCAAGACTTAAAAAAATCACATTGTGGATACCAAGATTTATTTTATTGTCATGGCTGCTGTTGCAAATAACCTAGGTATAGTTGACATGAAATGAAAATATTCCCTCAATCCTATTTTAATATCAGATTTAATGAGTAAAGGAAAAAGAAATTATGTATTAATTTGCATATAATAATATTGATTGGGAAAAAATTGTGGTCACACTAGCTTATCTCAAAAAATGATATATCCAAAAGTTTTTTCTAGAAAAACTAAAGTTCTGACAGCTCTCAGATGAGAGAAAATTCAGAAGTAGATGTTTATTGACTGAATTTGAAATAGTGAGTAAAATCCTGATCCTAGAGAAGACTATGGGTAAACACTCAATGATTGCAGTAGTATCTTTTCACCAATTTTGAAGAAAAGATTATTATGTTTACTGCTTTTGAGAATCTCACATTTTTCTTACTCTTTGGTGTGAAAAGTCCCTAGATACCTCCCATGAAAACACGTAGCCAATCCAGGTCTTGGGCTGCAGGGAGTGCCAGAGCCTTCTGCTGGGTATGCATGGCACTAATGATAACAGTTGGGTGAACCATCTGATGGACCTAAATGATCTTTAAGGTCCCTTCCAGCTCTAACCATTCTATGATTCTATGGGTTATAGTTGTAAGTGACTCCCTTCTGAAGGGAACAGAGGGTCCCAGATGCCATCCAGATCCTCCTCTTATGGAAGTCTGCTACTTCCGTGGGCTGGAGTGAAGGACATCACTAGGAAGCTTCCTAGCCTGGTACATTGGATTATTACTGAGTGCTGCTCTTCCTTGTGGGTTTCAACAAAGTCCAAGAGGGATTAAAAGGGACTTCAGGGGTCTGGGAATACTGAATACTATAGTTTTTTTCTGTATAACAGTCCCTTGGTTCTTCGATACCTATATAAATATGTTTTAGGTTTATTAAAGCAGAGCCACCTTAAAGTACATCAGATTTCTTTCCATTTTCCTCCCTGCCTCTAGCACTGTTTTACAATATATAGAATATGCCTGCTCATGCATTTTACTCCACGATAGAAAAAATAATTAGAAAATGTACTGTATAGATAATCTCCTCCTTAATCAGAAAGAGCCATTTAATTTTCACACTGACAAACTTCACTGGAATATAAAGAATATTCTTTATTCCTCTCAGGCCCCTTTGTTCATCCAGCTACAGACCTGGGTCATGCAAGAATCACAGCAAAGCAATGCAAAGTTGCAGGTTACAACTAAGTGTCACCAGGTCAATGGGACCTATTCATACTCTACTGGGGAATACGAGGGGGCATGCTCATAATTTCCAATCATAATGTCAAGAATGCATCTTCTTCTGAGATTCTACACAGGAAGAAAAAAAAAAAAAAAAAAAAAGAGGGACCAACTTGGCCCAAGGGGCTACCTCTGAAGCTCTGCAAACTACAGCTGAGATACTGGGTATAAGAAGGACAGTAAGATTCCAGTTGGCCTGGTGATATTTGAAATGTACTATGAATGATTAAAAGAAATCTCTAGGGCTCAACTGGCTTCATCACAGAGATAGAAGAGCTGGCTTCATAAATCTGCATGATGGCAGGGACAGAAAACCACTGACCCAAATGCAGAGAAAACAACATTGCCCCATTTTCCAAAGAATTATGAAGTATACAACATATTGCAAAGTATTGATTGTCTTAAGGCTTTTTGCTCCCCTCGCGTCATATTGCCAGGAAAAGCAGCTATCTTGAAATGATAAGTTTGAAGTGATTGTGAAAACAAAGCACATAACCTTTTGGTTTTGTCATCATGGAAGGAGGTCAGTTAGTTCCATGAAACTGTTTTGGCCTTTTCATGTCTTCTCCTCAAAATACTAGTCCAATTGTAACGCTACGTCTTTTCATGCGTGAACTCTAAGTCTGATTTTTGAGGAGAGAAACTGAATGGCAGAAAGCACAATGTGTTTGTGCACTTGCTGATAGTGCACATAACAGCCTAATTAAAAATATTTCTGCAAATGTATTAACATGCCTGTGTATCTGCCAGAATTTGTATATTTCCCAAACATAATAAGCATCAAAGGACAATTTTTGGGAAAGAGATATCTAGTCTAAATTTTTGATGTAGAAAATGGGTCCACAAATATGTAGCTGAGATACATGGGGAAGACTTTTCAATGGTGCCCAGTGACAGAACAAGAGGTACCAGGCACAAACTCAAACATGGGAAGTTCCATCTAAACCTGAGGAGGAACTTCTTTCCTGTGAGGGTGGCAGAGCCCTGGAAGAGGCTGCCCAGAGAGGTGGTGGAGTCTCTGGAGACATTCAAAATCTACCTGGACACGTTCCTGTGCAACCTGCCCTGGGTGGGCCTGTTCTGGCAGAGGGTTGGAAGAAATGATCCATAGAGGTCCCTTCAAACCCCATATCATTCTGTGATTCTGTAATTACTCTTGAAGTGGCTTTGTTTTCCACATACTACAGCCAATGCCCAGATGATTAATTCAGAGCAATTACTTAAATTCTAGATATCTAATTTTGATGAGATGACTCTTGAGTGACTGGATTTGCAGTTTAATTCACTAATCTTTTTGTTAGATCCATCAATGTTCTAATTACCTATAACATAATTTGCTGCAGAGAAGTGTTTCACCATGTGCCACTGATTTTGGGTGGCTGCCCACAGCTCTGAATTAGGCACCATTACAGCATCTGATGGTCTGAACCAAAATCAATTGGACCTGGGAGTGGTCAACTAGGTGTAAGAGGAATATCTTGCTTTTTGAAATCAGTTCCTTGAGCTTAATTTCACATATGGCAGAGCAGTTAAATACATGGGTTTTGTCTCTATCAAAACTTTAACAGATCTCTGTCATTTCATACTGTTTACCCTCTATGAATCTGCACCTATTTTTTCTGTACATTGGGGGTATTTTCTTCCAAATATGACTGTTATCAGAATCAAAATGGAAATTGTGTCTTTGGTTTTGTTCTTTTTTTACCATAGCAGAAGTGACCCTTTCTTTTCTCAGTCCCCTAAAATATATTATTTTTTTTTTTATGGCCCATCCATGTTCTGCCCATTCAGACCCCAAATCTTACACACCCTAACTGTCTGTTAGTCTGGTTATCATATTTAATCCTGCTACTGTAAAAATGTCTGGACAGCCTTTATAGTCATGATCTCTCTCTCTTAGCTCAAAGAAGGGTTATGAGAGTGAATTTGTTTCTTCCACAAAAACAATTCATACTCTAAAGGATAACCTGGTATAAAAGGACAGAAGTCAGTGATGACACAGCCATGATTTATGCTGCCAAAACCCTTTAAGGAGTTCTAAGAAATACCTTTTTTTAAGACAACTAAAGCATTTTGTCTTTCCTTGTAAATTCAAAGCACACAAGTTTTTCTGTTCCCTTGACCTAGCACTTGGGCATTTCATCTTACCCAGGATTTCTAGTAGATCAAGAACATTGATTGAAGTCCTGTAGCCTCTTGCTGGTTCAGTCGCTCATTCTACATTCTGTCAGAAAAAAAAAAATAAATAAAACCTCATTTTTCTATTGTGCGGTTTCCGTGTGCACAACTGATAAAGGAAATTAAGATTTGTAAATGTTATTTATTCTGTGAACTTGGGAAGATGCAATAGAAATGAATACAAATAAGACACCTCTCAGCAAGATCTGCACTGAGAGTGTGGAAAACACAGGGTACCTCATTATCACAGAAATAGGCAGCAATATCTGCCTAAGGTGGTAATGGCTCTTCCTAAGCTCTCTTAAAATTCAAACACAAATGTCAAATTGCAATGTCTTTCAAGAAAGCTGTGTCTTACTTGAAATTTATTCATATAAGTTTTAAGAAATATCCCTCAGGGAAACACAGCCTCAATTTTTCATTGCTACAGATAAAACAGAAAGCTATCTATGGGGCTAGGAATATAAGACACAAGAAAACGTAAAGAAGGCCTTGCAAATGGCACTGAGTCCAGAAGCAAGCACTTTTAAAAGGGGTAATTAACTCAGTTTTGACTCTTTTAACCTTCTGATTTTCTCCTGTTTCCCAGTCTGAAATCCAGCCTTTCTGCTTTTCCGATCAGGCACTGAAGGGTTTATGTTTTACAGTAATAATACTCAAAAAACAATTCAGATACAAGCGAACACAGTAGCTTATGTTTTCTGAATAATTTGTGGCAATCCTTTAAAAGTAATTCATATAACCTGCATATTTTTGCGGATTGCTTACCATCAGAGAAAGTGATAAAATCCCACAGTGCATAAACCCAAACCAAAAATGGCAATAACTGCAACACAATAATAGCTAATTTTATCTGGCACAAACGGGCAAGGACTGTAGAGGATTATATATTGCAAAAGGTACCCAGTTGTTTTCAAACTGAATTGCATTTCAAACATATCCTCTCGGTTGCTTATAGGGATGTGGTTTCCAGAAAGCATTGCTGGCCAACATTTCTTAGTGGCAGAAACATAGTTTTGAGACATGTTAAGGGTGAAACCTTCAGAATGTCTCATCTTCTCCAGTATCCTTCTACACAGATAGATGGGATTTAGGTAAGTAGCATGTGCATTTTCTGAATGAAGCGAAAGAGGAGGAAAGAGAAGTAATAAAAAAAAAAAATCTGTTTTAAAAGGGAAAGAAAGACAAAACCTGTACGTAGGTACTTTTCTGCATATTTTAATCAATGCTCAAGAACGTTTTATTCACTTTATGGAGGGAAGACTCGAGTCCACCATAGAGTTAATACTGTAGCATTTTTAATTATTTTTAATAATTAATAAACCATCATTTTTAGGTCCAACTGAGTAAAGTACAGTTGTTTAAATTAAGACGTTTAATGACAGAACTTTCATTAACCACAAGTCTCAAAGGCAAATGAATTTGAAATTGTTTCAGTGGTTTATTTTATCTGCAAAACCTCATAGCCTGCTTTTACGTTATTCAATTTTATTGAAAAGCTATTGAATGAATTCTAGAAGTACAGAAAAACAGTTAGTGCTGTAAACAAATGGCAATTGATCAGCAATTTTCATGCAATCAAATGAAGAAATGGTGCAGTGCTAAGTTTAAAGGATGACTCCTTATAATCCCTTTGAATTATAGTTCGGTTTTGATCTTCTTCATGCCTTTAAACCAATAATCATCACTTCCTTTCATCAAATATTTTTTTGGCATAGGCTAGTGCCATTCTTAAAGTGTTAGGAATGTATTTTCAGTAAGATGCAAAGAAGTAATAAAGGGAAAGTTCATTGTGCAGTACTTAGAAGGTACTGACTCTACATGGAGAAAATTACCCTTGTTCAACAACCCTCTTCACAGGTGAAAGCCTGATTTTGTAAACATCAGCTTATGAGTACATCAGGGTAATTTTAAGTCTGTAAACAGGGCTACAGGAGAAAATTACAAAGACATGTAATTTATCCAGTTGGAGCCTAGAAGTTGACCAGAATACAGTAATAAATCAAGTGGAAAGGAGTATGTTAAATACCTTGCAGTGCTACAATCAAGTCTCATATACTGACTTTAAGATTAATCTTATTTAACTTTACCTAACTAAAAGTTAGAGTCCCAGTTAAAGCTAGTCAACAAGGCTCCTATTATAGGCATCAAATAAGGTAGGCATCTCAAAAGGTTATTCATAATATCTTCATGTAGGTGTATAACACAGCTATACTTAAGTTTCAGACAAGGTAAGAAGAATCCCTGTCCATACCTGTAAAACACACAATGGCAATGGTGATAGCTAAATAAATAACAGCATACCAAGATGACAAACCCCATTTAGAAGTACAGAGGCAATTCTGAAGTATAATCATGTTACAGGCTTCTCAGCAAATGACATTTGCATTCTGTCATCATAGAATGCCTAGTTAAAGAACCGCTGGCGCTACCATTTCAGAGCTAAAGATGAGGCAACGTAAACTGAAACTCCTTTTGCTGTAACACGGGCTGGTGTGATTACTTCCCAAAAAGGCCTAAAAAAATCACACTTGCATAAGCATTTTCCAGTAACATTCCTCACCTTTTTATCATTACTAGAATAAAAAGAGGAGCTCACTGATTGCAATTTACCACAAAAATATGCTTGTCAGGGTGATGGGCTGTACTGGTTGAAGACATGTCAGTACAAACTATATCAAGTCGTACCTTCTACCACTGTTTTGGAGCTTGACGACTGATCTTTTGAAAAGAGGATTAGTGGGGACTTAAAATGCTAAAATAATGATGTCTAGATGTCTTACTACTTGGAGATCATTGAATCCAAGGAATAATGACAGCAAGGTTTTAGAGAAGGTTAAGATTGGTAAGAAAAGTACCCTTTTATTTGCATGTAATTAAAGAACTTGAAGTCAATTAATTTTTTCTGAATTTACCAGCTGGAAATCCCATATTCTTGAAGGTAAATTGGTGTCTTTTCATTGATTTCTGGTGATTAGAGTGGGTTTGATCAAGGCCCTGATGGATAGGGATAACAAACCATCATTTATCTTAATTTAATTTTTTAATCTTGAGTAGTATGAAGCCTTACAAAGACGAGAACGTGTTTAAGCCTAATGTGTTTTGAATTATTTCAGTTCATGTACATATGGAAAGCGATACGTTTCCCTCTTTGCCACAATGCAGAATACTGGGAATGAAAATAAGTTAATTTTAAAAGAACAACAAGAGTCAGTGGACTTGTCCTCTTGATGAACAGTAGCTCAAAATATATGATAACTGAGTAAAGGATTTCTTTATATCAATATTGCATTTTAAATCTTAGATTTGTCATAAAAGGATGAGACTATAGGGCAGTTGTATATATTGAAACGATGTTGCTGAAAAGAAGTGAAAGGTCTGTAATGGTTCCCTCCACAGTAATAGTCAATATAAACACATTGGATTAAATTTAGGAGGCACAATGTATGTCAATGAAAATAATATTTTCCAATATCTGTCTTAAGTGATGAGGCAAGATTTTTATGAAGGCTCTGAAGTTCTGTTAAATGCATTTATTTGACATTTGCTAAACATAGCTTAATGACAGTGACATTTTAGCCTAATTTGTCTTTTAATACTTTTCATTAAAAATGCCTCATTTACTTTAATTTTCTATCTACCTCTGCTTTTATTTATTGTACATTTATTCATTTGCTACTAGAGAGGGTATCTCAGTTAGAACTTTTTAGATTTTGAAGAGAGTAACTAAAAATCAAAAACAAGGCAAATTTGCCCAGATATGGGGGTAATAAACTCTAAGAATTTTGTGGAGTTATTTTTTCATTTGTTATAATGGCAGTAAATCATTATGTCCAAAATAACTGTTTCTGTTAATCCGTATGTATATGCCAAGGGTTATCCCTGGAAACAGTTTCATATATTATTATGAAACTGCAATTTATAATACATATCCTTTCCTAAGAAAAATCTTTAATAATGATCTCCTGTAATGAACATGATGAATTCAAGACTCAGAGTAGGAGCTTTTGTCTCAAGATTTTCCTACAAAAGCAATTAGAACTCATGGAATGCAATAAGGAGGCTGGTACAATAAAATGCTATGGGCTGAATATAACCTTACTTGGGGGAATGAAAAGATTGAACTTGAGCAAGGCTAAAACTTTGAGTAGAAACTCAACGAGCTCAGATTCTGTATATCAAAATTACCAAAATTTGTGTCTCCAACTTTTCTGTGCCTGTGTGGCAGTAGCTTTTGGAAATTCATTGGCTGAAATTCATTTTTCAGTTAGGTTAGGGATTTTAGTCCCTACCATTTCTGCTCAAAATAGTGGAAGTTTATTCAATGACTTAATAATTTTTCTGATTGTAATTAACATTCAAGTTTGCAGTCTACATAAAATGGGCCAATTGACATTTCTTTATAGTTCTTCTGCTTAAAATGCAGGTCATTGCCTTAGTATTAATCACCCACCACATTCTTTCCACCCTGTTAAATAGTTTTGGATAGTCTCTCCCTGTAGATGCTCTCTACACACATTTACAAAGATAAACAAGTCAAGATTTCTTAGTCTGCTCCAATGTGCGTTCATATATCCAAATAACCTTCTTTGCATTTGCTCTGCTACTATCTTACCTTTTTTGAATCCACGTGTCTCACTGGGCTGTTCAACGGATTTAGTTTTTCTCTTTCGTTAATACTCAGCTTTTTGCCTTCAGTAGAGCACACGACTAGGCAATATGTAATATTCTGACTATTGACAGTAGAAGACCCTGTAGAGCTAAGTCAGGCTAATTTTTATAAGCACAGTTTCCCATATAAAGCACATCAAGTGCTTATCGTTACCCTTTTACTGACTAATACACAAAGTCCATTTTAATTTCAAACTGATCAATTTCTAGGTAATACTAAAATATTACATTACTGGTCCCTATAATATCCTATTTTACTACTTCAGTACTTAAAATCACTAACAAAAACATTAAATAAGTTCACACGTTTCCCAGTTTGAGGTAAAACCCTGACCCACTGGGGTATTCCATCCCATCTGCCCCATGCTCAATATAAAAGCTGAGGGATCAAAGGGTCAACCCCTCCTTTGGCTTTAAGGCCCCACCTGGCCCCACTCAGCCCTTAATGAGCTTGTTAGTGGCTGCTGCCTCCCTCGGTCTGCCCTAGCCCCGGGTGGGAAGCCCTTCCTTGAGGGAGAGGAGCAACTCAGCTGGGAGCAGCTGTGTTTCCTGAGGGAAGCCCTGGCAGGGAGCTGGGCCTGATAGCCCAGGATGGCCAATTTCTGAAGAGGACCCTGTCTGTCGTTGATCCCGATCTGTGTGTGCCTGACTCCAGAGCTGGAACTCGTTCCCATCCGTTGGTGAGTCCAGTCTGGGACTTCCCCAGTGCCTGCTGGTGACGGGACTGTCATCATGGGAGCTTGATACTGTTTTGTATATATTGTATCTATTTCATTATTTTCTTCTTTTTTCTTTTAATATTAATTCTTCATTAGTTTAGTTCGTTCTAAACTGCTCTCTCTCTCTCCTTATCTCTTCCTCTCCTCTCTTTTTTTTGGGGGGGAGGGGAAGGGCTATTTGTCGGTCCGGTTGCAGTGATTTTGGCTGAAAACCACAACAACATGCAAAGCTATTTGTTGAAGGACCCTGGTAATCATTTCTATCACCCAAATTCTGCCTTGAATACAACTCATTGTCATCTTTGACGTAGACAATTCCTTATGCACCTCATACTTGTAAAAATCTCAGTCTTCTGTTGACTTGAGGTAAGAAGAAATTAATACATTTACAGTGCTACTTGAGGGACTTCTGTTGCTACTTCAGTTTCCAAAATCCAGTTGTTTCAGGAAAATTACTCAAGCACTGGAATTTCCATTGACTCCAGTCCTAACCCAGGTTCCTCTGTTTCTATTGATCATGTTTTTCAGTGCCTCAGAATATTTCCCACAATTTCTGTCTACATCTCAGAGTCTGATGGCTTGTTCACATCCCCCCCTTGTACACGCCTGTTATTCTAAGTAGAAATATGTGCAGAATACAGTTTTCTTGAGTATGAAATTGAGTATCATATTTGAAAAGCAGTAGTAGCTCACAATTCTGAGCACTTTTAGCAGCTAAAGTTGGAGAATAGATCTTTGCATGTTTAAGTTCAAATTCAGGTCACTGTGAAGCTTAATCTATTAACGTGTGTGAAGCACAAAGGTACTAAAATGATCACCTCCACAGAAAAGCTTGTTGACCTCTGAGAAATAAGTGTCCGCATTTTTGGTCAACAGATGAAAAAGCTCTGGTATCTTTGATGTTAACCCACTGCAGGAACTACATAATACTCAGCAGACAGACCATAATTTGCTAAACCCCTGGCTTTTAAGAAAGACATAGTTAAGCTGGATAGGGAAGTAAAAGAATTTGACTCCTTCTACCAGACCCTAGATTGAACAATGACTTTTCTGAGAAATCTCAAAAACAGATGGAAAAATTTAACAGGCACTTCCATATTTTAGGAAATAGGAACCTGATTTTCAATTAGTAGCCAAGTATCTGAAAGATAAAGGACGAAATGGGATGTCAGCAAAAAAGAGCTAGCTGTGCTGACCACACTGAAAAAAGGCTACAATTTCAAACTGTGTACAAAAAGGACTTGCAAATGG
Source organism: Gallinago undulata (assembly GCA_026546715.1). Classification (NCBI taxonomy): domain Eukaryota; kingdom Metazoa; phylum Chordata; class Aves; order Charadriiformes; family Scolopacidae; genus Gallinago; species Gallinago undulata. The sequence continues at coordinate 25,822,258 of JAOTQQ010000012.1, read as the reverse complement.
TGATACAAGCCACGTACATGCAAAGCTAATGAAATGGGTTTCATGATTAATTGGCAGTGATGAACTAAGCCCCAACTCAATATTGCAACTAATGGCTTCATAAAATTATCTCTTTCCCATTAAATAGGGGGGAGAAAGCATCAATTAAAATATTTTGATTTATACTTCTATTTATTGATAGCAAGCCACTAATTTCCTTAGCTTACAAGCGTACAAATAAACTGTCCATTAGAACAGTGTGAACTATCACCACACATCACCAGCAAAATCTTCATCTGCATTTTTTTCTATGGTATGTCTGCCACAACCAAGCTGTTTTTTCATTCTTACCAATTTAAACATTTCTTGTTGACCATATTTTAACTTGTTTACATTCTGCAATTTTGTCAATGAGTCACCTGAAAACTGTTCTACCAATCCATAACTAAGCTCTACGGTCACCTTTCTTTATGGCAATGCCAGCTTAAGGAGTTGCCACAGCTTTTCTTTTTCTCCCCTATGTATTTTTAACCTGTGTCAATCATTTGCTGATTTATATACAAGAGAGTCTAAAGTCAGGTGCACAGAGTCCCCTGGTTGCAGGAAGGCCACAGTCAATGGGCAGATTGAAAAAGTCCCTTAGCAGTTGCTGCTGCCATGAAAGAGGTGTGTGCATCTATACCCTCAGCAAGATTTTCCACCTTTGCCAAATCACTGAGATGCAGGAAACCTAAAGGCAACGTATATGGTTATAACACATAATGCTATACACACTACATAACATAACATGGTGCATCAGCTGTAATCAATATGCATAACCTAATGCAACATTTATATTCACTTCTGGGTTTAATATAGTTTGCACACGAGAAAAGTGTGTTAGCATTAATTTTTGTATCAGATTCTTTGTTTTATTGGTTTACTCTTAGCCTCTGCAGGAAAAATTTTAAATTTCAGGAACTGGTTATCACCATAAATTATAAGATAAGCATTTTTTAAAACAGGTATAAACAAGAGCAGCATACAGCAAACTACAGAATTTACATAAAAGTTATGTATAGACAGCAGTGGCTATAAAGAGATAATTAACTTCAATGTACAGTTACATAAGTAATATTTTTACAAAGTAGTATGTGTTTTCTTGATCAGAGAAAGTCATAGGTTTGTCAAGTCTTGGTGACTAGTGAACAAGTTTGATGGGGCTTTGAGCAACCTGGTCTGGTGAGAGGTGTCCCTGCCCAGGGCAGGGGGTGGCACTTGATGATCTTTAAATTCCCTTTCAACCCAAACCATTCTATGATTCCCATCCATCATTCTATGAAGATAATATTCTTCATCACTGTGTCACCTGCTGGGCCATGCAGTCTGGGTAACTACTGGGTGTTGGACAGGCTGTCAGGGCTCATTTCAAGTGGAGCAAAGTTTCTCATTTACTTGTGAATGCTATGGATTACAGGTATCATTAGATTATTATCAGTAATTTGAGAATGTGATCGAGCTCAGTTCTAACTTCTTTTTTTTTTTGGCAGAGTCTATTGCTTCTTATTATCTCCAGAATGAATTGAGAATCATGACCTAAATACAGTACATCCCTTAGGAATATGTAGTGTATCTGTATATGCAGATTATAAATGGAGTGTTCTGATGGTTAAAGAAACCCCCAAATTATTTAAAACTATTTATGATAAATATTGATACATGCACAAATCCTGTGCTCTTGAAAAGAGAAAAAAAAAGGGGTTTGTTTACAAGTTCTTTAAAATCACCAAGTGTGAGAAGAAAAAACACAACCAAAATATTACTGAAATCAAAATCCTATTATCAGGGGTTGGTTAATACAACCCAAAGAGTAAAGCATATCCCAAAAGACAGAAGTGGACCCATGTTTGAAAAAGTGTGTTCTTTTAGTAAGGATGATACTGTGAAGTGGTAGAATCACTTGAATTGCTGTAGAAAAGTGGCAGATGGAGGAGACCAGAGAGGGGAAGGATGAGGGGACACCTCTGCAGTGATTTACTCCCTCTGCAGTGCCCGGCAAATCACAAGTAAAGGAGAAAGCCATGTTCATCATGGTCTAACAGGAGTCAATTTGTTACTCCATCCTCCTAGAGCAAAGAAGCTAATCAATTTTGTTACATTTTTAAGCCTAAACATCTTAATGATAAAAAATGGCACTTATTCTTTTTTTTCTACTTCAATTATAAGTTGAAGAAAAAAAAATATAAAAGAGAGGAACTCCTTGTTCTTGAAACTTACCTTATTAGGTCAATTATTCAATTTTTTTTAAGTCAACGATCCTATGGAAAATAACGAATTGCCATTGTTCATTCAAACTTGCAGAAGCACTTCACTCCTGAATTCTTTTTAATTTTCTAAGAAACTGATCAAATGAATCCCTCTTGCTGAACAAATTGAAAATATTATCAGACATGACTAGAAGAAATTAATTAAGAAGTGCAGAGAATATAGGAACAAAGATTAAAAATGCATCTTCCTTACTTTTGAGTCATTTTGCATAATCATCAGCACTTTTGTGATTGAAGGCACTCCTGAAAAATCATGCACATCATTTAACAAGTAGCCTGATCTAGACATCAGAAATTATTTAAGATTGAAAAAACAGAAATGCGTCTATGCTACAAACAGCTGTAAGGGAGATTTGAACCTAGAAATAGTAAGATATTTTGAGTTCAGCAATAACAGAAGACGAATGAGGAATTTTGAAGCTTTCCAACTTTTTCTAAGGCTGAGAAGAGGGGTACATTTGTGCAGTTAAGCATAAGGGTGTGAGGATTTTCATGCTTCCTCCTCCTTCTTTTTCCATGAACTTAGGTTCTTTGTATCATATTGTATGGTGAGACAAGCTATAATGAATGCATATATAGAATCAGAGAATAGAATCATTTTGATTGGAAGGGACCTTTCAGATCAAGAAGCCCAACCATTAACCCAGCACTGCAAAGTTACCACTAAACCATCTCTCAACACGTCTTTCAAATACCTCCAGTGATAGCAACTCAACCACTTCCCTGGGCAGCCTGTTCCAATGCTTGAGAACCCTTTCGGTGAAGAATTTTCCCTAATATTCAATCTAAACCTCCCCTGGTGCAACTTGAGGTCATTTCCTCTTGTCCTATCATCTGTTCCTTGGGAGAAGAGACTGACCCCCCTCCTCTATACAACCTCATTTCAGGGAGCTGGAGAGAGCCAGAAGGTCTCCCCTCAGCCTCCTTTTCTCCAGGCTGAACACCCCCAGCTCTCTCACCTGATCCTCATAAGATTTGTTCTCCAACCCCCTCACCTGTCTTTCCTGTAGTGAGGGCCCCAAAACTGGACACAGTATTCGAGATGAGCCCTTACCAGTGCCCAGTACAGGGGGGAAATCACTTCCCTACTCCTGCTGGCCACGCTGTTCCTCATACAAGCCAAATAAACTCCCAGAAGCTGGAGGAAGTGTGTTCATGGCCCTGACACAGGTTGTGAAATACATAGGAGCATTTCTCCCAGTTTAAAAATGTTTAAACCAGGGCACACGCCCCGCTACTAGGCCAAAATGTGCTCTGTTTAGGGAAATTCTGTGTTTCTTTGCTTGTGTTGCTTCATGGACGTATTAAATTCCTGTATTTTGAAGTGAAAATGAGTTGATTTCTACTAAGGAAGTTAGTAGGTTTGAAAGTGTAACTTAAATTCTGTTACTTAAATTCAGACAAAACCCTCCCTGCATAGGCTTTTGCATCTCCTTAGTACTTCTAAAATAGCCAAAGATTTTCAGGTATAAAATGCCTTAGAAGCAAAAAGCATTTTTGCCTCACAGGAATTTTGGTGCTAAGAGAGAATTTGAAGAGAAATTATGATGAATTTAAGGGCATTCCAGAGCATAATGTAGCAAGTATAACACAGAGCTCATGAGCAGCGATTAATGGGCTTTCTCATGTTGGTAGCTTGAAAAAGAATGAAAATAAATGTAGAGAAGACTATCCAGCAAAGCTACTTACCCCTGCAAATATCCATTACTGAACAGAAGCAGGAGATTAGGCCGACCAGGGCAGCAGTATAAATCCAGAGTAACTACTGAAGACAACGAAGTTACTCCACATTTATACCGGTTTAACGGAGAGAAGAAAAAGGTCCATTGAGTATAATTGAATCAAGGAGTTTTCCATTAAGTCCAAATGACTTTCACAGCAGGAGGCTCCTGAAAGCTCAGAGGAGAGCAGTCCTCTTAGAACAATAACATTTTGCTTTTCTTCAGCATTTTAATCTTTATTGTTTGGACACGGTATTTTAAAATTCACTCAGGTTATGCTGTTTTATTAGCATTATCTATATTGGATGGCAAACATTCTTGAATTCCAGTAAAAGAATCTGTATTTTCTGTAGGCATTTATTTATTCTTTCTGAATTTTATGTCTTTGGATTTATTTTATTTAAAATCTCATGTTACTGTACAATTTATATGGAATTGAATATTATGTGGTTTATATTCTTTTGAAAGTTCTGATCATGGGTGAGTGAAATATTTTAGCAATCATAAAGATTTAAAACTTTCTATTGCATTACTGAAAGGTAAGACAAAATCACAGTTGTTCTTGCATATTGTGGAGATGAAGCATATTAACAAAACATTTTAAGGATAGTATTGATATTTCCAGCTATTCTAAAGGTTTAGAGTTCCTGAGGGTTTGGGGGATTTGTTTGTTAGTCATTGTCTTTCTTGGTGGTTTTTTTTGTGACCTCCAGTTCTGGTATTTATTATACCTTCCCCCATCAAAAAATACCTGAATATATGGGGGAAAATTCAAGTTGCAGAGGCACACATATATTACTTACTACTTACCTGAATAAGAGTTATTCATTTTTTATCAAAGCAAAAGGTCTCTGAATTCTTACAATATGTGCATATGTGTCCGTAACTATATATGTGCATTCAACATGACACATGAATACTAATATATTTGAGATAATAAGGTCTGCATAAATTATAAATAATTAGAACCATATGGAAACACTAAAAGTGGTATTTATTTATTTATTTGAATGTTATATATACAAATATTATTTGACTAATTATTGGAAGTTAGATTACAAAAAGAATGGAGACTGATGATAACCAGGGATATTACAGATGTTACTTTTTGAAACTAGTGACTAAAAAGTGAAATAAGACTGAAACCAAAGTTACAAAGTAATTAACAGTCTGTTTTCCTTTTTCACTGAAAGTGAAAATGTAGTTCTGGCTCATCAGCTGTGACTCTATTTCAGTGTTTTACCCTTTCTTATTAAGAAAAGCCTTTTCATTTAGCTGGTAGAGACAATAGGTAATGCAATATTTAGTTAATAAGTAAAAAATCACACTGTGAAGCACTGGATTTCCTTTTCCAGGAGGAAATTATATTTAGGTACCTTTACTTTTTCCACAGAGAAAGCCCAGTTAAAACCTGCATATCTTGTTCAAGGTGAGATTAATTTATCCTCCCAACTTTAGCCACTCAGTCTGACTTACATGAATGTGATTATTTATTGCAGTAGTTTAAAATTAGTTATATGATTCTATGGAGGAATCAATTAGGGGAAAAAAAAAGTTTTTCACTTTGCACATATTTGTTAATATTTTTAATAGTGTCTCCATTTTTTTTTCCTTATCACTCTCTTATCTCCAAAAAGAGAGAAGAGATGCATGAAGGTCACCACTGAAGATTCATAAACCATTGTGAATAATGTCAGAACTATAATTTAATTAGTGGCCCATCTGTCACTTTCTGTTTGACGAGCACTAAATGTCCAATTATCATTTAATATCTGCTCTAATCAGTTCTGGCAAATTTTGCAGGCACACTAGAGATGACATTAATAGATGGAAGTGAGGCTACCTTAGCAACATTATCAGGGAGAGAAAGCTTGTGCAGTTTTGACTTACAATGGGGAAGGCATGAATTCATTCCAATTAGTAGCAAAGACATTTAATGCAGACTGTTTCTGCCTATTGCTAACTAAAGCTTTTAGTTGATCTTTTCAACAGTTTTGAAAACATTTAATTTTGTGGAATTTGTTATTCTTGTTTGTGTCCAAAAATAATATTTAATATTACGTTCTCATTGCCCCCCTCTTCAATCTCTCTTTGTTTATTGTCTTCATGAATTAGTTTGTGCCTTCTATTTCTTCATTCTTTTTATGACATGAGCCCCTGTGAACAAAAGACCCATGGGGTTCCTCATAAGGAAAGGAAAAAAAACATGTTGAATAAAGATACGTAGATATTTAAAAAGCCTGAAATACACAATATGGACATGAAAAAAACATTGGGCCAAAGATTTTATTTTGTTGCTGGGATAGAGGACTAGTCACCACAATGACCTTCTTCTGGTAAAGGAAGAGTAAAAGAGAAATGTAATCTTTTAATGAGAATGTACACTACACATGTCTTTTCAGAGAAGACGTGGAAAATGACAAGTTAAAAGCATAGAATAACTTGCTGGTAAGACTGATGACCAATGAAACATATATTGACAGCATCATAAAATGCACTTTTCCATTGTAATAAGAGATTAAAAACCCTACCTATCCACACCTTGGGTCAAGGTCAGGCAGCCTCCTCAGATTTGAGATCAATAACATAACAGTCTCTGGAAAAGGTTTTTGGCTTGACAAGAAGCTTCCTCTAACCAGCATGTGCTGCCCACATGACACTTTAGATTTAGTCTCCAACTCTGATTCCGAGTCAAATCCTTCAGCACTTGCAAAGAAAATGTGGCAGACCTCCACCCCCCCCCCACGCCCCCCTCCCGTTGACTGCATAAGTTTGCTGCTTAGGAGCTAATAAGGTTGGGGTTGCTGCCCAGCAGATCCACTGCAGTGACAAAATAGCCAGCTAAAAGCAGGTCTGAAATAGAGCCCCTTGTCCCTCCTACTCTATGTTTTGGAAGTAACACAAAACCTAAAATGTCATTTCTAATACTTCCATATTTCTACTAAGATTGAATCTGAGATTCTACTGACTACAGCTGGAATTTTTAAGAACCTGTCAGGAGGTTACGATATCTCATACTCATGTTTATGTTTTCTGTTTAAAGTACATATACTTTTAATCAGTACAGTGCATGATAGAAAGTCAATTAACACCTATTAATAGCTTAGGACTGCTCACACAATGAGACATCCATTTAATATGATAAACTATAGGTGTAGACCATTCCCTGTGAAAAGAAAAAAATTAATCTAAATAATGGCAAATATAGGACTTAAAAACAGGTTTTCTGAAATAAGAACAAACCTATAAAAAAAAGAAACTAAGTAGATCAGGTCGAACACCTTTAAGATGTTCCATAAAGAATGGCAACCATTTAGGAAGAATGGTGCTAGGGAAAGCAGCTTTCACTGGTCAGATAAATATTTTTCATTAGCATTAGATCCTGCCCTGAGGGTCAGTGTTTAGACACAGTGTTAGATGGGTACAATATCCCACCAGCCTGAAGGTTAGTGTTTTGCAGGACTTTTAACTTTGCTTTAGCTGGTAGATTTTAACCTGGAAGATCACACCTGACTAACGAAACTAATGATATGCGACTAAATTGTAGAAAAGGTCTAGGTTATTTAATGACTTAGTACATTAGCAAAACAGGTCCAAATGTTATTCTCATTTCACTTTTTCATCACATCTTAAGTTTTACTCCTCTTTATTGTTGCATTGTATTTCTGCAATATTTTTTCAACATTAGACACCGTTATTAACGTTAGACACTGAATTAAGGAGTATGAAAGTGTTGCTAGGGATCAGCTCTATGCTGATTCCAGCTCCAGCTAATGTAAAATGTAATAATAAACCTAAATTATTTTTAAAGAAAAAAATAGACAAAAAAAAAAACCCAACAACTGCTAGGGCATTGTTCAGTCATTTTCCTGGCATGAGTGGCCAGGATTTCAGTACAACTCTTTCACTGTAAGCGAGTTATGAAGGTCAGTCAGGATCCATAAATTAAATTTGAATGGTGCTTTCCCGTAGCGTGCTAGGAGGTAAATAGACACAATAAAGACAGCAACAAAAATGGAGCATGACTCAATAGAAAAAAAATAGATTAAATTGATAATGTTGAGACAAAAAATATCAGGCAGTAGATAGTTAGCTGGAGATTATACACCAATAAAACACTGGACTGGGAGACTCTGGTCCTGTGGGTAACCCTGGAGAATCCTGCCTTGCCTATCTGCCCTCCTGTGCACCTGCTGCCTATTTAGGAATTTTTTTTTTGTGTATTCTGTTTATGAAGGGCATGGTCTTGTCACCTTTGAAGTCAATGGTCAAACTGTCACTACCTCCTTGGAAGCAGATGGGGCCCATATGGCCTCTTAGCATGATCATTGCTCATGTACAACACCCACAGAGCTAACAGGTTTCTAACCAGGATGAATTGTAAAGTGAACAACAGTAAAACGAATGAAAGAACCTAAAACACTGTGAAAAACTTCATGGGAAGCAGTGAATTTTATAATCTTCTTCTGGGCACATCTTGGTACCTCACACCTTCTGAAAGGCTCGCTGGAGGGATGAGTTGTGAGGGGCTGTAATGGGGCAGTGAATAACAGCAGGATGATATGAAAAAGACCTGTAACTGTGGAAGGTGAGGCAGTAAGACTTAATCAGAGGACCGTTGCTGTCTTGGGTGGTCAGTAGTTGACCCTGCTGATGTCATTCTTCAGCCAGGAGGTTCCTGCTTCCACTGGATTATGAAATAGAGCAGTTGTGAACTGCAATACCCACATCTGAACCAGAGTTTTCTTCTCACCAAAGCACAGAGGTGAGTAGTAAATGCTGTTAAAAAGCAAGAGACTGAAACCAGTTTTCCTCGGCTATAACATTGAGTGCATTAATCTTAAGAAGTAGCAAGTTGAGCGCTGAATGAAGCACTTAAAAGTAGCAAAAGGGTGTATTTCAGGGCAGGGAGACAGAATTGCTATCTGTACCATTCCGTGTCAACAACACTTAAAGGATATGGCAGTGGGATACACAGTTGGGAAGGTGCAGAATTTCCAAAGTTGACGTGGACCAGACATGTTTGAGAAGGGGTACAGCTGTCCCATCACTGTCTAGCAGCAAAGTCCTGCTGAAAGGCAGGGTGAATTACCTGAAATCAGACTAGGTGTGAAACTAAAGGACTCTCAGGTGATAAAATTTATAAAATGTTGGCTGGGCAAGCAAATGAGATAAAGCAATAACTTTGAAATACGCACATCAAGCCATTGCTTCGATGACGTACTATACTCACTTTCACCCTGACTCAGTGTGTATTTCTCTTCGTGAAAACAAATAGCTGCAGTTATAAAATGAGGGTGTATCATGCACAATGCTTCAACGCGGGTGTGAAAGCTCTCTGATTGTGGTTGAGCCCCAGCATCACTAGTAGGATTTCTCTCTCAGCAAGGAAAATAATAACGGGTTCCTCGCTGTGGTCCGAAACCATCAGCCTTTGTAGAGATGCTTTCATGTTAGGCAATAATACACCGGTTTGGGAAAAGAAGCTTTGAGTTATATTCATGAAAACAAGCAACATCTTTAAAGTTAATGCAACGTTCACCTATAATCAACGAAACCATTACCACCAGCTGTCCATCACAAATTTTGTGAGATGGAAAGAGGCCAAAACAAACAGGAATGAGAGTTACAACACCTACCTTTTCAAAGGAGAGCTATTTGTATTTTGCCAACCTATAATTTGCCTAGGAATGTTTTAACAGGCACTTGATGTTATTTATTTACTTATTTGTATAATCATTCTTCTGCTTTAAAAAAATAAATATATGTATTTGATATATAGAATATGAGCACACTGATAAAAAGGATAAGATAAAAAAGACTTCTAAATTAAAAAAACAATGATGCAAAAAGGAAGATGGTGACAATGATCTAACATTGCAGTACGTCTTGGAAAACTCAGCAATGCCCAGTACTCTGCTGTGACAGGGCTATAGAAGCAGGAAATACATTTTTCTTAAAGGTCTTTCTGGGTTGAACTGTTGATGGTGACTCTATGGTGATGACAATGATGTCACAGTGATGTCGCAGGAAGGGCTGTATGTTTATCTCAGGGAATTTACACTTGAATTAAGGAAAGTCGTAACTTGTATATACACAGGTGTTGCACAGGCCTTTGATATTCCCTTTTCATAGACTTTGAGTGTTTGATGCTGTTTGACAGTAGATACTGGCCACCATGAGAGACCCATAAGGACACATCTTTATTCTCTCTCCATTGTTGTCCTGAAAAGCTGAGGGCAGGCCGTCTCCCAGAGATCACCAGTTGCTCAGCAGCTTTGTCATAGCACATGAAGCTTCCCAAAGAAATTTTGGAAATGACTGACACTATCTGAGCACAGAAATTGCCAGGACACTGACAAGCAGAGGCTTCTTAACTAGCCGTCAAATCATCATCATTACAGAGGTATGGGTGCTTAACTTTTACAGGGAAACGCAAACAATATTTCATTTTCCTAATGGACTGAGAAGTGCTATACACTTCCTAAAAAAAAAAAAAGTACTTTGCTTCATGCCAATCTAATTTTTCATGTGGTTTAATGGAATTCCTCTGTCTCGGTTGAGGCATTGTAACATTTCAAAGCTACCTCAAGTAGAGTTTCAATTTGAATCCTTTCATTTACCATTTTTAAGAGTCTGAAACCAACACAATTCCTTCTTATTCTTCCCCAATTTTCCTTATGCTATCCTTCTGCCTATTTTCAAACATGCCATCTTTTTTGTCCTTCTAGACAATAGAATAGAATAGAATAGAAAAGTTCAGTTGGAAGGGACCTACAATCAGGGCTGACTAAAAGTTAAAGTATATTATTAAGGGCATTGTCCAAATGCCTCTTAAACACTGACAGGCATGAGGCTTCAACCAAAAAGCCTGTTCTGGTGTCTGACCACCCCCTCTGTAAAGAAATGCTTCCTAATATAAAGTCTGAACCTCTCCTGACACAGCTTTAAATCCTTCCCATGCATCCTGTCACTGGGTACCAGGGAGACAAGATCAGAACCTCACTCTCCACTTCCCCTCCTCTGTAGAGAGCAAGGAGGTCACCTCTCGGGCTTCTTTTCTCCAAACTAGACAAACCCATTTCCTAATTCTACCTATCTTGTTCCTATAACGTCAGAAATATTCTTAGTTTTTTAGAGGGAAATCCCATGGCTTTCTTAGAGTGGGGGAATTCTTTCTCTACCCCCTTTAAAGGTATTTCACGTCATAGCACCCATCAAGCTTTTTACAGTTCACTGAAGATTAGAGGCAATTAAATCTTCTGGTTTTCGCACTTCTGTTGAAAAGAAAGTTGAATTTATCTGGAAAGATACTTGTGGTGGGCAGTTAAAAATTCCAGCCCTCGTTTGTTTAAAGTCGAGGTCAAATTGAAAGAGACAGTGTACGACTCTAATACTTATAACAAGACCTTGAACACACACCTTGAATAATAGGCAGGCAGTTGAGTTTGCATGAGTCCTGCTCGAGAAAGGTCCTTGAGCGGTCGTGCTGCTGCATTCGACAGGAGTTGCAATCTGTAAGTGGTTTTCAAGGGTAACTCCAAATAAAGCACATTACGGTAACGCAGCCTGGAGGCAAAGATCAAAGCGGAGAGATGGGAAGATGTAAATACTCTTCCTTTACAAATGACCAGGTGATTCTTGAACTGTCTGCTTAAATACCTCCCATAATGAAGTACTAGAAAGTAGTCCGGCGGTGGCAACAGCGGGAGCAGAATAGGCACTTTCAGCTTATTTCTACTGTTTATCCCGGACTCAATGCCCACAGCTTCTGGGGTTGAAATTCCACACTTCTTGCACAGAAGTCCTTAATTTAGGAAGCATATTTTCCTTTTGCTTAGGCAAAACTGCCCACCAGCCTATAAGCGTTGGAGTGTCCCATGTGGGAAAAGTTCAAGTATATTTAATTCTGTGGAATATTGAACTTTGAAATGCTATTATCTTTTATAAATCCACTTAAAAGTTTCCATGCAGAGATACAACAAACATTTCATGTCTAAATTGTCCTTTGAGAAATAGTTTTCTTATCCATGCTCATTTTCTTTTTGTCTTTCATATGTTGGTGATTTTGTCACCGTTATCTTTACACAACGTACTTTTCCTCAGATTTTTGTTATCTTTATATTAAATTTCTGTTGCTACGCAAGGTGCGCTGAAAACACTGAAAAATTTTATAATGTTTATACACAGAGTCACAAAAAAAAAATAGAGAATTTCATAGATGTTAAGAATCAACCCTGTACTTAAAATAAGTACATAATGTACCTTAGCTACTGTCCATCACCTACATATATGTTCAGAAAGTTAATTCGAGGTGTCCAGGTTGGCTTGGTTCTATGGAAGCTCTGAAATGATTTTAAGAAAGCAAGCCTCAACATTTCTCTGCCTTGAAGAGAACCTGAAAGTGCAAGTTGAGGTTTCTGAGTCCTTTGAAATATCTTCACTATCATTCTTAAAAGCACTTCAGGCTTTTCTTTTGTTACATTGTGGAATTTCACTCACTTACAAATTTTAAGTCACATTTTTGAAACCAGTTCACTTTTGTCGTTCAGGGAAGGTGCACTCTAAATCACAGAAATGGAAGTCTCAATAGATGTCATTATTTTTACATTTGTACAAGTAATACTTACTAGCAAATTCTGCAAAATTATCATAAATAATTAGAACTAAACTAATAGCAATAAATGGAGTAGCTCTGGGAGTTGATGAAGTCTCTTGACATGTTTGCTCATTCAAAAAATGCATTAATTAACAGTGGGTCTCTCATTATCAGTGTGAATTTAAATGTACAAGTACCAAAGAATAAAAAATAAAACATTGATGAGACTACACAGTAAATTTTGTATATAAAAAATGTTAGAGTGGAAATAATAATGAAATTGCAAACAATTTGGAGACAGGAAATAGTTTCAACATGTAGTACATTTTTCCAGATTCACTTAAAGTATTGGGTTTTTTTCCATTCATGGAGTTAATGCTGCTTAGCTCTTGCATTCAAACTTAAATTCAAATTTTATTTAATTCAAAATTGTTTTAATCCAGTAACTTAGTGTAACATTGTCACATTTGAGGTTTGTTCTCCATTTTTCGCTTTAGCTTGCAACCCTAGTGTCTGCAACAGTGATGATGACTTTTCTAATTATTACAAGTTTTGCTTGTTATGACAAATAATTCCAAGACAATTTTTACCCATTTTAGTCTAATTTTGCTTTTTGTTCATCATGATTTTCCTTCCAGAGATTTTCAATAACAATAGCCATTGAATTGCAAAGTGCTCTACCAAGCCATGTCTGTCTTTGAAGCCAGATGAATGCACAGAATACACATGAAATAAATGTCATTAATATGTGGTCATATGGTCCAATTACCTCAAACTTTATTCATCAATATCTACGTTTTATGCTGCCTTAGTTCCTTACCATGAACCAAAACACCTTTTCACCAAAAGAATCATTTTCTGAAGACACAGTTTGAAATGGAACTCAGCTCCTTGTTGACTTTCAAACATCTGTCAGCTCGGTCTTCTTCTAGTGTCTTAATAAGCTTGACTTTCTTCAGCTTCTTGATACATCCTGTATGTTTCTCTTGTTCTTTTTCATATGATGCTTATTTACTCTTTTTGCTGGTTTGTTCCTTCCTTTTACTTTATAAATCCTAACTGATTATAATCTGTCGCTACCATTGTTTCCTTTTTCCCATTTCACAAGCAGTTTTTGTAACTTTGTCTTTCAGCTGTTCCTCTTTCAACCACACTACCCGCTCTTTCTTTTTGCCTTTCTAAGACAAGAAGAAATTAAGTTCACGTTATTCTTACAGTCAACCATTATGTGATCATAATCATTGCCTCCCTCATCCACCCTCATCTTTTCAAGATTTAAGGCTCAAAAGCTTTCTGCGATTTTCTACTCATTAGATTTCTTATTTTGTAGGAAGTGGACTGTTGGGGATCTTTTTTACAAAGGTATTTTTGACAAACAAATATGTTTCTTTCAAGTCCATTGTCTATTCTAGTGTCAATTTTTTCTCCTTCCTATTTGAATGTTACCTTATTCAGGTGCGTATATATGTATATCTATACCATGGGGTTTTTTCAGGGTTTTTTGTTTTGTTTTGTTTTATTTATTTTTAACATGCATCTGAAAAATTATTGTGGAATTGAATCAGTTGACTGTTCAAGTTATTAAATCATTCTACTTGGCACTGTACATGAAGGAAAGACACCTTGAAAGTGTGTATGTTATTTCTTAGACTTCCCTAAAAGGGATTCAGGAAACAAAATTCATACAGTCTGTCCAAAGTCCATATGTGTGTGGGGGCAGAAGAACAGGCAACCACATCTGGGCATTCCCAAATGCTCTCAACTCTTTTCAGCTTGTGGGCTTTCTGAACTAGATAGGCTTTCTTTGTATTTACTGGCCTCAGTGTAATTCTTTTCCCTCCGTTCTCCCCTTGAATCTATCTATGTCAGACTCCTCTTGTCCAGGTGACTGGCAATGTAATTATCACTATCATCCGTCTCTTAGGAAGCTTTTGGTTCTTGAGGGGTGTGAGATATATCTACAAAACATCCCTTTCGATATCTACAAAATTTCTCTTTCTGCCTGCTGGGAAACAAAAACTACCCGTGACTTTTTTTCTGTAAGAATACACAAATACACAGATTCTCCCAGCACTGATCTTTATAGGGTGAAAGGAAAAAAAAAGTTCCTAGTTGCAATCAGCTTGACATAATAGATACATAATGTATCCACAGAGGCGTTGAGCAACCTTGCTTGTTCCCAGGACTTTCTATTTACTATACCTGCTCCTATAAATTGCTAGGCAGACTAACACCTTTTTTTTTTTTTTTTTGTAGCAGATCTACTGCTTACTCTGTATTTATTTTAAATGTTGCTTGGACCAGATATGTCCTTTGCAAAATCTTAATGAGGAATTGCCGTGGATGGTAATTCATGGATGTATTTCATAAAGCCAGCCTCAGTCCCTTTAAAAATTTATTTGTCGTCCTTAGAGCAACATGTGAGAAAAGTATGTGCATGGGGCATTTATTTTCTTCTCAATACCATAAGTAAAGGTCAGAGGTTCAGACTTCACTTTGCACCGTCTTTGTTAGCTTAACACAGAGAACACAGGGACTAAAGGGGCAGAAATGCTCATTTTTGTCACTTGCAATTGTATCAGTGGTGGTCAAAGAGTGATAGAGGCCACAATACTTGATAATTTGCCTGCAGTGATGCTTGTACTCCTTGGGAGTTGTTTGAATTAAACACTGCCAACCAGGGAAAAATCAATAAAGTTGTTTAAATGGTTTCACAGGGGCCTTTGTGATGATTGAATATTACTCTTCTTACAAGACCAATAGCTGCTTTTTTTTTTTTTTTCAGTGCATGACCAGTAACTAAAGTTATTCAGACTGAGTTCAAATGAAGGCTGAGGGCCTTCTCTTCTTACTGTCGTCTTCTACTGACAAATAGTTTTCATTTCCTTTTTTTTTTTAAACTAAAGTAGAACAAATCAATAAACCTCCCAGAAGCAGCAACATTAACCTTCCAAATCAACCTTATTCCAACTAAATCTGCAGAAAAGAAAGTGCAAGAGCAACACTGATTTACACCAGTTGAGAATCTACTCCAGCATTTCTTTGGGTTAGAAGACATTCAATCAATTTGCCCATGGAATGATGTACTGTACAAAAAAGAACTGCAAACAATACAGATTTTCAGTGTATGCAGTAACATAAGATTTTATTTCTATAAGTTGCTTTTGACTCTTTTTAATGATATATAACAAGTTAGAGAATTTAATAGCCAAGAATTTAACATCCAAAGCTGTGCTTTTTAAAGGACATGGCAAAAATTTAAATTATGAATAATTTAACTACTAGCTTGGAGAAAGTAATAAATCTGAGAAAATCTGCAGCATGTCCGTTTATAGAATCTATTAATTCTGCCAAAGATGCAGGATGTGGTAGGTAAGAAATTTCAAAAGCTGCTTGTTTATCCTGAAGCAAACCTCAGTCTTGCTCTAACACTATGTCAGCTAAACTACGACCAGTTTCTGGTGTTGCCACCATGGACTGACTATGCAATCCTTGTAGCAGTCAAACTGGTGGTGGGTGTCTACACTATTTGTGTACATCTTTGCTGTTGTTATAAAAGCTAGAAATCACATGTGGAGCAGAAAAGCAGATGAAACAGGATCATAGAATCATAGAATTCTCTAGGTTGGAAGGGACCTTTAAGATCATCGAGTACAACCATCAACCTCACTCTGATCGAAACAAAAAAACCACATCACTAAAACATGTCACTAAATCGAGGATCGAGGGAGGCAGGAATCCTGGCTTTTAATCTGGACTTTGCCACTCTTCAACCTTTATCACATGTCTGTTTTTCCTTGCTAAACAAGGGTGGTAACAACAGCTAACTGTACAACTAACTGCTTTAAAATTTAATTAACTGTTATTACATTTTAAAACCTTCATTAAAAATTCTCTTGTGTGAAGGAATTACAAATTTTGGAGTGATAATGGAAAAAATATGCTGATGTGGCTAAAAAAAAAGAAAAAGAAAAAGAAACAAACAAAAAAGAACCCCAAAGAAAACCACAAATTGTTCCAAAAAAGTCTTTACAGTGTTTTTTCACTGTTCTGGGAGATGACACGTTACAACAATGTCTGTGATGTTCCCCTCCTCACAATGCACTCTTTTAGATTATCTGATACACAGTTCCACCGGAGCACAGTAATATATATTTATATGCAAATATCCTCACAATAATCTCTCTCAGGTTCTCCTACTCCATCTTCTCCAAAGAAATGTGGAACTTAGGATGTGTATTTTATATCCAGTATATACAGCAGTGGCTCTGGAGCAGCTTATGTTCCCCATCCCAACTTCTGGCATAGCAGAACCCACTGAATTCAATAGAAACAATCATCTTGATTGAAAAAAAACCCACCCTTTGAACCTGGCATATACCCTTAAATCCCTGCCTATGCCCCTATGGGAAGGAAGATTTGGGATTTATTTCTTTTCCTTTCTGTTTCTAAATTACCTATTTCACAAAAAAACTGAGATCCAGGAGTAACCGTACTGACACTAAAGTACACCAGTATATGGTGGATCTGCCTAAAAGGGTTCATAATATTCAAGTAAGAAGTAGAGTACAAGTCTTCTCTTAAAGTTTCCAGTTTGTCATACATCTGGCATGATTAAATATCCACCGGCAAATCTTCATTTATCAGCACAGTTTGCCATTTTATTTCCAGATTCCACCAAGAAAAAAATATTACAGGCGAGGCCACAATATAAAATAACTGAGGGGAAAAAAAATCCAAGTTGTCGTTTAAATATCACTAAAATTCTGGAAATGGGAAAATATTCAGAATAGTCTGAATCCAAAGTAGTTTATCCATCTTTCTTGGTAAGGTGCTCTGTGTGTGTGTGCCATAGGCCCTCTGCTGGAAAAGTGAAAGTCCAGCCAGGCTTCTCTGCTGCACCACATGGTCCTTCAGCTGGGCTGTTATGATGAAAGCCTTAGTTCAGCTTTGTGGAGCTTCTTGGAACCAGCCAAACACATTAATATTTGTGGACATGGACTATTCCAGCCATTTAAAAAAACAAAACAAAACAAAATATCTAAATCAACCAACTTTGTCATCTAGAGATGATTAGCTTTTTAAGAGCTAATAGTTTTCCATCTGAAGAAAATCTTAATTAAAAATGTTTATGTTAGTTGATTTTTTTAATTCCAGTGTTGATAATAAATTCTAATATCTGGATTGTCTTATACGTGACATTTGCTTTCATAAGCCGTGCAGCTATCAGAAGCTAATCCTGTAGAGAAACTAATCAAGGAAGGTGTTACACAAATGCAAAACATATGATTAAAGAGAGGGAAGGCAAAGCTCATGCAAAGAACTGAATATTATAATGAAATTGCCACTGAATGGAGATGTGAGGACTTCAAGCTCAGTTTAATTAGGCCACTGAGTGGAATCCCCTAAGACTGACAAGAATTGAACAGCTAATAATCAGTTTGTTCTTTACTGATTACCAGCTAATCATGTCCCAAACACAACCCCTTTCCCCTTTCTCATTATGAACACATTTGCAAGCCCTTTTTTCTAATCTCTGCACTTTTATGGGCACACAGGCCCTAATCAGCTAACTTCAAGAGGTTCCACTAGTATCTTTAAAGGCTCACCTATTGTTTGTGGAGCAAATATTTGCATCCTTCAGCATCACATTGGTAAACATTGCCTGCACTTGTATGAAGTGATGAGAAACACAATTATGCAAGACCAGCATATTTTGTTACCTCATTTTCAGAAGTTCATTTCCATTTTTCAGCAGCTGAGTGTGCCTCTGCTGAGTGCTATAATTCTATGTACAAAGTAGAAAACCCAACTGCATTCAGAATTTCTTGTGTATCATGACAATGACTCCTGAGACATATTAGTATGAAGCTCTTTTTCTATAAACTACAAAAACAAATTTATTTTTTACGTGTCAACTTTCATATGAAATGTAAACTCAAAGAGTTTTATATATACCCCATTTAAGTTATTTGAGAGATACCTATTTACTTCAGTGGACCTTAGATCTGACCTCTCATGTCATAGACAATAAAGAAATATGGTTAGAGAGTTAGCTGATGAGAGAAGTAGAAAGCAAACTAAACCAGAAGAAATTTATCCCTTGACTACAGTTATCCCAAATATTTTTAGATTACGTTGGTCCAGAAAAGAGATAAAGTGTCAATTTTCTTTTGAAAAACAGTAAGCTAAGAAAGCATTATATAAATGGAGAACATGCAATTCAGGGATGCAAACAAAGCTTATGCACAGAAATGAAACTTCATAAAATTGCCTTGCATAACATATATAAGAATTGCAAGCTCATTTTATTAAGACTCTAATTGTAAACTTGTTAAACTCATGCTCAGACATTTTCTTATTTAGGAGATTGGTGCCTAAATTCTATCTATATATCAGTTTTAATCAATAGAGTCTCCTAAATTGCCTGTAAATCTTCTTTACATTTATAAATACTGAGGACTACTTCCATCTTAATGGACCAAAGCATTTCAGTACCAAGGTCATGAATATGTCTCATCAGCATCCTCAGAACCTGATAGGACCAACCCGACAACAGGAATAATCTCTGTAGAAACCACAGAGGGCACAAATGCTTTTATTTGCGATCACAGTGAAATCAGAGAGAGATAACTGTGTATTTCTGCTTTGCAGTTCAGAGAGACCAGAAGACCTGTGTAAAATGTCCTCCTTAGCATGAAAGGACTCAAGCCGGCTTCTCTTCCCCGCAAGGTACCACACTAAATCATTTCAAGTAGACACACATTTCCTTTCTCCTGCTGTAGCTCGGAAAAGTTTCAAAAGAGGATTCCATATTTTTGTTTGGTCCAGAAAAAAAAGGAGCAATGGGAACACAATTCCGTCCCAACCAATACAGTAGGACATCAGCAGAGGAGATCTGTGTGCCGATCTCTTTCCATAGACTGCTTCTGTGTCTTTTATGATGATTGCTTAATGCTATGTATGTGTAATTACATGTAAATGAGATAAGGAGACTGAGAGAGAGAGAAAATACCTTACAGTTCTTTAGGACACCAACTATCATAGTCTATAGTGATAAAATAACCAATGAAGTCAATTGAAGAACTCCCAGATAACTTATGGATATGGAAACTGCAAATAGCAGGGCAATGGGTCACAGTATACAGTGAGTGATGAGTCTCTGGAGCCACGTGGCAATTCCTGTGGAATACTGATATTTTTAGTGACCACGATCTGCAGAAATCTCAGTGTAAATCCTATTAGTGTCGTTTTCAAAGCTCTAGAATTCCATCCCACTCTGTCAAGAGTTTCCTTTCAAATGTGGCTTTACCTGCCCCAAAATTCCTTAGTTTGCCAATGGCATCTAAGATCACACAAAATCGGGAATATGAAGGTCATGAAGGACACTTTCTGGAAGAAATAAGGGAAAAGAAAAACCAAAGTTTTCAAGTTACTATAATTGTATAATGATATAGCTCATATGCAGATGCTGTTCTGATGAGTTTTAATTCTTACTGGAATGGACATTTTTCTCTGCCCTGTTGCTGCCAGAATGGGTAGGGATAGTTTCACAATTTTGTGTGATAATTAGCAAGCAACATTTTCCCAGACTGTTCAGATTAGGAGATATGATGATATGAATGGCCACATACAATTCTTTCACTAACGATATCTTTCTTTTCCATCTCCCAGCAAGCATTGACTTCTGTTCCGTTCTATAAAGATCTGCAAACACTTTTTCTCTAACATTAAGTACATCATTTTAAATTTATGCCACTCTTTTCACTAGAATGTCTCGTATATTTAACACTAAACAAGTTACATTATTGTATTATTATTGTCAGGTTTCAAAGCTCCCTGAAAAAAAGTAGAGTACCAAGAATGTGTGCTATAGGTCCTGGTCTCATTTGATGAGCTCTGATAAATACTTTGAATAAATATATACTGACAACTCTGTCTGTTAAATATTTTCACCTTTATTTACCTTAGAGCTGAGGCATACCTTTAACCTGCATAGGCATAAAATGCAGATGGAAGTGGTGTTGTTGTCATTAATTATATTTTTTAAAAAATAAATTTTTGTAATTTTTGATCCTTATAGAAATTTTTTTTCTCCTTTTTGAAGAATTAAATATGTTCTTTCCAGTAGAGAAAAATGGTTCTATTTCGGAAAATAAAATAGAAATAAAAAAAAAAGAGAGATGAACGCAAAGGAGCCATCTAAAGTTAAGGCTTTACAGAAATAATTACCTCCTTTGGCTTGATTCTTTAAATAAATAAATAAGTGGAAGAGAAAGAAGGAAAGAGTAAAGTGACTACATTAAGAAATTGATTGATGTGTTCCTCCTGTGCGATGTTCAGCAAGCCTTTCTCTGGAGAGGCTTTATTGGTTTGCTGGTACTAAATTTTCCAAACATATATATATCTTCTGATGCACGGCAAGTTTGTCACCGTTGAGAAACTACGTCAGCCAAGTTAGAAAAGTTAAGAGCCTGTAAAACTTAAGTCATCCAGAACTGCCACTAATGGAAAAAAATATAGAGAGATATTAAAGAAATTCAAAGTTATATGAAGGTTGGGGTTTTAGACGGAGGAGGTAAAAGGTGGGAAGAACAAGCATTACATTTGCATATTGTTTAGAATACATAAAAAAGAATAATGTAAAATACAGTATTATGTTAGACCAAGTTCTTAAAATTGTAAGGAAAAAAGAAGGGTTAAAATGCGTTGAATCACATAAAAATTTCCTAATTGTGTCATCTGAGTTTATTCTATATAAATAGTCCCTGAACAAGTTTTTCAATTGTGTAAATGATCAGTGACAAAATGGATATCTGCTTAAAGACATGTTGTATAGCAACAGATTTAGTTTTCTATCATGTGAGAATGAAAGACACAAAATATTATTAAACGTGGGCAACTCAGAAAACAATTTAGATTTAAGTTTTTCAGAATTCAGAATTCATTCATGTTCTTCCTATGAATGCTCATAGGCAACGTAGGCTTCTTGAAGAAGGGTGATGAATTCAGATATTTCTACGTCAAATATCTATTGATCATGTCTTTGTCTTTCTCATGAAGT
Organism: Gallinago undulata; assembly: GCA_026546715.1. Classification (NCBI taxonomy): domain Eukaryota; kingdom Metazoa; phylum Chordata; class Aves; order Charadriiformes; family Scolopacidae; genus Gallinago; species Gallinago undulata. The sequence continues at coordinate 25,800,589 of JAOTQQ010000012.1, read as the reverse complement.
TCCTCATCCAGGAGGAACCTATTTCCAGGAGGACCTATTTCTGAATCAGGATACTTCGTGAGTAGTTGGGACTTGTTACTGAATAATGCACTCTCCCTTGGGATCACTGCCCTTCCCTAAATCAGGTGGAAATCCACAGAGGGTGGAAAAAAGGCCTGGCCGTGACACAGCACATTTGTAACAACAGAATATAATCAGCCAGACAACTGAATAATATACTTCAAAATCATATTTAAACATGTGTTCTGCTGTTACGGGAGTATTATATGATACTAATTTACCACTAATCAGGCACCATCATCCACCAAAAGCAGCCTCTGCCAGTGAATTGTTACACTGCAAGCAAAAAAAAGCTGACAGATTACTTTCTGCTACAGCACGTAGAAATAAGAAATCCTTACAAATGACATGCCACAGCCATGAAAGCCAATGACACAGGGAGCACTTACAGCTGATAAGAAGCATTTACTCTCTGCCACTTCAAAGGCGAATTCTCCCTGGGATGCCTTTAATCCTACCTGGCACCTTAAACCAGTGCTCTGCACTGCAGCAGGGAGAGATGAAAGCAAGAGGGCACAGGCAACAGGGAGTCGGGCAGATTTAACAAGATGGGCAATGTGTACGACTGATCATTTGTTGACACGAAAGGATATGAAAAGACAATGGAATAATGAGGGCGGAAATAATGACGATAATAACAATAGCGACACCAACAAGGTTTAAACAAATCAGTTTGGAGGACGGTGGCTTTAATCAGTCACAGCAATTGCCCACATAGTTGGGAAAGTGTTCTTCTATCAGGATGAAAACTGAGTGACTAAAAAAATGAAATGCAAAGCTGTTCTCTTTTGCACTGAAAAAAAAAAAATATTCCCTGGGTGGTAACCAGATCATCAAAGAAAGCAGAGATTTGGACCTCTCATAGGTACTATTGCCTGTGTTTACTATGCTGTACACTGGCATTTCTTTTTGGTCTTAGTGAATCCTGAGGTAATAAAAAGGCCAAAGTAGTTGCAGGACTAAGTACTATCTAGATAACCATAGGATATTTTGATAAAAATAAACAAGTCAAACCCCATAGCCTTTATGGTAAGCTGCACGTGAAATTCTAATACAATGTTTAATTAATTCATCATCCCAAGTATTAGAAGAGAGATATTTTTTGGAAGGAGCAAAGCTGTGATGTAGATGCCCAAATTCTGCCAATATTCCTCTGCTGAGCTCTTTTTTTTTTCTATACAAAATACTTTGGAGGCAGTGTTCCCAAAATGACACACTACTTCATGGAAGAAGGTTGACAGAATCTTGATCAAATTAAATGTATGACTGAAAGTGATACCTTGTACAGATAAAACCTAGGCAAAAGTGGAAAGAATGAAATTATTACAAAATAATTCTCGTTAACTAAAACATTGTTTCCAAGCCTGAATACCAGCCCTTCATAGTGAGAACTTTCTGACTTTAAATTTGTAGTTATGGTCCGTGCTCAGGTAAACATATTCATAGTTTTCGTAATTTTTTTCAAATGTAAACACTCCAAAAAAAAAATGTAAAAACTTTTTTAAAGGTTTTATTGCATATTAAATGTAATTATATAATTGTATTTATTCAGGAGAAATTTTATTTGCTTTGTGCTGCAATATCCAAGGGCTATGTGGGCTTTAAACTATCTGTTAATTATATGCTGCAGCTAAGACAAAGCTGCTTGTACTTCAAATCTTGTCCTGTTTGATGTATTTCACCCATTTGCACAACATTAAAGAACTTGCCTAAAATAGTTCCACTTCATCGCTTTGAAATTTCAGGACAATGACAACTTAGAGAAACTGGCATCACTTAATACTATGATCCCCTGTGTTTAAGAAAATGGTGACCATTTTCAGTAGTTTCTGTTCACCATCCTCATTATTTTGACAAGTTTTAATAATCTTCATCAAAGAACACATACTAAGTGTATACTTTGTGGCTATCATGGGAATTTTCAAACTCATAAAATTGTGTCGTTATTCTTTAGCTGAAGTGAGTGATTGGTGTTCTGGACCATGAATCTTCCTTTTAATGGTCTGTATTAGGCATTGAGTGAAATTTGAAAACTTTTCATGTTGCCTAAAATGTGGCATTCTTAAAGACCAATCTTCTGATACCTTTAAGTGATGAATGTCGAATCCCTTGCACTATTGCAAATGGCCTTAGTTATATATAAAATTTCACCTGCTGGTACAACGACTAATTTCAGCTTTTTCAAAATAATGGCAACAAAGTAGATACTATAATGTTGCAGACAGTAGAGTGTGCCATTGAGGAGTTTTGGTTTGTTGGGTTTTTTCCTGTGGTGGTGGTTTTTTTGAACAACATGTTAGCTTTTGCCAATATTAGTAAACAAACCTTGGCTTATCTAGAACATCTTGCTTAGTTGAAAAAGAGCACTATGAGCATTAAGAAAGGATAGGGAGCAGAATGATCCTGGAGGTCAGGAGGTGCAGGATCTCCTACCATCAAGCCAAACCAGGTATCTCACTTCAACTAAACAAGGACTGTCCCCTGAAAGACTCACCTGAGGTAGGTTGTGGTACCAAGAATATCAGCAACCCATCACTGGCATTCATGAAGGACAGCTCCCACAAAACCATCACCTGTTGCACTGTGGGTGTGGAGTGACTGGTTGTGGTGGGTTGATCCTGGCAGGCTGTCAGGTACCCACCAAGCCACTCTGTCACTCCTCCTCCTCAACTGAACAGGGTAGAGAAAATTTGATGAAAGGCTCATCAATGAGGTAAGGACAGGGAGACCACTCAGCAGTTAGACTGCCAAAATAGACTTGACATGGGAAAATTAATTTAATTTATTGCCAAGCTAAATCAGAGCAGGATAATGAGAAATAAGAGCAATCTTAAAACACCTTCCTCCCACTCTTCCCCTCTGCCCGGGCACAACTCCACTCCTGATTTCTCTCCCTCAAGTGGTGCAGAGGATAAGGAATGGAGACATCAGTTCATTATGTGTTGTCTCTGCCCCTCCTTCCTCTTCATACTCTTCCCCTTTGATCTAGGCCACCTACCAGCATATCTTCTTCTTCTGGGCTTGTTCATTTTGGCTGTATGAGGTGATTTAGAGTTATTTAGAAGTCAGTGGCATTTCAATTGGAAAACAGGCAGTACTATAAAATTCCTCTTAACAACTATTCTGACCATGTACTTCTCTCATCTTGGTTTATGTCAAGAGAGAGGTGTATTGATGAGACATTATGAAATACTGTATTCTTAATGACTCTGTAAGGTTCAAAAAGCATTAAATACTAATATCACATTGCTGAAGAGAAACATGTCAGACTTTAAACACATCTTGTTTCAAAAACCTACCTATTTATAGCAGTAGTCACAATAAAAATATTCACTTATTATTTTTCTTTAGATAGATCCAGCAACCAGTTCTGTTCATCATGATGCCAGGAAAACTGGAGGCATCCGCAAAACGATTCACTTAACTCCTAGATGATTAGCTTTCAAATTTATCATTTTCCTAAAATTTCTATTTGAACCACGGACTGACGTGCACAGACTGCTAAGGGAATAGCTCTTTTCCTTTGGGGAATAGCTATTTGTAAGCTAAGACTAACTTCACATAGGAAAGAATGGAGAGGATGACAAGGGGGAGCTAAAAGCAGCTGACAAAAGATTCTGAACAAGACTGTAGTTTTCCTGATGGCACAAACCTGTCCTGAACAAAGTGCTGCACCATCCTGGTTAGGAAATTGCGGATAAAAGTAATAGTGACACCTGATAGTGTGATGAACTCTCACGGTCCCTTTGGAGCCACCATTGTGTATTCTCCATTCCTTTTTAATCATTCCAGTCACCTACAGGCCGTTCCCTCTACCATTGTAACAGTAAAAAGTGAAGATATTTTTAACTGGTGAATGTTCATTTGACATTTTGAATGCTTTCATCATATTATTTAGGGTAGAAACACTGTTTCTCACTAAATAAAAAGATTTCAACTACAGTAGATTCAACACAAGGTGGCAAAGAGCTTTGATTATGATATTTCAACAGCATGAGAATCGACTGTAAAGGCTAAAAGAAAATTCTGTTACTCTGTGGGAGAACAATCTTCAGAACAAAGGCCTTTTACTACCTAGGACTTTACTAAGTTTTAGATGTTGATTTCCCTTACTTTCCTTTTCAACATTGGAACATCTCTATTAATGCCTTTTAGGCTGGAACATCATGCAGGGAATTAAAAGGGCACTACAACCTGGAAATTGAGGTCTATTATCACAATTTACTTAATTATAAAGTTATGCTTAGATATATATAACACCTAATTTAAGTATGAAAGTGAAATAGCAAAGGTTTGCATTCTGAGAAGTATTTTCCTGACAGAAAAAAATATGTATTTTTTTTCTCCTGCATATACACATATACTTTAACGCATTTAAATCTCAATGCAGAAAAACACACAAAAACATGCTTTCAGCTGATGATCCCTGAACTTGGTACATCCTGAGTAACAACTCAGTCTCCCCCCTCACTAAGTAGGGAGATATAGGTGTAAAAAGAACTATCAGAGCCCAGTGCACATCCCACAGTACCAGTATTCTTCCTGGAGTGTCTCCAGTCCTACTGGGACAGAAATATCATAGAATCATAGTATAGTTTGGGTTGGAAGGAACACTTAAAAATCCTAGAGTCCAATCCCTTTGCAACATGGAGGGACACCTTCAGCTAGATCAGGTTGTTCAGAGCCCTGTCCAACCTGACCTTGAAAGTTTCCAGGGATGGAGCATCTACCACCTCTCTGGGCAAACTGTACCAGTGTCTCACCACCCTCACTGGAAAAAAATATATTCTTTACATCTAGTCTAAATCTACTCTCTTTCAGTTTAAAACTATTACCCCTTGTTCGATCACAAGTCCTGCTAAAAAGTTTGTCCCCATCTTGCTTATAAGCCCCCTTTAAGTACTGAAAGTCCATAATAAGGTCTCCCAGAGCCGTCTCTTCTCCAGGCTGAACAAGCCCAACCCTCTCAGCCTGTCTTCATAGGAGGGGTGCTCCAGCCCTCTGTTCATCTTTGTGGCCTCCTTTGGACCCATGTCCAGGTCCATGTCCTTCCTGGGCTGAGGACTCCAGAGCTGGGCACAGTGATGTCTCACCAGAATAGAGGGGTTGAATTACCTCCCTTTACCTGCTGGCCACACTGCTTTTGATGCCAGATGCAACACAATTAGTTGACTGAGATCCTAAATGATTAATAATTCCTCAGTGTTCCTACACATCTGCAGAAACTTTGAACTATGAACACAGATTCATGAAATAACTATGCTCAGGGAAAGGGATCGAAGACATAAGAATAACATTCTTATCCTACTCAAAGTATTGACTAAAATGCATAATTCTGAGATAATGTGGGCTAGTGCTAAGTAATATATTTGTAATAAGTGTGTTACAATTTCATTTTGTAGTTACTTTGATTTTGGCCAACTTAAGGTACTGAATAAAAATCATTGTATTTTCTGCTCTTTGCTCAAGATTAGTTATAAGGAGCTGAAGTCAGAGCTTTAATACTTAAAGTATGCTGTGAAATATTTAGCAATAATGTTAGTACTTTGACCTTTACAATATCCTACATCTTCATTGGCTACCCACTTCATCTACTACCCCATAGGTTAGGGTGGCAGTGAAATAATAGGATACACGCAACGCAGCCAATCAAACCAAGGAATATTAAAAAGGTCAAAATACTCAAGTGTACGGCCATGATTTATAAAGCGTGTGAAGAATTGGAATTTTAGTACCTAATTCTACTGAGAATAATCATAATGAGAACTGAAAATGGCATAATGAATAGATTTTGGTGACAGTAATTTCGTTTTGAGTGAGAGAGAGCAGTCTGTGTTCTTCACTAAAACTAGGTTCATTACTTTTATGATTTCACTCTTCAAAGCTACCTTTGGGTCTGGGACCTATTTTTCCTTTTCTTCACAAGTCAGTTTGAATGTTATAGCTATCTATATCACACTGCCACTCTGGGAAATACCATGGAATCTATTTCTTACTGTGGGAGTAAGAGGTTAAAGCTAGTAAGAAATCGCTGGCTGCTTGAGCCATTTTAGCTGATCGTACATACAATTCTGTGTTCTTCACTTCCCTTATGTTTGTTACCTCTACATTCTTACTCCTACAGCTTTCTTCTGAGTTTGTTCTCCCTTTACAGCACAAGTAGAGTTAGCAGAGTCAATAAATAACATGCATTAGCATACGCTGCCACATTGCAAACAATTAAATTGTATATTGTACTTGCAACAGGCCAGAAGAGCTAATACCATTACCATGGCTCAGAGAAGTGGTAGCTCATTAAATTCTGTTGACTTAATTGCTTGCGGTCATGTGAACATACTGGTCCTGATGTCTGTGAGACTATCTAAGGAAGCTTAATGGTGAGAATTTGCATTTCAGTGCAGCTCTGTTAATGCTGACCAATTTAGCAAAATATGAAGCTCACGTGTTTACCTAGATTCCTGCACAGAGATCTTACATCTCTGATTGTTCTCTTGTCCTTGTGAGAAAAGACCTAACAACCCACCAAAACCACGGGTCAAAACCGGCACTTTCAATCTGTCCATTTTCAATTTGACAATTCTGGAAAGGTAAAGAAAGCAAAGGAAATGAACAATATTGTAAAAAATAAAGTACATGTTGCTGATCACATGGTTTATTTTCTACTTCAAAGGAAATCACAGCATAATTTTCAAGCTGCTACGTGGTACTACCACTGAATTAAGGGACCTTGCTATAAAAATTAATCCAGCTTAATAGAGAACAATGTGTGTAGGCCCTATAGTATAGCTTGAAAGCATTACCAGAAGCATCTTATCATGTTTATGAAGCATGTAAAGCTAATAAATATTATATTTTTAGTTACAAACTGTTCATTGTCTTAAACATATTCCTGCAAGTATGTTATTGCGGATTGCCTACTGCATTCTCAAATTAATTTGACTGCCTCTTGAAAAAGCTCTCCAGCTATGTGCCATTATGTCACCCACTGAAAGTTGGCTGCAGGAGGTGCTACATTAGTGTTGTTCTGTAGCCGTGGTAGAGTCCGTTAGCTAAGATAAAGTCCTTCTGGGAATAGTTACAGACACAGAATTTACAAGCTGCAGACTTATAAATTTCAAAGTTGTCTTATATTTTGGAAAGAGAGTTACAAAAAGGTAATGTTTCTCTACCTTTTTTCTCTAGTCAACATAGTGCACTTCTGAAAAATGCTTCACAAATCTGTCTTTGGAACCATTTGGAGGATGGCGATTCATCCTGGTCTCACTTTTCTCCAACGCCAGCTGTTCAGTTACTGTAGAAATGATGGTATTTCCTTGCGGTCCCGCTGCTGGCTGAGCTGGGACTGCCTTTAACTTCAGATACGTTGCAATTCTGAGTCTCCTTTAATTAGGTAAATTCTGCTGAAAGGTCACAAATCAGCAGTGAGGTCTCTCATATGTGGCTGCGGAGTTCAGAAATGCGTCAACTCAGCACTTATAAGTAGGGTGGCAGCCACATTTCAGGGAGAACCACAGAGCAGTTCAGGCTGGAATGGACTTCAGAAGGTCTTTAGTCCAGCCACCTGCTCCAAGCAGGAGTCAGCGTTAAGATCAGACCAGATTGCTCAGAGCTTTATCTTGAAATTAACCATGGATGCAGAGTGCATGACATTTCTGGGCAACCTCCTCCACCACTGGCTTGTTCAGAGAGTGGAAATGAGCTCCCTACTTAGCCCATCTTTCCTCCTGTAACACCTACTTCTTTTCCTCATCACCAGCACGGGCCATTCTTGCACTTGGAGATCTTTAAAGACCTGTTTATTTTCCTGAACTCCCTTCGAGCTGAGTCCCACAGTATCTCAGCTTCCAGTTCCCTGCCTCAGGGCAGAGTTGATAAAGTGGCAAAAGAATTACTGCCACAACCATTTTCCCTCAAAAAGCTTGGGTTTACTTCCCACCTCACTCCCGCCCCTAGGATTTCCTATAACCTCTATCATACTTTCTGTACCTCTGACTTTTAGGCATTGTCACATTTACAAGAGAAACTCCAAGTTTGGGAAGTTCAAACAAATACAGCCGCCTGGAGTCAGTGATGATGTTGGGATGACGTTGTAACGACAGGAACATTTAAACAGTCTCTCAGAAAGACCACTCAAACACCAGGGAATGCAAAACCCCAGAGACACTTTTCCATGTGCCAGCCTCTGAGCTTCCCATCAAATCAGACCCCGGGGTTCAGCCCTGTTTCCATTAACCAGCAAATGTCACAGACCGAAGTGACATGGTTGCAGGTGGCTGGACCAGACTTTGCGCTTAGAAAGGTTGCTTTAATTCCAGATCAACTTTCTCACCGTAAGAATAGTTTTTATTTTGTTCCAGGATAATACCTTGCATTTATACTGGCTTAGCAAAGCTCTTTGCACTGTTCTTCTGTGTTTGCATTATGCATCAGGGCTCATCACAATGACCATGCCGAACACATCTGTGCAAACTGTCTCCTCCAAGCACACTTTGATTTGACATCCTTACGTGTTATTTTTTGCTTTTCTTTCTGACACAACCCCCTCACAATCGCCGTTTGCTCCTTTATTTTCTGTGTCTCTCCCCAGTGTAAAATAATCTTTCTAGATTCCATTGACAGCCTGTCACATGTCTCTATGACTTATATTTGTTAAAAAGATATCTTGAGCCCTTTCAGAATCATCTTTCATCACTACAAAAGATGTTGTGGTTTTGTAACCATCTCCATTATTGCATGACAAACTGTGAAATTTGCTATTTTTGCCATGACTAAGCCATAAAATCTGTCATCTTCTTGCATGATGGTGTTCATGATTTACATGGGGTCTTACTTATAAGGTCACTTATTCAAATGGCTCATGAAAATCACCATTAAGTGGGTACAACCTGTAAGTGGGAGGTCACATGAGCACTCTTCCCCTTCTGTAAAAAGAACACTTTTTCAACATTTGTGTATTCACTATTATGCCCGTTCCCGTTCTTTTAACTCCAAGGAGTTAAAAGAAAGTCCATCGCTTTTCTTCTGCTGGGTATTTAATCTTGAGGTGAACACCAAGCCAGACAAAGGGACTTCTAAAGTGTCTTCTTGTGGATAATCTGCAGATGCCTCTTTGTGATACAGATTTGCAACTTTTGCAAGAAGCAACAAGAGAGAAGCCTGAAAAATGCAGAATGCAAAAATGAAACTGATTTGGCAAAATTTATTTAAATGATGCCTACATATTTAGCACTTCTCAGGTTGAGGGTGGCAAGCACACAGACTCAGATCCAAATTCCCAATGAGAAACACAGAGAGGCCACAACATTCATAAATCCAGTCTTATTTGGCAGAAAATAAAATACAGGAACATGAGTGTTCAAGCATACCTATTTTGCTACAGGGCTCCTTAAAAATAGTTGTTGGTATAGCAGGATTTCTACTACGAAAAAAAGAATCATATCTTCAGTCGGTCTTTGTTACTTTAGCAACTCTCATTTTCATCAAGTAGGAGTTGTAAACCCAGGGATATAATATAAATATCTCTATATTTATTATATAAATGATAAAATATGAATATATTAATTGACAGATTAACAGAACTAACAGATTGCTGTTAATCCTGGTCTGAGTATATCCTGAGCAGGATCATCAGGTACTGGCAGTTGTCCATCAAAGGTGGCTGTGCTATCATGCCTGGAAGGAGAATCACATGATCATACATACACACATGCAAAAATCCCCACACCTACATATAAATAGGTGTGTGGCCCGATAAATTCAGAAGTGTCTTTTGACAGGGAAGATGAAAGAGAGATAATATCCCATCAATCGGGCAGCAGATATCACCTATTAGAAAAACCGAGCAAATTATACAATAATGAAGGCTTGGATTTCAGCCAAGATTAAACACAGTATCTCCAACAAAATCCTCTGAGATAACCTTAATCAGACCGATATGTATCTATATTTTCAGAAATGTTAAGAAATACCACAGCCTGATGGAAAGTAGCAGGTAACTGCCTGAAAGGAGTGGATATTCTGTCACTGGTAGATGGTAGGTTATTCCCTACCAACAGGAAATCTTTAGGCAGAAAACTAAATTGCCCCTCGTCAGGGATGCTCATTTATATAAAGTGACACTCTGCTACTCCCACCCACCAATACGGACTTCCAGTAATCATTCACGTGTCACACGCACACCCGTGCAGAGTTCCGCCAAGTCGTGTTGAGCTGATATTCCCTTCCACGCTCTCGGGCTGTGACCACTTACTCATGTCAAAATATGTGCTGTCCTGTTCATTAATACTAATGGCAATTCAAGCATATCGGAGCAGTCGTCTTCAATCTTCCTCAGTTACGTTGGCACTTTACTCCATCACGATCAGTCAGACCCACCCATTTTGCACTATGGCTGTGACTGATGCGCACGCTCAGAACCTCGGTGTGCATTTGACAAATAGAAATTTTCTCTCCTAGATTTCAAGACCGTCTTCCTGCCATATTTCAGTGGTAGAACAGCAGCAACTACTTCAGACATTTCATTTGAATAACTATTCAAGAGGACGGACGTTTACTGAAGGTCAAGTCAACATTACTGAACATCAAGTCAACATTTTGTGACCAGGGCTATAAAGACATCCAGGTTTTGTCAAAGTATAGGCAGATGTGTAAATAGGTAACCGGCAGAGAGGCTTCAAAATGAGTGATTGCATCTGCAAACAGGTGCTGGTGCATGTATTGTCTCACATACTTTACACCCTCTTCAACTTTTTTTGGTGGATACGTGTGGGTGGCAGGCACTGAACCTCAGAAATCATTTTCAGAGGCTGACACTTCTCCATGAGGCTTTGCCAGTTCTCTGGGTCACTCTGTACGGTATTGCTTCTCTTAACAGTAAATTTATATTTCTTCTCTGAATTCTACCTCTTGGGAAAGCGGGTAAGGAAAACATTGTGACAGTGGATCCCCAGCTCTTATTAAGCTGTGAAATGATATTAAAAGAATTCAGATTTTTTTAACAGACTTCAATACACCTGAAACATAATCTAAGGAATGACCTAAGTATCGATACTCTATTTTGCAAACCAGATTACTTTCTGTAATCCCTTTATTGTCTAGGCACTTGTCTATTATCCAGTTATTTACATGTAAAACCAGTTTTGTCAAACCTTTACCTGGGCCCTAGTGTCCTTTCATTATGGTTACTGGTCCTGTGCTTTCCCTGTGACCCTCAGTGATAGAATGGAGACCACAGAAAATATAATTGCTGAGATGATTTTGTCATACTGTGTTCTCCACTGAGTTCCTCCACCCTGCTCCGTGTTTCCCTCTGTACCATCCAGTCTTCCTCATGATGTCTTCAAGATCCTTCACAACAGTGAACCTCCCCACCCTTTTTTGCTGTCATCATGATAACCATCCCTCTATATTCTTAGAGTATAAATCTAATTCCTTAAGCACAGACTGATTCTTTGGTTCATTTCTGTGGCTCTCTTAGGAAACAGGCTGTAGACTGTTTCTGCTTTTACGTCTGTGATTACTTGCAAAAAAGAATAACCACAGTGGATAAAAAAGACTCCAGTGGATAGAAGCAGTGGAAAAAAGAAACATTACCTCATCCACAGAAGTTTAGCAGAGCTTTCAGGATGAATGGGCAAGGGATTGAACCATGGAGATTTACAGAGCAAGGTCTCAGAGCATTCTGAAAATTGACTGTATCAATGTAGACGTAGTTTTATGATGTTTCAGGTCTCCATCTATGAATTTTCCTTCATTTATTTTGAAGCCAGATAGTCTGGAATCAACAAACTGGGGGCTGGCTGCCACCACCTGTGTGATTTGATCATCAGCCCCCACTTCCTATTCTTTTCCACTGCCCAGCAGCCTTTAGTATCGTGTCAATTTAAAATAAACCTAAGTCCAGAGCAGTGGTGCTTCATGTGGTCATTTTTCTTTTGAATGCTAAAGGTATTAATACATAATAACAGCTATTGCCTGAGAAAAACAGTGATGTATTATTATATCACTTTCCAAGGACAGGAAATGTAAAGAAACTTTAAAGAGGTTGCAGTTCATTTGGACTGCTCATAAACACTAAACTTTCTGAAGTTATTATTTGTTAGAAACAGTGTGAATTAATTGTTTTCTGCAATGTATGCCAAGCAGTCAAACTAAGAAAATTAAAGCCAATGTGGCTTTTTCCTTAATCCTTATTTGATTGCTTGATGCAGTCTACTGATGCATCTGTTGGCGCAGTAGATTAAGTTACTCTTAACCACTGCAACCCCTATTGCTCACAGAGCCAAATCCTAGAGGCTGGTTTTTTTTTTTTTTCCTCTGCCATTTATTAGCAGAAAAAGTAATTAGAATGTTTAGTAGATAAAACATGAGAATACTCGCCGGCTGCGTATTCAGACCTTCGTGTAACGGCTGCACTGACAGACAATCCAGGTGGCATCTGCAGGTGCACAGCTGCAGTAAATGATGAATCTGGCATCTTTGGCAGTTGTCCTCAGTGCTGATGGCAGTGGATTTTTTTAATCCAGTTTTTAATCTCCATTCCTCTTTTGTACGCGCAGCAACACTCACATATTCAGTTGGTTTTCACATCTTTTCCGCACATACATGCTATTAATTGCAGTCATTACATGAAATGTTATCCTATTTCCCCTAATTCTGGTTTTACTAAGCACTATTTTACACGTGCACACACATATACACAGGCTTTAGTTTAGTTTCAATTTTTTCATTATAGGCGCCTGCACAGGGAGATTATTTTTTTTTTTTAGTATGAAGTTGCTAAAATGTTGTAAGACAGAAGCACTCAAACCAATGAAGCATTGTTGATAGTTCTGAGTTTCAGATTGGAATCTGGGAAATATTAATGATTTCTGTCTGATCTTGTCTCACTCTGCTGCAACAGATGTCATTATGGCACATAATAACAAAATATAAATTTCCTGAAAAAATGTAATAAAAACTATTTTAGAAGCTATAAAAATAACCTCCTCAAAATACACCACATGCACTTAAAGATGAGACAGAGGGATTTTAATAGATGTTTAAATAGAACCCCCTCCCTCACTTTTTTCTGAACCTGGAAATACAACCGAGCTTTACAAAAACATTCTAAAACTGGAAACTGTAAGAAAACAGATTCATTTCAAAATAGTGCTTCTTAGCAGTAAATACAAGATGTCTCACTTTATTTTAAAAAAAAATTCATTATATCCATTTTTTAAAAAAAATAAGATATGGCTGGTGAACAGTGACTTGACAGAGATGCTTTGACATAGGTAATATTTTTCACTTCTAAATATTTTTCAAACAAAACCCCGGGCATTTTGTTAAATTTTGACATAGTAAAATATGTTTGAATTGCTTCACATCCTATACAAATCCCGTTTTGCACTGCAGATCAGGTAGTTCCTATAAAGGGCTATTTGCCCTTTACAGACATTGCTGGGGTGTTGATACACAGACAATTCTCCTCCCACTTCCTCTGCCACCATCTTCCACTGGCCACAGAGCTCTTCAGTCATCAAGAAAGAAGATCCTTTTGATCTGAGCTCATGCTTTTTTTCTTTGGCTTTCCAGCCTCTTCTGCAGACATTTCCTTCTACAGGCGTTTCTAGTTCATGCTTTTATCTCCAGCAGTGCTTTAGAAGGGCCTTTCCCACACGACGGCAAGAATATGAGAAGTGACAGCAGGAATTTTGTGAATAGCTCAGCCCACGTGGCTTGGGAGGAATTGTGCTACTGCCTTTACTAGTAGGGACTGTCTCTAGGGCGAACTGAAAGAGGAGGAATGCTGGATTTACCGCCGTAAGCCCAGCGGTCCGAAGAGTTAGATCTGACTAGACCCTGCTGAGCACCAAGGATTAACAAAAAGGAACTGTACATCACATGTAAAGGAGTTTCCTTTATTACATTTTCACCTGAAATTTCAGTAAAGGAGCAAATAGCTGTTCTCTAAATGATCTTACTAGGCCAAAAGAAAAAGCAACAGAAAATACTACACATGGTCCTTTGATCTCACAGACCTCTCTCTTGGATTCTAGAGAAAGCTCAACCAAATCACCATCTCTAAATAAGAATTGTTTCTTTTCAAAATCATCGTATTTGCCAAAAATGAATCCACATTGTTTTCAGATTTTCTTTTGAGTGAAACCAGCAACTTTAACAGCCTGCAATGAACTTCATGCACCGTGTCACATCGTGCAACGTCCTAAGGAGATGAAACCACTGAGAGGATGAAAAGTAAAGAACTCAGGACAGCCTGAAGGAAGGAGCTGAGTGTTCTCCCAGGCAGCTTCAAAAGTTTGTTGGGATTGGGCAGGGCATATTCTGCCACCCAGCAGTGAATTTCCTGCCGTTCTTTGCAGCAAAGCAATTGACACAGCAAATGTGTAACTCAGTATGTGGACAAGCATGAAATTTGAGAAAATAGGTACAGGAAAGAGAAATGGTGAATCTGTCCATTTAGATTAGCTCTTTTGACTTATTCCAGTAGCAAATTCTGTTGTTTGGTTTGGTTTTTTTTTAATAGTGGACACATATTGGAAAAACAGAAGGTAAATTTTTCATGAGTGTAATCTATAAAACATATGTTGTAAGACAAGACAAAAAACAATACTAAGTTAAAACAATTTTCAAAGTGTTGTCTTCAAGATTTTATTTACAGTTGTGTATTAATTTCTAATAAGAGAAATTTTCTTTTTAACTTTCTTGTAGCATTTCAAGCCTGAGACAAATAATATGATGATACTGTATTCTTTTTTGTGCTCTCATTTCACAATGAACTATATTAACTGGAATACCCAGAAGAAAGAGAAAACTTCAAAGCATGGCCCCAAATAATGTAGAGAAAAGGTATGGTCTGAATACCAACAGAGCCTGAGCTTTAAGTTCAAACAACCTTTTAAGAAACTTCCCAAGAAATAACTTTTTTAATGAATTGAGTTCATCTCAGGGGTAACAGTGATGTAAAAGTAGGTTCTAAATCTGACTAGTTCTCTTCTCCTGCACACGTCTTTTATGTCCTGCATAGCAGCTTGGGCATTGGGGATGACTCAGAAGCACCCTCACTACCCTATCACCTCCTGTAGTGAATAACTTCCAAAGCTAACATCAAAAACAGAACTTTCAAAACCTCCTAATTAGGAACTTGTTGTTCGGTTTAATCAGCAGGGAAAAGGAGATTGATTTTAAGAAATGCTCTCCATATGTGAAGGAGAAAGGAAATTCCCCAGTCAGAAAAAAAAAGGAAACCTTCATAAAAATATTTATTTTCAAATTTTAATGAGACTAGGTGATAAGTGTGAGTAGCCATAGAGTAATGCTTCATTAGCAGACTTACTGCCAGTGGAGGCAAAAGCATTTATTGAAACTAGAATGCCCCATTCAGCATCACCAATTTTCATGAAGGTTTATTCACCCAAGCAAGAATGCCTAGAGGGCATACTTTTCCAAAAGCTCTTACTGAGCAAATTTTCACCTTAAAAGCACCCCAAAATTCTGTACAAGACGGATGTGTGAATGGCACCTTTTGGGTGCACTGGAACAGGTTGCGCAGAGAAGCTGTGGCTGCCCTATTCCTGGAGAGGTTCAAGGACAAGTTGGATGGAGCTTTGAGCAACCTGGTCTGGTGGGAGGTGTCCCTGCCCATGACAGGGAGTTGAAACTCGATGATCTGTAAGGTCTCTTCCAACTCAAACCATTCTAGGATTCTAGGATAAATGTCGTGCTCCTGCTTTTATTCAAGAGGAAAATGACCACAGTTTCTCACACTATTCATTTAAGCAGCTCTACCTCTTTATTCCCTATGACGTCACTTCTTGAATGGATTTGTCAAGTAGACTGCCTTCCAGAAGGAGGAGTCTCATTTCTAAGTCTCATAGCAACAGCATAGAAAGGGTTCCCCAAAATAGTCAAATTTATCACAAAGTCCTCCCAGTAAAATTTGGCATGTGACCTGTGAGAGGAATAGATGCAGGCAAGAGTGCAGGAAAACCATACACTCTTGCCTAATTCTTCTTAAATGGCCATCAGCCATCAATCTGCAGCCTGATTTAACCATTAGCTTTCACAGAAAATTTCCCTTAAGCCCTTCAGCTCTCTTCACCAGAAGGACAGATTAATCCATAGTCATTATGTCATTCCATGACATTTTCGACAAGAGACTCATCAGACCCTCTAGGACTTTCAAGGGTACATACCCCTTTCATCCTGTGACTTTCTTACTGGTGCTGAGGAGTTGAATGTGATGGTTCTAGCCTATGCCAGTTAGAAATTGTTCACAGAATAATGTGGCTCTGTCCTTCCTACTCTCCACCTCATCACTTGTTAGAAAGGGAGGTCACTCCTGTATCCAAACTGACCAAGGCCACCTAGCCTTGCTAATAATTCAATGTGTGATGCCTTAGATGCGACAAATCACCACAGCTTGCCTCACTTGAGGGAAACGTGTTTGTGCACAGCTTTTATAAAGGACTAACACGAGGTTCACTGGCAGCAAAAAGATGTTATGAATATGCATAAGGGTATAGATTATTCATCTGGCATGTGGATGCCACTTTTCCCCCTTCCAAATGTTGCCTATCTAAGTGCTTAGTCATTTCTAAAATAAACACCAGGCCAAAATCAGGTGAATAACTTTTAAAGTTTTAATTTAGATGCTTAATCTTTCCCAACAGATATTTTTAAGGAACGGTGTAAGACTCTATATTTCCACCCATAACTTAGTCTGAACAAGCTGAATTTCTACTCTTTTAAATTTCAGAAGTGCTTCAGTTTCTTCATACTTCATACTCCACGCTGTTCTAATTCTTGTTGTGCATTTGTTTGGATGAATTCTTTTGGCATTTTCCCTATGTAACAACTTTCATATACCACATGTATACCATTAGCTGAGATTTTATATTATTATTAGCGTCAAGAAAATGTGTAAAATATAAAATTGGAATTTCTGCAATATATTCAGGTAATGCCAGTAATTTCTCTTTTTTAATTTTTTTTATTATTTTTTTAAACTATGTTACTTTCAAGAAGCTACTGGATGTTTATATCCAAAAGGTTTTCATATTTTCATTGGTTTTTTGGTTGTTTGGGTGGTTTTTTTTTTTTACGTTTTACTGTATTGACAGCTCATTAATTGGCTTTTCCATCACAACTCACTATTTCCACATCGAAGCCTTATTCTACATGGAATTTTGCAACATACAGCGGGGGTTATGAAACACAAGGGTAGTTTAAGTTGCCCGGTCTAAAGCATAGGGAGAACATGGGACTCATTATACTTAAGGAACTGAAATCATTAGGTGGTAACAGCTTGTTGTCACACTAACTACCAACGTGGTCTGAATTAAAAGAGGCACCCTGCTGAGATCTTTACCAAGACTCATTCATTAACTCCCTCTCCTTGTTCTCATCTGTTTTGCTGCTGTAGCCAGGTGAGAATTAACGGGGCAGTTTACATCAGGCAGATGGTGGGTTCCCCAGGACAACTCTATTTAAACAATGAGGAGGAATCAGTAACTGGATAATAAGCATGGGGCAAATAAGGAATGTAAAGATTTAGGGTTATTTGCAAGATGCTTTTGACTTACAGTTGCTTCTGGGTTGAAAAAAAAATAAAGAAAAACAGATTTCTTATAGTATAGGACCTCCCTGGACAATTTAATTTCCCTGTATATTTTACTATTATCAACAGCTCTTGAAGTAATGTATCTTTACTTTGCTACCACAGAAATCCCTCAAGTAAAAGGGAAACATAGAATCATAGAATAGTTTGGGTTGGAAGGGGCCTTTAAAGGTCATCTAGTCCAACCTTCCTGCAATGAGCAGGGATATCTTCAACTAGATCAGGTTGCTCAAGGCCCCATCCAAACTGCCCTTGAAAGTCTCCAGAGATAGGGCACTTACAGCCTCTCTGGGCAACCCCTTGCAGCGTTTCACCACCTTCATTGTAAAACATTTCCTCCTTGTATCTAGTCTAAATCTTCCCTCTTTCAGTTTAAAGCCATTAGCCCTTGTCCTATCGCAACAGGCCCTGCTGAAAAGTTTGTTCTCATCTTTCTTATAAGCCCTCTTTATGAACTGAAAGGCCACAATAAGGCCTTCCAGGAGCCTTCTCTTCACCAAGAACAACCCCAACTCTCTCAGCCTGTTCTCATAGCAGGCGTGCTCCATCCCTCTGATCATTTTTGTGGCCTCCTCTGGACCCGCTCCAAAAGCACCATGTCCTTCCTGTGCAGGGAAGCCCCTTCTCTCTACACCCAAAATGCAGAATTGTTTTATGTCTGTTAGTGAGTTCATCAAAGATAATTTATCTATTAAAAGTGAAATTAAGAAACACTTTGGTAATCAGATCAGAGATAATCAGAGTTGTTTATTACAAAACACAGGTACTTTGAAAAACCTTGCCCTCATCTTTTTGTTTCCTAAAAAATTACAGGGTCTGCTTTAGAGACAATCCTGAAGAAAACAGTCCAGAGTCAAACTCTGAAGGAGAAATGCTCCCTGACTGTTCATCATCTGTCCAAAATGACCTTCAGATGCACTTATTTTGCATTTGCTTTTCTGTTTTAGCCCATAGTCACAGGACGTGAAGTAATGAACCTCTCAGGTCTCCACAGTGCACCCTTGAGCCACACCAGCTCCTTGCCAGGTTCTCTAGGCAGCCGATAGAGAAGTCCCTACAGGGAGGATCTCTGCCAGAATATAATGTTGACCCAAATAAATGTCTAACACAAAACACATTTGGGCAAAATAATCAGTAATACTTGTGTCTATTTTATAATTAACCATGGGAAGGCAGATCTAACCCATTTCCCATCTGTGACTGCCCAACTAGTTCCTGAGGAACTACCTTTATAGACCTCTCAATCTCCCTGAACAGTTTCCTCTCATGGTTCCTGTCCTCTTTACACTCCAGGCTTCCACATAATTTTATATGGCTTGCTTTTTCATAAGTTCTAGTGTTTTTACTCAAATGGTTTTATATACCAGAACGCGTGTGATGTATAACTTTTCATAACACCTGAGCATTGCAGTTTTTCTTTGTAATGGATTTCATCTTGTACCTGACAGTCTACTCTTGAAACTTATAAGCATAAAATTAAAATACCAAACAAATTTCTAAATCTGCTCTTTGAACTAGCAAACTGCACAGTATCTCAGAAGGCTTTAGTAAGATTTTCTCCCCTTACTGCTTCCCAGACACCTGACTAAGATGATGTTCATCCCTCTTATCCTGCGTGCCCTGTACTTTCTGATTCTCCAGGCTCTTTACCACACCTTATAAGAATTCAGAAGGGCACAAGGGAAATATTATTTTTAAAATTGTTTGAGTTCTGTTAAGGAGAAAATATCTACAACACTATGGGGGCTTTCTTTTCCCTGATATGGTCAGAAAAGTTTTGCAAAGATGTTGGCAGCAGCCCAGGAGACAAGTACAGTATTTTGATTTCCATTAAACTTACATGATTTTGACATTATTCCTTTCGGTATTCCCTCAAGGTACATATTTCTTTAAACAAAGTAGCTACCACATTTCTTATGTTGACACTGGTGAGATCCTACCTTTCTCTCAGTTTCCTGGTATGTTATTTCTCAAGTAATCTTGTTCAACATGTCAGTATTAGATATAAATATAATTGTAAGTTCTCACAAAGGGCTTCTTACTGATGAAGTTATATTTCTAGAACTACTGGTGTTTGTTGTTGTTTTTTTTTTTTTTCAAAACTGCTTGTATTAAATGCCAGTTTTGAAGGATTGAGCTTTTACTATGACAAAATTTAGGGGATTTAGGTGCACACATGCCACATTGTAATATCCTATTATAGATTTTTTTTTTTATTTGGTTAGCCCTGTTCAATCTCCAGATTATTAAAAAAAAAAAAAAAAAGTAAAACTAAAAATTTGTATCAGTTATTGTGTTAGTTATCTGCCCACACGCATGTGATCAGGAAGCCTCTTTTCCCACTACAGTCTTTCCCTGCAATATATTTCCCTAGTATTTCCAGATACTCTAAAGTTACAGGACAACTTAACACTTCCTCTAATGTTACCCTTTCATCCTCTGTTTTGGAGATGTTTCGAGCACAAAATTGTGCCACAGATCAAAATCTGTCTCTTTGAAATAAGTGAGAAACGCCAACTTGGTATTCTAGAGCAACTGAATTTCAAAGGACTGGTTTGTTGTTTTTTTTCCTTCTACGATTTCTACAAAGAATGATCTAAGTAAAATGTTCTTCTTCCTCTGTACATTGTTCATTCACATGTTTTGTTTCACTGAAGTAAAGCTGATAACAGAAAGTTTGTATGAATAACAAGTATTCTTCAGTTTCAGGACTAAAACAAACAAAAAATCAAAATCAAAACCTTCATCTTAGATTTTATGAAGTTTAAATTTTATTGTATTCTTTACTGACGTAACCACCTTCTTCACCCAAAAGATTTGATTCAATAAAAATTTCTTTCAGTACTAAAATATTTCTTTTTCGGCAACAATAAGAGACCTGAATAGGTGCACCATGACGATGATAACCTGCTGGTACCCTGAGGGATCAGGGAACTTGTGAAGGAAGACTCAGTTCTCTTCTCTCTTCTGCATGACTGGGAAACTTTTCATCAGTACCTAAAACACCTCTGCTACCAGTGACAGTAATTCCCTGAGTGCAAGCATCATAAAAACAAATTTTGATTCAGATCTTCAACATAAAACACTGTATCTTATCAACATTAACAGCACTGACCATATGTTTGGTGGAATATATTTTTGTAGTTTAGTAGCATAAGATGTAACCTATACTGTCTTTATTTAATATTTTTATGTACTATCAAAGAAAATGCATAGATCCCTTCTCTAAATAGAGACTATTTGATTGAAAAACTAATCTTGACTTCTCTCCTGTTTGAAAATGGCACATTCTCTTTGGCTGGCATGACATCATTCTAATATCATAAAACTTCAATGTTTTGAAAGTAAAGGTCATTCCAGAAATTTAATACCTGACTAGAAAAGATCTCTTAATCAGTTTTTTTCCTCCTTTGATCATTTAATTGTCTGTATTCTCATAAATATGCCTAAAGAAGAACAGAATTGATCAGTCAAGCTCAATTTAGATTTTTGGCCAAGATCTGAGCAATTAAAAAGATCTGTGCTATTTATAACGCTTTCTGATACTAACGTTTGCCAGGTTAGAACATCTGTATCTTTTCATTTCAGATAATGAAAAAGCCCCTGTGCAGTTCCGTGCATCTGCTCGAATTAGATGACTTAGTTATTTCTACCTGCATGCACGGTTGTTATTATGTTATTATACACACTGGAAGGATCACGGAATAAAGCTTGATCCAGTACACTGTTGTTAAGGAAATTAAGCATACATATTCCTGCATTAACAGTAATCTCCTTAAACGACTCTCCGGCTGCCTCGTGCCATACTATAGATAAACTAAATAAAAGCAGGATCTGTTCTTATTCATTCCCATCTTCAGCTATCAAGTAAATGACTATTCATTCCATATTGTGTTCTCTATAATGTGGAAAATGTATTTTATATTAAAAATCGGTGTGCATATTGCTTTCATAACTACTATCAAGTAAGGAAAGAAAACATGAGTCTCATCAACAGCTTTTTATGACCTTTTAATATACACTGTGAGAATATAGCCTTTAGTTAGAATGATAAGCAGAATTTCCATCCAGATAGAATTCAGAGGATAGAGTTATACCTTCTTTATTTTGTTTTATTACTGATATAGAAGATGCACAGCCTTAAAGATGCTTGGGTTCCACTTGACGTATTTCATTTCTACAGCCAGTGTTACCAAAAAAAACCTCTTCTGAGAAAAATATTAGTAATAGTAATTTATAATATTAATAGCCATCCTAAGCATTTCCCAAGTAAAACAATTTTTATCTATTATTTTATTAATATATTGAGTCTATTTTACACACCTGAAGGATGGCTACTGTACCTGAAATTTTTATTTGTTTTTCCAGGTACCACATTTGTTGAAATGGAAGCATTAACTTCTTTCTACAGAAGTTATTTCATTTGTTGTTCTGATCATCAGCAGTGTGTGCTGGCAGAAAGCAGTGTGGAAACCTTATAATACTGAGCTGTTCAGGAAAATAAAAAAAATATATATTATTGCTGTAATTGTGTATATATATATTTCACATATATTTATTAAAATACTCGCTTATTTGACAATTCTATGCATGGAAAGTATCTAACCTACTCCTATACCTTGATCTCAGCTCTTCATGTGCAACTTTGGAATTCAATGGGAATTTGAGGACAACTGGGTGAACTTCTGAAGAGAAAAATTTTGGTTTGAACTCACTTTGATAAAATCAGGGTCATATTGGGCATTGTGTGCCAATAAACACCAATGCTCCTCTATGTCAGGATTTGTCTGTTTGTGGACCAGAGAGACTGCTTTTTGCAGAGCTGTGTATTTCCCCACAGAAATTTGACTACCTTGGTGCTTTCTTCTCACTGTTACAGGACCTCAGTTAAAATTTAAGCATCAAGGAGCCACTTTAATATGTAAAACACTTGAAAATAGAGGTTGCAGATGTGCGATGGGAGAGGGGGAGTACTTAACATTAATCACAGTCATGTTCCTCACAATTTGGATTTTGGGAAAATCATTATCAGTTCCTCAGCCTCCTGCCTGTGTTTATGAGGTGGGGTTAAAGTACTTAGTCAATTAGAGACATCCAAGGGCAAGAGAAAATTACTAAAAGTTTCTTTACCACACTTTTGTATTTTTAAAGCATGCCTTTTATACCAAACAAAGAATTACTTCCTGAGAAAATGCAGGCACATCTGAAGACTTACAGTACAGTCTTCCCAAAACAGTCATCTTTGCTCTTCCTAAGACTATGTATATCATTTGTAATAAGATTAGTTTCTTTTTTATTTGTCTGCATTTGAATTAAGGTAATTTCATTACTTATGTTTCTATAGTTGGAAATGTTTCCAATAAAACCAAATAATACTAATTAATAAAAATGTTTTGTGTTAGTTATATCTGAAATACTTAGACAAAAAAAAAACCAACCCAACAACAAAACTGCAATACAATGACTAAATTCCTTTATTATATACCATCAGAATAAACTGGCCTGGCATTGATAATACCAAATTAAGTTAATAGCATCAATAAGAAGGGAGACGTTCTCTGAATGGGACCAGACTGTAACAGCCAATCTGAGCAAGTTACATCGATTTGATTCAGTTGCAGATAGAAGAGTTCAGAGCAAGACTCATAAACATTAAGTCTCACCACTAAATTAGAAAAAATAAATATGTGAACACAAGAGAACTCCCCTCCCTCTGATGCTGCAGGAACGACGGACCAAATCCAATTTGTTTTGCTCAGGTGAGTAGTTTTTCACTTGAGTGGTAGGTCAGTCTAGGACAAGTAGACTTGCAATTCAAAGGAATTGCATCTAAAATGGCTGTAATAGGATAGTAAGGGTAGTAAATGACTCAGGATAGCAAATTACTTACTTTGCTAATGAAATTCCAATGGCTGACATTATGGCAGCTGTGTTAGTCTGTCCATTTATTTGATGAAGTCTGCAAATCATTACTAAGAAGAGAGTTGGTTGGAAATAAACACCAGGCTTATTTAAGCACTATCAGGAAAAAAATAAAGAAACAAAAAGCAACAAAAACCCACCTAAACTAAAACCAAAAAACAAAAAACTTTTGAAAACTTTGGAGGTTTTTTTAGTGTATTTAAAGCAGAGTATTAAGATTCAACTGTGTATACCAGCTTAATTCCTCATCTAATACAGAGTTTAGAGGATGCCATGCAGGATGATAAACAAAAAAGCATTTTTGCAGGCCCTCTATTCCTAAAGTCCTAGATCAAAACATCTGAAACTCTGGACAAGGAACTGGGTTTTCCTCACCGGTTCCTTCTTTATTAGTAATCAAGCCAAACCTAAAAATGTGATCATTCCTTATGGCAGTTCAAAATCTGTATTCAGGGTTAGAATTTTGATTTCCAAGAGGTAGACCAAACCCTTGGACTTTAATACTGAAGCCAGGATGCTCATTTCTGGTTGAATGCTCCAATGACTAAGTTATTAATGAAAAGGTAGACAGCAACCCCTGTCCAGGATTGGTGGTGGTGTCAAGTTATTCCTCAACCATAATTCCCATTGGAAACCATATCATTATGCAATAAGTAAAGAGCATGTTGGGACACTAGAGTGCCCGTAAATTCAGACATTTGCAGCTTCACCAACCTCTTGTGCTCATAGTGTGGAGCACCCTTTAACTGGCAATGACCAAGTGGATTGATTTGAGACAAATTAACCTGAGTCAAAGTTTGACTGAATTCCTAGTCCACTTCACAACAAAGCTTTTGACCAATTTTTACAGTACTTCAGGTAAGAATTTCATACAGACCCAGAGCTTCCAGGCAGTTTCTGTAGTATATCGTCCAACTACTGGCTACTATTTTCATGTTTAATTATAAAGATTAGTGCCAGGAGGCCGTCAGGAGGCTGACTCGAAACAGGCCTGAGAGAGCTGGGCTTGTTCAGCCTGGAGAAGATAAGGCTCCAGGGAGACATTATAGTCCCTTCCAGTACCTAAAGGGGCTCCAGAAGAGACGGGGAGGGACTCTTGATCTCTTGATCAGGGAGGGGAGCCATAGGATGAGGGGTAATAGTTTCAAACTGAAAGAGGGCAGATTTAGATTAGATCTTGGGAAGAAATTCTTTACCGTGAGGGTGATGAGACCCTGGAACAAGTTGCCCAGAGAAGCTGTGGCTGCCCCATTCCTGGAGGGGTTCAAGACCAGGCTGGATGGGGCTTTGAGCTGGTCTGGTGGGAGGTGTCCCCTGCCCAGGGCAGGGAGTTGGAACTCAATGATCTTTAATGTCCCTTCCAACCCAAACCATTCTATGATGATTCTATGATTCTCCTCCAGACAGTTCCAGCCATAGAATTGGGTGAAGTGTACATGGATAACACATTTGTAATTAATCAGTAGAAACTGCTCCTGCTGATGAAGAATTGATCGCATAGGACAATCCTTTGCACACAGCTAAGACAGGAGGTGTTTTGTACTTAGTTTAGGATAATCAATAGGAGCAGATTGCTCATATGCTGGAGTGATCACACAGGATCATGGGCAAGACGGGGGTAAGAATTCAGAAAAACATGTTTCAGGGAGTCTCAGTGAATCCAACTGGAGTCACTGTCACACTGAAGACAGAGATTGTCACCGTCAGGATAGCAGCTCAAATGTGAACAGTGAATCTTCTTCAAAAGATTCACTTCTCCACATGAGCTTTATCCTATGAAATAGGTGCCAATAACTTCATGTTTTAGCAAACACTCTCTGCCAATGGTAATTGAAACATTTTTAATTACAATAATGAGAAAAAGAAGAGAATTAAGGCTGTAAGTATTTCGCAAGTAGTGAGGCATGTTTTATATTCATCATACATAAGACAGAGGTTTTTCATTTTGCATGCATTCACAGCTGCTTCAGTGAGTAATTTTGAATAGTCACATGACTGCGGGCAGATATTAGACTTAACAAAGACTTAGAGTCTTTTTTTGTGTGCAGATTTTATTTCAGGAACAGTATTTATGGTTTCCTATTTAAACTTGGATGCAACAAAGAAAGCAGAAATGAAGCAAAGCGACTAAATTTTTATGCTTTGCTGGTTTAGTCTTCTGAAGTCAAAAATGACTCTTGGGTCATACAATATTCCAGGCTTTCAGTACTGTCTTTTACATTATTGGTAAGTGGGAAAAAATTAATTTAACTAGAGGTATATGCCTCTAAAGCAAATTTGATTTTGCGGTTGTCTCTTTCAGTGGTTTCTGTCATTCTAAACTGCTGAAATCAACTGACTAAAGAGACGTGAAAATACAACCATAACATAATTATAAAGAGGGGCCTGCTCTAGTGACCTTTATAATTTTAGTAACAGCCCAGGGAACCGAGAACTTTGAGCTTGGAGTGTAACATTCATCTCAAAATAACTCAGGAGTAGCCTATGAAGAGTGGTGTGGTTTTGGCCTGGTTTGGCCTTGAATTCCTAAATTCTTCTCCCTCAGTCTCTGTCCTACACAACTCCTCCCTGTCCCCTACTGATGCTCTAAAAGCACCATTTCACTGCAACAGATAGAAATGGGCCTAGAGATGGTGTTTTTCTTCGCGGAGGGATGAGAGCCCTGTTGTAACTGAAGGGCAAGTACAAAGTTTCCAAGAGATTTTGGAGCCACTTTACTGGCATTAGTTTTAAAACAGATAACAAAAGTGATTTATAAACATTCAGGAGGTCATAGCTGAATTTCAAGAAGCATAAAACATTTTTAGTTTGAAAGGTAGGCCACAGCTGCTGACAAGTTCGATTTGATACAAAACCAATCATTCCAACAATTCTTTTCAGCAGATTAGAAACATAAATAACTTTACGTTCTCCACTGTTCAACTTCATGTTTAGCTTTGTTACATAGACCTCTCCTATATTATTCAATGGTCTCCCTTTGACATTGATTCTTCATTTTCAACATTTAATTTACCAACTAAACGCTGTTACATGATCAGAATATTATGGAATTTGTAACAATTTTCTATTCATTTATTCACCCATTACTACATATTGTAGATCTTGAAAATCTACAGGCAGTCCCACATAAAGCCACAAAGGGTTTCTGTCTCTAGTCTTCCAATACTGTTTTCCACTGGGAAGATTATAATTTTTCTATGAGATGTCATTGCGAATGAAGAACTTTATTTACAGTTCAATCTGGCAAGATTACCGAGAGCCAAAAAATTCTTCTAATAGGGTATTTTGCAAGTGCTTTCTGCTTTCAGTGAGGGCAATACCTGTTGTCTTTATTGGCCACTGCTCATGGACCACTCCTGGGAGAAGGATTTTCATGAGCTTTCTTAAAGTGATAAAGGGATCAAGAATCCAGAGAGTGTATATATCTTGGTTCTCATTCTGACGACAAAATCATGAGCACTAAACAAACAAAAAAATCTTTAGATATTCTAATTGTGGCACTCACCTTAAACACCCTACCCAATCTGTTGCTTATCATTAGTCATTAGACTAATTAGACATTATCATTAGACTAACTCATATCGTTAGTCACATGAGTATTACCACCGATTTATCTTTTTTTGAATTTCAGGATAACCAGGAGCTTTTGACACTGCCATGTAACTTTCTCCAGAGTGAATAGTAATACAGATGGTTATTAGCCTGAGAGATGACAGTGCCACCATAAACACAGATTTGCTTGTGTGAATGTTTGCAATGTGTGAATAATATATGTTGTGAATCAAAGTCAATGTGATGTTTTCCTTCAAAGTAGTTTCCTTCAATTTGCAAACACTTTCAGCGTTATTTATTCAACTTTGCCTGTAAGAGTTGGTAAATGTTGACTTATTAACACGCAACTACTGTAAATATTGAATTTGTCTCAGCTTCTTTAAATGTTTAAATTTGCAAGGCGACAAGTCACGTTACATGGTTAACCTGATGATCCGGTCTTCTTTTTAATTTCATTTCTACCTTTTCTCTTGAAGATGCTGCTGTTGAGAATGAAGAAGTTCTAAAACGGTGGCACCTACTGGTCTCCATCTTTGCCGCCATGTTTTATTCTCCCAGTCTCCCTAAAGGAAAAAACAAATAAAAATATAACCAACTCATCACTTTTCTTTTTGGTACGTTCTTTTCATATATTCCTGGTACTTTAGAATATAAGCTCTTCCTGGAAGGGGCCTTATGCTAGTATTTGTCTGCAAAGTGCCAATGATACTGTTTTTTAAGGAGACCCTAGCTGCTCCTCTCTATAAAAAAAAAAAAAAAGGAAAAAAAGTTGTTTAAATGTAATCCAGTCTTCTTTCCTGGTAGCTGCAGCTGACAAATAAGGTCTCCTTCCGCGCTTCTGTATTTCTTCACGTGCAAACAGGCCAGTATGTCTGAATTTGTTACTAAGATATTACTGACTACATGGGCTCCATGAAAGAATTCTTGTGTTCTCTCTTTTACTGTTAATTATGGTTTTTCTTAATATCTCCTTTGAGAATAAGTGATTTAACCCCCAAGCTACCTAGTGCCTCGTGAATTATGTTCACGCCTCACTTTTTGATTATGGTAATGCCACTGATAGCATCAGCACAATAATTAATAGCAGGTTTTGTCAATTTTCTGCTTGGCAAAATCCTCCCCGAGCCTTACCTACATCTTACCTCATCACACAGGATTACATTTCTTTCCTTCTCCTTTCAACTTCCTTTCACTTTTCTTGTCTGTAGGTGCATATCCTGAGCTTCATTTTCAATGGTGCTAACTTCCTTCATCTCCAAGTGAAATAAAAAGAGTTTCCAGGGCGCCAAGGTTTCTGCTTTCTTATTTCCAGTGTTTAGTAATGCCTCACCAGCAAATCCTTCCCGAAACAAAATAAGGATACCCTGAAATAATTTGTTTTTCGGCTGCACCTTGAAACAGCCAGCACACAACAGGTTAAACCAAGCTATTGACAATTTCAATTTACACCTGGCAACGGAGAAATTATTAATAGAGAAAACCAGGAAATATCCACAGCAAGACCCCCATTATCTAACAAATTATTTGCTTTCAAAATATATTAAAATCATGCAGACCTTAGCAGGGCTGTCTGTAGCACAACACTTACCTGCCTCCTGGCAACACAGTTACAAAGGCGAAGTGTGTCTCATTCCACTTGTGATTTTATAATGAGATGTGAGTCTACATTAAAGAGCAACATGTTTGTTTTCTGAGTGAAATTCCCCTGGTATTCCAGGATGCCAGATCCGTCTGCTCTATCGTGAGCACGTTTCATAAATCTACCTCCAATGTGGCTGCATCTTCTTCCATGGCAAGAGCCTCGGGTTGTGAAGCTGGGCAGCCATCACACGCATAAAATGGTTAATTACGTCGTGGCTTTTCAAAGGCAATCTTAGTGAAAATCATTTGCAGCTCTGTGAGAGAAGGGTCACCTATGCAGCAGAGCTACAAAGGGAAGAAGGCATCGCTGCCGTCTGTGCTGTCTCCATTTTGAGGGCAGGCTGCCTGCTGATTATTCTGCATTCACTGCTCTAAAAAGCTTATTAATGTGGTCTAGAGGGAGACTGTCAGAAATGGCAGACTGAATCAGGGGATTTTCCTTCGACATCCAAATGACATGCTGCAGCAAGAGAATTAAACAGATGACTAACCAGTGCCCTTTTGTCTGCAGATGAAGATGGGATTGCCAACTTGTAAACCGGCGACTGACATTTGGGTGGATTAAATCGTCCTGTTATTGTACTGCTAGTTTCTAATCACTGGTGCTTTCTTGATCTCAAGTGCCTCGGCTGAAAAGCCTTCTCAGTTCTCCGAGACTTGTTTGCTGAAACCCTCGGCAGAGCATTTGCTGTAAACATTTATCCATAGAGAACTACTGCACTGACACTGACTGAGGAGAATAGTTGGCTTCTAGGTATTTAATTAAAACATTAAGCAGAAAAAGCTTTAGTGTCAACATTCACAAGTGCTTTACTATAGCTGTGGGTTGTTATAATTGAGTTTTCCTGCAAATGCCTTTTCTCTCCTCCCTTCCTTCTCTCAAAGATGGAATAGCTTGAGGTTCGCTTTGCCTCATGCTGTTAGTTGTGGCTTTGAGACGGTGCCCCATGCTGTCATTCTCCAGATTCTTTCAATCTGGTTGTTAGCTTTAATTTCTAAAATCAAGATTGGATGGCAACAAGGGGCTCTAATGAAAAGTAGCAAAAAAAAAAAAAAAAAGTCATTTGTTAGACAGCACTAAGAATTCTTATGTGCAACAGCATATCATGTGGTCAAGCTGATTGTGTTCCGATTTTGTAAACTGTCAGATGCTTTTTACCTTGTAATTAATATTAAAAGCGAGAATGCACTGTTCAGGAACCAAAGGTACCGTGACTCCTATAGAAATTCTGTTCAGGCTTCTATTTGTCACCATTCTGATGTTTGCAATTTAAAAAAAAAAAAAAAAAAAGAAACACAGACTGCACTATCCCATGAACGTTGTCATTAGAATTTGCATTTAGAATGTAGGCAGCTCACAGAGTTATTTGTTGCCAGTCAGTTCATCAAGTTAGTACTTACAACACTGCTTTATTTAAAATGAAAGAAACCTGTATCTGCCAGCTTGGAACTAATAGAAAAGTACAAAGTAATGCACCTTCACAACACTTTACTGAATGAGATCTGGAAAGAACATGTTTTTCTTTCCACACTGTGGGAAATCTCACTTCTACTCCCTCAAATGGTCCATGCACATTACATTACATCTTTAGCATAATGAGTCAAATCAGAAGTTGTTGTTCTCTGGAGAAGGCGGGAAGGTAAACATTTCACATAACATCTTAAGTCATGGAAAAAATATTTCAAAGGAGAGAAAAAGCTGTAAGCTGGCATTTCCAGATTGCCTCTGGCGTTCTGGACACAGAAGTACAGAAGCTAATGGTTACCTAAAAGAGAGAAGATTTGTAACGACCCATTCTGAGCTCTCTACATCTGTAGTCATTCTTGATTTATAATTTAAACTTCACTTCCCTGCCTTTGATAAACAAAAGTTACGAGGGGCAGTTCTTGAAGGTTATACTTTAATACGGTCACCTGCTGGTTCTCAGGCATCTTAAATATAATGTATATTATAGAATCATAGAATTGCTGGGTTGGAAGGGACCTTTCAGGTCATCAAGTCCAACCGTCAACCTAACAGTGATAAAACCATCACTAAACTGTATCTCTAAGCATTATTTCTCCCCACATTGCATGCCCTGCTAAGAAAGGAAAGTCAGGTTTAGGCTAATACAAAGCTGATACAAAGCTCGTGGTGTGAAGAGGTGCTAGAGCTCTCAGTGTCTCACACCTCAGCCCTGCCTTCCCACCCGTCAACCTGCAATGGACGCTGTGCATTGCAGTGGGCAACATCCTCCTTGCTGCTACCAGGTGGCTTCCCCTTCCCCTTCTTGACAAAGGGAGGCAAAGGGTTGTCACTTCTTACACCCTGGAGCACAGAGCACTACTCTAGCGAGCGATGCAGAGTTGGTTTATAGCCGTGAAGTCAATGAGCATGACAGAACCAGAGCCCAAACTCAATTCCATGTGACCTTCATCAGGTTGCCATTTCACCAAGGTGGTAGGAGTAGGCAAATACAAGACAGGATGCAAGAGTTGAGGTTGTTCAGCCTGGAGAAGAGAACATTCTGGGGAGACCTTACAGCAGCTTTTCAGTACCTGAAGGGGGCCCAGAGGAGAGATGGACAGGGACTCTTTATCAGAGAGTGGAGCCATAGGATGAGGGATAATGGTTTTAAACTGACAGAGGGGAGATTTAGATGAGATATTAAGAAGAAGTTCTTTACCGTGAAG
The DNA here is from genome assembly GCA_026546715.1 of Gallinago undulata. Taxonomy (NCBI): domain Eukaryota; kingdom Metazoa; phylum Chordata; class Aves; order Charadriiformes; family Scolopacidae; genus Gallinago; species Gallinago undulata. The sequence goes on along the minus strand of JAOTQQ010000012.1, from coordinate 25,769,121 downwards.
GTGGTGAGACACCGAAACAGGTTCCCCAGAGAAGCTGTGGCTGCCCCATCCCTGGAGGGGTTCAAGGCCAGGCTGGATGGGGCTTGGAGCAACCTGGTCTGGTGGGAGGTGTCCCTGCCCAGGGCAGGGGGTTTGGAACTCGATCTTTAAGGTCCCTTCCAGCTCTAACCATTCTATGATTCTCCAGTGAGGAGGCAGAGCCGATGGCTGCCCCGTGGTGAATGTGGCAGGGGATGAAGGAGCGTGCTCTTGCTGATGGCAGCTGAGTCCAAGGGACCAACTGACGTGTCGAGGTGGGGCCTCACCAGAGCCCAGGACAGGGGCTGCAAAGCTGCTCCCGCGGTCCCTCCGCGGTGCTGTGGTCACGGGCTGGGGGGCTCCTGGGGACACGTTGACTTGTGCCAGGAGAAGTGCTGTGCAGGTGGGGGGTGCGGCAGCACTGTCCTCTCCCCCCGGGGGTCACACCTGGAGCGGTGTGCGGGTGTCGCGGGGTGTTCCCCGAGCACACGGTGGGTTTGTGCCGGCAGCGGGGTCTGACGGGTGGTTCTTCCCGATGCTTGTGCCTGTTTGTCGGGGCACAGATCAACCTGGGGGCTCGTGCTCTGCGTGAAGCTGGGCTGGGGCTGGGTGGGGGTCCTGTCCCTTCCCTCTTCTCAGAGGGCGTATTTTTCCACGTTTCTTTTTCTCTCCCCCCCGCACCTTGTTGCTGGTGAATTATTTCTGATTTGCTGTCTTACGTGTAGGTCATTATCAGGCATTGCAACACGCGGTTACTCTCCTCTGCTGAGTATATCTGTGGGGGAAGTTTTAAAAAACAGGATTAATTTTTGCTGAATCTCATCTTACTGTCTAGAAACATGCTGCATTTTGTGGTATAACTCCTGATGGTTTACACTCGGTGGTATAACGTCCCACTTATTTACAATCATAGAATCATAGAATGGTTAGAGTTGGAAGAAATCCTAAAAATCATCCAGTTCCAAGCCCCTGCCCTGGGCAGGGACACCTCCCACCAGAGCAGGTTGCTCAAAGCCCCATCCAGCCTGGCCTTGAACCCCTCCAGGGATGGGGCAGCCACAGCTTCTCTGGGTGATTTAGGATTAGGATGCAAAATTTACTGGTGTCATCTTATTTCCTTTTAATAACTTTGCTGTTTGATTGACCCCCCAGATGCCGTCCAACCTCCACTCAAGGCTTTGCCGTTATTTACTGTTGCTACTGTACGTCTCTTCAGCCCTCAGCTGGTCTGATGGTGGCATACACATGGCAATTTTGATTAATTAAAATCATGCAAACAAGATGTTGTGAATCAGTGTTAAAAGACGACTCTAACACGTGGCACCCAGTGCCTTTCCAGGGCCCAGCAATTTCACAGGTCTCAATACAAAGAAATCTTGGGTCAGTCTGTTCAAAGTCAGGCTTTTCCCAATGAAGCCAGTTTTAACGAAATGGCCCGAAACCGCTTTAGGCTTGGAGCTCAGTTTTGCTGTAGACTCTGATTCACTAAATGTGTCCTGACATTCACAGGTCATTGGCATCGTTAAAGACTTGGTTGATTAATTAAACAGCCAGCTCGCCTAACAAAATTCTGTTCCCTGCTTCTGATTGGCTCTTTTGTCCTCCCTGGTTAATCGATGGAAATTCAGAGGGGTTTTTTTATACCCATCGTTTTACAAAATTGACTTCTGTAACGAGTGGTGAGAAATCAGAGCGGAGGAAGCCTCGGGCGGTGACGGGGGGCGGCAGCGAGTGCCCGGGGGCAGAACGCGCTGGGCAGCAGTGTGTGACGTGTGCCACGCGTGTGCGGGACGGGGAGCCACGGGTGCTCGTGTTGGGAGCCACGTGTGTGCAGGACAGGCAGCAGCGTGTGCGGGATGGGGAGTGTGCGGGATGGGGAGTGTGTGGGATGGGGAGCCGTGCGTGTGTGGGATGGGTCCATGCGTGTGCGGGATGGGGAGCCGTGCATGTGTGGGATGGGGAGTGTGCATGTGCGGGATGGGGCCATGTGTGTGCGGGATGGTCCAGTGGCAGCGGAGGGGCTTGGGGCAGGATGGGTGCGGGTGCGGACGGGGAGCAGGGCAGCACCCTCTAGGGGGTGGGAAGAGGCCACAGCCCCGATGGGCAACGGGCAGCTGTTGGAGCATCAGGGCCTGCATCGGTTCAGCAAAGGAGTTTTGATTCTCTCCCCTGAGAAATTAATTTTCCACGTAACGAGGAGGGAGCGCAGAGCAAAGATTGTGCCACAAGCTGTCCCGGGCGGTGTCGGGGTGGGCGCTTGGCGGGGTCTCCCCAGCGCAGTTGGGGGTCTCTGGAGTAGACTCGGATGGCGAGCTGAAGCTCGGATCACCTCCTTTTGGAGAGCACCTGTTCCTCTGCTGCCACCCGTTCTGCAGGGTTTTCACCAAATTGTTACCTTCCAGGCTAGCTCACCTGCTGGTACTTTGAGCAAAATACTAATATTTAGTACATACGGATACATATATATAGTTCTATACTAGCTGTATATATATACACACTATACACTAGGTAGTTGGAATTATGGCACGTGCCTCAGGATGGACTTGTCATTGTAAGTTATGGATGTCTGTAGAGCACTGTAAAATGATTTGTCAAATGTTTTATTTAGAATCATAGAATGACAGAGGGTTTGGGTTGGAGGGAGCCTTTATAGATCATCCAGACCCACCCCCTGCCCTCGGGCATCTTCCAATAGGTCAGGTCGCCCTAAGCCCCGTCCAGCCTGGCCTCGAGTTTCAGAACAAAAAGACTTAGAAATCAGGTAACACATACTTTTAATATTTTCTTTCTCTGTATTTGTTAATCTTTATACTTCCTCTGCTCAAGTCCTCCTGCTTCTTAGTGATGTGGATGAAAGCTCTGAATCCTCTCCTTAGAGTTTCCACAGTGTTCATTTAACTGATATCTTTGTTTCAGCTTCCATTAGACCAAAGCGAATGTACAGATAACATTTTTCATGGTTAGTGACCATTTGTTTTCTTGCTGAGAAGCATGTCTTAACATAAAGAAGTTACAATTTTTATATGGCTTTTAGATAATTTTTAGTCCACTGTGTTTCCCCAGATGTTTATTGCATCGACACATTCAATTGTTGTCTTTTTCTTCACTGGGCTGGTTTAGAGTTTTTCCTACTTTGTGTGCTGCTGTGACCAAAGTAATTGAATCCTGCCTCGGGGTCTTTGTTTTCTGTGGGAACCGTGATATAAATTTCCAGATAGACCCAAGGGGATCTGCAGCATTTAAATGCAGCAGCCTGCGAACTCCACAGTTGCTAATAGAAGAAAAAATGCTAATTTTTTTAAACTGGGTAAAATATGGAAGTAAGGCAGTCGATATTGGCCCTCCTAATCCTATTTCACTTACTATTAACTTTAGTTTATTTGACAACTTGAAATTCCTTTGTAGGGCAGGTTTTTTATGGCAAACGTGGTTGTCCTGTGCGAGCCGGGAGCCGCGGGTGCCTGGAACAGCCCAGCCCCGGGGCTGCTGCTGGGAGGCTGCCAGGGCTGCACACGTGGGGCAAGTGCTGGCCGAATTGATCACCGGAGGAGTGGTTAATAAATTTATCAACACTGTCATTATTTATTTTTAATTAAAAACCACTGAGTGGAGGAGCACGCCTCTTCCAGCATCCCTCTTGGCTCCCCAGCTGGCACCGCTGGCAGCATCCCTGCTCTCCAGGCTCCCGGGGGGGGAAGGCCAAAGGGGCAGCTCAGCCAAAGGGCTCGTGCCAGGGCAGAGCTGTCGGGACCCCCGGCCACTGGCCACCATCCCCCGTGCCCGCAGCCCCTCGGCCACAGCAGCGTGGTCCCCGTGGGGCAGCCGGGGCTCGGGGCAGAGCCGGGCAGGAGGCAGCGGGAGAGATGGAGAAACCCAGTTAATGGCCTAAAGCCTTGGGAAAGTTTCACAAAAGAATGGACCAGCAGGTGAGTGCTGAAGCAAACTGATTTGAAAAAACAAAACAGTAGGTAATTACTGAAGGATTTTTAAGTGCGGAGTGGATGAGTAGGTAGTAATAATGTGCATTTTCTTTTCACTCAAAACAGTTATTATATCAGGGAAAAGAGATTAGCAAGAAGAAGCTGTTGAAGCCATGTTTAGGAAAAGCCTTAGTGTCAATGTGGAAAGCTAACGACCAGTGGACTTGTGTGTGCCATAGTGGTTATACCCATAATGGAGAACAGGAAAATTTATCAGCTGGGAAATAATTTCTGGTGAGATTTAACCATTGCATTTTCAGAAGACTGTGTGTCCCTAATCTGTTTTAATTCTTTAATGAGAGAGAATGGATACGAGGGAGCTGACTGATGGTGGTGTAAAAACTGACGGTTTTTAAATGTGGTGTTGGGGAATATGGTGTAGGGGAGAACTTTGTAGGGTAGGTCTGATGGTTGGACTCGATGGTCCCAAGGGTCTTTTCCAACCTGAATAATTCTATGATTCTATGGGATTTATCAAAACTTCAAAACAGCTTCATGGAAATGCTTCTGAAAGGGCTGCAGAAGGTAGGGGAGCAGGAGAGCTGCAGCATGCCAAGTGCCAGGGAAAGAGATCGGCCTGGGGAAGTGTGAGCCAGTGAGGGATTCTTGATGCAGGAGAGTGATGGGGCGCTGAGGCCAGGGGAGAAAACACCTTGGAGTTCCACACTGATCAGAGTGTTAATAATGTCAAGAGGAGCACAGTGAGCAGGACGATGTGAGTGCGGTGACATGGGTCAGATAGACTGGGGGGTTCAGCAGGGTCCTGTCGGGGGCGACAGTCAGAGCTGGTGCCCCTGGAGGGGTGAGGACAAGCCCTGGAGAGGTGGCACAAGGGACACGCACACGGTGACGCCTCCCCAGGAACCCCTCCAGCCTATATCAGCAGTTGGCTCAGGGGGTCCCCAGGCTGCAGGTGGGTTACCTGATAACCCCCAGCTGATGTCTTTACCACGAAACTGTAGTTATTATATTTTGAATGTGTATCAGCTCTTTGTGCTTGCGCCAAGGGTTGGGAAAAAGGGAGCTGCAGGGAACTAGTGGCCTCTCAGCCTCACCTGGGGCCATGGGAAGGTGATGGAGCAAATCCCCTTGGAAGCCCTGGCCAGGCACACGAGGAACAGAAGGTGATTTGGAACAGTCAGCGTGGATCTATCCAAGTAAAATTGTACCCAACCAACCTAAGTGTTTTCTCCCATGGGACGGCTGGCTCTGAATGAGGGGAGCACAGGGAAGGTTGTCAGCCCTGGTCGTGGGGAGGTGTTCAGTGTGGTCTCCCACAGCATCCCAGTTGCCAAAGGGGACAGGGATGGACTGGGCAGGAGGATGGCAAGGTGGGTGCAAAGCTGGCTGGGCCACGGGGCTCGAAGGGTGGGGATGGGCCATGTGGGGTCCGGCTGGTGGGCTGGTGTATGGTGTATGAGCTGGTGTATGAGCCCATTCCCCAGGGAGGACACAGGGGCCGGTACCGTTTGGGGTCTTCATTGACACCGACTGGGACCCCGAGATGTCCTGGGGTCTCTGCCCTTGGAGATGCTCAGTGTTTGCCCACCACAGCCCCGAGGAGCTGCCTGTCCTGAGCTTTCTCCAGGACCCTTCCCCTGCCCGGAGCCTGTGGTGTGCTGGTGTGGAGCTCCATGGCAAACATGTGCCAGGTAGTGAGGAAATACCAACCCTCTGACCTGCTTTGACTCTGCTGGTTTCATTTAGTACCCTCCCGAGTTTTGTTTGGAAAGAGGCTTTTTTGCTGATGGGTAGGAGTTAGTGCAATTTGACAGAAGCGATGCAGTTGTAACAAACAAGGTGTACGTGCAAAATCTTGGAGTCTTAAGTAGGAAGGAAAAGGATCCAGGCACGAAATGAGAGTGGTTGTTGAGACCTGGAGGCAGAGGGGGTGTGGGTTGATGTAAGATGGGAGAAGCTGCAGCTTTGAAGACAGGGGTGGTGGTAGCCCCTAAGGCCGAGTTATTGCTGCAATCGGGGCCGGATCTGGGCAGGGGGCTCCGCGTGGGCTCAGCTGGACGGCCGGTGGTGTGCACCATGATGATTTGGGGTTGTGACTATGCCAGAGAAGGGACCGGGGAGACCCATTTGGAGTCGATTGCTGGAGCCTGGCAGCGCGCTGTGAAAGACATCAGTGCCAGGGTGCCTAATGAAGATGTCCTATCTGTCACCTTGTCTTGTGGTGTTTGCAGCAGTTCCCGAGGAGATAGTACCTGCTTGTCTTTCCTGTGACACTTCTGGTTTTGTCACATTCCTTCTCAGTCTTCTCTTTCCCAGGCTGAAGAGTCCTGTCGCGTTCAGTTGAGCCTCACACTGATGCCACTCCAGGGCCTTGAACTGTTCTTCCTTGTCCATTCCTTTTCCACTTCTGGTGTGGCTTTTCCCCACTATTCTGTGGGGGACCTGCTGAGCGTGCAGTGGGGTCACAGGACTGCTGGCCACCCCTGGGCAATAGCCAGCCCAGAGCCTGGGAGTGCATTCCACTTGCGTGGGGTTGATCTGCTCTGTTGTTCAGCTGCTGGCTCTGTGAGGTCCTTCTGCTGGGTTTGGCAGTTGGTTCTCAGTTTTACCACACCTTCATTGTTGATTCATGGTTCATGGTTGGTTCATGGTTTGCCTCCCCTCCCCACACCATCCCAGACCACCCCAGTCCCACCAGTGCCGTGCAGGCACTGGACAAATCCTGGGGATCTCTGCTGCGAGAACTGCCTGGCTGTCCCCCCTGCCCTCCATGGCACGTCTCTCCCTCAGTGGTGGTGGGACCCTGCCCTCCCCCTGGGCAGCAGAACTGTTCAACTGCAGGGAACCATCTGCAGCAAGCCCCCAGAGGAGCTTCAGGGTGACTCAATCTGGAACACAAGCACAAAAACCCAATGGACAAGAATCAGGGTCGATGAGGCAAAATGAATCACGTTGAAGAGAGAAGCGTGATCTACTTTAATGCCTGTGCAATGGGCTAAACCGAATCCTCAACACTGGGTAGGCATGTGGGGGTTAATGTAAGAAATTTGGATCATAAAACCCATAAGGGCCTAAACATTGACCCCTGAGTTCTTACATTAACAACCTGATCCATAAAGATCTTAGGAATGCATAAGATTCATTATGAAAGATCCATTATTCATTATAATGATCCGTTATGACTCCACAAGATCTTTACGGATCTGGTTGTCAGGCTGTGCTAGAAATGCCTGTTTTGCAATATGTTCAGTATAAAAATACAGAAGCAGGAGTAAATATATCACCTCTGTTGACAATTCTTTCAGATGACTACAAGCAGTGGTGAGTTATGAATAAAGATGTGAGCACGGGTGCCATAAACAAGAGCTCAAAAAGGCCCCTCTGGGCCAAGCCCGTGTCTGTGTGACCCCGTGTCCTCTGTCTGAGCCAGTGCCCGTCTCCAGCAGTGGCCAAAGGACAAAGGACCCTCTTCAGGGAGCACATGGTCCGGCCACTTTCTGCAGCCTGTTCCCCCCACGCTCCTCCTGTTAAAATAACTGCTGCTTTAGGGTTGTTAGAGACTGCATCTCCATCTTCTCTCTCTTTTTTTTTTTTTTTAACTGTATACATAAAGCAAATTAGACCTGGGCCCATCAAAATTAATTATCTTTTACTTCACTGACACACAGAGTTTTGCAGGCAGCAGAGAACTGGTGCCAGATCTCGGAAACCGGGAGTGCAGGCTGGAAAGGACGTGGGGCTTGGCCCTCTGAAGGGAATGGAGCGGTCAAAGGGACCTGAGCCCAAAGTGCCACGTGCTTTGGTGGGACAAGCTGGTGTGACGCCTGGAGGTGGGGGCAAGGGGAGAGCCAGCTGAGGCTAGGACAGTATTTTATAGCTGTATGTGACAGCTGGGAGACAGATGCTGGAATATCGCCTCTGGCTCTGATTCTGCACTTTAGAAAGTGTATTTAAAATTAAAGAGGGTGCTGAAAAGAGCAACAGAAATGATTTGAGATCTGCAGAAAATGCACTGCGATTTATGAACATCAGCCTCTTCTCACCCTAACCCAGACTGAGAGGGGACGGTGTCAAACGGGGGCTACCAGTGTGGCAAGAAATTACTAAGGAGCTACTCAGTATCACAGAGAAAGGTATAACAAGAAATAATGATTGTATTGGAAGTTTAAACAAGGAAAATCAAGTGAGAACGAAGACAACTTTTTTTCATTGAGGATGCGTGTTTGTCAGTTTATCCAAGTAAGGAGCGTTGTTTCCGTCATGTGATGTTTTTAGAGTCAAGTTGGATGCTTTTCAGGAAACTGTTAGCCACGTTCACGTAATTTTGTTCGTTATGGGAGTTACTGGTTGAAGCTTACGGGGCAGTGACACATTGCTCAGGCGAGATGATAAATCCTTCAAGGGGGGGTGTCAGGAGGATGGGGCCAGGCTTTTCCCAGTGGTGCCCAGGGACAGGACAAGAGGGAACGGGCAGCAACTGGAAGAGGGGAAGCTCCATGGGAGCAGCATGAGGAGGCCCTTGTTTGGTGGGAGGGTGGCAGAGGCTGCCCAGAGAGGTGGTGGAGTCTCCTTCTCTGGAGACATTGGGACCCCCCTGGAGATGGAGACGTTGGTGTGGGAGCTGCTGTGGGTGCCCCTGCTGTGGCAGGGGGTTGGACTGGGTGCTCTCTACCACATCATTCTGGGATTTTGTGATCTTATGAGACCTCTTGGCTTTGCATTTGCTGAATCAGAGGGGATGCCAAATGTGCTATGAAGGCAGCTACAGTATGCTCTTTTCACTGCTTTCTTCCATTCTCTACTCAAACTTGGTTTCATTTGCTCCTTTACACTGAGAAGTTCTGTATCTCTTCTGCGTGTGTTTGTTAGGACCTGTCTGTCCTTCTAATGTGTCTGTCTGGATGAACAGAAGATCTTATTCCCTCTTCTCCAGAAGGAGCTTGGCTCTACATCACTTTTCCAGCCCTAGGTAGAGCTAAAGCTCCCCAGGTCCTCTTTTTCCATCAAGTTAGACCCAGGGTTTTGGGGTTTTTGTGTGGCTGTAGTTGCTGTGTTGCAATGAGCCAAGCAGGAAACCTTCCAGGTCACTGAAGGTAACACTTGTCTCTTTAACCTCTCTTGGGCTCTTTGGTGGGATCAGTTTGATTTACAGGTCCAGCACTTCTGTGTTTCCCTCTGTGCAGCCTTGTCTGTATGAAGAGTTCAGGGTTGGATGGAGCTGGCTGGCGGTTTTGCTCTTCAGCAGCCCTTTCCACGCAGGTGGCTAATAATAAAGCTCTTGTAGCTCTGTGCAAGGGGGAGGCTTTGCCTGAACCAGTCACTTAGAGTTAATCAGGAGCTGAATCTCTTCAAACATTCATTTCAAGCTGCGTTTGTATCAGAGGCAGCTGCTCCTCTGAAAGCACCGACTGGTGGGACTACAGGATGGGGCTGGTTGTCACTGTCAGTGCTCCTGAAGAGTTGTAATAAGGGGGCTCTTGGACGCCTGTTTTTTAAATAGAAGTAGCCGGATGGCTTCCTGTCTCAGGCGGTGGGTTCCGGGGGATGACACAACAGTCAGCAACATCCTTCCAGGCTGGCTCCGCAAAGCAGCCTCCGTTTTGCTGGAAAACCCATAGAGCCAAAATACTTCATTATCTGCAGCACGTAACCCTGCAAGAAGGGCTCATGCTCTGGGCGCTTTCCTGCTCGAAGTCGAGAACCTCCCTCCTGCTCTTTATCTTGTTTCCTTTTGGTGGAGGCAGCTTCTCCCAGCGTGGCGGTCAGCACATCAAATGGCAGGGCCAGAGCTTTCCTCAGGAGGTGATCTAAGCCCAGAAATTCCTGTCGTTTTGCCAGCATACACAGCTTGCTCTCTAAGCTGGTCCCAGTTTGCCTTTCACCAGCATCCAGCACACAGAAAGCTTATGCTGGTTTCTCCTCTCTGCCACTAAAACGCAGGGTGGTTGGTGGTTGCTCTGGTCGCTGCAGAGCCCAGCTCCTGCCCTGGACCATGGTCCTGTAGGGAAACAAACGTCAATGGTGATGTTCAACCTGTCCCATGGTCCCTGGTTGGGGGGGGCGCTGCTGCTGGCCCCCACCTTCTCTCAGTGGGGCTGGAGGTGAGTCTGAGGGGGATAGGTGGAAGTGCTCTGGGTCATTCCTGGTGGCCTTGTGGTCCCTTCTCCTGCCAGCAGGCGAGTGAGGCTGCGAGGGTCCTGTGGGATTTCCCATAGGCAGAGGAGCAGTGACACCTGCCCCGGGTCACAGGAGGAGCTCGCTCTGGAGTTGCTGCTTGAGGGGACAGGCTTTTCATGAGGAATTGGAAAGCAAAAAAATGCATAATTGGAGAAAACCCAACATAATCTTTTCAGGAAAGGTGAAAAGTTACCTGGGCTTTGTTTTATGCACCATGTCTGTTCCTGTGACTCTGTCCCAGCCTCGGGAGCCGCTGCTGGCTCGGTGTGATGCCCGGTGCGATGCCCAGTGTGATGCCCGGTGCGATGCCCGTGCAGCACGATCCTGGTGGCACTCGGTGCTGCAGGCTCCCTGCCATACTCGGTCCTGGTCTGTGTGTCCTCTCCAGACCGCTCTCTGCCTCTGGTCACCTTTGTCTTCTTTCCCTTTACCTTCTTCCTGTTTCTGTTGTTTCCTGAAAAGACAGGGTCACCAGGCCTGCTCGTGATGCAGAAGATCTGGATGTGCTGCCAATTCATGAGTGTCACAGCAGCCCTTTCTACATTGTTTCAGCCCAAATTCCAGCTCGGGCCCCACGTGGCTCCGCTGATGAGCTCCCATGTCAGGAAACCTGCCTGGTTAACCTTCACCTTTGTTTACTGTCTTCCTTGTCAATGAGGGATCCAAATGAGTGCTTTCTTGCTCCTGGCAGTTCAGTTTATGGCACCAAGGGACCTGTTTGGGAATGTGCGTGTGTTCTGGCAAGGCGGGCAGCCTTGTTCTGTTAGGTGTGGGTTTCCTTCGTGGTCTCCTTGTAGGTGTGAGGAGACTCCACACAAAATAAGCAGATTTTTCAGTGACATAAATGTTTGTTGCAGTTCCTGTCCGTGTTCCTGGGACAGAGGCCAGGCCTTGGGGCATGGCAGGATCACAGAACCTCTCCTGGGTATGGAGTCATGGAATTGTAGGATAGTGTGGGTTGGAAGGGTCCCTTAAAGGCTACCCAGTGCCACCCCCTGCCCTCCAGAGCAGGTTGCTCAAAGCTCCCTCCAGCCTGCCCTTCAACCCCTCCAGGGATGGGGCAGCCACAGCTTCTCTGCCCAACCTGGGCCAAGCTCTCACCACCCTCCCACCAAACAACTTCTTCCCCACATCTCAGCTCCATCTCCCCTCTTGCAGGGTCAAACCCTTCCCCCTCCTCCTGGGGCTCCCCTCCCTCACCCAGAGTCCCTCCCCACCTTTCCTGGAGCCCCCCCTTGAGGGACTGGAAGGGGCTCCAAGGTCTCCCCAGAGCCTTCTCTTCTCCAGGCTGAACCCCCCAGCTCTCTCAGCCCCTCCTCCCAGCAGAAGGTCTCCATCCCTCCCAGCATCTCCATGGTTGCCCTGCTCCAACAGCTCCATGTCCTTCTGATGCTGGTGGCAGCACTGGGGGGTGTCTCCCCAGAGCGGAGCAGAGGGGCAGAATCCCCCCCTGGCACTCGTGCTCTCAAACCCGCTGTGCTCGTGCATCCTCTGGGGGGTTTTTACTCCTTGTCTGCGTGACCCTTTGCGTTGGCATCAGCTGTGACTGTGACCAGCGAGGAGCCCATCCTGCAGCTGCTCCTCGCGACTGGAGCTCTGGGCCTCCTCCTGGGGTGACCCTGGTGCCTTGGCTCCTTGCTGGCCTCACCCACATTCTGCTGGGCTTCCCTTTTCCTCCGCCTTTGTTAGTTTTTATGACTTCAACACATGTTGACTCTCACATGTGGTGTGGCAGGGTTGTGCTATTTTCTGTGCCCATTCAGAGGCAACTCCCATTTTCTAAAGGAATTCTTCTGCTTTTTGGTCAATTCTTCTGCTCTGTTGGTTTGGCGGCTCCATCTTTCTGTAGGGGCCCCTTAGAGGCTGTTTTTTTCATTTTTGCCATACATTTTCTCAGAGCTTCTAATGTGATATTATGAAATACACCCCCTGCTGCCTGCAAGCACATTACCTTTTTAGCTGCTTCTTTTAATTTCCTTTCAACTCTTTCTCATTTCTATGCTCCTCGATGAAGAATTTTTGGCTTTTTTGCTCTTAAGGGATTGTTGAATGTAAGTTCTTTATTGTCATTATTGCGGGGCAGCTCTTGAATAGATCTTGTCTGTCATCCTGTGTGTTGCTGAGGATTGAATCCGCAGCTCTGAGCTCTTTCTTCCTTCGGGAAGGAGTCATCTCTGCTGTCTAAAAGTTGAGAAGCTGCACCGTTTTCTTTCAGGAGTTGTTCCTGAGGCTTTGATTGTTGTGATCAGAGCTTATAATTGCATGGAAGGAATTATCGCTTATAACTGCAAACCGGAGCGAGCGCTGGTTCTGAACGCTGCTCCCACCCTCCTGCTCTGAGCCCGACGCCTCCAGGACCTGCCCGGGCTGCAGGGTGGGCTCAGCCGTGCCGTGCTGGGCCATGTCCTGCCGTTCCATGCCGTGCCATGCCATGCCGTGCTGCTCCGTGCCGTGCCGTGCCCTGCCATGTTGGTCCACGCCGTGCTGGCATGTGGGACTGTCACCACAGCCACCATGTGCTCCCCACGGAGGTGCCTCCTTTGGCACCCTGGGATCCTCCTGGATCTTCTGGGCACTGAACCAGGAGCAGCTCTGAGCCTCTCACTTCGGGAGAGCATCAAGAGGAAGGTGGCAGAGACCTTTCCTCCCCCTGAACAGGGCGCTTTGGTTTCTTTCAATGTTGACCTGAGTGTCCCAAACTCCAGGACTGGAAGGTGTGAGCTGCTGTGAGTGCTGTCTCCAGGCTGGTTCTCTCCATGGGTGCTGGTGGGAGCCCCGGGCTGTCCAAGCTCAGCTCCCTCTGCCTGATGGAGACGGGACCAGCACCTGGCACGGCATGATCTGCAGCTCAGTAGCCAAACCCTGCTCTGCCTGGGACCAGCCCGGTGCCGGGGCTGCCAGGAGGCCGGAGGAGAGCATCGCTCCCCTTGGTGGGATGGAGGCAGAGGAACCCTCCCTTGCTCTGGGAGCAAGGCCACCTGGTCCCCCTGTGCACTGAGCAGCTTCCTCCTGCACAAAGATGCCCCTTGCAGCCCTCAGGACGGGGCTGGGTGGGATTAGCCTCATGGTTTGGGGGACCCCCGGAGTGGCCGTGCTGCACCACGGAGGGGAATAGGCAAGTTTAGTTGCAGGATCTCTGACAGGAGAAAGTCATTAGTACGAGCCACGGCAGCCGTAAGAGCCCTGGAAGCAGCTGGATTGTGCCCCCAAGGGGCTGCACAGTGTCCTGACCTCCCAGCTGAAGCTTCTTCCTCATTTCTGATGCAGGTTAAAGGCAGAAGGAGACACACTGCGGGGTGGAAGCTCTTTTCTCTCTTAAATATGAAATGGTAATACTCCCCAGAGTACATCTCTGCAGCATAAAGTTTGGTATAAAATTCAGTGTTTTTTATTCTGGGACCCTTCTTCAGCCAATGCCTGTGCTTGTGCACATGTGCCTGTCTGCCTTTTTTCCATTAGGTACATATTTTAATACTGAATAGCATAATTTGACAGTGAGGAAGAGTCCTAGAGGCTAAATAAGCATGTAGGAAGGTATAGACAATGTTTATTTTTTATTTACGGGTCCCTGAAAGAATGATGCATATTCTGCTTCTCTGAGGACTGAAAGAGGACAGAGCTGGTGTTTCTCAAAGGTTCTGAGCTCCTGATTTCTCACCCCAGCAGCCGCCCGCCTCCTCCTCGTGCCCTGTGGCCGGACGAGCCCTGGTGGAAGCGCTGGGTCACTGGCACGCTCAGGGACGGAGCAGATAAGGCTGACCCCGCTGCGCAGACAGACAGACAGACAGACACCCGCTGCCCAGTGCAGACAGACAGACACCCACTGCCCAGTACAGACAGACACCCGCTGCCCAGTACAGACACCCGCTGCCCAGTGCAAGGCACCCGCGCCCTGGAAAAATGAGTCGTAACATCAGCTGGGTGGCTTTACGTCTCACACGGTGGCTTTTCTGGGTGGTGACACGCAGGCGGGTCGTTTGCTTCTCTCTGGGCAAAGCTGTTTAGTTTTTTAAAACCTGTGCCTGTTTAGTTCACAGAGCCCCAAAGATGCTGTTAAGGGGAGCAGGGACTGAAAGCGGCCGTGGGGTTGTTGGAAGCGGGGCTGGAGGGGGGGCGGGGGGGGATGTGCAGTTACGTCTGACGCCCGGGTGGGTGTCCTGCTCCGAGTCGGGGGGACACGGTGTGGTGGTGGCAGGAGCTCTGGAGCTGCGGGTTCATCGCAGCCGCTGGAAGGGCTCAGCAGGTGGAGGAGGTGGGGATTGGGCCAGTCTGTCTGTTGGAAACCCAAATGGCTGTCCCTGTTCCAGCCTCGACTGTTCGGCTCCTTCAAGGACAAGGTGTGCTTACCCCGCGGGGGGATCTGTGCTGTGCCGACCCCTCGGACACAGCAAGCGCCTCCGGTCCCCCGTTGGAAGGGTGGTGGCGTGGGGCAATAGCAAGGGTGGGCAGAGGGGTGGATGACTCTGTGTGACGAGTGGAGCAGGACTCAGCCTGGGAGAGCCACCACTGCCAGGGGAGCGCCGCAGAGGGTGGTTGTTCACAAAACCCAGGAGCGTTAAGCAGGGCTGACAGGCTGTGGCTTTGAAATGAAACGCTGAAGCGAGTCTAAAGGCTGTCTTCTCCTGCAGAAAGTGTGGAGGAGGAGGAGGAACAAAGAGGAGAACAGAGCGATGGGAAATGAGGAACAGTCGAGGGCAGAAATGCAAACCCCGGGGCCTGGGAGGGGAAACTGATGGCTGCTGATGGGGGTGGGCTGTTGTGAGACCGACCTCGGATGCTGCCAGCATGGAGTCCTCTTGCCTTCCTGCTTTTCTCCCACTGGATGTGGTGATGGTGCCCATGCTGTACCAGGCTGTGCCAGGCTGTGCCAGGCTGTGCCGGGGGCTTGCCGGGCTCCAGCGAGTTCCCACCGGCTGGGAGTGCGGCAGCGGGGGCCGGGGCTGTAGGAAATACATCTTGGAGATGATGGGCTATTAATATGTGATGACTTGGGTCCTGAGGAGGCAGGGAAATGCTTACGGTACCAGGGAAACCTTTCTCAGTCCCAGGTGAGGCAGGGAGCATGACTTTCTGTGCGGGGAGGCAGAGGGTTCTTCTCCTCCTCTCCTCCCACTGGGAAGACCTGTCTGGATCCCTCCAGCTCCTGGCAGGGCTCACGGTGCCGCCCTTCATCCCTCGTATGCACACCTCTGAAGTCTGTGGTGGAGAAGTCAATAGACTCTTTACACCCCATCGGGGATTTTAAAGTGAAATTTTGCGCTTATACTGGTTTTAGGCCATCAAATATTCTTTAGCACTTCTCATATTTTATAGGAAGTTATACAGGGTTTGAGTCTGCTGTGAACCACACAGAATGCGTTATGGGGGAGCTGCTTAGTCTCATTCTTCTCTAACTCTTTTTTCCCCTTCCTGTGATCCACCAACAGGGAAAAGGTTTGTGATTTTCCCATTCTATTGATCTCCTTGTTCTTGCCGTGGCCGTTGCTGGGTGCAGCTGTGGGTGCAGGTGATGCTCAGCTCTCACAGCCCTCTGTCTCTCCACAGAAGTGTCTGCGGCTGAATCCGGACGTTCCCGTGTGGGTTTCCAAGCAGCGCATCCTCTGCACCCTGAACCACAGCTTGAAGGATGTTCTGAACTACGGGCTCTTCCAGCCGGCGTTCAACGGCAGGGCCGGGAAGTTCCTGGATGAGGAGCGCCTGCTGAGGGAGTACCCCCTGAACCCCGACACTCCCGTCCCCTACTTGGAGGTAACCATCTTCTGCTTTTGGTAAAAACACGTCTATATCTATATACATGTATATAGGTGTATATATATATATATATACATACAGGTATATATATGTGTACATAAGTAGGACTTATATATATATGTGTACATGTAGGACTTCTGCAATCCCTTCCGCTGCAGTCTCTGTGGGCACCACGAATATTAAGGCCCCCTGTCCCCCTTCCCTTCTCTTCCCCGTTTCCCTTCCAGGAGCGAGAGCAAAGAAATCCGTGTGGGTGTATGTTTACTCACGGAGAATCCATTGAGGGAGAGCTGAGGCAAATGCCTCTGAGTTTCAGTTGCACGTGACTGTCTGCTCGAGAGCTCCCTCACATCTCTCACAGCCCCGTGGAGCAGCTCCCCTGGTTTCTGACCCTGGTGATGAGGATTCCCATTTTTCTCCTGGTGTATAACGGTCATGGGAAATGGCAGTAACAGAGGGAAAGCCAGTCCGGTAGGTACAGAGGGAAAATCACAGGGAGATCTTTGCATATGAGGCTGAAGGGCTTGAGTCTGCTATTTTATTTAATTTACAATTAATGTAGAGCCTGGAATGCAACTGTGCACTTTGACAGCAAATGACTGTCCCTGTATGGACCTTGATTGTGTGATGAGCACGGAGGATAATCTATGCTGTTTTCTGTTCCAGAAAATTAAATAGAGCAGAAATTAACAGAATTAAGTCTCTAGTTACATTCACTATAGGATTTGCCTTGGGCTGGGGTTCAGGTGATTGCATGTAGGTGTTTATTCTCAGGTGACCCGCAGCATTTCTTGGGCTCCCTTCGCTGTCACTGTGGACACCCCCCCTGGCTGTGATGGGGCTTGTTACCTGCATGTGGGCTTCTAAATTTAGGCATCTTGTGCTATATTTTGCCCACAAAGACTATTTAGAAAGCATTACACGCCTAAGCTGCAAGAGCTCTTATAAATGCAAGCATGAATGCTGCTGTTACAACTAATCCCGACTAATTTGGAAAGAAAGTGTAGCACAATTTTTGAGCAAACTAACGTTTAATGTAGACAAAAACATTTGGAACAACTTTAAGAATGCTTGCAAATAAACCTATGAGGTAGTAAATTCCTTAATGTTCCTTATACAGGCTTCAATGCTTTGGTTTTGTATAATTTAGCATAATGTCCACACTTAATGCCTTAGCGCACACATCTAAATGCAGACTTGACATGGGTATTTGTTGTGTGTCATTTTGATTCTTCATAACTTGGTGAGAATGGCAGCAGAGCACTGGAGAATCCTATTGGAAAATTCCAAATCGTGAATATATTTACAAGACATAAAGCCTGTGTTGATCCCACTGAGGTTTACATGAGTCCAAAAGATAAATTAGCCCTCAGGGCTGCATGTGAAGGTAATCAAATGAATGAGGGGCTTGTGTATATTGACAGAAAAATTACATTAAAAAGCGAGTATAGTGTAGAATCATAGAGTAGTTTGGGTTGGAAGGGACCTTTAAAGGTCCTTTAGCTGGCTCTGTTCTGTACCTGGGAGCTGCAGGTACCCCAGATTCCCTCACCAGAATAAACCAGCAGCTGCAGTGCAGTGTGTTGGTGATCGGGCAACGCACGGGGGGTCACTGCCCGTCTGCTGCCTTTATCCTGTTACCCTCCGGGGTGTCTGGCGGTGCTGGCTGTGTCCCGTGTTATCTTACTGCTTGCTATCTGCTGTCAGAAGCTCATTGTGTCCTTCTTAATGAGGTACTTATTTCATTTGCATGCCAGACACATCGTTATCACTGTTATCAAACATCACACATTCAGTTCACGCACCTTGTAAATCTGAGTGAGATTTGGAAATTTCTGTGCCTGTATGTCCTCTCCGTGGGGTCTGGTCTGTGGGTGAGCGGCTGGAGCCAAACCAGTGGGTTGTGTCTTGCTGCCCACTTCAGTTGCTCCTTCAGAAGTTGTGCTGCTCAGTTTTGGGCAGTGGACTGTGTGCTGTACAGCTGAGCTCTTCTCAGGTGGGGTTTTTACCTCGCACCTGGGTGGCAGCTTCTGTTGCTCTTGCATCAAAGTCCTAGAACCATAGCGTTGTCTAGGTTGGAAGGGACCCTTCAGATCATCGAGGCCAACCATCAGCCTCACACAAGCTGATGCAGCCTGGCCTCTCCCTCAGCCCTGGCTCGCTGATGCCCTGCCTTGGCTCCTGCCTTTGCTGCTGGGGGCCCTGAGGGACCTTCCCCATGGTCGGACATGGGGGGAGCAGCAGTGGGGAGTCCCCCTGACCCAGCACCATCGGGCAGGACGGCGAGAGCCAGTGCTGCCCCAGTTTGGCCAGATGCTGGGAGCGGAACGCGACTGCAGACCCTCCATGGTGGTGCCGGGGGGTGAAGAGGAGCCACCGAAGGATGCTGGAGTGGTTGTGTAGGGATGGACAGAGGAACCCTGACACTGGCAGCACCCACAAAGGACCAACATCTGTAAATCAGTGGGCAAGACAGTTTTTACCTTGGAATGATTAGAAAAAAGAAAAAAACAAAAGTTGTGTGAGAAAGCATGTGCCCAGCAGGGCAAGTGCGTGACAGACTGGAAATGTGCTAATATTTTGCCAGTGTTGAGAAGTAAGTGGGATGAGCTTAGGAACTGCAGCCCAAAGATAACTTGGTGTCAGTTCCAGCTGAAATAATGAAATGTTGATGGAGGATTAAGTTTGTAGCAATTCACAGTCTCAGAATACAATTCATGCATTGAAAAAGATCTAGTCAAACAAATCCAATTTCATTCTTTAAGGAAACTGTAATTCTGCTTGATAAAGGTAACTGTACAGAGGCAGCAGCCTCTTGGGGGTACTTGATACTGTTCTACATGATATTCAAGTTCAGGATTAGCACTGTAAAAAGTGGGTAGGACAAGTGCCACTGCGTAACTCATCGATGGCAAAAAGCAGCTGTCACTGCTTCCTACATAGACGTGTTTCTATACCCTGTACTCTGTTTTGCCGTAGACGTGTAGGGTCTCCGAGGGACCGATGGCAGGTTTGGTGTGGTTACCCCACAGATCTGGGTGTCCGTGTAAAACCACTGCTGATGAAGTCTGATTTACACGGAGTTTGGCAGAGAACAGAAAAGCATTGACTGCGCTGGGGGACGTGGGGGTCCCATCACAGCATGCTCCAAGTCAGCCAAGTGACAACCACAGGGACAGGGATTGCTTGCTAGGGAAGGACCCTTGTTGTGGAAAACAAAGGTTCCAAAGAAAAACGTTGAGCCTCTTTGTCCAGAAACCTCACAGCAATTCCCAGTGTGATGCTGTGCCACAACGTGCCCCTGTAATCCTTCGGTAGGGAGTTGGTTTCAGGGTGGTTGGGGTGGAAGTGGCTGGTTTTGGAGCAGTGTGTGGGTGACAGTCAGTGTTCTTGAGAGGGTGTTGGAAAAAGCCCTGGCACGGAAAAGGGCAGCAGAAATGATCTGAGAAGAGCAGAGAAGATGCCTCATTGAGAGATTTAAAGCTCAGTCTGCTTAAAGGGAAGTCGGCTCAAGATCACCTGAGAGGTGAGGAAACTGTTCTGTTATTAGAAAGAGCCCTAATTAATTGGGAAGAGGCAGAACAAAATCCAAGCCTTCCGGAAGCTGTTGCATGACAGATTAATCTGAAAAATTGGTCAGAATTTCTTTAGTGAGGAAAGCAATTAACTGTTAGAGCAAATTATGGTGGAGAATGGTGTATCCTGTATCTGCTGTTGTTGTTTTCGGATCTCGGCTGAACGTCTTCACGCACGCTGGTGGCTCCTGGAGCTGCCCAAGAGCTGTTTGATGCTGAGTGGGTTTTGCTGGTCTCACAGCTGACATTCTTCCCTCTTGCAGTTCCGGTACAAGAGGCGCGTGTACACCCAGACGCTGCTGGATGACAAGCAGTTTGCCAAGCTCCATACAAAGGTAAGGGTGGAGTCCAGCTGGGCTAGCTCAAAGCCCTGGAGCATGTTCAGCACCGACGGTGGCCTGTCACAGAGATGATATCAGGCTTCGGGATGTTTCAGTCACCTGGGCTTGCCAGACTGCAGAGCACCCCTGGGGAGTCGATGGTGCCTGCCAAAGCCTGAGATGGTGTAGGTGGGGGTGCAAGCTGGAGAACCCCACCGAGCCATGGTGGGGTGCCTGCCCAGGGACAGACCTGCGCTGTGCACTTGTGCGTGCAGGTGGGAGTGGGGTTGGAGGCTCTGCAGGAGAGCGTGGGGCCAGCTTTCCGTGGGGTGGTGGCAGAGGAACACATGATGGGCCGGCTGAAGAGAAGCTTTATTCTCTGGCCTGGAGGAGTCACTAAATGCTTGGTGAACACAATGGCGGGCATTGAGGAGACTGACTTCCCTTCCCCCAGCGAGGCTGTAGAACGCCTCTGCCTTGCACCCATCACCTTGTCTCTGGCTTTAACCCGTGCCTTTGGGCCAGGGTGTCGCTGGTAGGACCCACACATGCAGTGGAAGGCACCCTTGGTCTACTGCAGCCCCATGTGTCGTGGGTCATGATCAAAGCCTGTGTCAAGATGAATGGTGCAGCAACTGTGGCCCGTCTGGGTGTTTGGAGAAGAGGGAGGGAGGCAGGAACGGTGCTTTTTCATGCATGGGTGTTTCCTGGGACGAGAGATGCCCCACCAAAACCACCAGGCTCTGTGGCCAGGGACACCCCAGCTGGCACAGTCAGAGGGTCAGCGATGCTGAGGGTGGCCAGGCCTTGGGCACGTTGTCTGGATGCCCTCCTGCATTGCTCTTCCCCTGGGCAGCTGTGGTGGTCCTGTGGTGTCACTTCTTGCCCAAGAAATACGGAGCAATGGTTGTGGAGAGGTCTGGGATCATCAGGAGGTTTGTGCTGCCACTAAAGATTGTACCTTCAGATGGCGTGTGGCCCCATGGGGACTTTGGTGGTTCCCGGAAGGCCAGGGCCAGCAGCATGTGGGAACTATGCCATGGGAGGAAGGAGGTAGGCTCGGGCAGCACGGTGGCCATTGCAGAGCTGGGTGGCTGCGGGCATGGGGACACCTCAGCCCCCATCAAACTCATTTTGATGAGTTAGAGTCCGTGGTGAAGGGCAGGGAGCGGTGGTGTGGAGAGGCTGGTGGGGATGGCCTGTGCCTGGAGGGCGCTGTGCTGGGGAAGGCCACGCAGAGAGGCTTTGGTGCTTCTTGTGTAGGAAGGACGTGGGCTGGGCTGGGACAGCAGGACTCCCTGCTGACTCCCTTCCTGCTGTGTCACACACTCCTTTGGAAAACCCCTGTGTGGAGCCACCACATCCCAAAGGCTGGGCAGCCTCTGGGCTCTCCTTTCACCCTCTGACGAGACAGGCACTGTTCTCTGCCTCCACCCTTCTTGTCCCCTCCCGCCCGGCAGTGGCAGCTCCAGGGCACACGCAGAAGGTGCCCAGGGCCAGGTGACCCTGCTGCTTCCTCCTTGGCCCCTGGCAGCCCTCATCTCCGCCAGGCACAGGTCACCCCTGCGTGGTTCCTGCCACGGGTCTGCAGGGCAGCGCTTTGCTTTCACAAAGACAAGGGGGTCTGATTTTCCGTTCAGAGGTGGAACAGCAAGAGCTGAGCTAGGTGGAGCCACAGCTGTAAAGCAGAAGGGAAGAAAACCTTCTTCCAGAAGGCTTGACCTACCCCAAAGGTGAAGATCTCCTTGGGAAGCAGCAGGGCCCCTGTCTTCTGTTTGCAGAGCTGCAGGGACAAGAAACAAAATGCTGCTAAGGTTTGGGTTTAAGTCACAAAGATTAAAGTCACGAGGCTTCTGTCTGGTGGCATAAGACTATGCAGGCAGCAAGTCTGGAAGGCTCTCAGCATCTTCCTGGCGCCAGGAAACGTGAATCATGGTCCCCCTGAGCCTTGCCAGTGAGAGACCATGCCTGCTGGTGGGAGGGCTGGGGGCGCCTGCCATGGGGACACCCGGGCGGCAGCATCTGAAGACTTCCCCTACAAGCGTGTAGTACCCATAAATGCACTTGATTAAATATTCACTTCATCTCCATGCTTTAATTTCTACTTAAAAAACACATCTCCTTCATGTAGTTTCTTTATTTTTAAACCATCCGTTGCCGCTAAAATGCGGTATCTGAGTGAGCTCCTGCAGCTCGGCTCCGTCTCGCCTCCATCAAGAGGATGCTGACGGGCATTTCCTTAGGCGGGTGTTTCCCCAGAGCCCATGGGCAACGTGGTGCTGGTGGGGGTGGAAGGGGAGCCCCCGTCCTGCCCCGGGGCGGGGGTGTGATGCGAGGGGGGGGTTGGAGGCAGCCGGGAGGGGTGGCGAGCAGAGACGTGCTGGTGGCGGCCACTCGTTGGAGCGATGCCAGGGCTGAGAGCCGGCATCACCGCGACTTACCCGCCCGGCACGGAGCGAGGGGTGAGAGCGGAGGCTGTGTCTGCAGCAGCTGGGTGAGGGTGAGCAGGGGACGGAGCGGCGGGACATGGGCTCCTCTCTGGCCCGGCGGCTGGCTGAGCAGGGAGACAACTGGCGAGCTGCTGGGGACCACGCACCCCGAGCCAAGATCACGGTACTGCTCCTGCCCCCACTGCCCTGCCAGGCACCGCCGGGCGAGGGGCGCGGGAGGACGGTCCTCCTGTGCCACCCGTCCTCTGGAGGGACCCTGTGGGGGCTGTGGGGCCGGGCGAGGGGTCCATGCCTCATGTCAGGGGCATGCCGGCGTGGGGAATGGCTGGCGCAGGCGTGTACAGGCATACGTGGGGTGGGCTGCTGCGGGGGCTCCTGCTCCTGCCCGTGCCTTCAGCGGCCGGTGTTCTCTTCGGGGAGAGCGGATGTGCGGAGGGGATGTCTCTGCCGTGTGGGGCAGACCCTGCCCGTGGCTCCAGGCGTGATGCTTCCCTGCTATTTGTAGTGGTGGCTAATTGCTCAGGCAGCCAAATAACGGTTTTATTTCTGAGGTGTAGTAATTTAAAGGCCCGTGAAGGGTTAGCTGTAGGGCTCGCAGGATGGCGGGACCGCTCCTAAGGTTGTGGTATGTGTGAAGGCTTCAGCCCTGTGGCTAATGAGAGCAAAGTGTCACAATGTTCGGAGTTTGGAGTCTGACTTTTAGTGGCAGGATACACTGCTTGAATCTTTTAATGACCTTGAAACATGGTTCTTAACTGTCATTAAGAAAGAAAAATGAAAATAACTCCTGTTTTTTGAGTGCCAGTGGACTTCTTTTAAGAAGCGGGGAAATTGATCTCTTGAATTGCTGGCAATAACGAAGTGACTTGCTAAAATCGGTCAATCAGCCTCAGTCCCTTCTGCCTCTTGGGATCTGCAGGCAGTGACATTTCCTACAGATATTTTTCCTGCTGAATTGCATTGGGCCATTTAGAAATGGGAGTGCAAAAAACGCGTGTTGGAAAAGGGCAATCACATTGTGCTTGTAAACGAAAATCTGTGCAGAAAAAACTTGGCATTTACCATAATGTCCACGAAGGGCATTGTGCTACCAGAAGTCTTGGAGTCTTGGGATATTACCACCTTGAAAGGGGAATACGGAAGACAATTAAAACACACTTTAATTATGAGGAGCACATATACCATTATGCTGTAGACAGTTGGTGGTAGCATAGAGCCAGAGGTGCTGGCCGCAGACGCCGGTCCCCTCCTGCTGCTGACGGTAGACCTATGGAGGGACAGCAGCCCTGGCGAGGGCTGGGGCGGTGCAGGCAGGAGCTGCAGGCAGACCCAGCGCCACGAAGCAACGAGACGGTGTCAGCATGGTGGACAACACCCGCAGCAGGTCCGCAGTGTGACGGTCACCACCATTCCTGTTGGGGTTAGCACACAAGGGGTGGCTGCAGCAGGGAGGGGACGGTGGCACTGCTCAGTGGAGCAGCAGGACATGAGGTGTGCCGGGGTGACGGGAGCGAACACCATGGCCATGGTGATGCGGGGAGGAGGAGAGGAGCAGATGCACGCCTGGTCCTCCGCAGGGCCTCCATCCTGCGAGTGTTGGGGGGACTTGGGGCCGGTGTGGAGATGCTCTGAGCCAGCATTAAACACTGTGCTGGTGTGTCATGAAATTGATCACGGGAGGTTTCTGTGGGGACCGATGCCGTGTCTGTTTGTGCTGCCCGATGGCCGGTGTCAGCGCGTGTCCAGCCGCCGGCAGGAGGGAGGAGGTCGGTCCCTCCAGCCTCTTCCAGGGCCTGCGACCTCGTGGCAGCCACTGCACTCTGGAGAGCGAATGGTTTGTCTTAATTCCAGCTGCTGTTGGGGCAAACTGGACCCCAAGAAAAGATTAGTCTTTCTTTGCTACTGCCATTGCCGGAAACATCACCATGTGCTTGGCGTGAGGGGAAGGTGCTGTCTCTGCTCGTGCCGGGTGCCCGAGCCGGGAGCCTGCGGCTGCTGCCCCTCGGCAGAATCGTCTCTCTGCAAGAAGAATACCTCCTTTATTTTCTTTCTTTTCCGTTCAAGAAAGAGAAGCTTGTTCCCTGGCACTGGTTTCCTGCTGGAGGGTGTTGGTTTCTCTCGCGGTTCGGTGCTGGCACAGGGTGATGGGCTGCAGCAGGGCGGCTGTGGCCAGGCAGCAGAGCTGTGCCCCGTCCCCGGGCTCTCTCCTGGCCTCAGCACCTTCCCACCTCCCTCATCCTCGTGAGCAAACAGAAGGCCCTCAAACTCGAGGAGGTGGGAGCTCCGTTTCCTCAATCACCTCCTTGGCTCCAGCGTGGGGTGAGAGGGGTCTCACCTGCCCACAGACCCCGTCCCAGACTGTGCCACCGGGGAATGGAGAGACTTCAGACACCCCCCAGGAGAGCCAGGGGGGGTCTTACTCGGGGCTTTAGTTCTGTTTGTGTGAGTTTTTGTTGGGTCTTGGGCATTTTTCCCTCCCCAGAGAAAGCTTTCTGGGCTCTGAGCATCACCATTCAAACATTGCCATTTGCAAATCGCCATCGTCCTCACACTGGAACAGCCTGCCCAGGGAGGTGGTGGAGTCACCATCCCTGGAGGTATTTAAGAAACGTGTAGACGTGGCTCT
>JAOTQQ010000012.1:25696807-25744163 GCA_026546715.1 Gallinago undulata | reverse complement strand
TTTTGTTTTTTTTTTCATTGGTTGGACTAGATGATCTTAAAAGGTCCCTTCCAACCTAGGTGATTCTGTGATTCTGTTTATACCATCCCGGGTAACAAAACCCACCTTCCAGCCCATTTTCATGTCTGCACAGCCATAGCTATTTGCCATTCGACTTGTTCCCACCTGCCAGTTCCCCAGCTTACACGTTACATTTTTCCTCCAGTTTCGACCGTGAGCATCCCTTTGGAAAACCCCCCTTATGGAAAAGCATGGCAACTCAATCCCAGGGGTCTCTGTTGCCTACAGGGTACTGAATGCCAACAGACGGCGAAGACCTCACTCACAACTTTCTCATTCTGCACAGGACCTTCAGAGCAGTTGGCTTTGCAGGGAGAAGTAAGGCAGTATAAACCTCAGTAACAACAGCTTGTCCCATTTCTGCCTATCTGGCTGCTGAGAGAGTCAAAATACTCTCAAAAAAGCAATATGCTCATGGTTAGGGGGAAAAAAAAAAAAAAGGTATGAGACTATTTTACAAGGTAAATGAAAAATTACTGGAAATAGCATATTTCTTGTTCCAAGCTTGGGAATAGGAACCACAGAAAACACAGATTTCAGGCATTTCAGTCACTCCTTGCTAATCTGCACCTCCTTTAACTCTCACTGCAATTTCAGCGCATGTTTTGAAGCTGCACAGCGATTCTTATTATCCTAAAAAAGGACATGATCCTACCAAGAACCAATTTCTCCCTAGCAATTTCTCTCATTTAGCACTTACTCCGGGTCAGTATTTGGACCACTTTTCTCTCACCACATGCGATGCAAAATTGCTGAGAAGCTTGATGGCCCTCCAGGCTCTATTATTTTCAGATTCCATCATTTTTGCTTTATGCTCCTGGGTGTTTTATATTCTGTCACAGAAATACTCATTTCTAACTAGGTGAGGATCAGATTCTTTACTCCCCCTGCACGCCTCATACCTCTGGTGCTTCAGCTTTTGTGATCCTTCTGGGATCTGTTGATATTTTTAAAACCAGCTGCTATTAATTGCTTGATTCCTGGACAACTGGAAAAGCTCATAATGGCATCACCTCTTCTGCAAAGCTTATGACAATAACCCTGGGGTTAGTTGGTGGAAAACTACTTGGTCTTTATGAAAGGCACATTTCACATAAGGAATCCTTATGGCTATAGCTGGCCTCCTCCAGCAAGTACCGCTCAAGATGAGCAAGGACTGGAGCTGCCTGCTCAGATGAGCTCGAAACGCGCACTGGCAGCCCAGAGAGCCAACCCCATCCTGGGCTGCATCAAGAGAAGTGTGGCCAGCAGGTCAAGGGAGGTGATTCTACCCCTCTGCTCTGCACTTGTGAGACCCCACCTGGAGCACTGTGTCTAGTTTTGGAGTCCTCAGCACAGGAAGGACATGGACCTGTTGGAGCAGGTCCAGTGGAGGGCCACAAAGATGATCAGAGGGATGGAGCACCTCCCCTATGAGGACAGGATGAGAGAGCTGGGGTTGTTCAGCCAGGAGAAGAGAAGGCTCCGGAGAGACCTTAGAGCAGCCTTTCAATATCTGAAGGGAGCTCCAGGAGAGCTGGGGAGGGACTCTTTACGAGGAAGTGTAGCAACAGGACAAGGGGTAAAGGTCTTTAAATGGAAGAGGGGAGATTTAGATTAGATCTTCGGAAGAAATTCTTTGGTGTGAGGGTGGTGAGACCCTGGAAGAGGTTGCCCAGAGAAGCTGTGGCTGCCCCATCCCTGAAGGGGTTCAAGGCCAGGCTGGATGGGTCTTTAAGCAACCTGGTCTGGTGGGAGGTGTCCCTGCCCAGGGCAGGGGGGTTGGAACTCCATGATCTCTGAGGTCCCTTCCAACTCCAACCATTCTATGATCTTAGGACAAGGGTAGCGAAACTTATCCTAGGATCAAACCAGGATAAGTTTTTCAGATAACAGATTCAGGTATAACATCTCCCCCCTTCCTTTCAGCATCTGGAACAGGTTTATCTCACAGGATCCAGCTCTCCAGGGTTATCAGGAACTAAGCCTGGGATCAAGCACAGCATTTTCTTCTAACCACCACCTCTCCTGCATTGAGCCCATCCGGACAGTAAGCAATATTCTAATTCTACTACTTCTTTCCCCTTTACATCATACTCCACCAATTTGACAGCAAATCTATCTGACAGCTTTCTAGAGTAGAAAACATTAAATATAGCCATGCATATGCAAAACATTTTAAAACAACAAACCCTCAGGGGAAAAAAAAATGATAAAAAAACCCCAACAGGCTGCACCATCACAGAAGATCACTGCCTTTGGTGTGGAATTGCGCTGTTTTTAAAAAGCATGGTTGGTTGGGTTTTTTTTTCAAATCTACAGATGTGGAGGGATATTTGCTAACACTTAAACATCCTTAAAAAAAAAAAAAAACAAAACAGTGTCAAATGCAAAAATATCTCATTTTGAGGTGAACAACATATTACCAGGATAGCTTTCTGCTCAGAGCTCGAGTCCTTCCTGCTTGTCACACGCAAGGAAATGGTGAGCATACGACTCCTCTTTTAGCCAATCTATGCTTGATATTCACATAGGGATGCAAAAAAACCATAAGGCACTTATTGGAGAGTGTTTGGAAGTTGAAATAACCGTACAGGCAGAGATTTGACAGCACTGGGAACATTCCCATGTGTTTGGGAAGAAGAGCTGCATCCCATTAGGTGTAAGAGCCATCCTGTCTCTGAAACGGGCAAAACCAAAGTTATGAAAAAAAATCTAACGTAAGGGCATACAATATTCCAGAAGGATTTTTGCAGACAACCATCAAGTTGCTGTTTAGATACTCCCCATTCAGAGATGGTGCTGCTTTTTGAAAATTTCATTTATTTTATAGTCCTTTGAGGGGCTTCTCTTCCATTGAATCGGCTCTGGAATTGGTGTAAACTTTTATTAACTGCAAAAACGTGAGAAACTGCCACCTTGTTTTCAACCCCACACACTCTAGCTTCACTGCTTGCCTCCAAGCTGTACTATCTTCTTTTTTTTTCCAACACAGAAATGAACAAATGATCCTTATTTACCTCCTATATCCCACCCAAGGTTTCAGAGACCCCTGCTATACCCCCCCATTCCCTGTTTTCCTGGCTGATGAGCACCAACATGGAAGCTTGCCCCTACTTTCCTTCTATAACCCTTTTAAGATGGAGGGGACCAGAGCCCACAAAACGTAAGGGCTGTGGATTTAAACACTACATAACACTCTCCAGTTCATTTTCCACCCTTTTTACCTGGTAATTCATCGTTACAATTGTTGTCCTTTCTTGATACTATTGTAAATTAATATTAAAATCCCAAACACCCTTCTCGGGTAGGAGCAACCAAACCAGAATCTATCATTATATATGTAAAGTCTGAGTTATTCCCCCCTCCCAACACCCAAATAGCTATCCCTCCACATTATGCTAGGAACATTTTGCAATAATTCACAATAACACAAGTCAGCCTAAATATGAATACAGCTACTTTAAAAAAATGCCGCAGTGGCTTGAAAAATAAAAATAAAAAAAACAATGTCGCTTTTGGTAAAAGACTAATCCTGCTTCTAAAGGTACAATCACTTTCACTTCGCCAGTCCCTTATGTTAGAATTGCCTATATCCTCAAGATATACATCCCTGGGGAAATGGAACTAATACAGGTTTTCAGCGATAAATTCTTTTCACCCACTTTTGTGTTATTTACAGTAAACAGGGTTGAAAATTTGGGTGGAGAGGCTGCATGCGTGGAGCCTTGCCAAATCATTTCTGCTTTACATTTGCAAACTGGAATTAAAAATCTAATTTAACTGCATTTTAATAAAATGCCTGCTTGCGGGATTTTCTATTGCCCTGTCCCGATTTCCCACCCTCTCTCCCTTAATTCAAGGACTGGAGCATAGAACGCGTGGATGGGGCAGGAGTGCAGGGAGCAGAGTCTGCAACTCCTTGTAGGCAATGAACTTGGCTACAGAGCTCCTCCTCGATGGAAAGGCCACCCCACGCCTTCCAGTGGAGCTTACAGCTCTGGGCTTGGAGTTGACACCTGGTAGATGCGGGTTTGAAGCCCTCAAACCAAAAAGACCACAGCAGCAACGCTCAGGGTCTCATCCTGCTTCTGTAGGACCCCATGCTCAGACCTGAGCTGGGTCTCTCCCTGCATGCTCAGCTCCAAGTTCTCAGAGAGCCCCAGCATTAGCAGATCTATTTGTCACCACTTCTGATCTGGAAAAAACAGCCCCCAGTAGGGAAGCTTCAGGCAGGTTTGAAGAGCCGAAGTCTCAACATCAGCTCATTCTTGATGATGGATGGTCAGAGCTCCTGCATCTCTGATCACTGCCTGGGGCACAGGTCATTTGGTCCTAAACTCCCCCCAAAAAGATGGGCTCTAACTTCATTCCAGCAGCAGAAAAATCATGACTAAAAGTCAGAGCAAGCGGCTCCTTTTCTGACCGTGATTAAAGTACATTCGTAACAGAAACATTTTCCTAACTTAACCTTCTTTTTATCTCTATTCTCATCTAAAAGTTGAAGCCCGAAGTAAAAGAAAAAGATAACTGTTTAAAAACACGTTTTGACAGAGATGGAGAAAGCGGAAAATACAACTCCAATTTTTCAAACAGATACGCCAGGGTGAATCCAGAGAATTAAAACACAGCCCTCCTGCTGTCCAAATTGGATCCGCTGAATGAAGTATAATGAGGGCAAAACAGTCATATAGATAGCTAAGTACATTTAGGAAGACCCTATGTGGCTTCTGCAAGGGAAAAATCTTCTCACAGTTCCGCTAGCAGGGGTTTGTTATATTTGGGTGTTTTTTTTTTGTTGTTGTTGTTTTTTTTTTTTTTTAAATAGCTCCTTAATACATGAACATGGAAATGAAGTCGATGCAAACATCTGGAATGCAGTTGTTGGGGAAGCAATCCTGACACATTCAGCATGACAGAGCTAAGCAGAAGCAAACAACTAACATCCATTCTCAGTTAGAGGGAAAGGGTTACATCCTCACCTATCCCCTGGAGAAACCCCCATCTTGGTATCTCCAAAATTCTTTTCCATAAGCATCCAGGGAAGTCGTGGCTGCCGCATCCCTGGAGGGGTTCAAGGCCAGGCTGGATGGGGCTTGGAGCAACCTGGTCTGGTGGGAGGTGTCCCTGCCCAGGGCAGGGGGGTTGGAACTCGGTGATATTTTAAGTTCAATTTAAACCATTCAACGATTCTATGATTCTAAGTGCAACAACCGTGCTACTCCCTCCTGATTCAGGAGGTTATCCCTATTCTCCTGTACACATAATATCTACCATGCAAAATCAATAGAACTGAATAATTTATGGTGGGAATAACCATATTATTTCCCCAGCATCCCAACCTTTTAGTAGTCTGATTTGCATACCTGTGCAAACAACATTGCAGATATTTTTTTGAACCTGTTAAATAAGCTTTTGAAGTATTATTAGGAGATGAAACAGTCACATGAAAGGCTTAAACAAGAGCTAGTATTACTGTTTCATTCTGCAAAACAAAAAAAAAAAAGAAAACTAAATGACATGACTGAAATAGCTTGAGAGAAAAATCTTTGAAACCTTTGAAAAGGTTTCTTTAGAAGGTGAAAAAAAATCTCAATAGAACAAGCTTAATTGCAAAAGGTGTATTAATTGTTTTTAACTCTTTTTCTCCTCTTATCTACACACACACACACAGTTTATGCTTGTGTCACATCTTCAGCAAAATATATAAGCTTTTGTGTATTAAGTCATGACCTCACTTGTTAAGACTGGAATAAGTGAATAAACATTCATTACTTCCTTCCCCCACTTTCCAAGAAGCATTGGACTTTTTTTTTTCAAAGATTTAAGAAGTGAAGAACAGAAAATTTTACTTGAAGACTACTTTCTTACTTTCTCATTGTTTTTGCAGACTATATGTTCATATAGTTTTAGTAAAAGCAAAAGTATTCCACCTAAAGTTTATTTATACTTGAAAATTTCTCCTCAAAAAACATGAAGAGAAAATTCTGAACAAACCTAATTCACACTATAAATTTAATTCTTTTTCTGCTATCTTGTTATTTAAGCATTGAAATAATAGAGTGATGATACATTGGGCATTGTTACCCACATTTTTTTTTAAAAAAATATAATAATTTAAAAAAACTTTGAGAGGGTGAGTTATTGCTTGATGAAAAGTGATCAACTTGTTTAACTAGGAAAGATATTTTAATTAGAAAGGCTGATGTCCTGATCCCATATTCTCACAATTGTCATTACAAGGTCCTGCCTAAACTGTGGAAAAGCTTTCTAAAACCTCTTTCTAGAAATGGATGATATCTCTTTAAAATTTGCATTAGGAAGCCGGGGAAGTCATTAGTATACAGCTGTAACCCTAAGAGTGTAGACTTGAAAGAACTGTTTATTTTCTGCCTTGCAGCTGTGTGTAAAACCCACTGAGAGAAACTTGTTACCAATTACTGGTTTAGAGGCTTCAAGTAAAGACAGCAGGTACCAAGAGAGTAAAAACAGTCTAGCTCACAAATAACTCTACAACACTGAAATTCCTTAAAAGCAGCTGTTAAAGGAAAGGAGAAGAAATATAACTGCTGAGAAGAAAAAAAAAAATATAAATGAGTTAGTAAGTAAGAAGTAAATAAAGCAAAGCAAAGCAAGATGTAGAGAAAAAAAAAATTAGTTAACAGAGCCAGAGAAGGAAGGTTTTGCAC
This sequence comes from Gallinago undulata, assembly GCA_026546715.1. Classification (NCBI taxonomy): domain Eukaryota; kingdom Metazoa; phylum Chordata; class Aves; order Charadriiformes; family Scolopacidae; genus Gallinago; species Gallinago undulata. Next base: position 25,737,435 of record JAOTQQ010000012.1, on the reverse strand, counting down.
CATAAGCTTCCAGTGACAAAGATCAGATCAATAGTTGCAGTTCCAGACACCAATATATTTCAAACAGAGTTTGAGTACTTGTAATATGCAATTGGAAAGGCACTTCTATAAGACATCATGGACGTTGAAGAATATATTGCAAAAAGAAAGGACATTTTATACGTGTAAGAGAAACCATTAACATGAACTGTTGAAAATGAGAAATCTGTCTCTGACTTGGAAGAAACTGTCAAGCAGTGAAAATAATTTGGTTGCATTAACTAAAAAAATATAAAATAGAATCAGCTGAATTTTCTACCAAAGGAAATTTTCACAAACCCCATGATATTGGTTAGTTGTGAGCATAGTACTATCAGCAGTAGGAACTAAAGAGCAGTAATTTCTCTAACCATTTCTGCTAAATTCACAGGTGAACCTCAGAATTCCTTCTTAATATTTTGGTCTACTTCTTCCTCTGTTCCCCCCCATCTTGTTTATGGCTGACTGCTGGTTTAATATAATCCTTGCACTCAAAATAAGCACAAGATTGATATTGCCTTCAGAACTGGTACAAAAGGGAAGGTGGTGGACATTCACATGTTTCTTTTATGTCCTCATGTTGGCAGAATGAAGTCCAGCTCTTTGTGGATGATGTTACTACACCATTTTTCAACAGAAGAGCTCAAAGTGTCAAACAAATAACACCCTATAATACCCCATGGAAAAAAAAAAATGCTTTTGTGGTGTTTCTGCCTGATCCAAAGTTAGAAGAGGAAAAGAAGTTTAAAGATAAAGTCTAATTCTGAGAGATACTAAGGAGAAAGCATGAAGAATTATAACCAATAAAGACCTTAAGCTTCAATGAATTAGGTACTACAATGCCCACTTTTCAGTTTTGATTCTCTGAATTCCTTAAAGTAGACTCTATAAAAGGCAGTTATGTACTTTATTCTCCCTTGAATTGTATAATGAAATTACTTACACCAAAAGAATGATGCCCAACGCACTCTGGGAAATAAGCTTCCTGGAGGAAAGATTAAGGACATCATTCAAAAAGAAGGCTGACCATGCTTCGCCTATAACCTGGCTGTGCAAGACAATGTCCATGGCAAAGGGCTTCAAACCACAAAGAAATCCAAAATCTTGTGTCTCCGGAAGTCAGCAGCTGGGTATTCTCAGTCAAAAGTGGCTCAAGCAAAAACAAAAAACCTCCTCCTTTTGGCATTGCTGGGTTTACATCAAGCCCATGAAACGAAAATATGACAGACCATAAAGCATTCATATTCCTCTGCTACAGCCCAGTATTAAAGGTATTAAATGCCTCTTCTTATAGCATCTTTGCTTTTTCTAACTCATAAGTAAAAATTGAAAGTTAGTTTTATGTGTGATGCATAGATAGCAAAAATTAGGCAATTGCAGATTAGAAGATGAAAGTTCTCATTGCATGTGCTATTTAAATATGGGTCACTGGTTAGAGTATATCGTAAGCACTCATACACGGTCTGAACATGAGCTAGTATTAATCTGACAGAAGGATATTACACCTGATTATGCATTGTAATGACTGTGAGAGTAATTGAATTATTCCCAGTTTTAAAGCAGTTTTGTTAAGATGGCTGTTGCTTACTCTAAATGCTTTTTATACGTTTTTCTTTAAAGTGACAATTGTGACTGCATTGGTTTTAAACGCACTCTAGAAGGATATTCTAGTGAAAATTCCTTGTTTACTTGAGAGAGGCTGCTTAAATGTTTAATGACATTAGCTCTTTGCAAACGGCATTCATTTCCTGTATATGCAAATTTTCTTAATGTGAAACCCCCATAACAGGTAGAATGTAGAAAGTTAATGAAGCCATGTAATTACAATCACTATAGTGACTGCAGTCCCTGGAGAACAATAATGTGATAATATACATGGGTTTTGACTTTCTTGGGAAACAACAGCTTATAATTTGAAAATAGATAGTAAAATATTTTCATTATCTTCTGCTGTCTCCTAAGGCAAATGGCAGGTACAAATAGATTATGCTTTTATTAACTTCAAAAATGGGAGATAATGCCATTAGGCAACACTTAATTGTTTTCTGTTTTCCACAGCTGGCACTGGACTAGGTTTAAACCCTTCTTTCAACCACAGGGTAACGTTAGGGTCAATCTGACTTCAGCCTGGAAATCTTATTTTGGCTCTAAGACTGGAAAGGTACCTGTTGAAGACAACCAAGTATATGTCATTGACCACTTTAAAGTACATAACAGAGAAATCAAAAGGTAATTTAAAGCTTTGAATGCCATTTAAAGACAAGATTTCAAAAGATCTGTTCTGAATTTCAAAGATTTCAGTGCAAGTTTTTAAGTCTTTTCACAAATAATAGAAAAAAGTTATAAAGAAATATTTAACAGTTGTTCTTATAGGGCATTTTTTTTGGTGCTATCAAGTATATTTGTTTCTTAGCATGGAAATTTTATGATATTTGACAATTATAAAAGGTTCACTTTTAAAAGGAGAGGATACTTTTCTCCATCACGGAGCAGAGATCTCTTCCTTAAGTGGTGGGATGCTTTCTTTACCAAAATCAGACAGCATAACAACATTACTACAGGTTCCACCACAATATTGCCATTTCCCACAATGTAATTTTGTGTCAAGTAGCACAGAAGTTCTCATGCCAAATTTATGAGCTGGTATGTACCCTTCCTACTTTTCTCCACGTATCAGTCACCTACTCTTTAAAATGCTCTAATAAAAATGCGTTATCTCCTTGGGGTTTTTTTTTTTTTTTTGACATTAACATTTAAAATAGTAACACCAAGCAAACTGGAATAGGTTGACTCAAAGCAGCTACACATTACGTGGATCACTGTCAGCTGGGGCTCTCATGCAGTGCAGCAGCAGTTCACATCATATTGCCAACAGCAGCAGCAGGACCTGCAGGCTGATGCAACATGGTCAGCTCGTGTGAGCCCATGGGGAGGGACTCTTTATCAGGGAGTGGAGCCGTAGGACAAAGGGTAACAGTTTTAAACTGAAAGAGGGGAGATTTAGATTAGATATCGGGGAGAAATTCTTTCCTACGAGGATGGTGAGACCCTGGAACAGGTTGCCCAGAGAAGGTGTGGATGCCTGGACGTGTTCAGGGCCAGGCTGGATGGGGCTTTGAGCGACCTGGTCTGGTGGGAGGTGTCCCTGCCCAGGGCAGGGGGGTGGAACTCAATGATCTTTAAGTTTCCTTCCAACCTGAACTGTTCTATGATTCTATGATTCACCTTAACAATGAGACTACAAATACTGAATAACTAGCTAGAGCAGCCAGACATTTTCCATAAAAATTAAATCTCTTGTATCTTGACTGAAAGTGGGCTGCACCCATGGCATCTTCTGGGTGCAAGTCCACCAGTCCTGCCCAGCCAAGACCACTGTGAAATTTGTCAATGTTTCAATCCAGCTGACAAGCCCAGGTTTCCTTCCCAAAGCCATCCTGGAAAGAGATGCTGGTACAAAGCCAGGTCTCTTATTCATTGATGGGGACATGAAGCCTGGAAATGTTGCTGGTCCAACAACAATGCAAATTGGACAGCTAATTTCTGGAATCTTCTACATCAAACCCAGCCACATGAAGCATTTTGCAAGAAATCCATTGATTGAATTACATTTGCGTAATATGTTAACACAATTGTTATGAAGTACATATAAGACAGTAAAACTCCCTGTCTGTTCCTGAACACTTCACACTAAGGAAAATAACTGTATTTCCTAGATAAATTAATTGATGTGAATTCTTCATCTACCTTAATTTACCACCTACCTCATTGTGAGGATTAATTAATGTCAGCAAAGCAATTATGGAGATGAAAAGTGCTATAAGTATTTAGAAAATATACATATCTGTTCTGAATAGAATATGAATCACATCAAAATATTTCTCATGCCACCTCAGAAATATTTTGTTTTTTTAAGTATTCCAGCTCTTTGTAAAGCATGGCTAGTTTTTTCCACCAGAGCAGTTCTCCATATACCTTAGATAGTTAAAGCAGATGTTCCTAATGGTACTATTGTGACAGGATTTCAGTGGGATCTACATCTTTTAACTTTTATGGGAACTCAAGCTTAGGTTTACAGGCATCAACGGGCATCACCTCTGACTTTGACACACAGATGCAGCCAAGGATTGTAAACTAAATCACAGAATCACAGAATGCTATGGGGTTGGAAGGGACCTCTGGAGATCACCCAGTCCAACCCCCTGCCAGAGCAGGTCCACCCAGAGCAGGTCCCACAGGAACGTGTCCAGGCAGGTTTGGAATGTCTCCAGAGAAGGAGACTCCACCACCTCTCTGGGCAGCCTCTTCCAGGGCTCTGCCACCCTCACAGGAAAGAAGTAATATTGGTAATATTCTCCTAGAACTGCATCACAGGTAGTAGGCTCATATCTCAACATTCTTTATTTTATGTTAAAATAGATTTTTCTAGGCTTAAATGGAGTCCAGTCACCAGAAAAGCGTTTAATGTTACCAGAAGCTCTTTTTGTTGTTGCCTGCTGTGTCCTTGGGCAGCTCACTTAACCTTTTTGTTCTTCAGGCTTTTATTCCCTGCACTGACCCTAGTAATTCTTCCATCTTTGGACAAGTCCGATGTTTTGTCCTAGTGTTTGAACAATGCTTTAGGAAGTGATTGCCAGTGTTGACGAAGCAACAGGTTTAAGAATAATGAAAAGGGAAATACAAGCTTTTCTTGTAACAAAATAGTCGTAGGACATTTTGATCATGCAAAGCTGTATTGTCCAATAGTTTAGATTACTTGTGATTGGTGATGAGAATTTTACAGTTGTGTGAGGCAGGTGAAAGGATTTTAGTCACCAGGTTTTTTATTTCTTAATTGCCCTTGAAAAGATTCAATTTTAAGCTCATAAAGTAAAAGCCAATACTCTAGTTGACAAATAACAATTTCCTTCTGGAATAGTAAATTTGCACTAAGTCTCCATAACAATAAAGTATATTTTTAAAAAATCATGTGTGCTGAGCTGTCTCTGTTTTGTAGGTTTTGATCTGTGTTTGCAATGGTCTGCACTAATAAAATGCATAAGAATGTTACAGCCCTGACTGTACAAGTACCCCTGTACCCAAGGTACACCCTGGTGTGAGCAAATTAGGAAAAGCAAAGGATAACAAAATATACTATGCTGATAATCTGCTAGAAGATTGCATTTATGGATTAAGTGTAAGATGAAACTTCAGGAATGTTTAGAGCAGCCAGTGTGAACTTTCACAGCGTGATTTAATAAAATTGCAAATATATATGAATATACAAACTACTGGAAGAGTCATTACTTTCATTAAGAATATTACAGTGAATAAATTAACGTAAAACAATAAAGCCTGAGCAGCAGATATATGTAAGTCATTTACATCTTGTAGTAGACTCATTTGGTGTAAGAAAGAATGAATGTGTTATGGTAGAGGTTTCATTAGCTCTTGCATTTCAATTGACTTAGAAGCACACCATAAGAATACAAAGGCAATAAATATCATCTATAAACAAGAATACTGTAAAAGGCCTGGGTTTTTTTTAAACAAAATGCTCTGTGCCATTACACTTTAACAGTCATCCTGTATTTTCAGTATGAAAAAAAAAGCCTGTAATGGTGTCGTCAACGAAAACACACTTTACAAGACCATATTCCATAACTATGCATTAACCCTATAAATATGTTACCGTGGGATGAGACAAGGTGAAGATTTTAGAAAGCATATTTTACCGTATTCTGTTAAAGTCATAGTGAACTGGACCTCCTCCTGAGAAGCTGTATCCATGTTTGCTAAGCATTTTACACCACAGTCTAACTGAAATAGCCCAGGGAGTCAAGTTGCTTATGAACACTGTTTTTCACTGACACCAAAAAGCGTTTTAGCATGTTTTTGTTACCATTTTCTTAGTACCTGCATAAAAAGAGCGCGAGAAGTCTCTTGATCTCATTCTCTACAGGACAAGAAGACTAAAAGGATTTCCTGACAGCTGACTGGGTGGCTGAACTATTTTACACACTGTCAGTTCTAGGAATAAAATTGAATAGAGACTGAGTTATCAGTTTGAATGACTTGTATCTTATTCTGCATCAAAGATGATTGAGGAACCAGGATTACACTGTACCTGTGGCTGATGCTTATCACCTGTGATCTATTGCTCTTCCTGTGCCTATTTCTGGCACCCGATGCGTCACAGCGATACATGATGAACTGTTTCTAAATCAGAAATACGCAAGGTACCATGTCCTACAAAGACAAAACCCCAACCAGTTTCTGCCATTGTATCTGTACGAATATATATCTGCATCTCAAAAAGAAATTTATTTCTAACCAGTTCAATGACTATAAACATACTTCCACTTTTTCATACTCAAAAAACGCACATGAACAGCCATTGCAAGTCAAAACAGTCATCCTTTTAGCCCAAAGTCACACTTGAACAGGGTATAGTAACACTCATTTTAGAGAAATTGTGTGAAAACAAGGTAAGGATATCAGTATGACAATTTGTTTGATATACCCACCCATTTTCCAGACTTCGTAAGTAAAAGTACCTTTGTCACTCCTTGTAATAGTCCATAATTAGTCCTTATTTCCCTTTAATATGTTTATTCTTTTGACATCCAAACATCCTCTGGTAAAGTATTCAAAACTTAATGAAGAGTTTCATGACAAGTATTTTATCAAGCACCCCTCCCTGTCATGTCTCTTTTTCAAGTTGATTTCTAATCTACTTCATCTCTCCTTTTACCAAAATCATTCCTTGACTCTAAATATTCAGGTTAGATATCCCTGTAACTTATCAATTCCAATTATATTGGGTTTGAGTGGGGATTGACTGAAATGGTGCACAACACTCATGACAGCAGTTTAGCACTGATTTCCTTTGGTATAAGGATTTCTGTTCTATTCTCTGTAATTTTCTTTATAAACTCTAACATATAATTTTCTTTTTGATTCCACAATCCAGACACACTCAAAGATCTCTGTAGCAACAAAGAAGATAGAGTCAACCATTGTTCATGCACATTCAGGACTCTGTTTCCTCAAGATGATTGTTCTATATTTATTAAAAATAAAATTCTTCTTCCATAATGCTACTCAGACATTCACAATATCATCTTTTAAATGTTAGTGTTGTACTCCTCGTATAACTGTATTATCAGCAAATTTTCTTTACCCTATTTTTTTTTTTTTTTAAGATAAGTTATGAATGTGCTTAATACAACCCGATCCTGAACATCTCTCTTTGGGATTCCCAGGATATAGTACTTTGTCTAAAGCACATGAAAATCCCCTTTCTTTTATTTTGGTTAATCCTTTGGAGCACTCCTTTTGCTCCACATCTGGGAAAGATTCCTGAACATGAGTAAAACCTAACATTTTATTATATGGTTTTTTGATTTCTAAAAGAATTCCAGTAAATTAATAAATCTGATTTCCCTCTAGAAAAGCCATCTGACACTTTATCGCTGTATGAGGTGTCTACAGAACCTATTACTTACTGCAGTTTTCAAAAAATTTGTCTGTCCTTACTAAGCTTGCAGTTCTCTAAATTTTACCTTGAAACCTTTCAGTGTGTTACTATGTTTACAACCTTGTTTCTTTTCTAGTACAAAGGCTGATTCTGTAAATAAGTTACAAACCATGACTCATCTTTTGGCAGTTACACACAGTGATTCCTTTAGAAATTTTGAGGCAAAAAAAATAAATAAATTAGTCATGGAGATATTAATACTCGTTTCATCAGTTCTTTCTAAAACTTTACATGATGGCACCACCAGCTGAGATCGTTCATCTGTCCTATACCCCTTGGAGAATCGGTCTAGACTGTCAGTGCTCTAAACCGAGCACTGAGTCAAATAGTTCATTCTGGTTTTCTGTGGTGTCCTCACCCTCCTTGAGAACTCATTTTAGATCTTGATCTGTGTACAAGATCTACAGATTCCCTGTCAGGCTGCCAGATTTTTTTTTTTTTTTCTGTGTTTGAAAAAGACTTAGGAAGCTTTTTTCCAAAATCTTTTTGCTTTGCCTTGCTATTGTTTACAGCTACCTTTTCTATTCAATTTGATTTTTGCTAGCCCCAACTTTTTTTACATCTTTAAATCTCCTGCACTTTTCTATAATCTGTTATGTCTTTGGGCCTGATATATGTAAAAATATATATATACCTACACATATATATACATACACACATATTCTTGACTCAAAGAGAATATGTACCATGACCTTAGACAATATTCATGCTCCTCATGTTCCCTTTTAGATGGTTGTGGTTTTTATTCTAAGTTTTGTGACTTGTTGTCACCAAGCTACCCGAATTACAGGATGAAGGGACTGAAACTGCATAAAAATCACTTCAAAGACTTGTCATATTGTCTCAGTTAAGATTTCTGACGTTGAGATTTTATTTAGTTCTGTGCATGATTTTGCAAGAAACTTTCTCACAACATTAAGCGACCAAAACTTTCATTGCAGAGCATCATACCTTACTTACGATTTTGTAAACTGATGTTATTATTCCTAAGGGATTATCTTCAGCTGTTTTCCCAGCAAAAACTAAGAACAGTTGATCACTGTCTTTCAAGCAATCGGTTGCCATTTTTAAGTGTGGATAAGGAAAATATGCAACTTTCCTATTAGAGAAAAGATAGACACACCAAATCTGTCATGGAGATACAGCTTTGACTTACACTAGTCTGCTGAAAATTGTTCTAATTTATCAAAGTTACTGGGCTTTTAAAACACATAACCTCCAGAGTGAATTTGCAATTAGCAGCCTGGCAGAGCTCTGCTGTTAACACACATGTATGCCTGGAAGAAAGACAGCATATGTACAGTATATGATACATTTTCCATTAAAAAGAAAATGGGATCTCTTTTCCTGTGCTGAATGAAGAAGATAAGCCTGGCAAGGAAATTTCCTTCCCTGAGTTTAATAAAAGAAAATTTTCAGACTGTGTAGAGTCTCGGAACTAAGCGTTGACATGAAGGTACCAAAAGATTTTAGTCCTTTTTTCACCAACTGGGCCCAAAGAACTTCTTACCATTGATGTTCTCCATGGCCTCATGTGTTTCCCCACAGCATTCCATACTCTAGCCATCTTCAAAATATCAACTTTCCAGCAACAAAACTGACTGCTTCTTAGCATGAGAACTGACTATACCTACATCATCTAAGAAAGATTTGTGTGCTCAGTTTAAAAGCAGGATGAGAGATTGAATATCTCTGCTATTCATGGGTGTCAGTCAATAGAAAAACATAAGGGTTACAACAAATGTAGCCATGTACAGAATTCATAGATAATATGAACATTGTTCCTATTTCTTTCTACTTACTGTACAGGGTAATATTGTTTATCAGTCCCAGATGTTAAACTGTAAAAATCACTGCTAGTTCTCTTAAGCTAACACTCTGTTATACCATAATATTTACCATCTTTGACAGCACAAAATTCAGTTTGAGCACAGATCTACAGGCATGTCACCCGGAAAATCTTCAGTTCTTAGTCAATTTGGGTTTTTCTGGGTTGATTTGGGGGTTTCTTGGGGGCAGGGGGGAGGGAGACCGGGGTGACATTGAAGTGCTAGAACAGATTACCAACCTAGTAACATTTAGGGAGAATTTTGTGTAGTTCTCTGTTTCACCTCACATAGTAGTACATACAGTGTTATATCTCTAGATTTCCATAATTTTGTCCACTTTGATCCCTTTCAAGCAGAGGTAAAAGAAATTAATTCAAAAAGCTAAATTTATTGTAAAAATATTATTTTCTAGGACTACAGCTTTATAGCTCCAAAATCTTAAAATTTTAAGTATATAGAGGCAAATCTCCATCCAGCACAGTGTATAATATACACATATACAGTGTGAGAGAATGACAGCTGTATCCCTTGTACCAGTAGCTTTGAGAAGGATGAGTGGTCTGATGTCAGTCCCAGATACCACATAACCATTCAGTCATACTTTGTCAGCCCTAGTGTGTGTACTGAAAATAATTCAATTAAAAAGAAAGTACAGAAAATAGATAACATGTTCTGGTAGCAATTCAGATAATCAGTCTACAAATCATTCATCCCGAAACTGAGAACCAGACCAGGGATAATAGGGAAAGGTCATTAAACTGTGAATGTGTAAGTGGAGTTAACTCAAGAGGATTTGGCAATTTAAATTGCTGCATTCACGGAAAAGTCTTTTTGCTTTTTCATAGAAGATACAGGTAAGACTCCTAACCAGCAAATCCACGGATGAGAAGGATATGTATTTCACTTCCTAATCCTATCAGTTATTATATACATATGAATGTTGTCTAGGTTTACCTCTGCTAGAATTAAAAAGTGTGACAAGATGAGAAGAGATATCAAGCTTTCAGAAAGTGAAAAGAAACTGCAAAACTCTAACCCAGTTTCTCATCAGTTAATGAGGCCCTTTCTAAATCCAATAAATGGGCTCATATAAAGTACAGATTGAAATTAAATTGAGGCATTTAGAAAACTTTTTACTTCGCATTCATGATTTCTCCTCCTCATACAAAATAGAAGAGCCCACATAGTGCAATAACAGTTAAAATCCCAAAGTGTTCATTTATTTTAATTGCATGGGCAGTCTGAGGCAGGCATTTTCCAGAATGAGAACGTGGGATCTGGGGTGACTCGCTAGTGTCTTATGAGTTCTGCAGCGGTGGATGGGGACAGAAGCCAGATCCTCCGCCAAGAGAAACTCCAGTTCTTCCATAGATCAGCACTGTGACATATGAATCCAATTATCAGCCATTTTTTAACAAATTTTTACATTATTTTACACTGTTGCTACATTACATCATTTTTGTTGACTAGGATAGCTAAAGCCTATACAGTTTCGATGTTTCAAGTTTTTAGTAAGGAAAATATTTTCTACATCTGCCCTATAAATTTCTCTTCTTCTTGTGTGTTCAAGAGTCAATTTCCAAAGCTTTTGCAGATACTATATCTAGTAGTCAGGGGTTTATGATTGTCATCAAACAATTTCATAACTAAGATGCAAGGAAGACATGTAATGAATTTTAAATCAAATAACAGAGATGAATCAAGTGGTAAAAAACGTCAGCTGAAATTTTTCACTGTGGGAGCCTTGGTAGAGTTTGTGTTAGATCTGCATATGTTTTTGTCACAATATCAGAGCTTTATTTTTATTAGCAAGGCAAGTATACAGAATTTATTGCAAACTTTTAGCTATATTTAACCACTGAATTATTTTTTTCTTTGCAAGCTAAAAAGTTTGGACAAAGTTCATCAAAGAATATGTCATTTTCAAGGAGACCCAGTTCCTCCCTGGAAGAAACTCCAGTTCATTTATGGATTGACCACTTGTGTTATGTACTATGCTGCAATTTTGACTGGTTTGTTTTCCACACTTCAATTGATTCAAAATGCAAATTAAAAGCAGCAAAAAGATTATATACTTCCAAAAAGAAGATTTTGATAAATTTTGATTGAACTAAAACATTCTGGAGCGCCTGTTAATGGTAAAAATTTTGCCTTGGATTTGATTTCCATTGGCTTCTTTAGACAACAAATTTGCTTTTGCCAAAGTTTTATCTAATCTTGTCAGTAGCTTTCCTATTTATAGTGAATATTAATGCAATGTTATCTCATGAGAAAGATTACATTATGAATATTTATATATTTCTCATAGCCTAGCATAATTTTACTGACCAAAATTTACATCAGAAAACGGATTTCTAACTCCCTGATACAGAATGTCTTAAACCAAGACCCATTGAAAAACTCCCATTAACTTCAGAGGAGCCCTTTAACAGATTCAGTACATATTTTTGACCTCTGTGTCTGCTGCCAGCAAATATGTACTAAGCCTGAAAAGACACCTGAGAAGCAGCCAGATAGACTGTCTGGCTCAAAGGAGAACGTTTCCTTCTGCAACCTGTTCCATGGCACCCTTCTGTTTTCTCATGGTCTGTTGGGGCTGGGCAAGATCAATCCTTTGTGCCTTGTCCTACTCCTTTTTTTGTGCCTTTGCCAATTGCATAGAAGACTTTTAAAGTGTCCACAGTTTTCAAGTCACTTATCTCCCAGGAGTGAAGAAGGCGCTCCCACTGGACAAATAACAGGCTTCTGGTAGGGTCTTATCATAGAATCATAGAGTGTTTCAGGTTGGAAGGGACCTTAAAGATCACTGAGTTCCAACCCTGCTGCCCTGGGCAGAGACACCTCCCACCAGACCAGGTTGCTCAAAAGCCCCATCCAGCCTGGCCTTGGCCATGGGCAGGGACACCTCCCACCAGACCAGGTTGCTCAAAAGCCCCATCCAGCCTGGCCTTGGACATCTCCAGAGATGGCTTGATGGGGACAGAATTACAATACCCGTGTGAAGCTGGGGAATGTGCTTTGACCACAGACCCTCCAAGTTGACACAGCTGGCGGTGCACCCTCACCAGCTTTCTTCCACTGTCTGATCCTGCACCCCACACTGGCCAGTGGGAGCTGATGAGGCAGTTACCCATTGGGAGAGCATCACAGTCAGTGCACGAGATTTAACCAGGCTACATCGGACCGAGTCAGACACCAAGGGATATTTCGAAATGCATTTTATTGCTTTGACTTCTGAGACTGAAAAACAAGATTTTTTTTATTAAGACTGTTGTTTCTCTGCTTACAGAAATACTGCAAATCTTTTGCTACTGCTATAGTTTCAATGGCCTGCTGCAATTTGCCTTTTGCGACAATGTTCAATAAATAGAAAGTGTAAAGTGAATCAAAATTATATTTAAGGATCCTCTTCATCTGCAGAAGACCTGCTTATTAGCTATATTGCACATTTAGCTCCAAAGGTTCTGATTATAATCAATAACTAATCAGAAAGTAACTTACACAAATGAAGGCCTGAATAATATACAACTGAGTCATAACATCACCAAGTACATAAATACTAACTCTTGTATCGAAAAAATATGCAGTTAGCACTTTTTCTCTTTTTATTGTGGCATCCGTTTCAGAAACAACTGTTAAAAGAGAATTTTCAGCAGCAGCCTCTGCTTTCAAGAGCTCTGTATCTAGAGTAGTGAATTCACTTTAATCAGAAAAGTTGGATAAGTGCCCTATCAAAGGCAGGGTGCAGGGGAGATCATGCAGATGGAGCTGATTGGAATTGGAGGTTTCAGGGGTAGGAAGCCCTTCTTAATAGGCAACCTCTCTGAATTGGACAAAAACAAGCAGAAATCCATCTGCAGAACATGCAAACTAACACTTGTCTGAGCTCTGAAACATAACTCAAATGCTGCGGGAGAAAGTGTGGTGGATAGAGTTATTTATGGATGTCCAGGGATGAAAGCTTTGCCTATAAAGAAAACCCACAGACACTCCAGTGAGGTAAGTACCAACAGTGTAATAAGATTTAATGGGACCATCAAAAGAGAAATAAAATGGAAAACTTTTTGATCACACTTTCTATAGCGAGGGCAAACTGCAGGAACGACCCTTACTGCTAATGCCAAAACATTGAGCCAAATTCACTCCTGGTGTGACAGAGCTGAATTCCAGTAAATTACACCAGGGACGACCTTGGTCCATTCTGTTTCTGTACCTTAGCTAGAAGCACCCAACGGTAGCCAGAGCGTATTGTCTTTGAAGCAATAACGTTTAACAGTCCAGAGGTGAATTAACAAAAAAAAAAAAAACCCAAAAAAAAACCAGCCAATTTTACTGACAACTCAATTCAACTTAGGTTTAATTGAAATGGCAACAATAAACTGGAAGTAATTCCCGCTCAGGAAATGGCTTCACTGCCCACCCAAAACACAACAGCAAGAATCGAACGTTTCACCACCAGGAAAACAAAACAAGCTGCAACCTTTCTCGTTTCTTGTGAGTATCCTGAGGTAAAAACTCTAGCACCCAGCAGCTTATGAAAGCTGCCTGCTTTCTGTTTTTAATTGTTCCACGGACAGTTTTTTATGCCGTTGTTGGATGTGTGCCAGCATGAGGTAATACCGTATATACAAAGATACATGGGTACTATCGGGATCGTTTTGACAGTCCTTGGATATTCTGGGTTTCCCAGCTTTACTTTCATAAGTAAACAACGTAGAATACTGCTGTATATGAGCAGAGGCTTAAAGTTATGTGGTTGGTACGTCACCCTGCACAGTCAAGAGAGCCTGCGTTGCACGTCTGGTGGGTCTGGCCTTCAAAGATTCTGCGAATCCACTCTCTCAGTGATGTTGAGCACATCAAATTACTCTGTACTAGGTCTGAGACAACGAGACCTGGCTTACAGTCAGCTCCAGGTCTCCTTTTCCATCTGAAGTCCTTCATGGTGGGAGAGATGAAAAGCTGCATTAATTCACCAAGATATCAAGAAGGCATAACAGGCTTAGCTCATGTGGTTCATGCTAGTGGGAAAGTGCTGGGAGCAGTTTATCTGCAGTAACTACTCAGCCATTCTTCCTCTACATTGACTCAAAAAATCAAAGGGCACCTACAAGAGGGATTTGGGAAACAGACTGCAGTTAGCATAAATGTACCAAAGGGCTTTACAGGGTTATTCTCAGGTTGAGTTGTTTCACCAAAGGCGGATAATTGCTTCAGTAATAGCAGTGTATAACTTGGGGCAGTGCCAAATTAAAAACAAAATAGCTGCAGTCGTAGGTAGAGTTGATGAGAATATTACATTTTCATTCCAGAAAAAGTTCCGATTTTTTAAAAAATCTTTTACTTCAACTGAGAACGACAACTTAGTTTTATGCTTCTATGTGTACAGAATTTATTAATATTATTATTATTCAGAAAAATACACTCTGCTTTATTTTTTCCTCCAAAATAAAATCCTTGACCGTTGAATGGTCCATGGTCCCTGGCTCCCCAGGAGGATTTAAAATAGTCTCTCAGTCTCTCCAGGTACCAGGGAAATAATGGAAAAAAATATGCAGGGTACCATAAAGATTGGCCTATGACTCACTGAGAGTTCAGTGAAAGGCTTCCATCAGGTACTTTGGCTTCATTGAATATAAACCTTCTTACTCCAGAAATAGACCCTTTTTAATATTTTAACATTTCATTGGGAAAAAATCGAGTAAGCATGAAATATTACTAATGGCAAAGGAATGCATTCATCAGAAATCTATCTTGATCCAAGTATCAATTTGGGGTATCTTGATTACAAGTAACCCCAAATGGGACCGTTTTTTAGCAAAGTTCAAGTCTGGTAGAGTTCATTACACTTACGGTACTGAATCCTTAGGTCCTAATAATATCATCTGTAATATCTTAAGCTAAGCTTGTCTAGCACTGTACAAAAATCTCTGAAATGTGGAAAACTGAAAATGTAGTGACAGAGACAAGTTAATTGGTTGCTATAAAATAATTGCAGCACGGCTTCTCCATTGTATATTTTCCTTGTTAATTCTGCATATTCATCCAACGTGAAGTTATCACCAAATGTTAAGGTGCTGGCAAACATTAACACAGAATCCAGGAAGCAGGTAGGACGCCATAAGGCTTTCTTTATACTCTGTTCCCAGCATCGTTTCTAAAACATTTCTAACATTTCTTCTCTTTTCTTAAAAAAAAAAAAAAAAACCACATGATTAATATTTACATCTGAATTTTTCAGTGGGGCAATTTCAGGCAATTGTGTGGGAACAGAAAGTTACATATAAAAATAAAGAGATCTCCCATAAAAGGAGATATAGTAAAGGATGGTTCTTTGAAGGCATTCTCACATAAAGGGCTAAGAATATCCTGTCCACTTTTGTGAATTGGTAGAGGAGGAAAAGTCACCTTTGGAAGAGTGATTAGCACAGAATTAGAGAGACACAGGGTAAGAAAATAGAAAGGATGTTAAACAATTACTTAAGCACAGCCTGTACAAACGAAATCAATGAACATTTGCCTACATCAGAAATTAGATTTACCAGGACAAAGGAGAAGAAATTAGAAAGTATCTTGATAACAGAGTTAATGATTATTAAAAGGTTTGAAACTTGCACAATGCTGACACTCTAAGATCAGAGTGTATACACTGAAGTCCTAGATCACTAAAAAGAGTTAGAAAACAAATTAGAGTAATTTAGTGGATATTTTTATGAGTTTCTTAAGCCCAAGAGAAAACATAGAAGGCTAGAACATGACCAACATCACTACTCATAGAAGAACAGCAATACACTAGGAATTTGGCTTGGTTCATTTCTTTATCTAAATTTTCAGAATAAAATTTGCATGGGACTACGAACAACTTGTCCTATCAGTGACCAAGAGCTAAACAATGGCATTTTCAGCATCTCTACATAGAAAACTAGAGAAATCTGAACTTGACTTTCACAGGCTTACTCAGACACACAGGAGCAGAGTATCTGCAACAGCACGGAGCTCAGCTGAAGTCTAATATATTGAAAAACTGGCTGAGAAGTAGGGTAATTTAGCCTCCGTGGTGCTCCCTGCTCCCGTGCCTAGACAGCTCCCTGTGCCATGTTAATTAACTTAAAAATGGCTCACTAGAGGTGTCTCCACACTGTATCCTTCAGGAGCAGCATACTAGTAGTGACATGCAAAACACGATGCCAAATAAAAATGGACATATATTCTCCATTTGAGATTTGCCCATTTGGCCCACTTGAGATAATCTTGATGCTCACGTGAGCATCCTAAAAAAGGACAAGACATACATTTTTCTGGTTGTGAATTAAAGCAAGTTGAAGAGGAGACTGTAGGTAAACGCTTGCCATGTTTAAAATTCATGTGTATGCCAAAAGATGTGAGTTATGCAACTATACATAGAAAGAATCACACCATTTTTTTCTATACATTCTGCTTTCTAAACTGAAAGCCTGGGTTTTGAGAGTGAAGAGAAATCTGCAAATTTTCTAAAGCAATGTATGTTCTATATGTAGATGTTTTGCCCCAGCAAAATACAGTCTGTTACCACATATTAGAAATAGAAACCAGGAATGACACAAAATGCACTAGAAACCAATGGAAGAATGACTCTACAATTGATGCAACAGAGCAGAGATCAAAACTAAAAGCCATTTTCTACTCCAATGCCCCAAATACAAAAAGCAGAAGAAAGATACTTCCTCAAAATATCAGAAGTAATAAGAGCTCTCATACAAAGAAGAAAACAGGTGTAGGAGAATTAGGCTTAGTTTTAGGAAAATTACAGATGGCAGAAAAATAACTGAATGCACTGCAAGTAGCTCTGTGTTTGGAAATAAATGGTAATTCCAAATATTTGTGCCAAAGACTAGTACTTAAGTTCATCTTATTCAGATATTGATTTGTTTGCTGATTTTTCTTTTTAGCTATGCCAAGTATTCAGGCATGGAAGTATAATGAGTTATAATAACGGTGATAAGGCTGCAAATAAATTACCTTAAATAAATTAAAAATTAATCTTTAATTAAAGCAAACTTCCTGATCATGTGTAATGCTAATGCTTTCTATATCTACACACATACATGAGTGATTTCCTGAGAACTGCTTTTCTTCTTTAGACTCTGGTACTATAATTCAGTTTTACCTTTGTGATCTATCATAAGTGATTATCAGGTGTTCATTGAAGTTTGCAGCTTCTTAACATTTGTTCCTGAATTTTGCTGCTAAATTTCACATACAGTATTAAAGAAAATAATTTTAGAAAGCTTTATTTACAACTAATTGGTGCCCACTATAGAAAGACATCTGTTCTGTTAAGGTGAGATTGTAATATTAGTATTATATTTCATTTTTTATTATAGAATTCTTCCATCTTATGGAACTCATTGTGTAAAAAATATTTGGTTGGGCAGCCAGATTAAGTAGACAAGAACATATCTTACTCTCTGTGCATGTATTGTAACTGAACTATTTTATTCAAACAGAATGTAATTTAACATATTCTGGCATATATGAACACACAGGAAATTAAATATGAAGTCTCTAATGATTTGAAGGAGATGGCATTAATTGGAAGAAGAGACAAGAACGCATGTAGAAGGGTCTACAGGAACAAAGCTAGGTTATATTTTATCTTGTGTAAGGTCTAGTAGAGCTGATTGTTCAAGATAGTCTGTCCATAAAGAAGAGCAGTAACTAATGAGGATGGATGTATCACCTAAGCGTATCAGAGATGGCTGCAGCAAGAAAAGAATTGTGATGCATGTGGAGGGCTCTTTTTTGTTCAGCTCTCTCTTATAAGACTGACTTTCAAAATGGAGGAAAGTGCCGTGTGCCTACATTTTACAGTTGCTAAAATAACACTAAAGAAAGAAATGTCAATCAGATTTAAATACTTTGATTTTGTAGCTGCTTTGTTTTCCAAAGGAAATATTTCAAATGGCATTCCCTTCATACCAGCAGAAAATAAATCCTTTAGATGAGAACAAATTAGGTTTAGTTATAATGAAGATGAGCTAACAAAGATAAGAAAACTATTTTATAAAGGGATAGACGTTTACTTACAAAGAGATTCAGGCAGTGGTATTAGTGACATTGATGGTCAAAGGTACATGTTGTTATGAGTAAGAGATGGGAAAAAGTAATCCATATAAGAAAATAATGGTTTTTTGTCCTTTGGAAAAAGCAAAATATACTGCTTTTATATGGTAAGAGTTTTCTCGGTGCTGTTTCTATGCACTCAGCAACATAAAAGAGTAGACAACTTGGCACTTGCTACAGGTGTTTGGTTTGATATTCACTAAAAATAAACATCCTGAAAAGGCTTGCATTTTAATCTGGGAACAGTAAATTTGAAAAGGAGTGGGAGGCTAACTATTTCAAAGTGTTTCAGGACACTTAGAATGAGGTTTATCAGTTAGAGGATTTCTTTGTTTGCTTTAATGATGGAAAGAAACCTTCCTGTTAGAAAGAACACAAGAAAAGAGTAAATACAAAAAATAAGAGTTATATAGATTCCTATACTCTTAAATAATAGGAAATAAGAGCTATATTGTTATACACAAATACTAGAAGAATATGATTTTTTTTTTTTTTTTAAAGCAACTAAGAAACTGAAAAGTATTTCTCTCCTGGAAATATGCAGTCAAACCGCTAGTCTGTAATTCACTTCTGGGGAGAACGCGGTGGCATTCTTCCTTGGATAAAGGTTCCTGCTGCAGCTGAGCCCTGCGCGTAAGAAACAAATGAGCAGGGGTTGGTCGGTACCTCCAGGAACAGCCTGGAGCTAGGGACGATACAGAACAGCCAGGAAAATTCCAATCAAGGCATTGCCTCAGGAGAAACACTGGGAGTTATTGTGGCACAAAGGCATCTCTCAGCTATAAGTCATTCCCTGTCAATCCCTCTCCTCCAGGGAATTAGCTGTGCTTTGCTGGTGGCCAGCACTAGCAGTTAAGTGGGCTACAATACACGTGCCAGATCAGCTGGTTTTGCTGGCCTGTGCAGAGGGTGAGGGAAAGCTTTTTTTTATATATTCCCAGTCTTTTGTCACCCATTCAGTGCTGAGGTTGTGCACCTACTTGCTGCTGAACCTAGGACAAAGGATCAAATATTCTGCACCGAGGCCAAAGGCACGGGACAGGAGTATGAAACTGAGTTAGTGCACAAGAATGTCACCCAAACCATCGTGTGGCACTCAGGCTAACATTCAAAAGGATTCAGAGGAGCAATCCAGTTCACAGGTAGCTGATAGTTCTGATTTTTACCTGATTTTTATTGTTTTTCGGCGGTGACCTTCAAAACTGAGGAAGACACTACCTTGATAGATTTAGTTTTAGTACGGGCTATGGTAGATGAACAGGTAACTCTGCAGATCAAATCACGGGAAGGATTTTTTCATAGAATCATAAAATCATAACATTGTCTAGGTTGGAAAGCACCTTTCAGATCATCAAGTCCAGCCATCAACCTAACTGACAAACCCCATCACTAAACCATGTCTCTCAGCACCACATCTACCCATCTTCTAAATACCTCCATGGATGACAATTCCACCACTTCCCTGGGCAGCCTGTTCCAATACTTAATAACCCTTCTGGTGTAGAAATTTTTCCTAATATCCAGTCTAAACCTCCCCTGGAATAAATTGAGGCTGTTTCCTCTTGTCCTGTCGCTTGTTACATAGGAGAAGAGACCAATCCCCACCTGGCTACACAACTCTCAGAGAGAGCGATAAGGTCTACCTTCAGCCTCCTTTTCTCCAGGTCCCTTAGCTGCTCCTCTAAATACTTGTGCTCCAGCCCCCTCACCAGCTCCATTGCCTTCTCTGGACATGATCTAGCACCTCAATGTCCTTCCTGTAGCGAGGGACCCAAAAAATGGACACAGCGCTCAAGGTGGAGCCTCACCAGTGCTGAGTATAGAGGAACCGTCATTTCCCTAGTCCTACTCACCACACTCTTCTTGATCCAGGCCAGGAAGCTGTTGGCCTTCTTGGCCACCTGGACACACTGCTGGCTCATATTCAGCCAGCTGTCAACCAGCACCTCCAGGTCCTTTTCTGCCAGGCAGCTCTCCAGCCTGTAGCGCTGGATTCAGCTCCTGGATTTTGTCATTCAATTGTCAAAAAAGCTCAGAGAAGTTACACAAGTTCAGTCTATGACTCACATTATTCTTTTTTGCTTTCAAAATACTATGATAATCTAGAAAGAAAGAAAACTTTTTTCAGTGCATAACACAAATAGAAGGGAAGGCTCAAATGCACAACTACTCCTGTTCTAGAGATTTAAATCTGGATTTTCATCACAAAACTATTCCAGTAACCTTATCTACTGCTTTTCTGTGCTTGTCCTAAATCCATTACTGTGTTTTTATTCCAAAGAATTTTCTAGAAAAAAGAACAGATCAGCATCTTTACTGAAGTCCAAAATATGCATAATCCCTGTGGGAAAATCAGAGGTAGAAGAAAAGCACAAATTTCCACCCATGCTTTATAACAGAATATTGTTTTCATCATCTCTTATGTGCTGGCATTACATTGTTTGTTTACCAGTGATAGAGAACACAGTGAACGCAGTTTTGACATCCTTTAAACAAAATAAGCTGTTTGTGTTTTAAGAGATGCCTTCATAAAAACATCTGCACAAAATTAAAAGGTCAAAAGTTTTAGTCTGTTTTAACATAAGATCCTTCTCTTGATTCCTTTATCCTTGTCCAACTTTCTTCATTCAAACTTGTTCAATATTTTTCTTAACTATTTCTCCTCCTTACATAAACCTCCTTTCCAGCACATATTTGAGATTTTCATGAGGACAAAAAGATTAGAGACTGCAGTCTGCCTAAGATGAAAGCCTGGGATATTGGAAATCATCAGAGTTTTCCATATATGACCAGGGACTGGTTGTCTCTCCTTCTTTCACTGTTGACTTAATTTCCTTCATTCCTTTCTGGCCCAATGTTTGTCTGGATCTGACTGGAAACAACCCTGAAACAACTGTTCTTGTTGTCTTTGTTCAAACCCTCTCACACCAACCCAACAGCATGGACCTGGAGGACAAAATATTTATTCTCAAATCCCAAGGTAGCCAATGAGAAGAGATGGCCCAGAACACATCACCTTTGGCTCTGAGTAAGCCACACGAATCATGATCTTCAAAATGAGTCTGGACCATGGAATATTTTGAGTCCACTCCTTCAAGTAATCATAATGAGAGAAAGGGAGAAAGAAAGGGAGAAAAAAAAACACTGGGGACATCAATTTACATAAATTACAATGCATAAGACACATATACTTATTTATCTATTTTCTTTTACGATACTGTTACTATTGTGTTTTGGACAGAGACCATTCATTCTACGTATTCTATAAAGTGCTTAGCATAATTAAGCTTCATCCCTTTTTGGTCCTGCTCATCACTGCTATAAACAGAATTAATGAAAATAATACCTATATATTGCTCAGGAACTTCAAATGTGTTTTTTCCTTTGGGTTCAGTCTCACGAGTCCTTTCTTTATGGCCATTATCTGCAGGTAATTCTTCTCACAAAGGGAAGGCCTATGGTTGAAAATGATTCAGATGCCAATTGTGAAAAATTAATTCATAGCCTATAATTATGATGATAATGACACCATCAGTAATCATAAATCATCATTATGAGTGCATGATCACTGATTATTGTAGCACTGGGCTTTTGCTTAGTACCCAGTGATATTTTAGGAGCTACATGGCAAACTGAAAACATTGGCAAAGTAAACTTTATTGGAATGAGGTTGCTAATTTACAATGTAATGTTTCTTAAAATACTCTGGTTTCTTGTTTATCTGGTTGCCTATTAAAGTATAGTCAAACAGGCTGCTTGCGAATAATTCACTTTAAATTATTCAAATGTGATAGCATCATACATTCTAAGATGGAACTAATTACAAGAATGGACTGGAGTCTTTTATAATCTGGAATATTGTTTTTTAATCTAATTCTGCTTCTGAGATAATTACTCAGAATCAATCACTGTCAGGATTATAGCAATAATCAGATTGGAGTTAGAAGCTGTTGATAATATCTCAGAGTCCAATTTCTCCCCATGATAAGGAGATCAAATCAATTCAGCAACTGAGAATTACGTTAGGATTATTCTAAATATAGTTTGTATGCATCATTTTACATTTTTTGATCCTGGCTTTATGTTCACTTTATGTGGAATAAATATGTCCACATGAAACTTTACATGGTATTTTAAAAATCAATCCAATGATTCTCAATTTATCCGAACAGTGGCTTTAATTGCAAGAATTATAGTTTTCTTTCATTTCTATTACTGGTTTGTGACTCAAAAGGAAGACAACAAAAGGGGTCCTGAACGCTTCTTTTTGAGTCCTGAAAGAACACTAAGAAAGAAATTTGTCTGTTAAACCAATTTAAGTATGTCCATATATTTGATAATCCACTGTTACTAAAGCTATAACACCTATGTATTTAGTTCTTTTCATTTTAAAAATGCACTGACTATTTTGTCTTAAAATGATATAAAAATATTCTATTTGGCTTTGAATATACACAAAAGGGAAGATTTGGACTGTATTTTCCAGTAAGATTAACAATTTAAGTATATATTTGGAAGTAGTCCAAGCTTTTCAGGGGGAAAATAATTAAACTTAGTAAATAGGATTGTATTAATGACATCACCTTACTGAAATTAGGCTGCAAAATAAGTTTCTTTTTTTTCCCCTACTTCATTGGTAATTACTTGCACTTGTTTACTGGATTCAGAAGTTATTTCTTGAGCCTTTTTATGCATTCTTTCAATGATTTTATATCTCCCATTGCCTTATTCTTATACAAGAAATGTGTTAGAAATTCACTGTTGCATTATATGTGGTCTTAAAAAGTCAAAGATATGTGGCCAAATGCAAATCTTCCTGAATTCCTGAATATTGCTGGTTTATTTTTTTGTCCAAAGACATTATTTTGCTAACCTTTACATAAGTGAACCGTTTTGCTCTGTGTTGTCTCCTCAGCAGAAGTAGCGTTGTGTTTTCTTTCCATGTTGGAAAGAGGAGATAAAAAAAGGACGGGGGAAAAAGGAAAAACAAAATTAAACAAAAAAAATACAGAGATGTTCCAAGAAAGAGACTAGAAGTAAAATATGTAGTAGCAGAGAAGCAGCTGATACACGTGAATCAGAAAGACTAATTCTAGTAAAATGCAAAAGGATATCTATCTGTTCAGTATATAAGCACAAGAACTTGTGTTATGTCAATATTCACAACCCTCTACACAGTTGCTAGTAAGGTGTGGTAACCCCATTATGCACTTTAAAATCTTCTTGGGCATTTATGAATTTAAATACTTGGAAATCCTATTTAATTTCTTAATGTACTTCTGAAAATTTTATCTTTCAATTATTTCTGTGAAATCATGGAAAACTGCAAAATACTTTGGACCATATGCCAGCCCTACTTTTTCTAGAAAATTCTGCTGACTGATTTTCATCTGCACAGTATAGTTTTAAATCTGAATTTTAACATTTTTACATAAATCATTTTATCAGCATAATTAAAAACATAAATTCTCTTGATCAAAATAAAGCATCTTATTTCTTTCAAATAAAATAACTGATTCACCCCAAAATGACCGCTACCATTTTTATTGTACAGAAAAAATGTTGCACACTTGATAATACCTACCTTTCACTTCCCCCAGACACACCAGCAAAAAATATATATGTAGACTTATGTAAATGAAGATATAAATATTGCTACTACTATTATTATTATTAGCCTACCTTTAATTTATTTTTATAAGATTCTGGAGTTATACCCATACCACTCTATGCCATTCTTACACTGCTAAGGAACATTAAAGTGGAAATAAATTACATTACATTCACCTCATTTTGATGCTACATTATATGGGCAGAGACACGTAAAGGGAAAATAGGGCTTCAATATAAAGAGATTTGGACTTTTAATATCTACCTAGTTATAAAACCTAGACCTATTTGAAAGTCTGAGATGATGGAAAGTGAGATGATAGAATAACTTAGACAAAAGTTGTTAGACTTTAAGCTTTCTAGCTTGTCTTCTGGCATTCATTAATTATTAGATCATATCACATTTATGAGAGAAATTTCATATCCCATATAAAACCATTACACATCTTTTCTCAAGGCAAGTAGGCTATCACAGACAGAAGGCTGAATGAATACACAAATGGCAGAAAAGTTCTTAGTATTCTTTTAGAAAGTATGTTTCTAAAAATGGCAAGTGTAAAACCTCCAGAATTAAGTGGGAAAATAACGTGAGACTGAAAGCCAGTATTTATGTTATGGACAATACTCAAACTGCATAAAAGGAAGTATCTTTCACTTCATTAATTATTTATTTGATGGCTACTGCAAGCCACATGCAAATAAAACTCCTCTCTGAAATCAACAAGAGTTTTTTTTGTAGACCTCAAGAAACAAACAAGAAGCTTTGATTTTTTTCATGTCCTTTTTTTCAAAATTGGAAATACTCGTTTTTCTCCTCCAATTTATATGGAAACAAGGATTGCTGGTAAAAAATCCCCTAATGCCTACAATTTACTTCTGAGGCAGGCTATAACCTCTGGGTCTCAGTGTCACATCTTTGGGGCTGGCACGGAACTCGGGAATGAGTCAAGGAGAACCACGAGCCCAAGGCACTGGTACTGCTGCTTCACTGCAGCAGGGATTCTGAAGTGCCATAGCTCTGGCAGCTAGTCAAACAATTCTTTCAAAAAGAGTTGTGAGTGTTTCTTTTTAAAGAAAAGGCCACGTTGTGATTTTCTGGACCCAGAAATTAGACTTCAGGAAGATTACTCTGACGTATGAGTTATTTGGATGGGAGTTTAAAGTCTCAAAAATTATGCAGATTGAACATCAAGTCAACAGCACACAATGCAGGTGAGTGGTTAGTAACACTGGGGGAGCATGGGACAGAGCAATATATTCCTTTCACCCTGTAGTACCAGTTACCACCCAGTTACCAGTTACCACCCAGTTACGCTACTGGACCCACTGAAGGTATAGGCTATCAGAAGTCACTGGAACACAGAAATTTTTGATGACACCGTCACAATGCATTGTAACACCCAGTTTCACATGCTTTTTTTAGGCGTAAAGTGATGCCTTAACTCATAACCACATTGTCTTGACCTGCACACCTTCCCCCATCAACAGCACCGGGGAGCCTTCAGCAGGCCATGTGCAGCCCAGTGGTGTGTCTGCATCTGGCCTGCAGGTCTAAGCCCTGACCCAACCTGCATTTATCTCCTGGAGTAGAACCACATTCCCTGCAGAGTACAACTACCTGGGTAGCTGGCAATCACCTCCAGATGACTGGGATCTCCCCGAGTCTCCTATAGAGCAGCATCCTACCATGAGGCTCTTTGTGCTTTCTTATACTCCCTCCTCACTGGCCTCTGGCAAAACAGAAAATTGAAGGAGGGCAAAGAACAATCAGAACCTGGTTTAACCATGTCCTGCTTTAATCAGAGCCTGGTTTAACCTCCTGTCCCAGGAGGTTCACCTGGGAAGGCAGAGAGGCAACAGTACTGCTTGGCTCAGCGGGTCTAATTGCCTGCTCCAGGGAATAATGCTGAAAGAGTAAGACAAAAGCTACTAAATTCCCCCGTGCAAACTTTGAGTGTCATCATCTTGGGCCTTAATTCTCAGAAAATCAACATTGCTACCGAGCACAACCAGAAGTTCGTCATATACTTAAAGCAACAGCATCCAAAATGCCAGTTTCCAAGTTAAAATATGTTTCCGCGTTCTTTTTTTAAAACGTGGCACTCCAGCTATTTTTTATATCTCGGGTGACACTGGAGAGGTTTTATATCAGTTCAAGTGAAATAAACAACTCTCTGATGACACTGTAGGTTTGAAATATAGCTTTACCCTATTAAGTCAGAGTGAAGCTGGAGCTATATCCAAACTAGGAGCATTTTGAAGATAACAGGGTGAGATATATCAAATATGTATACAGGTATATATTCTGAGAATTTACCAAGTAGATATTAATGAGGCATACATTCCTCCTCTCTTTGCCTTTAAAAATGTTATGTATGCCCTCCAAGTTACAGTAAACACTGTAGTTATCTAACTATGATGACTATTACCCCACAAATCATTGCCCAGGGCCCAGTTTCTGCAGCGGGTAGCACTTAATCAGGCAGCTGCTTTTGCTGACATCACATGTTGCCCATAATGTGTGGGGTTACACATGGCTAAATCCAAATGACAAAGACAGGAGGGAAAGAACTGGCTCCACAGTCACTCTTCCCTTAGAGCATTCATTTACTACTTCAGTAGCAGAGCAGGTCAAACAGAATTTCTCATAAACAAATTGGCCTCCACAAATTGGAATTAAAAAAAAATAAATAGAAAGGCAAATTTTTCCTCCTACAAATACTCCAAAATAAATTCTGCCTTAGTAAGGCTCCAAAATTGTCTTTGAGTTCACCCTTTTCATTTTCTGCTATACCATAGTCGATGTTGGAAAAGAATTCACAGTAGAAGGCTCATGTAATAAACCAATATAATTACTCCAGCCACATAAAAAAAAAAAAAAAAAAAATATTTTCTGGAAAAAAAAAAGGGCAATGAAATTGATGCCCAGGTGTTGATTTTATTGAATGCATGAACCTTTTCTGTAAATTCTGTAGAATTGTTCCAGTAGAGGACTTTCTACAAGTTAAAAAAACAATCCCCTGGAAACAAAAGTACAACTTGCTGTGCAACTATTCTTAATCCAAAGTGAGGGTTGCATTTCAAATCCTGGTGATATGCTTTTAATTCATTGCAGGTTAAAACGGGAATAATTCCTTAGAACTGGCAAGTTAAAAATGTGGAACCTAACAGCAGTGCCTTTTACATATATTTGTATTTGTTTTTCTGTAAAAATAACCACAGGTAATTCTCTCAACGCTGGGGCACTGGATGGCTGGAGTGTGTAAAGGAACTTTGCAACAGGCCAGCACTGCACAGGCAGCCCAGTGCACAAGGCAATGCACCCCGAAGGCAAAATTCAGAAGAACCTGCAAGTTTACACGGCCAAGATGTGTTTTCACACTGACACATCTCAGTGAAATATTCTGAGATAATTATTAACTTGAACACAGGATCGTTGCTCATGGGCCCAGGCTGGCTGCTGTTTTTTGTTTGTTTTTTTTTTTCCCAAGCAAGGGTGTCTCTGCTTTTCACTCATCAGAATTCTTTTTCCGAGGTCTGCATGGTCATGGTGTAGATACATCCTCTGCCAATTAGTTTTTCTTTGATTTTGGATACCTGAGTGGTTGCTACCCAGGAATTCAAAAGCCAGTCAGACTTGGCAATCTGCACATCTGTGATTGACACTTTCTCACTTTAATCTTCTGCATGTAGGAATGAAACCAACTTTTAAAAGACACGGTAGGCTCTGAGTGCAGTAGACCATCTGTGTGAGCCACGAGAGCTGCCAACAACAGAGTACCCCTCCTGTGCTCTGCTTTTTAAATAGGCTCCTTGGGGAATAGCAGCTGAGATTCACAGCGTCTCAAAGCAATCTGAGAATCAAGGAAATGGGATGCCCAATGGTGTGATGGCAAATCCCTCAGGCTTTGGTGTTAGGTAGGGTGGAGATGCTGATGATGGTGACAGAACGCTAATGAGGACAATGATGCTGTAGGCTGGGTAAGTTACCTAGAATTCCTTAATTAGAGGTGTCCAAAGCATATAACTAGCTTGTCTTGTCTAATTTACTTTCTGATAGCTCATATGTGGGTATTTACTTTATCCTTCTAAGACTTTTTGTCCCTAACCTTACCTAGGCTCTTGAAAACCCATGTTAACTCTAATCTTAGCTGGAAATCATTTCATGTCCCTGTGTTCTACCAGCTTGGCCTTTCCTTCTCACAACAAAAATCTACATAACATTTGCAGGCTAAACTAAAATGTCTTTCACCTTTTAGTTATTTTGTGAAATGGAAAACTCTTCTTTTTAAACAAAATATTCTTTGGAATTCATGGATCTCTGAGACTGAGCAAACACGTGATGCTTCTGTAACATATCCCATGTTAACGTAAAACTGAGAGAAATCCAGGAGTTCTGACAGATTTTTACTGAGACAACAGAAAACCCAAATTTAAACTAATAGATGTTATTCTAAGTATATCAAAGCCAAATATAATCTTTGTATGGACCCCTGCAAAGCAAAACTGCCAAGCTGCACATCATTTCAAGGTAATAGTTTGCTGTAAAGCCAACCACAATTAATAGTTTCAGATTTCCAAACCCCATATTACCATATGTTCAAAGATAAATTTATGGTCTCCAAATAGCTTTACACTTTCAAAGAACATGGAAACATATTTTCTGCTAAGTAATGGCAGATTTACCAGATGAAAGAAAATGCCGTATTCTGAGGGGCAGAAGAAGGAATCAAGAAGACCCAGCAAAGAAGACTATAGAACCCCTCTGTAGTTCCATATGTATTTTTTTGTCAAAGATACTCCAGATCTCAGTGTCACTGTGGTACTATTAGAAAAAATCCCAGTAAAAAGGTAAAAAGACAAGGTTCCTTCTATTAGCAAACACTCTCCTGATTCTTAATGCAAGAACGATGAGCAATATTCTGGATATTGTTCTACCATTTTCCAGTCAGAGGCTGCTTTCTTTATTGACAGGGTATAGCCTTGCATATTGTTACAAGGGCTTTTGTCATGATTAAGATTTGTGTAAAAGCCTTTTATTTAGCACTGTCAGCTCTAATAAGGAAAGTGACTGATCAGCGTGTCTGACAGAAGGCTCTTCTTCGAAATTGCATTGTGCCAAAGTGTCAGGTTCAAACGCTGTGACAACCCTTTCCCTTATGCACTGAATTCCAAATAAGGACTCACCATGATTAGGCAAGTGTAGTCAAACTTGTATGATTAAGCAGAAATGTTAAACTTATATTGCTTTCACATTCCAAGTACATGTCCAGGAAGATACCATGATACAAATTAAGGTCCCACACCTGGAATAAGTTCAGCAAAGGTGAACTTCTCTGATTTCAATTATGTCCTCGTGAATCCTCTGATCACAATTCATTTCTCGATCAGTAGTTTAACAGACCACTATTGTTTCTTCTTCTTTGTTGCTGTGGACAATTTTATTCTTAGGTAAGGTACTATGTTTGCTCCCTTCCCTCTTTGGTTGTCCTCTAGAAAACATTAATCATGGCTGAATATCTAAAAATATTGACCTTCCATTTATGCAGTCTTTTATTTGCATATTGTTAAAGTATATCTATCGTGTTAAAAAGTGCAAACTTTACCAAACAATCAGAATACAAATCATCTTATGTCTGATTTTCAGCAGCAGGACTTTTAGATGCTAATATTCAACATTTGGATACACAAAACCTGAATGTTACTCCCATATTACTTACATTTGTCCTGATGGTTATATGTCAACATGCTTTGGATCTGTCAAGGTGTAGGACTAGAAATGACTCCTCAATGGCACCCACAACCTCGGTATTCCTAATCTATCTCCCCTAATGTATAAATATACCTAAGTATCTTGTTCATTGCATGACCATCTCAACTTTGTCCAATATAGCTTACTTATCATGCTACCTTTTTAATATTTTGGTTTTTAAACCCTTTTTTGGGGTTTTTTTTGTTAAAGTAACTAGTATATTGGTGGAATAAAAGCATTTTCAGAGAAACAAGACTAATGAAACAAAGCCACACACACAAAAAAAATGAGTGTTTTTTACATCATAATTGATCCTGGCGTATTACAAGTACCTTCCATGAATTCACCAGCTTCATCAAGTTTGGAAGCAATTTAAATTCCTCCATTGCTATGTAAGCCTTTCCAAATCTTCCTTTGTTGATTGGAAAACTATTTCAAATTTCTAGTTTAAATTTATACATTTGTATCTATTTAATTTTCTGTAAGTACTATCCTTCAGTATTATGCCTTTGCATTTATTTCCTGAATGTATTTCTGAAAAATAATCTTACCCGTCTCAACTTTTATTTTACTAGGCTGAACAAAGCAATTCCCTTTAATCTCTTTATATACGATAAGTCCTCCATTTCCCCTAGTTATACAAGTAGTCCTCCTTTGCTCCTGTTCCAGCCTCAGAGGATTTTGTTAGCTTGTTTTAAACACAGATTACTTAACACAGTATTACTGTATTCTGTGTCCCTACTAATAGCCTTGTAGAGCAGCTACACAGTGGTTGGAATAATATTTCTCCTGAAAATATCTCATATTATATACTGCAAAACTCCCACCTTTTGCCATGGCTGATGTTAAATCCTTGTCTTCTCATTTAGGTTTGTTCTTCCGTCACATTACACTGATGAACTACTTTTGCTTAAAACAAATGTTGTTCTGTCCATTCCAACATACATGGTCTTGTACTTGACCTGATCTACCTCATTCTATCACTCCATCACTTGAAGTTCTACCATATGATAGTATGGTAATTTCCCCAAATTGGTAGTAAAGCTTGGATTGGTATCACCTCTACTTTTCTACATTACCAAGCTCATGACTGAAAATATTAAAAAGAGTTTAAAAAAAAAAATAAACAAGAATACCCAAAGAAAATAACAAATTATGAAACCCCTTTCTTTCCTTTTAGTATCAATGAATTATCATCTCTCTCTTAGCCAGCTTTTTTGTTCACCATACGATAAACTTCGTGCATCCCATTATCTCCACTTCAGTGATTACTTGTGGGCATTAAATCAAATGTTTTTTCTTCAACATAGCTATACAAAGTTCATGAATTTACCATTTTTCAAAGAAAACCATTATATTAACAGGCATTAGGTTGTTTTGATAGCAATTACCTTAGATAAAAACCATTGAATATTTTAGTTTACTTTCCATTTATGCCTGCATCCTCTTCATAAATCACTGGCTTATACTTTCTTTAGCCTTATACACATCCTTGGTATTTGGAATGTGTCGTATAGGCCGCATCTCCTATCTTTTTATTTATGTTGTTGAAAGACGTCTTAATATTATTTTTATTTTTATTTACAAGGTAAATAATTCCTCAGCTTTTAGCTATTTCCACCCTATTCTTTAGTTCCATTAATTTCAAGAATGAACTCCTTTGTTCATCATTTTTTCCCACTGTTTGGCTGTACCCTTCTTCTGAATGCCTGTGTGAGTTGTTTATTCTTTACTCATTATTTACCCTTTGTCAGCTTATTGTCTTCTGTCTGAGATATAAACTCAAGAAAATTATTGTGTTTATGTAAAGTAAAGCAAAGCAAAGCAAATTGTTGGTGTCCTGCATGTTCAAATTCTTTGGGTCTTCTCTTCAGTAAATCCCATAAAACTTTTCTTCCGTCTCTCAGGCTTTGTTCTTTCCCACACATTTACTTTTCCATAGTTTACATTTTAAGAAGTACTGTAGCAACCCAGGATTGCTCATGTCCAGCCTTTATTCCATGATCAGTTCTCCATAAGCTCCATGCCCTTATTAATTTTAAAAAACTAAATAACTAAATTTTAAAAATTTTGAGCCTTAGTAATAATTTTCTAGAAGAATTTGCTACCTGTCTCCACCAAGGATATGATCCTATGACAGGAAGAAAGAACTGGAAAGGACAAGATGGTAGGGGGGAAACAAGTGTAAAAGATTTAGAAAAGTGGAGAGGATACAATGAAGGATACAAAGAAGAAGAATTCAGGCTAATACAATGAGATGGGGACTAAATAACATAAAACATAAATTCTCTAGGCAGAAAGAAACCTAGACATTCAAGACAGGAGTGATAGTGGAAAGCAATTTAGACAACAGTATGAAATACAGCAGCAAAAGCAAGCCAATGCAATTTCAGTCTGTCTGTGCATTGATGCCATGACACAGCGCAGCACTCGATCATCTGGAAAAAGGAAAAGTAACTCGAGAATTTAAGGATGTTTGTTCTGTGCACCTTATACAAGGAAAAGTGGTTGTATCTTATACTACAGCCACCATAGCATCTCCTTCCTAACTGGTTCTGGAAAATGGCTGGGTCATGCTTCCTTCAGTTGTCTAGATGCTGACTTTGTTGAAACACTATTTTTAGATGCACAATATGGATTCCAGGCTGGCTGCAGTATTCACAACCAGGGAAACTGAAGAAAAGTGTAGTCCTGGGTTCAATCCTCACTAACCTTTCTGTTTGCATTGTTAGAACACTAAAACATCTCATGAGCACTTCTGGCCCCAAGCCTTTGAATTCAACCCAGGACAGCATTGTCTACCTCAGACCTACAGACAGGGTGAATACTTTAACACTAGATCAATCCAGTCCAGCCCTGCCATACAAAAGTCAGCTTAATTTCAGTATGTTCAGATTAGTCCTCCTCCTCATTTCCTAGGATTGCATTGTTGCTACCTGTGCTGACCTCTGAAAACCAGGATTTCTCCAGTTGTCACCTGGACTGATCAGGCAGTAAAAGGTAAGCACAGCTTCTGCAGAGTTTTAAAGTCTTTTTTCTTATCGTGTAGCAGAAAGTTAGTCTTTTTGGTGTGCACGAGGCAATGAGGTTTAAGGCTTTACTGTTTACTGAAAAGAGCTGACAGCGCTGAACGCAGAGTCACTAGAATTCCCTAAGAAAGCCATGTAATGTTGTGTAACCCCCCAAAATCCTCCTCTCAGCCTCTCCTCTCTTTTCCATCTTCCTCTGAACGACCATCCCTCTTCTGCTGAGGGCAGAATCTCCGGGCAGTTTGTTGGCTGAACCCCCGAAGACAGCAAACCCCGAGTGACTTTGTAGAGGAGCACTAATACCATTTATCAGCTGTTTGTAAATCTCTCTGTAAATACCTGCCACTGGCTTCCCTCCATGTGCTCCTTGTCTCAAGGAGACCCATGCCTGCAAGGCCATTTCGGCAGGGAAATGCCTAGAGCTCTGCTCCAAGTTGTAAATGCAACGTCAACACGTCCCAGAGTAGCAAAGAGAGAGACACCACCCTTCCCCAACCACGGCCACACCGAACCCTTCTCAGCAAGGTTTCACTGCGGACCATGCCAGGCATGAAGTCTTCTATGAAAATACATGTGAAAAAATCGCAATTTGGCCGGCAAACTTTTATGATAAGAGATAGCATACACAGAAGGCAGGAAAAATATATATCTAGCATCAACATACAGTTCAGAGAAATGCTTTGGGTTTCATCATTTAATGGGTTCAACTGGCCATTCTTGAGATCTGAAGAAGGTATTTTGGGTTTGATTTGAATTCTGGGAGAATGAGAATGGAGATTTTAGTAATAGGGATATAGGACATATCTATGTGTTGGTCCTTACCTGCAAATCTTAAAACAATTCCTGGACACACATATTTTTATTTCTGGAATGGAGGTCTTCTCTATCAATCGTCTGCCTATGACTTCAGTGTAGCTAAGGCACCATATTTCTCTGTTCTAGATCTCCCTCCCCTATCATTTTGTCACCAGCAAATTTTAGTCATTTTGCAAAACGTATTTTATTTCAATAACTCTGTTCTTCCAACTATGCTCTACCTGCTCGCTTTCCAGATCAGTCTTGAGTGGGATCTCCTGTGAATTCTAATCACTGAAATCATATTCATATCTACACACAAACTCTGCTTCTAAATTTATATAAAACTTAGGCCCACCTTTTTTAAGGATTAATTTTCAACTGCTGTACTATAATCTATAGATGTTTGAGTTCACATATTACTGAAGGATTTGATAGACAGAGAGATACAAAGGTTTAGTAACTTAAATCATCATCTGACCTATACTTGGGTTTTGATTCCCACATCAACTATGTCTATAATCTTTAAAGCAAACATGGATTACAGCAAGCTCGAATGAAAATTGATATTATAGTGTATATTGTCAGCGGAACTATTCCACCAGCTCATTGGATTTTCAAGAAGCCTGGCAGCATTAAAGGCATCCCTTGTTTGTCCTGATCTAAAGTCAACAGAATTTTTCCTTAGAAATAAATATTTATAGCCATTTGTCTAAGTGAAATCATAAACTAAGTAAAGTAATAAACTAAGTTTTATTGCCCTGTGCTTTGAATCAACTCCATTTATTATACAACAAGTAGTTTTCATGAAGGTGGTTGTTTTACATTAATCTCTAGACAACGTAGTGTTTATCCTGCTAGGAAAATAAGTATTACTAGAAAAAGTAATCCTTGTGTTCCTTTTCTTCCTGCACATTGCCATGTGAATTTAGGTACAGATTGTATTTTATCTTCTGTATCTAAGATGGAAACAAAAAACATTTTCCTGCCTGATCTTTAGGGTTGCAAAACTGAATCAATTAAGGCTTCAGCAAAATCTGAGATCTTAATATAAAGCATATCTTTGATGGGCACATAAAAGTGTAAGTATTTTAAAGTACATTTCCTACAGCGAATGCGATGAAAGAGCGATTATACTCCCTTCCTAATGATACAGAGGCAAGAGTCAGAACCTTGTACTGTTTTTGCTGCCAAACATGAATGTTAAATTAATACCTAATTATTTAGAATGGCTTGAAAGTATTAGACTTTCCCACCACCGTGGAACTTGATGTCTTGGTGATGAACTTGATGATGGAACTTGATGCACAACCTTACTGAAGCTCTGAAGGTTAAAATGTACTGGTCTGCAGTTTTCCTTATTTACAAAGAATATTTCAAGTCAACCCAAAGAAACCCAGTGAAAAAAAAAACAACTTACTACTCTTTTTAAGATCAATTCTGCTACAAAAGAGGTAATGTCATTGATTCCAGCTAGTAGAAATGCCAGAAATAATGTGTACAGTAGGGGGTTCTGAATCCAATTCTTTGGTTCCTAGACTATTCAGCACCAAAAGAGATTATTCTGGAGAGAACATAGTGAGTCACATAAAATACATTCAACTGTAAGCAATGTAATGATTAGAGTAAAAAGAACACAATCTATTGCTTTTTAAATGTATTTTATAGTAAAGTTTGCAAAGTCACTAAATTCTCCTCTGTGATTTTTAAAATTTATTTATTTGTAAAGGCTTAAAAGTATTTAGAGATTTAAAAATAAATAAATATTGGTTTCAAATGTACTTTCCCTCTCCTATAACTATTAGGTGATGATTTTTTTCCATTCTTAAATCAGAGGTTATATCTGTAGAAGTCACCCACAATTAAAGCTCCGTCATTTTACCATCCATTTAAGACCTATTTACTGTTTTCAGGGCCTATGTATTTTTAATATTCCAGTAGTGAAGCAACATATTACCTTAATTAAAATAAGACACATTAATTTATGAATCTCTGATTGGAATTTGACAAATAGTGATTAAGGTGTAATAGAAAGATGCAATCATAGCTACCAGGAATTCAGCAGTTGTCTCACAGTGAGCATCTCTTGACCTTACAACTCATTTACTCTTCGGCTTGGCCTGGTAATCTCCAGAAGGAAATGATGTGGAACACATGAGGATTCAGGTCAGAACCTTGTTAGAATCAGTGTGAAAGAGCAAAAGATTATTAGGACTCTCAATAAATTATAGCAGAAAATGATTTCAAGGGAAAATTATGCTAGGATGCAAAAGGAGCAAGCATAAAAATCATTAAATAATATGCCTTTCCATTGAAACCATACCAAGCCTGATATATATTGACACCACTTAAAATGCCTACTTAGGAAAAGACTAATTTTCTATGACATATTTTAAGTGTTTCTCTTTCCAAAAACTTCTTGCTATTTGTTATAACAGATGTCAAGATATACATACATAGTTCTATTCTGTGTAGTTTATATCTATTTGTTCCAATTCTTATATTGATGAAGTCTTGCAGTAATGATATGCAAGAATAGCTGGACAGTAAACAGTCAGGTTTGTTTATTTACAAACACTTAAATTCTCTCTCAACACACCACAAACCCCCCCTCATTCCCACATTCTTTCGCAGGTTGCTGTTGGGTGCCTTTGCCTTCTGTATATTCACTATTTGGGAGCGGTTAAATGCTGTTTAACATCATCTTATTGTTATTTTCCTACTGCTTATCTTTTGCAATGAATCCAGCCCTTCCCTAAACACTCTCACTTTGAGGAGAACCATCACATCACATCACTTCTGTTTTACACATTCCAAGTCTCTGACCTCCTCATTTCCCCCCCCCAGCTTTCCCACAACCTCTCTACTAGATGAAGCCTCTTCTACCTATATTTGCTGTAAATCAATATGGTTCACCAGGCTCTTCCTGTGGTTACTGACCAGTGACTGCACAACCTCTTCAACACCAAGATCTTAATCCTTCCTGAGGGACTGAAAATCCAGTAAAACTTTCAACTGGTGATTACGCTTTAGTTTGTTAATTGCTAAATGTGGATTTTCAGTGGCCCTTTGGCTTCGTCATGTTCCTAAAGACTAGGAAAGTAGCTGTCCTATTCAACACCAACAGAGAAGGTATCTCCAGCAGAAAGCGTCCCTTTTGCTTCCAAGACATTTTCAGGTGAAAGCTGAAGGTTTATAAAAACAGCATGCACATTTATTCACATAAATAAACGCAAACATAGGGGAAGTGATCACCAGTAATCATAGAATCATAGAATCATCTGGGCCGGAACGGACCTTCAAAGGTCATATAGTCTGACCCCACTGCAGTCACAGGGACACCCCCAACTAGACCAGGTTGCCCAGGGACTCGTCGAGCCTCCCCTTGAATGTCTCCAGGGAAGGGGCCTCAACCACCTCCCTGGGCAACCATGTCAACACCTGGAAACATGTCAACACTTGGAAATGTCAACATCACATCAACAACGGGAAAAATCAGTCACGTAAAAGACAAGGTTTCCATAAAATGAAGCAAAAAAAAAAAAATAGTAAGCAATGTGGAAAAATACTTCAGGGTGGTCACAACAGTAGAGTTCATCATAAAAGCACGTTCTCTCAGCCAGTAGTAAGCATGCTGAGATTCACTATTGCTACCAAGTACTTAACAGAGCAAGAAGGAAGAGAAATTTTCAACTGGTGAGAGCCAGGCCTTTGTAATACATACTTTCAGAAGGATAAGTTAGTAGATGCTGTTCTTACGTGTCTAGTGACACACACACACCACCTTGTTAAGGCAGTCAAATGCTTGCATCGATGTCTTTTGCACTTGGTGCAATCCTTAAAAATAGTCTCTTGACATCGTAACTACCATTAAGAGGTTTTGCCAAATTCCATGCCGTTGTGCAGGAAACCACCAGATGGCGACTGGAAATGCAGCTCTTCATCATTTCCTGAGATTGTATAATGCTCCGTTCATCTGTCTTCAGACCCAGCTTCCTGGTGGCCTCAAAGGGCAGACAACTTGGAGTCGATGAAAGGAAAGCATTTATCACCTTCTGCGGTTCACACCTGCTCGCTAGCCAAAATTGTAAAACAGCTGCAAGCGACTTAAACGCGCATAGATCTGTTCATAATGTCCTACTCTGCTATGAATTTATTCTAGAGATTCTCCTTTGCCCCCAGCCTAGCAACACGTACGGCCTCTGAATGTTACGAAGAGATAAATCTGCTGTTTCACTCTTGAAATTCTAGGGCCCCTATCAGCACACTGTCTGGGAGCAAGGCGTATTAAAACAGGCAACCGGGGCCCGAATGATATGAGAGATAAAGTACATTTGGAGCAGAAGAAAATCAAAGCAATAAATGGAAAAAAGGCTCATGAAAGAAGTGAGAAAGTTCTTCTACTGCTATAATAATGTACATATTTATTACTCTGTCTCAGTCTTGCTTTAGTCACAAAACAATAGTTGTGTATCAAATGAGTGAGAGTCTTCTTGTAGCTGGTGTGTCAGCTTAACTGGTTTTATGAGTTTCTTTGTTACATCTGCTTCATTAATTTGTTTTATATGACCTGTGAAACTGCTGGGAACATATTTTGCTGCTAAACAAGTTATGTGGACAGTTATTATAAGTGGATATTCAGTCTGTGGTTGCCTCCTCGTGTGCATGTTATAATCCACTTTTTCAGATACCACAGCTAATTACAAAATGCCCACAGTTCTTGAATCCTCTAGTTTTACTGGCTTCTATGGCTACTGGCCCTTCACATTTGCTCGTGTTGCAGTGAGCTCTCTGAGCCTTGCGCAAAAGAACGTGCTTGCCATACTTGTATTGTGTACATGGAGTGTTTGGAGAAGGTCTGAACAACCAGTCAGAAGACCAAATGAACACTTACGACCAATCTTTTCATGCTGTCCAGTGCCATGACCAGCTGTTCTTTATCTTGCTCCTTTCTACAATTTCCTCCTCTTATCTGGGCTTCCTGTGGACTATCGTCCCTGCACTACCAGCCTTGAGGAATCTTCTTTTGATAGTTTCCTCCTGAGGAGGAACTACCACGCATTTTGAAATAAAATGGGGCTTGTGTTTTGTGGGTTGTGGTTCTTTAGTTTGGAGAAGAGTGGTTGTTTTGGGGTTTTTTATTAATCGGATAATTCCTTATATTCTGAATTTATTTACCAAGTAGGAATTGTCCCCAACTACCTCTTGATTAAAATCACAGTGTCTACATAAAACTCAGTGAAATAAACCAAACGTATTTCATAACTATATTTTTTAAGTTCCAACCTGATTAATTTGATATGTCCAAGAATATTCTTTATTTATCACCTTAAGAATTTTGCTGTAAAAATAAAGTCATCAAAATGTATATCAAAAGCATACAAATAATCATATTCTCTAGGGATCTTGTTCAAAAGCGTATTATGTGTAAATGTTCTGCCAATAAGATTTCACTTACTATAGGGTTTAGTTCATATATCAAGTAGAAAGATGGGTGAAAATATTTTTTCTGCATCATCTATTTCCTTCAAAACAAGAGCATATTCCAACTTACATGTCTTTAATAAAGATGAATTGTGACTGAAAAGTAAAACAAGAAGCATTAGAAATAAAATTTGGATGTGTTTTTCTCAGCTTGTTCACCAATAAAACCAAAGACCTACCAAAAATTCCATTTGAATGTGGCCCTTTATTATCTACTCACCCAACTTTCAGCTGAATTACTAACTCTGAAAACCTGTTTGTTTTCTTGTTGAGGGGATTGTAATCAACAGTGATAGCTTGAAAGGAACAGGTTGGAAATTTTTCAACATCCCTTCTTCTGGGAGAAAAAGCTATTTCTCCAACATAAAAACTTTTTCAATGAGCATAGTAGGAATTCAATTTGCATTGGAAAGAATCTTTAGGCACACTCTGGATTTTTTGTCACAACAGAAGAAAAGGTACGTCGCCCAGAGTAGTCATAGCTCTGCAGTTGTGCAGTTACATGCTACAAGGGTCCTTAGTTTAAGGTCCTCCTTTGCCTGATTCAGACAAGGACATTTTTTACCTCCCAACCAAGAATGGTTGTGGAAGGAGGATCTATCATACCCTTTCTTTAGTACTGTGACACTCTGTATAAATAATCCATAGGGCCAGCTACTTAAAGGCTGACCCAGTGTTCATTGTATTCCCTTGAGAAGCAAGAAACAGAGATCCAAGGCCCTACTGTGGTAAATATTTAATCAGTTACCTGGTGTGAAACAGCTCCAATAAGACAGCTTGGAAAAAGACACTACATTCTGGGAGCTGCTGAACATATCTAGTGGGCTGGAAAGCCCTTGCTTGTCTTGCTCCATCTATAGCTATATTCCAAAGGAAGAAAACCATGATATTAGAGAGCTTTCTGTTCTAGCACGCTGCTTGGATCAGTCTAAAGGCTAGAAAAGTTCTTATGGGAAATGAGGGGGAAAGTTTTAGCTAGAACTATTTATTGATGACAGTGATGGATTTTTCACCAATGGCTGTTTTTTAAATCAAGATGTGGTCCAGGCTCAAGCAGTTATTGTTCAGGGAAATCTCATGGCCAGGCCTGTCAGGAGGGCTGGTGATTACAGCAATTTCTTTGGGCTCTGTAAGCTCAGAATTTATGAAGACAACACAATTCAAAAAGGCAAGTCAGCAGAGAAGGACAATGAAGTATTTGTTTTTAGCTTTGTGTGAGTGACCTACTGAGTTCCTTACAGCATTATACTATGGTCTGAACAAGCCACAGAGAAAATATTCAGACAGTAGACAAAGTTCCCTCAAATTTGAGGACGAACGTGCTGGCCTGAAAAATCGTATGAGATTATGGATGGAATGGGATCCTGTGAGTCCTCACTAACCCAAAAGAGAAGGCAGAAATCGGTTCTTTTCTTGAGCCAGCAGTGTGCCCAGGTGGCCAAGAAGGCCAACAGCATCCTGGCTTGTATCAGGAACAGCGTGGCGAGTAG
>JAOTQQ010000012.1:25678369-25696707 GCA_026546715.1 Gallinago undulata | reverse complement strand
TTGTGGTTGGACTCGATGATCTCTGAGGTCCCTTCCAACCACCACAATTCTGTGATTCTGTGATTCTGTGATTCTTCCAATGCTGTTTGTTATTTAGATAGTCACAGCTGTGATGGCAAAGTACTACTCCTCTGTGAAGTTCTCATAACCTGAGTATTCTTCTTGTATTGAATTGCCTTTGAGACACCAGAATCACTAGTATTTCAACCAGATTTCATAGTAGTGAGGATCAGAGGGCATGAAATTCTTACTCTAGATGTCTACCATCTGGCCTGTCTGCAGGAGACTTACTGTCTGGACTCCATTATAGTCCTGAAGAGCTAATCAATACAGTTAATGGAGTTTAAAGAACAATTCATCTGACCAAATTTAGGACGATGAACTGCTCTCCAGACACCATCGACTGTATTGGCTGTTCCTCCATTGGCTATAATGGAACTTACACAATTAATTCAAACATGGACAGATGCATTACATATAACCAAGGCAAGATGAATCTTAACCAGAGCCTTTCCATTATGTGGATAATGAGAATACCCACAGCTACATTAGGCAGTGTACAAGATCCTTTTGTTTAAAACTCTTTGTCTCACCTCAAATTGAACTAAAGGCCTTCATCATGGTGAGGAAGTTGAGAGTGAGCAGACATGCTGATACTGCTGATTCCTTGCATGACACGGTGTAAAAGAACAGCTGTATTTTAGCGATGGCAGCCCATCTGAATTTGAGCAGATTACTGATTCTGATGTGCGTATGAATATTCATATGTATCTCTTTAAATTAAAGTGTGCCTTTCTCTCCTTCTAATAACTTAGCCAGTTCAGTAATAGCAGGGATAGACGGACTTCAGAGTTCAAATTTTTAAATGTTTGACTGTCCTAACTTAAATTGAGTGGAAAGGAAAACATTGGATCTTCAGTATTCTACTAGTACTTGCCTTAGATGGTAAAATCATAGAATCATAAAATTGTCTAGGTTGGAAGGGACCTTTAAGATCACCTAGTCCATCCAGCAACTAACTCTGATAAAAAACTGTCACTAAACCATGTCATTAAGCACTATGTCAAGGCATCTTTTAAATACCTCCTAAACATGTTTAGTTATATTTGATTTAATGTAATTATTTTAACATAAATTTAAATGCCAGTATATGAGTACAAAAATCTAAATATACAAGGAAAAAAAAACCCAAACCAGAAATAAAAATAAAAATACTCTGGATGTTTCAGAAATAGCTATATGCCACAATATTTTAAAAAATGCTAGGAGGTGAAGTGTTTCTTGTAAGAAGTGTTTTCATAAAGTGTATGCAAATGCTCACAATGACAAATAAAAGATTATTAAATTCTTTTGTACCCTGAATCCATATTTGATTCGACCTTATCTCATTAAGAAGTGGGTGCTGAAATCATATCTGCCAGATGGCATTGTAATTGTGAGTCCAAGAAGCACGGACTAATTCCTTCAGGTGAAATGTTTTCAGCCAGGACATATCAGTAGTGGTCTCCGGTTGCCTTTAAAGTTTGTTTAACAGAGACCAATAGTTTGTCTGAAAATACAGTTGTACAGTTCAGCCTAATTCCAATATTTTAACTGATAGGAATACAATTTCTAAAGACCAACTGGGACATTCCATTTTATGCTTCCTATCAGAATCAATAACAAGGAATAATCAGTGAGTTATTTTCAAAAGTTCAGTAATACAGAATAATTGGTTTCTAGAGAATTATAGGTTTCATGGATGTTTTAGACCGAGTATTGCAATTAAATTATTTTGGTTTCATTACTGACAATATTTCTCTAAGTTTCTGATTTTAAAAAATTCTATTCTTCTCTAGGCATACTTTACTGGTAAAAGCAAGCAGCAGGGCATTGCTTCTCCAAATGCACAGGACAACCTTCAGTTCATGTGTGAGATGGCAGCATGGGTATTTTTTGTGGTTTTACAGCTGAATATATGAAACTTGCATATGCAGAGCATTAACCATGTCATTTAGGAAAGGGATTCATGTCCTTCTGAGCATGTAGAAATCAACAAGCACAACGGCGTTCGGTCAGTAGGCAAGCAAGAAGCAAAAAGGATAAAGAAACTCCACCTGAGTTTTCAAAACCATAGGGCAAAATTACATATATTTTGTCAATTGGCAGGTTCTCGGACTGAAAATAATGCTCAGAGCAAAACTTCACAGTTTCCTACTGATCCCAAACAGAGAGACCCTGTAACTTGACCTCAACTGAGTGGACCTCCATAGGAGGAAAACCTAACCAAAGTAACTCCATTCAGATTTTCTAAAGAATTATAGCCTACATTGCTACGTTCAGGAATGACAAGCTATCTAACCATAATCATTTACTTATAAAGGTACATCAGTGTCTTAAGTATTGTAACTCCATTAGATAACACAGTGCTGCTACACACATACGTATTCATGCAATATATATATATAATCTCAGCCTCTCAGTAAGAGAGACTCGCTGAAACTTTTCATTCTCTTCTTTTCTTTTTTTTTTTTTTTTTGGTCAGTTGTCTGTCTGTGTATTTAACAGCACTGTGCTGATCTTCACTTTCATTTCTCAGGCGTTAGGAGTAACACAAAGTAACCAGAACTGATAGTCAGCAAACAGCAGGGAAATGTTTTCAAAGCAGGAGAAACAGAGAAGATATTTGTGCTCATGTTTTTGACCTGTCCCAGTGACCCTGTGGAGCACAGCGCAAAACTTCATGAAAGGAAATATTTGTTTTAAAAGGTCTCTGGTTCCCAGGATGCTGTAGCAGAAATTGTAGGCTGGGTTGTGGGGTTTTTTTCACAACAAGCCTCTTCAGGGTGTTAACCATATTCAGGGCGTAGAGTCTATTCTTGGTCAGCACCAGTGCTTCATACTGATCTTAAGCAATATATTCACTTTAGTGCATCACAGATCACACCTAGTGAAGTTTACTGTACAGCACGGTCACACAGATTTGGGTCAGCTTATATGGGCATATACTTCATCTGATAATTATTTTTTAAACACTCACTACCTTAGCAGAAAGCACTATGCATTTCTAAATGCTAATTTTCCATAGTTATAAACACCAAAATAATCAATTCCATTTGCAGAATTGCAGATTAGAACAGTGGTATTAAATCACAGTAATCCTTCTGCTTTGATGTACATCTTTGTTATCCAGCAACAGCAGTCACCCGAGAAGGGAAGACAGTAACAGTAGATCTTCTGATGCTCTCAGAGTTCAGCCACAATCTCTTGAGTTTTAGCAAAGAGATCAACCCTTAATTCTCTGAAGCCAAATTAGAACATGAGACAAACTAGTTTTGTTTCAATTCCCGGCTCCTGGAGATTTTTCTCAGTTTCCTTTACAGCACTTATAAACTCAGCCTGCTAGCACCTAAGACCTTTCAATTCCATAATCCTCCCTCTTGCTGTACGCTCCGTAACCTCTGAATGCAAATCGAGGGACCTCAGCTGGTGATTCTGGCTGGCTGCTCTGCAGTCTTCTCACGCTCCCATTCAAGTCCCCTCATGTTGCACAGAAAACGCTCCCTAATTCACTTACAGCTATCTCCAACCTTAGAGCAGAGCAAGGTGCAAAGGATTTCAACCAAACCTCTTCAGACCTGCATATTCCTGCAAAGGCGGTTAGG
The DNA here is from genome assembly GCA_026546715.1 of Gallinago undulata. Taxonomy (NCBI): domain Eukaryota; kingdom Metazoa; phylum Chordata; class Aves; order Charadriiformes; family Scolopacidae; genus Gallinago; species Gallinago undulata. Next base: position 25,693,063 of record JAOTQQ010000012.1, on the reverse strand, counting down.
TTTGAACACATCCATAACAATTTCGTACTTGGAAAAGGGGTGGCTCCAAGCCAAGAGGAATTCCACAGGACTTTGGATCTGGTTCATACGAGTTCATCCAATAGGCCAGAGAACACCCTAATGTCTGTCCCTCTCTCTTGACCTTGAATACAAACACAGTCTAACTGTGCTAGGCCGTCTCATTGTTTCACCTGAAAAATATTAGGTTTGTTTCATTTTCAACAAAGAAGCATAAATCCTTAGCAGTATTAATTGATAATGAGAGAGATCCAGGTGGAAACAACATTTGTCAAATCAGAAACACTTAATGGACTTTGTATACACTATAGGCCAAATTTTTTATGCAAGAAAATACTGCATTCAGTTAACCATTTCCCATCTTTTTCTCCCCCCTCTTCTCTGTTCCAGTCTAATTTTCCTCCTGCAAACACTGAATGTTTTTCTCAGCTGTTTCTTAGGACTTAGCAAGTTCTTTGCAGATTCCACAGTATGTTTTGAGCTTATTCTGATGATGCTCCAAGATCTCTGCGGAAGGGATCTCCAGCGATCAGTGATGACTGTTGCACGCACGGTTAGAATTTTAGTGAAAAAAGTACAGCTGAATAAAGATATCATGGGGTTTTTTTTTCTCCCAGCTTCTGTAGGAAGCTGGTGGGAAGTCTCGTTTGCAGGCTTCTGGTCTCTGCTCTTGGGGAAAGGAGATGATGTTACGCCGGACTCACTGGGTCTATTTTCCCTGAATAATGGTGTCCAGAGAAAGCCCCAAAATGTAGTATACTAACATAAATCAGCAGAGTTCTTATAAAACATCAGGAGCATTTCAAGTTTGGGAGCTATTTTATGAACTATTCCTGTGAGTGAAAGAAAAAAGGTCCCTGCCTTGTTGATCTTCATCAAAACTTCACTAAGTTTCTCATTCTCAGACTGTTCTGCAGTGATTGATTGCCTCTCTAGTTCTCTTGGGGGACAGAGTAGTTAGTTCTCATGAACTTAAATGTCTTCAGTACTATCCCAAACCATCTGAGAGTGACCCAAGCCCTCAGAAGTTGTGTACGAGAACTGAGAGGCAAAGGTAGCACAGGGACACGTTTACACACTACACATACAGATTTAGAGTATGGCCACCTGGATCTCATTGTCTCACAAGACCAGGCTGAAATACCTTCATAGGAAACGTGTGGAGACTTTATTTAGTGCCTGGTGAGCAAAGTATTTTGATCGGACTCACGCAGTCATTAGGACACACTAATTATAAAGCTGACATTGCCCACAGGCAATGAGAAGATAGGAGTCATCAACAGTTTACAAACATACAAGGTATCTTTTTGCACAGAAGTATTACTTTGCTTGTAGTGGGACTAAAAGAATGTGGAAGTAAAAGAGTGGATGTATTTTGCAAGATTAAAGGGTACCCAGATTCAACCACTATCTGCTTATTTTAAAAATACCAAAAAAAAAGACAATCTTGATGCTTTCTTGTGTCACCACTTTATCCTTGCTTTTCTTTCACTACATACAAGGCAAAAAAAACCCTCCTTTCTCACAGAGTAAAAGAGACAAGAATCTTTGAACATGGGAGAGGATGGAGAAATTAATGGTACGTTACAAATTCCCTGTGCAAAGGTGGCAGCAGTAGAAACAAGGAGAGGGTTAATTTTTCTGTGCTGCCAGCGGGCTTCCTTCACCCCGCAGAGAAAATTCCAGAACAGAACAGTAAGACCCAAATAACAAGGCAAATCATAATAATGATAACAAATAAATAACAATATTGAGACATGTTCTAGTCATCTTTTTTCGCCTTTTCTTTTGCCGGAGGCATGCTACTTTTTCCTATTAAAATAAAACAAATAAAAAGCAGCAACATTCTTTATCTGCTTTGAAAATATTATTTAAAAAAATGGATCCCTATCAGTAACTTTATTAAAATAAAGTTAAATATATTCTGCTTTTTAAAGTGGAAATGACTCTGTGCTTTTAATTTCTTTCTGAAGTAACAAATTACACAGCACCAGAATGCTGCTTACCATTACTGGTCCTGGCCTTAGGGAATGTTACTTTATTACCTTTCCAAACCATACTTCAGAGGAATTAATTAATTGATGCTCTTAGCAGCCTCATCCTGACACAAACATATGATACTCAAATGTTAAACATGGAAGCTAAGATGAAACTGTCAGGAGAAGGCTGAAAGTGGTTATTAATATGGGTTTTGATAAATATCTTCTCAGGCTCACACTGTGCCTCGTCTACTTTCATCTTGGAAAGCAGTTAATCTGATTGATGAAGATCCTGTTTCAGATTGTCTCCATGCTGAGTTTAATAACTGCACTTTTTTTTTTTCTTTTTTTCCCCCCAAAAATAAAAAGTCCTTATTGCAAGGCAAAAAAAAAAAAAAATAAAGCTTTGCACTGGTGTGTTTTGCAATTGTGTAAGAAGCCTAAGAGTGAAACCCTCGGGTTTTTTCTCTCTCCGTGCTTGAACAGTGTTGCTTAATTACACACCAGCCCATACGTGACAGCATCCAGTCCACTTCCTTGTCCCTGTGTGCTCTGCAAAGCAGCCTCTGGTAAGAAAATTGTCATATGCTGCTAATGTTGAGCCCTTAGGCTTAAAAGAGCAAGCTCATTGTGGCATCCTATCGAGCCTTCAGCACAAAGGGGTGACACAGCAAGCCACTTGCTAGCATTCCTGTGTTAAAAATGAAAAAGTTGATTTTATTATTTTTTTTTATTATTACTTAAATTCTTCTGTTATTGTTTTAAACATATAGTCACAGTTACGGTTACAGAATGGAATGGAAAGGTGTGTCTCTGTCACAGAGTAACGTCTGTAGATATATTACCATAAAGTGTGCCATTGTTCATGTTAGAAAGAGCAAAACTTCAAAATACAGTATATATTAATGAGACAGAAGAGAACTTCAAATATGCAATGCTACTGGGCAGACATTAAAAACAGGGAATGGAGTTGTTATTAATTAGTAAATCAGCTTAGGTTATAACTGCCATCGTAATGCATCTACAGAAAATTCTTCTGTTAATTTGAACCTTAAATATTTCCTCCGTGAATGTCCTGAAGTGCAGCGAAAGGGTATGCTGTCATAGCTATTTCTGTAATCATGGCACTGCAGTTCCCTCTGCAATCTGCTCCCCATCCACTCTGTTACATTAAGATGACTTCCTCAGGCCATTGCTTTATCTATATCACCTCTCTTTTTTAATCCCACCACTAACTCCCTCTTCCCCTTAATATTTAAAGTAATTTATATCTTCCCTGTCCATCCACACCTTGCAAAACAGACTGCAAATCCAACCCCAATCTCCCAATTAGCCCACCCTTCATTACCTTCCCCATATCATAGAATCCATAGCTAAGGTTAGAAGGGACCTCTGGAGGTCATCTTGTCCAATGCACCCCTGCTCAAGCACTAGCTCAAACCCTAGAGCCAAGATTCCGAATATCTCCAAGGGTGGAGACTCCACAGCCTTCCTGGGCAACCTATGGCTGATCTTTAAGGTGCTGCCCCCTCTCAAATATCTCCTTTACTGAAACGACTGGAAAAGCTTAACAACCATTAGGTTGATGCAGTGTGGAGACCACTATCTGCCACAACAACCTGTATCATCCCAGTGTCCCTCTGAACTCTTCTGACTGACTAGCATCTCTATAGATCTCAGTAGTGACAATTTTGTTTTTAGGCAAAGGAGGTACTGCATGCAGAGTGCTGAAAACAGGATATGTTCAAAACCTACAAGGAAACTCCCATTAAAGTATCTTCTAAGTCACTAATTCTACACCTAAACCTGGACAACACAGAGTGCCAACGTGTGGGCAGAAACTAAAAGGCAGCGCAATGCTGAGGAACAGCTATTTCATTGCATCCACACTCCAGCCTTTTAGAAAATTGTCTGGAAAACGTTATTTTGTTGGAAAATACCGACTCATCAGAAAATAAATTTAGAAAGGTTCAGTTTCGTCTGCCTTTCTGTTCCAAAAGCTATGTAACAGAAAGGGAGGGGTTGCGTGTTTTCATCTGAGAGCATTTTATTTCAGATTTTAGTTGTTTTTTCTAATTAGCAAATAAAGTGAAAATATTTATAAGTAATTGTAAAATATTGTTTCAACTCACTGAAACTGTATTTATATACTGGTACCACGTAAATATTTTTGAGAGTGCAGTAAAAATCTTTTAAATCTGTAAAGAATTACAGGTCATTGGGGCAGGCTCCTTGTTCTTGCTGGGCCTTGGGAGACATCTGAGGGGATGGTGAAGATGGGAGTCTTTGTACTCTGGAGGCAAAGCACCCAGAGTGTTTCTTATAGTGGTAGGGAATAGGCAGGGTGACAACGGAGTCTAGATATCTATAAGATGCAGGTGCTACCTTTCACCACATGCTCAAACCCCTTACTGGTGGTACTGCAGAAACCAATATGGTTTTTCAAGGCTGAAACATTGATAAAGCAGACAGTAAAGACATGAAAGAAAAAGAAAGGAGAAGGGGAATGAGAAGAGGAAGGGGAAAGGGATGGAGAAAAAAAAAAAAAGGAAAAAGAAAAAAAGAAAAAAAAAGAAAAGAAAAAAGAAAAAAGAAAAAAGCAGACATTATTTCCTGAAAGTTCATTTCTTGATAAACACATCATAATACTACATGGTGAAATGGCACTATCAAATTCTGCTGCTCACGACAATTCCAAACATCACACAGTGCCTTGGGTACTGCATCATTTGAGGTGTACTTTCCTGGAGGAACAGCACACACAGCCTACCACCAGCAAATCTAGAACACAAAATTTGCAGGGAAGAGCTAGAAATCCTCGGGCTGCCTATCTGTATAGAAGCAGCTGCTGGATTTTCATTCCACATTGGCATTCCTTGTCTTGTTTTGGTTTGTTTCAGAAAAGTTACAGAGACTGCAGGAAGGAGAAATCAGCTGATCTGGGGGGTGGGGTGGGTGCAGAGACAGATTAGAACAGAGACTACTTCATATTAAAATGGAAATAAAAGCACAGTGTACTTGCTTTAAATAAATAAAAAATAATGGTTAAAAAAAGGTATTTTTAATGATGTCAAGTCTGATTCTCTCTTGTGCTCTGGTTTTTAACGGTTTCACAATGGAAGGGAGGACAATAAGAAACTGCCATTGGGAATTCTATTTGGATGAGAGTCCCAGTAGGAGCAAAGCAGATGAGGATTTTGACGTAATGGGCAGTGTCACTCATTCCCATAGCAGGACTGATAGGTCGTGTATCAAGAAAGCAATGTTGGGACTGGAATGAGACTGACTCATTCATTCATGATTGTAAAGGTGACTTGCTGAATAGCAATCTTTTGCCCCTAAAAGCACACCCCCAGAAAGCCCCAACTGACTACATCATCAGAACTTTGCTCCCCAAATTCTTCACGGTCAGCATCATTCGGTCAACTGCCAAAACCAAATTCATTTTTCAGAAGGGTTTTTAAAATATGCACATAGTAAAGAAGATGTCCTGGTTTTCTGAGGTCTCCTCAGACAGGCTGGAGTAAATTCTCTTACTCCTTCGGGGGGGGGGGAGGAAGCAACTTTTATTGTCTTTTGGTTGGAGTTGGAGAGGAGGAGGTGGAAGAGGAGTGTTGCTTATGTCCATGATAATTCATAGTGGAGAAATTAGTATAAACCCTGCTTTTTCTCTCCATTAGCTACCGGCCACCTTCTGTCTCCTCCCTATAGCACTGAATTGTATGCAGCAGAAGAAAGCTTAGTGAGAGATCTTCTTTTAAAATGTTGTAACCACCCACATCAGTAAGTGACTATTTGTAACCATCTACGTATTTGCTTTCTGTTTCATGTACAATATCCAGACTCGCTCATTTTCCTCCCCTACCAAGGCTGGTGGGTCTTATTGAATCTGGGCATATTGTAGAACCATGACTCAACTCCTCATCTTGGGATATAATCTTACAATCCATTAGGCGAGTACTGAAGGGGCATATTTCTTTTGTAAATGAGCACTTTACACGGTTAAACTCCTTTAGGGTCCCAGGAAAGGCCAATTGGCTTGTGGGTCTGAGTATTTGGGACTGCTGAACCCTGCTATTTTGTTTCTTTGCTGTTCCTATACTTAATACATAGAAAACAATCAATCTTCAGAGAAAAGGAGAGCCAAGTTTAACTTTTTTGGGAGGGGAGAGATGAAAGGTCCACAGCACCAAAGACTAGCTTTACAAAAAAAAAATGCAGTATACTGTTGGCAGATGACTATTAAGAAATGCAATTTTATTTTTTTATTTTGGATACCTACGGCTAGGTATCCAAATTACCAGCAGCTCTGAGGAGCTGTAAGGATACACATTAGTTTCTTTAAGAGATGTGGAAGAAACAGTAGGACTAAGTGTCTTGCTTTTGTTCGTATCAATCTCTGTGGCTGTTGAAGAGGTAAGTATGTCTGACAAGTTTCATTTCAAGGAAACCTCGTTGTGACTATCAATGAGTTGATCTCATTACCTGCTTCTTGTATCAGTCTGGTAAAAGAGTAAATCTGAAGTTCAATTTGTCAGTCTTTCTTCTTAATCAGTCTAGAAAAAAAAGTCTTTAAACTAAAGTAACTAATTCAGAAAGAAAAAAAAAAGAAAAGGAAAACTGGATGTTCTTACCTTTTGAAATCTGAGCTCTAGCCGGAAGCTACATTTTTTTATGAAAATAGCTTTTATCAGCCTATGAAATTAACTAGTCTAGAAAGAACATTTATCAAAACTGCAGTTAGTCTCTGAAAAGCAGTTAGGTCTGAGCAAAATGAAATTAAATAAAAAAAAATCAGTGCCACTGTGGAACATTCCCAAAAGTGGTGCATGGAAAGAGAATATAAAAGTGCCACATTAAGTAGTTTAGAGCACAGCACACAGAACAAGTCATTACATAATTATAATTAAAGTTGCTTGAGTTTATTTCTACAGTATTACTGCCAAAGGCCAAGAACCAAGAAATTTTCACTCCTATATGTAGGACTCATTCACTGAGACTGATCCCCTTCGTTTTTATAGGTATCAAAACACCAGATACTCTCAATTTGCCACTGGTGGCTGCTGTACCCCCCACTTTGTACAGTAAAACTGTTTAAAGAATATATTGGCTGACATCAAGTCTTCTTGCATGAGCCTAATTCTGAGGCAATCAAAATTCATTGTAAAGAATTTCAGTCTCCTCAAAGTTCAAGAGCAAAAAGAGAGGGGAAGACGCTCAAGAGTAAGGTGCTATTCTCAAGCAGCAGAAAACACAGAGTGATCAACAAAATAATAGTATCCCAAAGGAGTCAGAGAATGAGGAACAGGGCAAGCCAGAGTGACAGTGGAGAATGTAACAGCAACAGATAGTGGACAAATCGGAAAGAAAAGGGTAATTTATAACATCGGCTGAAAAAACAGTGAAGTCCAAGAATCAGCAAGGTGAGCTCAAAGACACTCGGAGTCAAGAAAGCACCTGAAATTGGAAGAGACTTAAAGTGTCTACATGCAAGTAGTCTCTCAAGGAGTATCGAAGAGTTCAAGGTGAGTTTAAGCAAACAACCTGAGCTAGAGATAGAAAATGCAACATTTAATATAAAAGTATTTTATATTATACTGTTTATAGTGTTCAAAAATGATTATTCAGGCCTTCAAGTTCAGGTTATTGGTTAAGATAAACAAATATTTATTTTCCCTACTTTATTGGATCCAGGGTATGTTTGAGTCAAACATTTCAGCTTTATTTCACAACCTTGAGGCACAGGACATATTTTTCAGAAATGAAAGTTGAAATGCTCATGTTTTTGCAGGAATTCAAAGGAACATGCCAGCTTCTTCAATTTTCACAAAGGGAGACTAAAATTAGGAAGTTCCAAGACTCTAATTGCAATAGGTGTCCTAAAATAAAATTTATTCATCACATTTAACAATTAAGATATTTTAGTTAAGAACAACTTTTCTTCTGTCGTTCCTAAACAGGAAAAAATGCTCAATCATTCCCCTATCTTCATGCTGAAAATATCTTTCATTGTAGCAAACATGTGCTGAAAAGTATTTTGACAGAAAACTGCCAATAAGTCCTTGCTATGAGGATAGAAATTAAAAAGTCTGTGAAAAACCCCAGAATAATAATATAGATGGATAATGGGCTTACATGTCTATTTTCACAATTTTGCTAAAAGTTTGCTTGAGTCAAAGAGCTGTTGGTTGAGAGAGACCAATGGAGGTTATTTAGTCCAGCCTCTCCCTCAAAGCAAAGCCAGGGATGCTAGTGGTAGAGTTTCTTCCTATTTTCCAGGAGGATGATGTTCTTCCTCCTCCACTTGGGACTCTCGGCTTTTTCTAACACACTTCTATGTTGTGCTCTTTCTCCATTGATCTTCAGCTCCACACTACAAGCAAACTTGCAAGATCCAGAGTGCCAGAGAAATGCTGGATATTTGGTCTTTGTTCTCTTTTTGTCCCTGACACTGTTGTTTTCCCTGGTCCCAAGGCTACATCCCGTTAAAGGACTGTTGGTTTATAGAGCTGGGGTCTTCAGCATCATGTCCTGCCACGTCAGGCAGTGCCTGTATTCCTCTCTGCTGCATCCTCAGATCCTAGACTCTTGTTATTTAGTGATAACTGCTGCTATTATTTTTATTATTATTATTATTTAGACAACATTATTCTCCTGACAGTTGTAAACAATACCTTTATGTTATTACTGAGGCTTCCTCTGCAACTTAGGATAGATGCCTATATTTATTTTCCTAGGAAACAAATGAAAAATAAAAATTAGATCAGTACCCTGATCTGAGAGCTAAGGGAGGCTGACTCATGGTTTCTGAATGCTGAACTCCTGAGATTGGCTGTACTAATGATTAAAAAAAAAATAAATTATTGTATGCAGTTAATTTACAAGGATGAGAATGAAACAAAGATGCAGATGGTGAAGAAATATTAAGGGCAGGAAGAACTGGGTGAACGTCAGTGTTTACAGGAATGGTGATGAAGGAGAAAGAAACAAGGAGGCTGGTGGTAAGTGAGGAACATTGTGTGTGGTAGTCAATGCTCCATGCGAGCTGCGTCCAATCAATATGCAAAGCAGCAGCCCCAGTGGCCACGGCACCACACGTGGCACATACGGTGTGTGTTTGGTACTCAACCAACACCTGAAGTCGTGCCACCTACCGTGACAAGAAGCAGCATGAGGCAGAGGGGCAGGCAAGCAAAGGTTAAGTGAATAAAATGTGATTGATTATTAACAAGGCCAGCGAGCAGGTGAGACGCAAAGGCGGTTACGACTGAAGGATGGAAAAGCGCTGTTCTTTGTAATAACAACAGAAAACGTGGGACACGAGGCTGCAATCCAGCCCTGCCCGGGGCATCTCCAGCCTCACACGTACCAGAGGAGCTGCAGGGCAGCTTGGGCAGGCTCTACATCTCCCACAGCAGTACTCTGAATGTCCAAATCTCTCTAGCCACTAAGGAGATTCCTCTCATGCAACTTCTGTCCTCTTCCAGGCATATCCTCAACACTCATACAATCCCCCACATCTTAATCCTATACTAGAGTAATAAGTAGGAATATGATTACCTGCCACCACCATATATGTTCTGTACTGAGACTTAATCAAAAAAAAAAAAGACCTTCTCAAATAATTCCAATCCAAAAACAGGTTTTGAACACTGAAAATCCCAAATTTCTATTTCCTGAATGTTTTTTCCAACTTTGCTCCCTTGCAAGTATCTACAAACGTTGACACACGTGTTGACAAATGCTACAAAGATGGGACAATATAATTTCCTCAGAGTCTGCAGAGAAGCATCAGTTTTCCAGAAAGCAGTAGTACTGGGCTTGGCAAGGCATGTTTCCTTGCCATTTTTAATTTATTGGGCAAGATGTCAGCATATTCCAGGTAGGATTCCATGAAGGCTACATCTACGTGAGGTATGTGGGCAAATAAGGGAGACTAAGATTCATAGTGAGGTTTATAAAAGCAGCCAATTAAATGGTGGATTAAAATAATAAAACCTAAGCTGAAAAGCATAAAATGCAAAAATAAAACTCTCAAGGTATTTAACACTCTAAAAAATCTGAGCTAAAGAGAATTTAGAAGCTCGCACCACATGGAAAAATCAGTGGGCCTTCTGTTCCTAGTTATTTATGAGCTTAAGAAAATTCCACCTTTAGCAACTGTCACTTTTTGATTTTGACAAAAAAAAAATATACCTGCCCCAGTTCTAGAAATAATTGCAACCTCCTCTGATGTTTGAAACAGTTGTAAGAGGAAAAGATCACACAGATGTTTGCACTTGTTTCCACTTATTTTACTGTATTAAAAAAGAAAATAATTAGATGTATAACACCATTCTTTTGGTCACCCGGGAGCAGTAGATGCCAAACAACATTTGATAAAGCCAGTGAGGGGACTGGACTGTTTCAGTGTCCTCATAAAACTCACTGATAGAGACTTATCAGTGTCTATAGTTGCTGCAATAGTCTAACTAAGGCAAAAATAATGTTAATGTCCCAGAGTTCTCTTGCAAAATAAAATGAGTGATGTGCCACCCTCATGTTTGGATCCTATTTAAAATGTAATTCCTGACATTTTCCAACAAAAGTTGCAATTAGTGTCGTGGACGTTGCTGTCATTGCGTTCCAAACACTTCGTTTCTTGTCTGTCAAAATCAGAGCAGCTGTCACAATTCCACTAAATTGAAAGGAATTGTAATTAGAAATCTCTACTTCACTGAATTTCCAGTAGACTTTAGTTAAAGTCAAAGTAGTAATTATACAGATTTCGATCAGAAATGCAGTCTTCAAACTTTTTAAATAGAAAACATTGCCTTTTCCTCTATTCTTAATTCTGGGTGTGATTATGAAAAATGGAAGTTAGCTGAGATTAAAATATTACTGTATATCCTCAGCATTAGAAGGTAATACTGTGTATTTCTTTTAATCATGTATTTATTCCATATAATCCTCTATCCCTTTAGTCTTTTATAGATATAAAGTTGAGGCACTTACCATACTAGTAAAATGTAGTGGGCACATTAAAGAGACATTCAGAATCAGAGACTGACTTTACATCACAGTTTTTCACATCCTCAGAGAGACATATTCCACTAGAAAATTCTTGGTATTAAAAAAAAACAGTGAAGGATCCAGAAAATTACCTGATGCAGCTACAGCCCCCACAAAACTACTGGTTTGGGGCAGAATTAAGGAGGGAGAATTAGTTGTGAACCTTTCATCCAGCCCACAGGTCTCTACAGGGGCTGTTGTTATAGCAATATTACAGAATTTCTGAAAAGTTTTGCAGCTGTGACTGGCTTCATTCATTTATTAAGAGGTATTTTTAATTAGTCTAAATGTCATGTAACCTGGACAACCATGAGACTTAATCCTTCAAAAAAATATATATTTTTCAAGAAATTCCAAGATATTTTTTGCACAAACTTTGCAAATATTTCTGCTTCTTAGAACTTAAACTTTATTCCTCAGCAGAGAAATTATTCAGACAATTGATTATTTTAATTTGCTTATCTCTAAATCCAGGAAACTCACCAACATATTTCTTACAGAGTAACAAATACATACAGCAAAATGTTAAGAGTCAGACCTCTGTCCCAAATTTCTGCAGAAAGATAACATGGCAGCTGAATAACAAGGGAGTTAAACTTACTTATGAGCAGACATAAATGTTGAAGTTTGTTGAATAAATTATTCACTGTTTATCATTCTTTTATTTTCAGGTAGGCTTGATTTGTTTTCCATTTGAATATCCATTTCACCTTTTTTAATAAATTTACTGTATTCCTCTCATACAAAAGCCCATATTTTCAGAGCTAGACATCTGAAGTAAAAGCACACTGAGACATCCAAATAAGTGACCCGATTTTTAGAAATGTTAGAACTCAGCTCCCAGTGTGATCAATATATATTGATTCCACTTACTACATTCTCTTTATGCAGTTGAAAACATACCAATATTGCCATCCACTATTTCATCAGGAAGCTATCAAAAATTCTTAGATACCTGTGTTATTGACAAACTAAAAGTGTCAAACTATTAGTATATACTGTTAGTAATACTCAACATTGATTTGTAGAGTTTGAATTAGAGAACTTATTTAAGTACTCTCTGAAATTCAACAAATGTTTTCAAACTGAATGGTATAGTTAAGGGCTTAAAAACTGTCCCTGACCTCTCAGCTAGTTCATTTGAAATCTTCTTTCTCAGAGATGTAGTTATCAACAGGACATATTTATATCCTACATTTTGTGTAAGAACAGTTTCCCTGTGAAGCCAAGGGACCGATCCTGAAAAGTTCGTTATGCTTTGGTCATATCATTCTCATCATCTTGAAAATGCCATAACTTCCCTCACCTTAAGGCTGTTACTGGATTATAAACTGGAAAAATCGACATCCTATCTCTGTTAACCTTTGGCAAAGCTTGAGGAACTATTCCTTGCTCGTGAAAAAGCCATCTAATTGCTAATCTATAATCCTTTTAATATGCTCTGCGTTTGGAATTGATCTATTGCCAGCTGACCCAGCAGTGCCCATGGCTATATTAATCCTATTATTCACATGTTCCAGTGGAACTCTTTAATGAAGCCTGAAAGGCTTGCATACTACTGATATTAAGGGTGCTTACACTTGTATTGCACCTAATTATGGAACATTCTATTGTAGCACCTAATTGTGCAAATTACATTTTTCCCAAGGCATAATTTATTTTGATTGCAAACTTTATCATATTGTTTTCATCTGTGTTCTTTTTAATTTTTTTTTTGGGGGGGGGATTGTTGACTTATTTACAGCTTCAGTGCTATGGTTTTAATATACTAATAAGCATTACTTCGCTTGATCAGACTAAATAAAATTAGCAAGGCAAACAACGTTTTGAAAAGTAGGAGTAATAAATAATAATAGTATCTTGTATATTTAAAATTTAACCTGAGGACTCTAGGAATAATGATAAATTGGTAGGCCTGAAACTACTCATTTAGGAAAGCGCATTTAACAATATTATAATCTTCTAGAGAAAGAAATTAATCAAGCATGTTAATAATAATAGTAAAGATATTGTCATCTGCCACAGTTCTTCAATCTTGACTCTGTCATTCTTTCCTGTGGAAAATACAGGAATAGTAAACTTTGCGTTGACTTCTCCTTTAGGAGTTCAAAGCAATTCACAAGTGTTGAGTCTGATGGAACCACTTTTGGTGTCCCACACTAAAAAACAAATCTATTTTTTCACTCCCTGCATTGCACAAGTGAAACACATCGTCTTTAAGCACTGCATCAGAAAAAAAAGTTTCTAATCCAGCCATCCGTAATCCAGTGCAACTTGGAAAATAAAGGCCCCTATTCCCTCCACTGATGCCCTTCACTGAGTCTTATTATGGTTTGGGTCATGTATCTCCACAAAACCTGCCCTGCAGTTACAAGAGAAATCACTTACCCTTCATGATGCCATAAGAAAAATAATAGCCTGCCCTCCCAGAAAATCATTCAAACCGATTGTCACATGTGTTATCCTGTCAACCATCCCAAGAAATAAGAGCATCAAGAACAGAACCTGTGTTTTCTTAACTGTATCTCTCCTAGGCTGACATCTTCTCCCAACTTAGCAGCAGACTGCATTCACTTTGTATTGGAAATTTACATTTTTTTTATTAATGCTTAAAAATTAAAGATTAAGGATGTTGCAATATCCCAGCTGCAGAGTGATCAGCAGAATAAATATGCTCTTCATTGGCAGAAAAATAAATATCAAAACCTCAGCTGAATCCTAACCTTCGGCTTTCTGAGCTTTCTCCCTCAGATCTGTTTCAAAATACTAAATACTATCCCACAAAGCACAATCTTACACAAGTAATGTGACAATGGAGTATTGATTACTTTCTTAGCCTTACTAAGTCTTATGGATTTATATTTATTAAATACACATTGACAACAACATATACTTACAATAGCCAGCTTATATCACACAATTCTGTGCAACTGGCTGTTTGCTTCTGCTTGGTAACTGCCAGAGAAAAGGAGGATGTGTGCATGGTGGCTCTGAAATACTTTATTAAGGTTGTCTAATTGGAATGTTATATATATATGTATATAATCCAATATAATGACTACAGTTACTCATAAGCAAGCGTCACGTGTCTAATTCAGGATAATATTTTAAAATCTACTACGTTATTGTCTGTGTGGGTCATAGCTGTACATAAACCAATGCAGCAGCAGTTGCACATCACTCAGTATGTGCTCTCTTGACAAAATATGGGTCTCACAAAAATCTCTAGGAAGAAGAATTCCACCTGGCAAGCAGGGGCACGCACTTTGATTTGGGCTTTTTTACAAGACAATTTCCTTTCCCTGGACCCTCTGCTCAGTCCCTCCATGGGGCTTTCCACAGGGCATCCTTCTTTCCTCTCTGCACGTGCAAAGAGAATCAGAGAGACTGAGGATTTCAGTCTGTCTCTTCATGGCATGGGGAATTTGTGACCTATCTCAGAGGACCCAGAGGCCCAGGCAGTGTGTCCCACAGTTTAGAGGCCAGGCACAACTCCAAAGGAATTTCTCACGTTATTTTGCCGCCCTTCCCTAAGCAGGAGGAGGTACCTATGCCATCCCCCTGACACGCTCCCCACGCTAAAGGTATCACCTAGATATAAGATTTACTGTGTCAAACAGAGTTGATAAACCAGAATTGGAGTGTC
>JAOTQQ010000012.1:25659593-25678269 GCA_026546715.1 Gallinago undulata | reverse complement strand
CTCCCCACGCTAAAGGTATCACCTAGATATAAGATTTACTGTGTCAAACAGAGTTGATAAACCAGAATTGGAGTGTCACATTCACCTGGGGTTTAACTGCAACCCAGCTACCCACTCTGAGCAATCCTTTGCCTTACCAGTAACCTCATTGTCATTCCAAGGGATAGCTCTCTGAATTAGCTGCTATTCAGCATAGACAACAAACTAGGACACACAGTTGGTAAGAGATATAAGTGGAAAAATAAGTAGTTCAACGAAGGGAAATCAATAGATCATTCAACCTTTGGCAATACATGCTATTAACATAAATGTGCTCATTAGTCTGCTAATAGACTTACCAGCCAGAAGCATTTTTCCCTCTAGGAGCATGAAGGTAAGAGAGTCTCTGACTCGTTGTAACATCTTAAAAGAGAATTGTGTCCATGTTGGGTATGTTTCCTTTGACCAGTATTAGCAAGTACTCACCAAATTGAAAAAAAAAAAGGAAAAAAAAAACAGAAAAAAAAAACCTAACCCACAAATAAAAGGAACCCCACCCAAAGAACTGGCTATGCAGGACATCAGCATTGCTCAGTTGATACCTCAGTTGAAATTTGCTTGACTAACAGCAAACAGGAAACAATTAAAGCAGCCCATTAAGTAAGAGGATTGAGGACCAGGTGAAGACAATCATGTAAATCAAGTAGGCTGAGGGGCAAGGTATGAAAGGCCCATAAGATGCATGGATTGAATGTGAAAAATGAAAACTGTCTGGGGAAATATATAGAGAGGTTAGTTTGTTTTTTTTTTTTACTATTTCAGATTCCTGAGATACTGAGCAAATCCTTTATGTTTTCCATTACTACCATTTCAATTTCTTATCAGCTCATTTTGTTAATGTATTATCTTTGAAAAAAACAAACAAACAACAAAAAAAGAAAAGGTGGCTAAGTTTTTGGTTTTGGAAAGACAGAGAAGAGGGAAGAAATTATTCATATTATCTTTGATTTTGACTTAATGGTATTGATTATCACTGTCATTCTGTTTCCACACTATTTCTAAGAAATTTGTGATAGTTTATAGTTGCATTTGTGTATAACATTTTCTCTGTGACTTGCTGAAGTGAATTGATGCAGATTTACCTACAAGTTAATGGCTTTTTTTTTTGTCAAGCACTTTTAAACCATTTTCAATGGCTCTCAAGAAATCATTATTTACTTCCATAAGGAGCAGTAATAGTTCCCCCATTTTTTAAACTTAAAAATGAGATGATGTTTTCTTTCTGGGAATTAATGAATTTTTAACTCTGCAGGTTGTCAATTTGTAGTTTGGGTGCCACTGAACTAGGCTTTGAACATCCTCAGCAAGAAAGCTTTATAGCAGTTCTATTGTTTATGATACAGACAGAAAATCTGAAAAAAAAAAAAGTGATGAAATTGCTTCACTAATATATTGATGAGCTCTCCTAAAATTATCAGATTCACAAGTATGTTAGACATACTGTGTTATTAGGTTAATTTTACTCCAGGTGTTGGCTAGTAGAGCTTATTTCAGCCTTTAGTTCCTGACCTCCTGCCTTGCAGTCATTTTGAAATTTTGAACAAAGTTTCCATTATATGTAAGATTAGTAAATCATTTCTCTGTTATTTGCTGGATTATATCTGTTATTTACCTTCCCCAGAAATATGTATTAGATTTTGCATATCACCACTTCGTCACAAAGATAAGTTATTAATTCATCGCAATAATTTCCAAGTGCAACACGTGGCACTTCTCCACAAAATGTGCAGCACAAAATTTAATTAAGATTCCCAAAATTAAACTGACTGCCTGCTGTATCGTTTTCCTGGTACCATACTGTATTCCTAATTTCTACCAACATAACATGAGTGAGTCAATACTTAGAAAATAAGTGACAGTAAATTCACAGATTAAGCACCCGCTGTAAAGAACACATCAACTATATTCAGAAGTCCAAAGTAAAAGTTAATTGTAAATTGTCATAACTATCTGATAAGGGAGTTGATCGATCAAACAACTTTAAGCAGCAATATATTTCATAAAACAGTGAGAACCTTGCGGCAAAGGCATCAAACAGAAATAGCAACATTAATCAAAAATGGTTCACTGCAATAAGTGAAGGTTTAATAAGTATAAATGTACTGAAGCAAAACATTTAGTTAACCCTACATGCTCTGCTGAATCAGCAAACTGAACCGTGGGTTTTTCTAGTAAAACTTACCTGTATCATAAAGTAATTGAAGAAATCATTTTCCGCGGTGCAAACTACTTATTTATTTATTTCTATTGTGAAGAAAATTTTAGTGCTGAAAAACAGAGAGAAAGAGGGAGATCTATAGTTCATTTACAGCAGACAGTTTTTACATGGTATAACATAGAGTTTGTGGTGTTTGGGACTTTACATTTGTATTAGATATTAAGACATTGTAAAACTAGAAAATACATTAAAGTGCACAGCTAGTGTGATGCTTTGTGTTTTATGATGAAGTCCGTAATTGCTTGATCTCATACTTCTTTGAAAATATATGGTAATTTTGGATCTTTTTTCACCACTTGCATATAAATACATGTATTCACAGAAGTCTGTCTGGAGGGAGATACCAAACTGAAAACTTTTAGTCTGAATAACAGCTAGAATGAGAATCCATCCAAAATTTTGGTTGGGAGATGCTAGTCTGGCTTACAAAGAGTCGCTGTCCCAATGCCTGAACAAGGATTGTCTATGTAGACATGAATATTCATTGAGTTTATAGAAGACATGGGATCACATTTGCAAGTATTATTCTTCCATTTTTCTATCCTATCTGTTATTGTGGCTTGAATCACTTTAATCTTGATTGAATGTCGTATTTATATCGAAAGAATCTTTATGCACATTTCTGATAATATCTCCCATGCCGGTACAGTCCCACAAAGCAGTGCATTTCTAAGGGAATTTTTTATTATCGTCTCTGGTCCATTGGAACAGGCTGCCCTGGGAGGTGGTTGAGGCACCATCCCTGGAGGTGTTCAAGAGACAAGTTGACATGGTGCTCGGGGATATGGATTAGTGTTGGGTTGGTGGTGTTTTGGGTGTGGTGTGGGGTTTGTGTGGGTTTTGTTGTTCATTTCTGGTGGTTTTTTTGGTTGGACTAGATGATCTTAAAAGGTGTCTTCCAACCTAGGTGATTCTGTGATCAGGGATATGGTAAACAGTTTTTAGGGGAAGGGTTGCCTCATCCACTGAGGTTGAGTGACCATTTAAAAACTGAGATTTTTTTGAAGATTCTAATGAAAAAAATGGAGATTTTTGAAGATTTTAATGAAGAAGAAAAAAATGTATCTTCTAGTGATATTTGCCTTCTTCAGCAGACCCAGAGAGAGGAAGATGAAATTTCAGGGAACAGTCAATAAGAGTAAGAGTTCTTATAAGAATTGTTTCTTGATTTTTACTGGGTAAGGTTGCACTGATCAAGACAGAAAGTTGTGGTTCTAATTGCATATTAGTGTATCACTATTTGTAAACACTGCTTCATACTTTAAAGACAGTCACTTGATTCATCGTAAGACTTACTCATGCACGGAAAACAAAGCCTTATGTTTTTGCCAGTTACTAGTCTCAGTGGCAATGGGGGATGGTGATACACATGGTAGTGAAGGCAGAAGAAGTAGTAATAGGGTGGCAACTACAGAAGGGACTGAGCACAGTGGGTGGGAAATAGGCCTCATCCCCAAAAATGATGATAGGACAAGGGGAAATGGCTTCAAGTTGCACCAGGGGAGGTTTAGATTGGATATTAGGAAAAATTTCTTCACTGAAAGGGTTACCAAGCATTGGAACGGGCTGCCCAGGGAAGTGGTTGAGGCACCATCCCTGGAGGGTTCAAAAGATGGGTTGATATGGTCCTCAGGAATATAGTTTAGTGATTTATTTTTTTTTTTATTTCTTTTTTTTTTTGTCAGAGTTAGGTTGATGGTTGGACTAGGTGATCTTTAAGGTCCCTTCCAACCTAGATGATTCTATGATTCCAATCCTTTCCAGACTACTAAAAAAAAAAAAAAAAAATTAAAAAATTTGAAAAAACAAGACTTACATTCTCTTGTCTTTAAATAGGGACTTTTTCCACGGGTGGTACAATAAAAGGAAACTTAAAAAAAAACAAAAACAAAACAAAAAAAAAACAACACAAAATCTCAGAATACTTGAAACATAAACTTTTCAAAATATCATAAATACTTTCTCCATTTTCCTGTCTCTAAAATGGAATCAACTTTATGACAGCACTTGCTAAGCCACAGTTATTAGTGTAAACTTTGAAAGATAATAATGTTTAATGGCAAAGTACAAATTTTGGCTTGGCTGGGAGGGAAAGCAACATTAAATATAGACGTAATATTGATTCCTCATAATGTAACATATTTTGCCAACTGAAGACCCTGTCCACTGAAGTGAGCAAAAAGATCATTGATTTCCCTGTGCTTTTTATATTTTAAATAAATAAACAAACACCACATTCTTTTTTAATGGTATCACATGTTTTTAAAGAAATCTTCTGGATTAAATTTGGAACTGCCCTTTAGAAAAAGCCAATTATTCACTCGGGTATTTTCCAACATAAAAACCATTGAGACTAATGTAAACAAGCAGGAAATATCACTTGAGCATGAAAACAATCTTAAATAGAAGAAAAAATAAACATTTTCTATTTTGGAATATTTCTAACTTTCCTATTAAACATTATCCACCTTCTCTAATGCAGAATTCAATTTCCAGCACAAAAGAGATAAAACATTGATAATGTTAATGGATATTAATCTGAAATGGAATGAAGAAAAAATAGAAGCATGCATTAAAATATGTTAATGTTATTGTTTGCATAATATCCATAATATCATAATATGTTTTTAATGTATTTAGGCAAACTGGAAACAACTGACATTAACAGCAGATAATAAATCCCTTTATTTTGTACGTCCAGATATAATTTACATGCTGAGATCATTGTGTTCCTTGTCACACATTTGTAATGAAAATAACAATGAAATGAATTCGTCTGGCACTGCTGAAGTGGGCATTGTAGTACAATCTCTCCGTGGTTTTAAGCCTAAAAAAATACCCCAAACATCCAGACAACAAACAGTATCACATATAGTAGCTTACACCAGAGAGTTCTCTTAACACATGGAGAAACTGCCAATATGCCCTTGGAAAATATATTGCATTAAACATGTTGATAACAAACTCTATCAGCTTAATGAAACAGATGTTCAGGATTCCAAGTGGATTGAATGACACTGATAACTTCATTCACAAGTAATAGTCAATATAAAATATGATTTTCTTAATAGAGTAGAGCACAGTATTGATAATTAAATAAACTTTTAATAATGAATCTGTCACACAGCAAGAAGTGCTATGAATCATTCATAGTTATATGCTTGAGGCAAAAAGTGAAAAATGGCTGATTTTTTTCACTCTTTTTTTCTGCCAGATTTGCTCTTCCAAATTAGCCAGTCAAACCAGCTGAATAACGAGGTCAAATTTTTGACAGGGTTAAAACACCATGGGTGAGGGGTAATAAAAAATAAAGTATTTAAATAAGGCAACAACATTAATACTTAATACTTGATAAATTATTTAAGATTTTTTTTTTTAAATAAGAAACTATGATAGAGTCTGCAGAAGTTTTCCATTGCAAAGCCAGAGTAAATAATATCTGTTCATAATATTTTGCTGTATCTAGTTCCTCAGAACAGGCATTCTTTCCTCAGTCCGGTCTCACAGCCTCTAGTGTTATTGCTTGGGTTAAGAAATGAAACGCAGCACATTTCTCCCGTAATCTGTCCCCAAAGTTTTCAGTCAGGGATTTAAACGTAGATATGGGTGACAGGTGCTCCACAAATGCCATCAGTTTTGAGAATTTAAAATCAAATTTAAATTTAAAATCTTCAGGGAAAGCCCTGAGGTTTCTGAGAAGATGGGCCTCTAAGGTCCCTCAGACAGGCAGCCCATGCAAGAGACAGCCCTTACCTCAAAAGAAAGAAGAATGGAGGAAGAGGAAAAAATGATGCCAAGTTTGAAGATGACACCAAATTGGAGGAGACAGTCAACAGGCTCGCAGGCAGGGCTGACTTCCAAAGGGTGGAGGGATGGGCCACAGGGCCCATTTCACAGGGTGAAATTCCGCAGGGATGAAGTCCTACACACGGATAAGAAGACAGGGATGATCCAGGCTGGAGAGGAGCATTGCTGAAGGGCCTGGAGGTTCTGGCGGACCGTGAGCTGTGCAGAAGCCCAAAGCAAAGCCCTTGCAGCCAAGGAGGCCTACACTGCATGGCCAGAAGCATGGCTGGTAGCTCAAAGGGTATGATTATTCCCCTCCACTCAGTGTTCTTTACACTGCATCTGGATGTTCGCCCAGTACAAGACATTGATAAACTTGAGCAAGTTTAGAAGACAGCTGCCAAGATGGTCAAGGGGTGGAGCACTTGCCCTGGGAGAAGAACCTGCAGAAGCTGCACATCACAGAATCACAGAATTGTAGGGGTTGGAAAGGACCTTCAGAGATCATCTAGTCCAGCTCCATGCCTCTACATTATTCTGTTCCCATTTTCATCCTCCTGAGGGTCGAGCAACAGCAGAGAACATTTCCATGTTGCACTGCCTGTAGTAGAAATTTAAATATCTTATATCATTTTAAACAAGTTAGCTTAAACTACAAAATAAGATAAATTAGCTTGCATCATGCTCCCTTCTGCTGTGCCTAGTCTTCTTCCACTTCACTCTCTGCCAGCTGACTTGACCAGAGAGACACAATCCTGCAAACTGCAGGAGAGAAACAACTCAGCAGATGAGAGGTGATCACTGGTATAAGTTCTTCAGTGATGTGTCAAACATTGTTGGTGTGCAGCACAACGTTCTGCACGTTCCTAGAGCTTCTACACCTTATTTTCCCCAGGACTGCAAGGTTGGGTGAATAGTTTGGCGCAGACGTATTCTTGTCTGCTTCATCTTCTTTCTCTGCTGTGCCATATTTCTTCAGTTTCTTTATTTGACAGGATTTACTTTCTCCCAATCAGATACATATGGTGAGTAATGCAAGTAGCTCTGTATTATTCTCACGTTCTCAATTAGTTCCTCCCTGTTGAAGAAGTAGATCCAGGACAGTTTCTCCTCTGGATTGATTTTCTACTTTCTGGATCATAAAGCTGTCTTCTCTGTATTCTAGGAACTACTTTCATGTTTTACTGTCTTCATTACCTAATGGGTTTCAAAATGGTTATTGTTAAGTCCCTCATGAAAATAGTAGCTTCTGGTTTTTAACACTTCGAGGGTTGATGTAGAAATTGTCCATTCCAAGTCAGATGACCTATAACAAGTATATACAATCATTTCTTCATACTACCCATTTATTTTTCCAAAACATACAGTACACTACTTGGTACTGGTTTATTTTCTTATTTTTCTACCTAATAATTCAAATAGATTATTTCAGGCTTTATTATCACTTTTTTAATTCCATTGTTTTTATATTTGAAGTCTCATCTAGTAAAAAGTTGGTTTGTTTTCTCCTCTGTTGTTGTTTTTGCTCTTTTCTTGCCCTTTCCTCTTTTTTTCTTGACACACGTTACATCTTACTTTTCTACTGTTTCATCCAAATACTCTAGAGCAACTAAAAGATTTCTTTATTCTTTCCACTGAAAATTAGCCATTTTACCTTGTGGGCTTTGCCAGAAAAGATAAAGATCTTTGTCATCCATTTGTATATATTCTTCTAAGAAAGCCTGTTCTGTATATTAACTAGCAGATACAGTAAGGCACGGTAGTTGCTAGGAGAATTTTTCACTACAATAACAGAACAAATAGTGATTTGTCTGAATATAATTTATAGCCACCCTGAGGCTGCAGTAAATTATGCATCTTCTTTTATTCACAGAATGTTTTACAAATGTCTACTCAAGATACTTCTTTTTCCACCTGTGTTTTTTTTCCTGTAATGCTTCAAATTTTTAACACAGTGTAGCAATGTGCTTATAAGAAAAAATAACATATTTCACTTTTTTTCTGTAAGTTAACATGCATACTCTGTAAAAGAGCCAGCTTCTGATCACATGTAGTGATTGCTAATGTCTAATCATTGCTTATGGAGACAGTAGAAGTGGTAGAATGTCCATTCCTTCCTCCTTCTCCCACCAAGGACATTAAGGACGTTTTGTAAACAACTGAAACATTTAGGAGAACGAGTGTTAGGCTTTCAGAATTCGTGATTTGTAATTTTATGTTGTTTATCTTGGTCACAGGGTGGGGCATGAGACTGTCACTTGCTCTATCACTCTCACTCGTGGTGGTCAGAACTGACTTGCTGATATCATAGACCTCTACTAAAATTTCTGGGAAACTTCAAATCCTTGAGTTTACAGAATGAAAAAATTATTTACACAGCAGTGTTATCATGTACACACTAATCAATTAAAGGAACTGTAAATTATCAGAATGCTGGTAAATATCACTCAAAGGCATGAGCACTGAAGAAGCTGTTGGTTAATTATTATCGTAGCCTGTGGTGGCTCCACATCAAGCCAGAACTGTGACTTCTGAAGGGTTTTTATGGAAAAAATAGAGAGCCTCTCCTCAGAAGAGGCAGTAGATCAGCTGCTCCCCTGGGATATGAGCTGCAAACTCAAGTCCTTTCCAAATGAATCAGAGCAAAGATCTGAGGTCTCTCTCTTCATACAGCTAGTGCATGGGTATCTGTTGGCAATGACAGGGTTGCTTTTTTTCTAGTTTTGACAGAAGTTAAACACTGAATATGAGCAATTTTTCTTAGTTAAAAAAAAAGAGGCAATAAATAGATTTGTGTGGAAAGCTCCCTTCCAACACCTCAGCATTTTCTACTGAAAACTTCTCATTTTCAAGTATAATTTTTATAAGCTTTGTTTAAATTTTTATAAACTCTATTTATAAACATGTTTCTGGGGTTTTCAGACCAATAAAATTTGTCATAGTACATTATAAATGCTTTCCTTAATAAGAATACCCTTAACACACGAAAAAAACAACCAATCTTATAGTTAGTGATAAAAAATATTTCAACTATATCTTATTACATAAAAGTAAAATCAGTCATGAGTCCAGTTCTTCTACATTTGCAAAGTAAACCACTACAGGGGTTCAATGCTGCCATTAACTAGTACTAAACAAATCTGTCTGGTCTCTGGTTCTTTCTTCATTTCTGATTCCTGAGTTCGGTGACATTATTGTACTGTGTATTGTTTGTCCTCTGTTGCATCTAGAAATTCATTTTCTACAATGCAAATTTTCTCATGTTTCAGGCATCCATGAAACTTAGAGGAGTAAACTCATAGGAGCTTATAACGGCAACCGTTTTTGAATATGGTTTTTTTTTTCAGTTTTTGCCAATTTTAAATAGAGGGCCTTATGGTACAAGATCTAAGGCAATTCTAGGAGAAAATTTCCAGGCAGTCTCAAGTGTTATCCCAGTTAGTGGCTAACCTGCCCCAGTGTATGGGAAAGTTGTAGACGTAGGCTGAGACATCCTTCCCCTGGATCTCTGACACAAGGAGAAAATGGGAAAGGGTTTGGCTGTGAGCTGCTGAGGAATGTAAATGAAGCTTATTATGAACTTGATTGATATATCCCAGGTAAAAGCACTCTGGAGCACTCCTGTTAGGTAGTGATATTGGGTGAAATAGCTGTTTTGCATCTCCCCAGTTATCATTATGTTAATTAAGTTAATAAAGTTACAGCCTCTAGCTGTAAGCATATTCTTTTGTGTGTATCTTATTTGCCTCAGGTGTTGGAATCAACACGATGGTCTTATCGAGTCTGACAAAATACATATTTTGTTACATAATTACCAGTTTAAAAGGAAGTTTTTGGGGTTTGGGATGTATTCTGTTACTGATTCATTTTTAGGAAATATACCAAAGGAATATGTACATAACTTTCAAATCACAACTGCAGCCCCCACATACAAACTCACATTACATCAAGTGAGGACTTTTTACTGAGCCCGTGGGAGTATAGACAATCATATTTCTTTTTAAATAGTATTTTATAGGTCATTACATCAAAGGGATTCACTTCTGCCTATTTAAGTTAGATTTTTTTTTTCTCTAAACTGGTGAAAATTTGCCAAACATCCTAAAATTTCTCATATCCATACAGTTTTTAGACCAATTCTTGACTGTATAATTAAGAGCGTTTTATTTCTGACCTTGCTCTGAATACTGATAGTGCAATTGGGTTTGAAATTAAAATGCAAGGGAGGGGAGAAAATTCACTTAAAACTGAGGCAAAGAAACACTTCTTACAGTTCATATCGTTTAACATTAGTCTATGGAATCCAAAAGGCTTTATTGAAACCTAACAATAAACTACTTTCATCACAGTTTGAGCTGTTACAGTTTGAAAAAAAATTGATACTGGCATAGAAACAGATGTATAAAAGGACAGAAACCTTTTTGTTTAGATATAAAACATTTTTTTCAGAACATCTGAAAGAAAAGACTTGAGCAGATTAATCTAGATAACTTCTACAGTATTCCTCACCCATCCCTATGAGGCTTCCAGTTCCAGCCACATCAATCTGAATTCAGACTTGCTGTGGGCCCTTTGGGTCCAGAACTGATTTGTCAGTTTTGGGGAAAGAATGTGGAAGGGGGATCATCAGTGAAAGGGAAAACACGTAAATAAGTTGTGGAGAGTAAACAATGTTCAGTATTTCAGACCAGGAGTGGAAGGTTTAAATTCAGAAACCAAAAGGCAAACACACACACTCATTGAAGGAAAATACCCTCATTATTTTGGAACTAAAATGAAAAGATAACCGACTTATAAATCTCTGGTTTGAAAAATGTGGTTTTCTGGTTTGGAGGGTTTTTTTTCTTCCAAAATGTCCAGTAGAATTTTCATGGTGATGTTCAGTGAAGCTCTTCACTATTCCTATGTGAACCCCTGAACAGAATGGAACAATCAGTTGATGCTCCCAGCTGCAATGAGACTCTCAGTAGCAATGAGACCACAACTGTGTTATACACATTGATTTGAATAAAATCCTTCTTTACTATGGAAACCAGCAAAGTAGTAAGAAAGGTTACTTCCTCTGTTTAAAATACTTTGGGTTCTAATAATAAATTTCACACCTGATCTGAGATCTGCTAAGGTCAATGAAAAAGTTCCGAACAGTTAGGGTGAACATTTGATCAGATTTATATGCTTTTTTTTTTTTCTTAAAGAGAAATTACATCATATTTTCCTCTGAAATTAGTCCATTGAAAACGATAGTTACACTAGTCTTGATGATGACTTTGGCAATGGTTTTTCCCAGCTCGTGCCTTTTTCTCCATTGCACAACTGCAGCCAGTTGTGGTTTGACTATATTTTGAAATTTAAAGATTTAGTTAAACTGCTGTATCATCCAAATTTTGCCCTGTAATTTCATTCTCAAAAGAAATATATCGTACTTTAACCTGTGATTATTATTTTTTTTAATCAAACTGGGTTTGTATAATTTCAACTAGCAACGCTAACATGTCTGGAAAGATTAACTCAGTCCAACCTATTTTCAAAACTGTCACTAACTCATAAATTCTGTGTTGGGCTGACACAAAATTCATGAAGTCAAGGGGTGTTTTCACTTGCATGGAAGCTGGGCAGGCACCATGTGTATAGTGGTGGTATCAGCAGTTCCATCCTGTGTAGTCTGTTCCAATTTCACCGTAAATACCTCTTCCTGCATCTGATTCACCTAAAAACCTCAGATATTAGCAAACACAAACATTTTTGCTAACCTATTTTTATAGTGATCATTTTAACACATGTGCCAAGGATAACAATTTACAGATGTTCTCATCCTCCTTAGATTTAGAGAACGTCATTATGGTACGACTGTGATGTTTGGGTTTAGTTTTCACTTTGTTTTTTCTTTGGGTTTGAAAATTGTGAGGGGAGTTCTTTTTCCAGTTCCCTCTAGTTCAGCCAAATTAACAGTGCTAGTTCTAGTACAAATCACAAAGTTTTGGTATTGATTTCACAGACACCTCAAACAAGATTTTGAAAAGGAAAACCTATTAGGAAACTTAATCATTTGTAGTAAAATTATGTTAGCTACTACTTGGCAAGATTGCTTTAGGACTAAGGCTTTGAAGCCTGTCACAGGTCTTAAAAATAAAATTGCTTGAGTAGTTGAGGAGAACTGTATTAAAATGCAAATTTCCAGCTGTTAATATTTCTTCAAAAACCAATAATCCCTCAAGGCCACCAATATGTCAAATACTTAATGGAAAAATATCCCTTAGGCAGAATGGCCTTTCTAAGTTGACTTTTGATTAAACTTAAAATACTATATAGCAAAAAAACTTAAAATCCAAAAGAGGATATAAATATAGTACTGGACTAAAATGTCATAGAGAATGCAATTGGAGGGGCAAATTTAAGGTCACTAATTTTTAAGTAATTTTCTACCCTTTTTGAAGATTAGCCAAGGAAATAATTACTAATATAAGGTATACCTTAAAGCACACGCCTATAAATGGGACTTGGAGGAACAGAAAATAGTACTTTGTTGAAGAAATAGAGATATAAACATAAAGTTGGGATATAGTTGGCGTGTACAGTATAGAAGTCAAAGTGTCCATTGCCAAACACTTCTGTTCTATCTGGAACTTGAGGTTCAAAATTATGAAGTGAGTACACAACAGGTCTTAATTACCCCAGCTACCGAATTCCAGGCAGTGGCTCTGTCAAACACAGGAGTCAGACGTCCTTTGAAGAAGGACTGAATCAAAAGCCTAACCCTGTTCCCGTGGAAAGCAGAGACAAAACATTAATGTAAGGAGGACTGAGATCTCAGTTTGCCTCAGTTGTGGTACTCTGTGACTGAATACAACAAAATTTTGAGAAAATGAAATTGTCATTTAAACATCAAATCAGTTCCAGACCCAAGAGCTGCTAATGTCTTGAATTACATCATCCCTATGCGTTGTCCTATAAAACAGATTTATGGAAAAGAAATAACAAAATGGCTCTTGTCTGATTAGAATACTCTGTGACATCTGTGCTGCTGCAATATCACCTTTTACAATGAAAATGTTGTAGGAACAAGGTAGAAAAGCAGGACAGACCCACACTGTTTGTAATGTCAATGGGTAAATAGAATTTTTAGTAGCAAGAAAAGGCAACTCCAGACTCAATTCATCTCTAATGTACTGCACATTTGGTTTTGAACAGGAATTAGACAAGTGTTTTGGTCAGATAAGAAAATCTTATGTGATCATGAGGAAAGAGCAGCTGGATTCTCAGCTGGTGTGAAGCAGAATGGTACTACTGATACAAACTGAAGATAGGAAGATTTTCATCAGTTAAGGACACTAAACTGCGTTTGATCTTCAGAAGATGTGGTATGATGTTCTTAATCTGTAATATAATTCTAAAGAACATGTTTTCAGTGCTAAAGCTATCTTATATTCCTTCAAAATACAGTAATCAAAAATACAGTAGCTTCATTTTACCTTTTCAGGCTTCACTCACCAAGGCATTACTTTAGTGAAGGTGAAACATCTAACAGCAACTATATTACCCTGGGGGAAAAAAAAAAAGTGTAAGACAGGAGCAATATTTTTTTGCTGGTTTTAAGCAAAAAAAGCCCCTGTTTTTAAATAGGAGGAACAGTAGCTTCAAATAGTAGTTTTGAATAGGAGTACATTTCAATGTAATTCCCTGAACTTGTCTTTCAAATGAATTTTACCAATTCACGATGAAGTCTTGGATGTATTTCCAGCCAAAGTATACGTGATCAATTCCATACAAATACAGTCATCTGTTATCCCAGCTTTTCATGGTATTTAACAACGCTTTATTATAAACTCATTTGTGATTGATTGTGAGTCAGATTTAGCATCAATAAGTAGTTGCAATGAGCATTGTGAAGCTAAAGATGGAACCAGACTGTGTTCTCTATTCAGTTGAGGGAGCTTTATGTTCCTTTCTCTCCACAACTGCAGGGAAGAAGGAAATAAAGCCTCCTTCAGTTTCTCCCAGGTTCAGAATTAAATACTGTCATACTTTCATTCATTTAAAACCCTTTTAGGTTGCCTTGTTAGCAATTTTTAACTCATGAAGAGGTGATCTATGTAGTAGGTTTATATTTGGTTTCACCATCAAAGTCATTTTGCCTTTTGCTAATCTGGCAGGAAGTTCTGACAATATTTTTAAAGTTAGAGGTCTTGCCTTTTTATTTGGCATATTTTCTGATATTTCCCTTTTTTTTCCCACAGACACCATTAGGGGTTGAATTTTTGTTTCAAATAAATCAAACATCCTTTTTTCTCTGTTCTCCAAATAGTGGGTTTTTTTTTTATTTGTTTAATTATTCCTAAGGGACCTTTTTACAGTTAAATGGACAATTGAGAAGGCATTCTTTTTTTCTTATTTACCTTTCATCTTTGAAAAATGTATTTTGTGTTTTTTTTAGTTTGGTGAAGAAGTTGCTTGAACAATGCCAGACTCCTAATTACTTCCCTAAATGACAGTGTTGTTTGAGGTTCATTTCTTGGGTTTTGGTTTTTTTTACATTTCAATGGCTTTTTACTTTGTTATCCAGTTACAGCATCAGATGACCTTGTTATATTGTAGGTAATTTTTTTTACTATTCACACAGCAAGGGAATCAGGAAGGTATTATACAATGATTTACATTTAGACATATGATATTTTTAACTACAAATTTCAAAAGAGCCTTATCTTAAATAGTTGAGAAACAATTAAAGTTTCCATCAAAGAAAGAACATGAATAAGTTAAAAGTAATGAGTTTCTGTAAAACATATCCCAACAATCAGTGTTGTCTTAAATTTAAATCCTTTGGTATTCTTATAAAAATTGCTTAAACTAAGAGTTTTATTATGTTGTAAAATAAGGTTTTATCATTAAAGAAAGACAAAAGTAGGAAAGAAAAAGCCTGTTAACTGAGTTGGATTTAGTACCCAGTAATAATCCTTATTCTGAATATCCTGCTTGAATTATTGTAGGCAATGGATTTTTTTCTTGTTTAGTCACTTTCATTTTGCTGGGTGTGTAAAATTACACTTATCTGTGAGATTAACTGATGTCTTAAAACATTAATCATTTTCTTTGGTATGAGCTTACAATTTGCTTGTCTTTTGACCAAAATGGTGAATAGATTTATAACCTGTCATTTCCATCTCTGGTGGTTTGAGCTCGGGCAGATGCCAGGTACCCACCCAGCCGCTCTTTCATCCCCCCTCTATCTCACATACCCTCTGCTGGGAGAGAAGAAAAGATGAAAAAAGTTTGCAGGTTGAGATAAAGACAGGAATTTACCAATTACCATCATAGGCAAAAGAAATTTGAATTTGGGAAAATTAATTTAGTTTATTGACAGTTGAAACAGATTTGGATGGTGGGAAATAAAGGCACTCCTCTGTTTATGTGGCATTTTTGCCCTTCCTTTAAACATTTTTTTTCACAGAGGCTCCACCAGCTTTGCCCATAGGTTCAAGTGTGTCCTGTGGTAGCTCCACAGAGGAGCTGGTTGGAACTGGCTTTGGCCAAGACAGGGCAACTCCTGGCCTCCTGCCACAGAGCCCACCCTTGCCACCACACCACCCACCAGCAGATACTCCTGGTAAGGATTTTGTGCAAAGTAAAAATCATAGTAAGTCATAATAATCAAAGTTAATATACATATCCCTGAAATGTAGCTACGTTATTTAGAAAAGTAAATCAGGAAAGGATTTCTAATGTGTTTAAAAACTGTAGAAATACATGGAATCGTAGAATCATGTAATAGTTCAGGTTGGAAGGGACCTTAAAGATCATTCAGTTCCAATCCACCTGCCCTGTGCAGGGACACCTCCCACTAGATCACGTTGCTCAAAAGTTCCATCCAACCTGGCCTTGAACGCTTCCAGTCATGGAGAATGTATGGGGTTGGGGAATATGCATGTTCAGTCTCGAATAACAAAGTACTATCTTCCCTCGCATTATTGTTTTAAAGGGTAGCAGGAAGTATGAGTCTTTTAGCATTCCCTGCAGATGTCAATAAATTAGCAGACGTTCTTTAAGTATCTTTAAGTATCATATGTAGAACTGAGTGTCTCTTCAAGTCGGTAAGTACACAAGCAGGAGTTTAATAACAAAAAATCCAAAAAAAAAAATTTAATTATTTTATTGCTAAGAATTTCTGCATCTTTATTAAGATTTACTTCCCATAATGGTTTTGCACAAATATAAAATAGCAATCACCACCTTCTTGCTGTTAATGAAAATGGAGACCATGATACTGGATGCCTGAGGTGGCAGATGGTTGTAACAACCATAAAAAGAAGTGTCAAATCCCTTTTCAACTTGTTGGCAAATGAATAAGGTTCCTTCATTCAATTTGCACCAAAATAATGTCTGTAAAACAGTGATATGATAGGCAGACACTCTGAACATGCATTTTATATAAGTGTCTGAGCAATGTGACGTCAAAGGGGCAAAGATGTGTGCATGTGTTCCATGTAGGAGGGACTCAGATAACAAGTAATTGTAAGTAAAGAACAAAATAAGCACAAGGGACTGTAAATAGGCAGGATATAATGCCAAATACACAAGAAGGAAACTCACAGCTAATTTAAAAGTAAATGTAATGTAGAATGTAAAGACTAGCAGTTGTGTAAGTGCAGTGGTAGTAACTAATAATTTCTCAGAACTAACCATTGGCATAAAATGTAGGGGGGTTAGTGAATTAATTTGGTAATGTTTTGTTTTAGAACCCAGAACTGGCTTGTTTTGTCAGCGTTCTAAGCACTCATCAATCTCCAGTTTCCTAAATTATTATCTATATCTACATATATGTATCTTTAGTTGTAATAAGCTTCATGGAATCCTGATACTTCCCAAATCTTGGGATTTATTTGTAGGTATCAACTACACATCACTCCATAAAGCAATCACTATAAGGAGAGCCTGTGTCTCTTTACTCTTATCCCAAAACCTGGTGCATAAGCAGTTTTGTTAATCCCATGTTGTTTAGCATTTGGGAAGAAATAAATCAGCAGCGTAAGAATATATTTCTACTGTATGTAACAGGTTATGTAGAGACATTTTTATGTAAGAAAGTTCTGTGACCTTAATTTTCCTTTAAAATACCTTACAAATTGATTTGCTGCTTGTTCAAGTGATTGAAAGTTTCTTGCGAGACCAGTTTTTAATAGAAAGAAAAAAAAAAAAAAGAAAAAGTGTGAAAAAAGGAAGGAAAAGAAAGCTGATGACTGTAACGTTTAGTATGCTGTCAGCCATTTAAGGCTTATGCTGCCACAACTCCAGTTAGCTGAGCACAGCAGTAGTTATGAGGAGTAATGAGTTTGCCAGACATTCTGAAATTCTCTCCTGCTGTGTGCTGTCAATTGAAAAAGAAGGGAGACAGTGATGGCCAACGATTTACACGCAATGGATTGACCATAACTGGCACCTACAGAACAATAAAACAAAGACCGAGTGGCAGGATCTGGCCAACTAACTTGTAAGTTCCCTGAATGTCACAAGGATTATTGCATTTTAAATTTTGCTTGAATAGCAAAGTACAGCTATGGATTCAGTAGCCAGCAAATATTTAATTAAAAATAACCATATTCTATTGGAAAAGCAAGATAATTTATGACAGAATGATGACTGTAAAGATGGTTACACATTTTTCACTCGTTTTTGCTGCCTAATTTAAAGTAGAGAGGTATTTCCTGATAATTTTGAGCAGCAGTAATAGATAAGCCAAACACATTTCTCCAGTTCTAGTGACAGTCCTGTGAGAGATCAGAGATTATGCTCCTTCTGTATGTATCCTCTCAAAAAGACAGAAATTTAGATTTTTTAAATAACAAAGTAGATCTTCACAGCTGCCACCATGATGCTTAGTTGGACTATTATTTTCTGGTGCAAGAAGGATTGAATATAGGATTTCATTTGAGGAGAGGCTGAGGGAATTGGGCATGTTTAGTCTGGAGAAGAGGAGGCTGAGGGAAGAATTACTTTCCTGAGAGGGTGGTCAGGCCCTGGAACAGCCTGCCCAGGGAGGTGGTGGAGTCACCATCCCTGAAGGTATTTAAGAAACGTGTAGAAGTGGCTCCTCAGGGCATGCTCTAGTGCCTGAGACTGTTGCGTGTGGTGATTGTTGTGGTAATGGCGTGTTGGTTTTTTAGTTTCAATATTAGGTGGAGTTTTTCGGTGGTTTTGTTTGTTTGGGGGGTTTTGGGTGTTTTTTTTCGGTTGGACTCGATGATCTCAAAGGTCCCTTCTAACCTGTGATTCTGTGATCTTTCTCCCCCAAAAGAATAAACCCCAGCCCTTTGAAGTTAATTAGATCAGTTTTATATGAAAAAATTATCTTGCTATAACTTTATTTTCAAATTAATATTTTAAGGTTGCCAAGGAAAAAAAAAAAGAAAAAGAAAAGATAAAAGAAAAAACAAACTCACAACAAATGCGTTTTTTAATAATTCCTTTGCAGGCAGTAGATTAAATATAATGCTTCAGCATTGTGGAATTGAGCCAAATCAAATTCACTTGAGTTGAGTTCTCCATTTTAGCAGGAGCAAGAGAAAACTTCTTTGGTGTGAGGGTGGTGAGAGCCTGGCCCAGGTTGCCCAGAGAAGCTGTGGCTGCCCCATCCCTGGAGGG
>JAOTQQ010000012.1:25627927-25658626 GCA_026546715.1 Gallinago undulata | reverse complement strand
TGGTGTGGTGGGAGGTGTCCCTGCCCAGGGCAGGGGGTTGGAACTCTGTGATCTTTAAGGTCCCTTCCAACCCAAACCATTCTATGACTATGACGTACAACTGAGTGTCACCTCAGATGTTAGAGTGAGTGTGTGTTGTGCTTGTGTGCGCAGGGAGAACTGGAGGTGTGGATTGGCCACACGTAAGCTCCCAGTGTTACAGCACTGAAGCAAAAGCTGGTGTCTGACATTCCCAACTAATTCCCTGCCTGCTTAACACGCTGTCTAAGCCCCACGGAAGGACTGCAGCTTTTACTGCTAGATAAGGAGGGCAGCTTACAGCGAGAACGGCAATAGGCTTAGGTAAAGTAATCCACAGCCATGGCTGTAGCCTAGGCAGAGTCTTGTGAACTGTGTATAAACCTATCCTGGTCTCGCAGAGTGTTTTTGCTATTCAAAACCATTTCAAAAACGCTTTTACGTGTAGCCCTGTCACCCGCTGTAATGTCTGAACTGTATCATCTCCTCTGCTACACGATTATTTTTCATCCAGGATTCCTGGTATAGTTCGTGCTCCTTGAATGGACAACAGAGGACTTTAAGCAGGGGACTTATAAATGAAAAACAGAAAAGACAAATGCTCCTCAGATATAAAAAGGGATAGTCCTGTTAAAATCTGACCCCAACTTTTACATTTAGCAATATTTTAATGGGGAAAACGATGGCCTTTTTAAATACTAGCACATAACGAACACAATAAGGAGAAACAGACTTACCACAGTCATTCACAAAAATATTTCAAACTGTTTCTTCGTACAAAGGGAATGCTCTTCTATTTCACAGCTTGCTTTTTTATCACTTAGAGACTAGTATCTCTTCTTAAACGAGGGGATCCAGGGTAGTTCCAGCAGTTGAGAGCTACCTGTATACTTTGTACTAAAGCACAACTGAGTCCTTGAAGAAATAGTTATCTCTTTTTTGTAACAACATGAAAGAGAGACTGGCTATTAGAGGGAGGCATAATCCTAATACTCCAGGTTTCAAAAACAAACATTTAGAGGTTAATCAAATTTGTGACTAGTTAAGAATTCCATAGTTAAATAAACTTATTGTCCAGATCCACACAGGTCCCAGTGCTACGATAAACTCATACTGGGTGAGTGGAGTTGCCAGGAGCTGGTTTATTCTAGGCAGAGGACTCAGCCACTATCCTGACATTCATTTCAATCATATTTTGAAGACAGTAAAGCTTTGGGTGGCTATGGCATTCACTCTCAAGAGGGAATGAGAAAGCAGCATGATCTATGTGTCTCCAGAGGGACCTGAGATTTGCCCTGGTCTCTCAGTGGTCACCATGGTCTGTCCAGATTCTAACACCTTCAGGGAAATTCTTCCCATTACATATAAATGCAGGAATGGACTCCAAATTGATACGCTTTTGGTGAGTGTCTGAAGCTTAGAGTACAATGACTGGTACTCAGAGTTCTAATTGTGTGCATCTCACCTGAATCCTTACTCAGTTTCATCCATGAGAATTTTTTGCTATGGTACTGAAATGTCGCCACACAATAACAAGTGTTAATTAAAAATCTGCCCAGAATTCAATAACAATAATTTTATTGTCTCAACCAGGTTATTGTTTTCCACTCTAAAGCAGACATAAATACAGATTTCTGAGAGAGGCACCTCACTGTCACAAGATACAAGACAGAAAATCTAGAAAAACAGAAGGATCCATGTCTGGAGAAGCTGAGGAAACAATTCCTTGCTCTGCCATGACTTAGACATAACAATTATCCTTTCCTTTGTCTGTGTGGGTCTTCCCTTAAGGGTTAATAATGTTATCTTGCTATCTCACAATATTTGATAGATATTCCACACGAGAGTCACAGAATCACAGAATCACCTAGGTTGGAAGGGACCTTTTAAGATCATCTTTTCCAACCAATGAAAAAAAAAAACCCACACCAAAAAAAAAAAAAACCCAACCAAAACACCAAAAAACCACCCAATGCTAATCCATATCCCCGAGTACCATGTCAACTCGTCTCTTGAACACCTGCAGGGATGGTGGATCCGAAGCTACCAGTCTGTGAAAAAACACTTGGTAGAGGCTCAACACTACTCATGCTATGGGTTCCTCTCTTCAATGCCTTTACTCTTTGCTTTTCATTTACATCAGCCCAGTCCCCACACCACACCACACAGCTGCACAAAGTGCAGCCACCCAACAATCAAGCTCTTTAGAACCAGCTTCCACACTTCAGTTCACACAACCAGCTAGACCAGTGTTGAAAGCTTTTTAGACTTTTTTTTTTTTGGTCTCAAATTCCTCTTGTATGTTTTTGCCGCTTTTCTTTCTTGTTCCTCCTCCCACCTTTCTTTCCCATTTCTGATCCTGAACCATACTGAGTTACCGCTTGTAACACAGGCTTCTCAGTCCTCTCCTAATTGGCAAAACCCTCCTGGGAAGATGACTTTTTAGCATTTCAACATCTTATGTTACTGCTGTGATCTTTTTCTGAGTAAGAGCTGCCAGACGCAAATGATTCACATCCAGTTTGCCAAATGAGATGACTAATGGGAGTGGACAATGAATCTGCAGAGGCACCTTTTTGTCTCATTCTACCCCATGGATGTGCAGATGTATCAGCAGTTAGTTGTCTGTCATTT
The DNA here is from genome assembly GCA_026546715.1 of Gallinago undulata. Lineage (NCBI taxonomy): Eukaryota > Metazoa > Chordata > Aves > Charadriiformes > Scolopacidae > Gallinago > Gallinago undulata. Next base: position 25,655,974 of record JAOTQQ010000012.1, on the reverse strand, counting down.
CATGGGGGTAGTGGGAGTTATTTATAACATTTTTACACATTCAAACTAGAAAATAATCCTCCTATTTTCAAAACTGTTATCTTTCAGAGATTACATACCCTCAAAGTCATATTAAATCCTAGTGTAGGGTATAAAGGCTTTTTCTAATTAATTCAATTTTGTTATGCAGATTTTGTTCTGTCTACATAATTTTTTCCACATAACACTTTTATATTACCTCTTATACAAAGAGATTAGACTTCAGAAATTAAAATAAAAATCTATGTGAAAAATAGATTTATGTTGGTCTGGTTTTAACCCTAGCATCTACTTCTTCTGTAAGCTAAGGGCTGCTGAGCAGACTAAAGTTTTATGCAGTCACATTTCAACTGGAAATCATGCAAAACAATTCAAGGTTTCTAGACATCAAGAGGCTTGCAGACTTGAGGTGTGATTGAAGAGTAATAACATACTTTTGTCAGTGAGTTAGCCTGGGTCTGAAAAATAGACTAGCTGATTGAAGGACTTGACCTAATGATCTCATTCTTTTATCTCTACTCTGTCCTTGTTTCCAGTCCACTCTAGATCTTTGTTCTCCTTTTCTTAGTAGGTGAAAATTTTCCCTCGATTCCACTTATGTAAATGAATTTCACTGAGCCTGTCAGTTTTGGTGAGATCACTTTTTTTCAGTACCCTTACAATTTTCAGCTAATGATGTGACAGACCCAGCTATAGGATAATACAAATGCCTTTGTTATATTGATGACAGGAAGTTTTTTTCCAGAAAATTCCTAATTACTTAAGTACAACTCTGTTTGACTAGGATGGTAGTCCTTCAGGCAAGTATAGGCAAGAGTCAAAAAAAAATTGTTTGTAGAAACAAAATAAAAAACCTAGTGTCAAATACCAAGAAGCATGAAAAAATATACCTACTTAATTATGACTATTTATATTTATCTTGATTGCATCACATCATAGAAAGCTTAGTGTGATTTATATGTTTTGAATAATTCCCCTTCTATAAATTATTATTGTGGGTTTACCAGGACTTTTTCCAGACCTTATCAATTATTTTACAAATAATTCCTGTTATTATCTAAAACCTGCACTAAGGGATTACCTGTGATTTCTCTTCATGACCTAGACCATGTTCTACACATCTTGTTCCAGCACAAAATAAACAATCTGAGCCTGACACATGAAATATAATAATAATAATAATAACTTCATTTCACCCAACAATCGCTATATTTCCAATGCAGGAAAAGAACGTTTAACATCCTAATGACCACTATAAATAAAAAGTAATTTTAAGGAAATATACATTTCTTACCTTTTTTGTAACTTACCTTATCCATAGTTGTCATCTCTGTCATTACAACAGAGGGGTTTTCTGATTTTAATAAAGTGTATGTGAATAGTATTATAATGACTCAGAGATGAGTCCAGATTTCAGTGTTCTTGCATAAAATGCAGGTTTAATTTTGAATGGTTAACAGATAAATTAGTGAAGACACATGCTAACCATTAGATACCTTCCAAAAGTGCATTACCTCTGAGCTGCTCTATCACAGCAAATGAAGAGATCACTTGACAATATCTTGACGTTATCTGCATTATCAATCATTTACCATATGCTTGGGCTGTTTAAAAACAAGAACAAAATAATTGAACTGCTGTTGCTAAAGATAATGTTTCTCGAAATTACAGGAGTAGTTTTTCTTTATGTTGTCATTTTCAGAGTGCAACAAACAACTGATTTATTTTAATATGCATTCATAAAGTACTGTTGTAATTTTATAAATGTTATTTCTGTGTCTTATGCCAATATTATATCTGTGTTACTTCCCACAGAAGAGGCCATCCATAAGTAAAAAAAAAAACAAAAACAAAACAAAAAAAAAAAACAAAACCTGTCCCTGTCTTACTTTGCTTACTTTTATAGTTGATTTATTGTTTCTGTAGATTTAATCAAAGTTTCCCTTTGGAAGCCTAATTTTTGAAAGCAATTTACATCTTACCAGCGATTCTAAAATACAATTAATCAGCAGAAGACTCATTTTTATGTTTAATTTTTTAGCTGAGAAGGGGATTTTGTAAGCAGACATTTATCCAGTACCAAAAGGTTTGCAAAAGTTCTGCACTCATTATTTAAGCCCTCTGTTCAGGCTATAAGTGAAACTCTCAGTGGTGCTTGCTCAGGAGACTTTAACCCAATTAAAAACCCCTGACAAAATAGGCTACAGCATTTTGGGCTCAGTTAGCCTCAGGAGAAAACGTCAGGGATGGGGACATGACAACATGGTCAATTAACATGACTTCAGATGTGTTAGCCCGGCTCTGCAAGTTCATTAGCTAAAGTCAAGTGAATTAACACAATTAAACAAAGAGCCTCTTTATGCATCCCAAAGACGAAAAAGAATGACCTACTGCCTAGCAAATCTTTTTGGGGAAGACACAGTAAAAATTCCATCTAGAATCCTATTGCATCCTTAGCTATAGCCATGTTTCCAAACCTGAAATCAATCCTAAATCTTGCACTAATCCTTTGTGTCCCCTGTTTCTTTTGCAGAGCTGCTCACCATTCAAAGACCTTACGGGGGCAGTGGAATGCATTCCCCGTCTTCTGTGCTGCATCTACATTTACACTACACACCAGATGAGCTAGCACTGGTATGGAAACCCTATAGTGTCACCTGCCACCCATTATAATGACTCTTCCAAGAAGGATTTGTTTCGTTGGGGTTATTTGCCTACGGTTGTTTTTTGTTTATACCATTTTAATCCTTCTCTGGTTTTCAGTCCCCCCAAATAAACATAAAAGATATTTATATGCCTCTCAGGCTTCATACAAGCTATACCAAACAAGCCAAATTCTGATAGTCTGGAGTAAGGCAGACTTTTGATTCATTTGCTCATCTTAATAGCCTTCTCTGTCCTCTAGAGATTTTGGAAAGCATGATTTAATGGGACCTTTATATTGTTTTTTTGAGTTGAACAGTGGACATAGCAACTGCCACTAGGAGTTTGGAGTTTCACTGTAGGGTGTTTCATCTTCTTTAATCAAAAGTACACTTTCAGCTTTCTGATAAAGGGTGAGATTAACATGCAAAATAAATATCTCATTGTTCACTTTGAAAGTTTCTTTGACAACAAGTAGTCATTCTACAAACAGTTCATTGAAATTTTAGATTTTCAAGCAAAAGTGGAATACTCTTTCTAAACGTATTGACAGACTAAAGATACGAAACTAATTTAATACACTTTGAATTGAAAAGCCTCACTCAGTCATTGTATAGGTCTGAAAGAATAAACCCGAGCAAATTTTAAATAGGAGAACAAAGACAAACAGAAGAACTGCATTGAGTTATTGGTTTGTACAGTGCAATATTGACAATGTCAAAACAAAAGTTGTCCAGTGCAACAGATGACTAGAATAATGCAGAGCGAAAAATGCAAGTACTTCTCCAGTATTAAGTAAATTCTATCATTTTTACTGGATGTCAGCACAGAGAACAGATGCTTTATCAAGCAAGTCAGATGCTTTAGCAAGCAAGCAAATGGAAAAACAACTCTAACTGCTTGGTGCATGCAAGGAAACACCTTTCTCACATCTGAAATCCTCTGGGTTGACGTGTAGAGCTTTTCCCTGCATCAGCTTGTTCACATACTGACATGAGATGAACCTTCTCACTGGCACATAAAACAAGGCAAAACTTCTACATGATTTGTAACTACCAAGCTCTGTGCGTGCGTGTGTGTGGCAAGCCATGAAACTATTAAACTTTTTCACCCCTATCCTTCCAATTTTTCCTTCTCCTTGCCTTGTTGTTTATTGCATTCATTGTGACCCATCTTAGATTTGATCCTGACCTCTTCAAGGCAGAGATTGCTTTCTCTGTGTATTTTGTACAGGCTGAAAATTGTTTTGGACATCAAGTCATTTGTTTCAAATAATGTTTGAAAGAACTATGAATTGATTTGGATAATCAATGTTAGCTTGTCTGTTAGTGAATCAGAAAGGAAAAACTAGATTTGTTGAATAATCATTTTAGATTGGAATCTGAAAAGATTTGTAAAGGAATCTGACCAGCTCAAGTAGTTTGTAATTTGTCTCAAAAATCTCCTGGAGGAGTCTCATAGGGGAACTGAGGCAAATGTTGTTTCTTGCATCTAAAAAGAGTTTTTCCCTCATGGAAGCTGTAGGACCTTACAGACCTGTAATGGCTGAGAGACATTCAGGTATGGATTTCACCTGGATGAACGACTCAGAATAATATTATAACGATCTTTTGTTTCTGTGTGATAATCATAGCTGTCAGCCATGCTGCTCGCTGTAATTTCATGGTTTTCATAGGCACAAGAAGCAATAAACAAAGAACTCTCCATTTTCACCATTCTAAACTTCACCCTCACCTCTCTTTTTACTGCAAAAAAATCAAGACAATATTTTTTAAGCAGTATTTGACCATTCAGCACAGTACATCCAATGTGAATACGAGCCTCATAGCAACCAGGCACACACAGGCTCAAAAAAACCTGTCTTTATCGTCAAACAATACAAAAAAAAATATTTTCTACAGGTTTTATTTACAAGAATGTCATGTCTACAGTATACGGGCAAAAGAAAAAAATTTCTTTTTCAGATGATTTAATGGTTTGCCCAATACCTGATACAGTGGGGGAGCAGGGCTGGGGGATTTTAAGTGCTCAAATAGCACAGATCATGAATCATGATATTAAACACCAAGTATTTAAGCATTTTGACTTATTTGCAATATGACAGGACGTTTAATCATTGTAAATGTACTACTAATCAAAGTGAATCTCACCATGCATTTCCACCTATTTCCTTATGCTCTCGTATACCTACACGTACACCAACACATGCCATAGGACAAAGATATAAAATAAACGAAGCAACTATTTCACAACCTTAATAACCTACAAAATAGTGACTTACCAAGATGCGGTCACAGGAATATCAAATATAAACCTATAACTACTCATAAATATTTACTTCAACCTGTCAGTGACTTCGCTGGAGACATTTAGCACAAACAGTATCTGCAGAAGGTGGCAGTAGCGTTGAAAGTCATTTCATAAGCCTGGTTATCACTCCTTGGCAGGCTGCAGAGGAAAACCTCTTCACCATCTTCTTCATAAGCACTTACCCAAATAGCCAAGATTTAGTGAAGAAAAAAAGTACCACCCCTTCTGTGTGAGTGTGTGTCAATAACTTCTATAGGTATCTGTGGGTACAGATGAAGAAATAATAACTGGAAAACATGAGGGTGAAGAGATTAAAAGGGCGTACTGAGCCGTACCTGACAGTCTCCCAAGAACTGATATGCTCCTGTGACCAGAGGGCCTGTTGAATCCATAAGAAATTATGAACTGAGAACACCAAGAGTTGGCCATACCTGCTCAAGGTCACCTGAACACCCTGGAATCAACAATGGACTGTGCATCCTGAGCCACAGCCAGAAAGGAGAGGACTGCAAGTACTACAGGACCGCTTATACCGCATAAAAGAAGGGACCATGAGAGACTTTCCAAACATCTACCCATAAGCCACTGTTCTAACAGACTTTAAACTTTTTTTTAGTAGCTGGAGCCTGGGGCTCTGGCATACTGTTTTGTGGAAAATAGAACAGGAGGCTAAAATTAGAGTACTGTATTGATTTCAAATCAAGGTGGCAACGTGTCCACTGTGATTGGTAATGCCTAAAAAAAACACGTATGGAAATGTTATTTTAGTTCCAGATTTTCTTCAAAGGTTTATTAAGCTTAACTACACCCACAAAGAAGGAAAACATTTTTCAACATCTTGACATTGAATGTCATTTTGTCTTGTCCTAGATGTCTCACTTTACGTACTGTTTCCATACCCAGGAGATAACCTCTCCCATCAGTTAGAGACGAGTTATAATTTTTAAGGTCCAAGATAGGCACAAATTGCCATTTTGTTTTACTCTTTGATTTTATATTATTGCTTTGATTTGTAATGTAGTGCAATTTCATTTGCAGTTTGTACTATCTTTCCAGGGAGATCAATTAAAGATAACCGGACAAATTCTTGATTATATTCAGAGAGTCAATTTTAATATTACTTACAACAGGGGATTGTAACCTTATCAAAGGTGTAATCTCTCCAGTTTTGCTTTTGCTTACTGGGAAGTGTGAGCATTGTAATTCAAACCAATGTGATATGGAACATGAACAAAGTCCAATTTATCGGTATTCCATCATATAAACTAAATAACAGTGTAATGAAGAAAAATCAAAGCTACAAAAAATATTTCCATTAGGCTGCCCAGAAATGCAATGACATTTCTGATAGCATATTTCAAGAGGCAGCAAATCTCAAAGCCAATGCAGAAACTGAGAGAGGAATCCAACTAATAGCAATTTCAGATGAAAATACAATATCTTACTGGATTCAGAATGAGTTTATGTTGGTTTTATATTCAAAAGATAACACAGTAGCCTTCAAAGAGAACATTGAGATAGCTTGACTTCACTAAAACCTGCCTTCACTGAATATGGAAATGTCTGGTACTTTCTTTTTGTACAGCATTTCATGAATGGTTGATATCAGTAACATCCAGCACTGCTTACAAGGTGGGTGTGAGACCCTTGCCTTATTGAAAATTAGATCTCACGCTAGAATGCATTATTTTAGATATCTAACTTGAGACTTTTGTTAAATAAACTGTTGAGATACATAGATTATATTTCTATCAGGCTTTCATTTTGCATACATGTCTTGGGGCACTGAAAATCCAACGTGTTTGCTATTGAACAGATGTAGGCATTTTAGCTTTGGTGAAACAAGTCAAATTCTTCTGCAAACACTAACATATTGGGGTTTAAATTGAATTCAGATAATTATTTTGCAACTTTCAAAATGCATTGCTAGTCATTATTTGCACATTGGTCTAGCTAAAGAGGGCTAGGAGAGGATAGAGTGTCCTGGGCTTCATGAGGAACGTTGCCAGCCGGTCAAGGGATGCACGTTTATCCCAAAAGACATCCACCTAAGGGTACGTTCATCCGAGGCAGCACAATCTTCTCTAAATGTCTTTTGGGGCCCATTTTTAGAAGGATTTAGGGGTCTTTTAGCCAATCAAACACACTCTCAGTGGTCCCAGGCAGGTTTGATTAAGATGTTATGTAGGGACCCCAGATGCACCACACAGAGGTCATGGGAAGTATGGGAGCAGAGAGTGGAAGGACTAAGGAACTGGATTTGATAGGACCAAGACAGATAACTTGTCCCACTGTGGATCTCACACAAAATTAGACTCCTCAATCTCTCTTCCCATTTACGGTACCTCTTTCAGACACAGCTGGTGCCACTTGGCTGTTGTTCATGCAGATGTTCCAGCTGTTAGGGGTTTTAATCTGGCCCTTCTGCTTCCGAGTTTACAGGATAAAAAGCTTTAGGCGCTTTACGTGAATTATATATCATTCACAAACTAGATGTTCCCAGCTTCTGTAATCGTCCATCTTCAAGGCCTCCAGGCTGCAGCCAGTGCTCTGAGCAGGCCATCAGTGGGGAAAGCTGCAGCAGGACTTCCTTTGGTTGCTTTGAAGCCGCCGGTTGCAAGAGACTATACCCAAATCTGAATTGGGCACCTGGGAGCCTGGGCTGTAGTTATAGCTGTGAAAACAGCAGCGGTGCCAACGCAGTGAATCTAAGCACCAGTCTGGTGTCTGGGGAGCCCGAGCTATTTTGAAAGCCCCAGCAAACGACTGTCAAGGAGACTTAGGGCTACAGCTATAGCTTGTGGTGAGATGTTTCACGGAGGTCCTATCTCAGCTTCTGAAGTGGAGTAGTCCCATCAGGAGAGGTCCGCTCCAATGAGTAAATTCACCCTCTCAGAAAGGGATGGTTGCTGGGACTAAGAACTGTGCTGAGACTGGCATAGCTGCTGAATGGGAGAGACTTCAATTAGGAAAGAGAGCCCTCTGTTCCATCTAAACATGAGGAGGAACTTCTTTACTTTGAGGGTGGCAGAACACTGGAACGGGCTGACCAGAGAGGGTATGGAGGCTCTGTTTCTGGAGACATTCAAACCCCGCCTGGACAGACGTTCTTGTGCAACCTGCTCTGGGTGACCCTGCTCTGGCAGGGGGTTGGACTAGATCTCCAGAGGTCCCTTCTAATCCCTACCATTCTGTGATTCTGCTCACAACTGTGATATCCTAAACCTCCTTTGTCTCTCAGTGACTTATGAAAACTGGACTTCAGGTTCCCAAGTCATTTTACAGTGGCATTTCACTTCTATTTCTCAGTTTCTAGAACAAAAATGACTGTTCTACCAGTAAAGAGTAGATGGCAATGGCAGAGTTAACTATGGTACACTAAGGGTTTATGTTCCCATGAGATATGTCTCACATCAAGACCGTAAGTCTCTCACTTCTCCAAGAAACACATCCAAAAACATCTTTGAAGCAACACATTTGAAAAAAATCCTGTTTTCTCATTAGATAACATCAGACATTACTTTCTGATACTTGCATATGTTCCTCCTGCCTGTAGTAAAACTCTGAGATGCTGACCCCTGGTACCACATTTCAAAGTTGTAGTGGTATTTAATGAAAAAAGAAAAAAATCCAAGATGTTTCTAATCTACAATAAAAACAGTTTTGCCTATGCGCTCTCCATTTAGAAAATCTGACATATTTTAAACTAACCTTGTGGTAACACTAAATGCCCCATATTTATTTAGTAATGTTAAATAAAATTTGCCATTTGTTAGGGCTAGCTACAGAACATAAGGCTTACTGACACTTTTTTCTGCCTAAAACGAGACTTGTAATTCAATTATGTACTCATAGGGGGAGAAAATGGTGCATGTTCCAGCCAGCAGCCCCCGTTGTCCACATGTGCATTCTCAGATCAAACAGATCTAATAATTCCTTGTTAAAGTCATCATTTCCCATTAGATGAGCAACTGTGGCTGGTAAAAGGTAATGGTTACAGTGCGTTACACAATTAACACAGTGTGAAATGAACTGAAATATGTTTTCTAAAGAGGATTTTCAATGGAAATGAAGTATTTAGACTCTGTGTATCAAAGATACAGATCCAAATGTGGGCTGTGCTGAATGTTTTTACATAACTGACAGCGTGCTCACTCATGGCAGCTCTTCTACTACGTGTTAAAATTAGTATCCTGTCAAAAAAATATCAAACATTCTTTAGGGCTCTGAAAGAGAAAACTCACATTAGAAGAAAATCACTTGAAGTTGTCTGGATATGCATAAATGATGGAAATGTTTTCAGGCTTTGTAATGGTTTCTGCCACAAAATGTACTAAAAATTCAGATAATCACAAGGACTGCAATGGATAATAGACAGCAAGTTTACCGTAAGTAGAATGAATACGGAAAAGAAAATTACATTGCTCTGAAAAAAAAAAAAAAATACATAGCAAAACCATGAGTGAGCAGTTTACCATGTTTTCTACATGATATGTGCCAAATTACCCAAATATAACTCAAGTAGTCAGTGAAACACAATATCCAGCAGTTCATAAATACAGAAGTTGCTTATCAATTCATGCAGCTTCTGTCTGTCAATAAAGAGAGCAGGTCTGGCAGCAGATATCTGATCTGAAAAAAAAAAATATTTCCCTAAGACCTTTCATGTAGTAGAGCATTTTTTACTACCTATGGGCTAAATGCAACTCCATGAAATTGAAGGCAATGAGACCATTTAATATCTCACCTGGGTAATGACACATCACTGGAAGTTGCCAGAAGGTACTCCAGAAGAGATAATGTTGCAAGTTCTCTTCTTCAACTGCATAAATCCTTAGGGTCAACTTCTTAAGATTCATGCCCTGTCTCCAGGGGCAGGTGATCACTATTATGGACCAGCTCTAAGCCAGAGTCATCAAAGCCAGCTGAGACTTTAGAGCCTTTTAGATAGGTCATTGAGATCCTGTTAACAGTCCTTCCTTCCCAAATGGATTTATTGGTAGGAGCCAGTCTCACCAGCTCAGAGCAATGGGAAGGGTTGTGTGCAAGTGGCAGCCTCTGACCATGTAGATAATTCCTGAGATATTGTTGTGCTCAGCAGAGCAAATACCACTCTGAGGTGGTCTTTAGTGGCAAGACCTAACCACCTGTTAGCTAGATGCAAAGATATGTTTAAGCATCTTAGAAAAGTATTTCAGAAGACTGCCATGTACTGGGGTAGAGAGAATCAGGCAAAGCTAAATTCAACTTCCAGTCAGGATGAGATCAGGCTATTTAGTAATTAAGTTACACTGGGAAAAAAAAAAAAAAAAGAATAACAGTCAGGTATGTCTTTTTCTCAGGACCAGAAAACCTATCAGGTGAAGGGGTAGGAAGGAAAATAGATGTGGAAACCAAGAGAGGCTTAAAACCAAGAGTCTATCTACAGTATACAATGGAGCACAGTAAAAAAATCTCTCCTTATTTTTTTCTACTTTTATTATCTTTTTTTCTATCTTGTTCTTATGCTGGATTTCTTTATCCCAATTATTCTATTGCTCTTCTCTTGAGTGTTGTTTTACTGCAAACCTCTATGCTTGTCCTTAAGACTTTCATTTCACAAGCCCACAAGGCATTTGGTGTTTAATGAGACCGGTTCAGAGCACACTTGTTGGATACATATTTTGTCCTAGCAATAAGGTACAGCAGCATCTAGATAGTTTTGAGGTACTATACATCTCCCTATCTCCTTTTTCTCCTGTTCCTCCCTAACCTTCCCTTTTTTATTATCCATACTACAGTATGGATGCTCCCATCTCAGTTTAGATGTTTTTTGGAACATCGGCTACCTATTTTTGTAGCTTCACAATGGCTGAGATCACAGATGCCACCATGTAAATAGTAAGCAATAAATAAATAACCATCTGACAGATGCCAAAAATTAATAATTCCATTCCTCTTCCTGCAATGGTCTGAAGGGAGACAGAACCTTTTGTTGGCCTGTTCCTGTCGCAGTATCAAGATCACACTCTTTATGTTCCCCAGGAGGGGAATAAAGAGGTTTTGGGTTTTGAAGGTGAGGAAGACAAGCCATGAAGTAATATATCCACCGAATAATAGATCTTGCCTCTCAAAAAGAGAAAGACTGATTTGAGAAGATTCAGTAATGTTAGCCAAAGAGACAATTATGTAGCCAGTGATGTCTTTGGTTTGTGGGAGTATTCACTAAAATCCTGATGGAAAATCCAGTGACTCCAGTGTGAATCTTGTCCCAGGTTTCAGTGGGCTTGAAGTTAGGTGTCACATGAGCAGTCAGATATGCATTTGAGACTGCTCCAAAACCCAGTACTTCAAATCATGTCAGTGTTTTCATTTAAGCAAAGGATGACAGGAAATACAGAGCCAAAACTGACTCAATGTGAACTTTTTGAAGACTTCAATCCCTCAGATTGTAAATTTGACTTTGTAAGTATGACCTCTGTGAAAACGATGTAATGTGACTTTCCTGAACAGTGAAATGCTAGAGTGTGATATCTCATTCCAGAGTTGAAGATACGCACAGAAGAAAACATCAACTCTTAAGTCAAACACACCGTGCGCATCTGCAGATGATGTCCAGCTAGGTTACTTCAAATGATTGGCAGACAGAGTTTACGGTCAAATGTCTTATAACCAGCAATTTATTTTCAGTCTGCAGACCTTCCAAACTACTCTTCAGGAGTCAGATTGTCCGTACATGATTTTTTCAATACACAGAGGGCATTTGAGAGGTCAAATTTACAAAGAAAAGATTGGCAGTAATGATGTTGCTCAATAGCTCTTTTCAGAAACTTCAAAACAATGACCTGTAATTGTAGATGAAGAGATGTTGTCAGCTCTCAGCAGAATGGCTTTTCTTCAAGTAGAATATGTGCAATAAAGGCCCTTATAGAATTGTCTAGAGGAGTGGTGAAGGGGACAGAGGGAAGTGTGGGGATGTCCACACAGGACATGCAGGAACAGCCAGGGGTAGGAAAAGGAGCCTGATCTATCTTCCTTCCTTGAACAGCAGCAAGCAGCGGTGAGTGACACGAGACTATACGGATGCAAGAGCTGGTGTGGTGCCACACAGAAGGGCTGCTCAGCAGTCGTTGCCTCCTTCCATTGGCATAGTCCTTGGAAAGATGAGGTTCCCCTCTGCCTTTACTGGTGCTGACGGTTACCAGGACTAATAGCAACAGAAATATAAATAATTGAAAAGCAGAATGACACGCCCCTGGCACACTGTCTGCGGGAAATGAGCCAATTTATGCTGGTCAGGCTGTGAGGCAACTGAGAATAATTGGTATTTTTGTTCTAATAGTGAACAACACTGCAAATAAACTCTGAGTATATTGACTAATCAGTGCACAAGACGTAAATAGAGAGAGAGAGAGAGAGACTGTCCTCCATTGCAATGTAAATGGTCTTTCCTCTGTTTAATTAAGCTGTAGAGGTTAGGTTCACAGAAGGACAAATGCACCTTGAAGCCCCGTCAAGTTTGTCCTTATGACACTGAACCCAAAGTTTCACAAAATTCTTGCTTAACTGTTGACTGTCCATATATTCACCTTGAATAACCAGACTTGTTTCTGCAAAAGACTTCAGGCCAAATTACCCTTGTTCAGCTGTTGTCTATTAGGCAAGGAAGTAAAATCTACACTTCTCATCATTTTTAACAATAAAGCTCCAGGACACTTGAAAGCTCCTGCTCTACTTAAGTACTGACCACAATGAACATTTGAATACCTAACATGCCTAGGCCTGAGAGATTTCTCTTCCTGAATCCTTGGAGGTTTTCAATCCAGTAGACTTTTTCAGAACACATAGAAGAGAAAAGGATAGGAATTGTAGCCTTAGAAAATGCAGCTCAGTGAGGACGTTGACAGAGAACCGAATTAATGTCCTTCACTTTCTAGGCAGGTGTTGTAACCAAACTGTCCTCACTGGAATGGTGAGGATGAACCCTGAAGATTTTTAAAGGGAAATCTTTGCTCGGTTCTTTGAAGGAAAGAAAGGACCGAGGGCTGATTCAACTCAGACTGTGGCTGTCATGAGATCTGAGTCAGAGAAAAAAAATAAGACTGAGTGGCTGAAAACAACAGGCCAGGAGAAGAAGAAACAGAAAACTTCTTTTATCGGCAATCTGCAGAAACGAAACTGGTGTTAAATGAAATGAAATAACTTCCTCAGTTCCAGTCCAGACTCCACAAATCTGCTTCAACTGACTTTGGCTGTCCTGTGACCTTCCTTCCCTCCAGACCAAAAGCTGTGCAGCTGCATCACCTCAATGATGTTCTCACATTTAAACCTGGCACAGAGGTTTATTAGCACAGGAGAGTGTGTTAATGGAACTATATGGCTTCACCTTCATCTCCATTCTGATGGGAGCACTGTCCAACTCTGTCTCTGCCTGCACGTAGCCAAATAGACCCAAACCTTTGTTTTCACATGAAGTTACACCACGTGTTGTAATTCTAATGTCTGGTTCACATTAGAACCAGAGGTGAACAGAGAGCTGACAGCTAATAGTAAAACTATTAGTAAAACTAAAGGGTAGCTGTAGGTGAGTTTTGTCCTCCAAATATTTGCAGTTAAAATTTTATAAAGAAGGATCAAATTCGGTTTAAAACTAAATGATAAAAATTGAATGGTGATCAAAATCAAATAGTATTTATAAAGGTTAAAATCTTTGTTTTGATGAGAAGGTGGTATTAACATATAATGCTAACCTTGCATAGCTTCTGTTAGGCGTGTGGTGCCCCTTAAAATATAGAGTCTTAGAGTTAAACAAAAGCCATTGCCCCAGCCTGGAACCTCTGAGCCAGACAAGGACTGGTTTTGTAATGAAGATGGAGTAACAGGCCAAGGGTAAGGGCTGCTTCTAATCCATTAGGAACTGTGGGCATAAATCCCAAAGAGACTGCAGATATCCCCCTCGTGGGAATTATTTCACTCATTAACATGAGAAGGAATTAGGCATTTAAGAGCAGTCACTAGTTCCAAGAGAAACATTTTTCTGCCTTGACTTTGCACACAAAAAACTACTCAGGGTTTACAGTTTATGACCTTCCTTCCTCCCCAAAGTGGATTAGTTATGAAAGTATCTCATTCCCTCAACACAGGAAAGTGGTGAATAATCTGGTCAGTTTTCTGTTTAGTCCCCAAATAAACATTTTTTTTTTATACTCCAGCAATTGTAGTCTGAAAACTGTCACTGTAAAAGTGCCATCCTGGTGATTCTGGCAGTGCTAAGACCCCACCTGTGCCGTCTCGCAGTGATTTACAGTATCATTAAAGACTATGAAGAGCTGATGTTGTAACTCAGAAAGGGAAAAGAGGAGGAGAGGGATACATTATTGAACACCAAAATCATCTTGATAAATGAGAGGAATGGTCTGAAATCAATAAGAAGAAATTCAATAGGGACGAGTGCAGAGAACTACACTTGGGGCTCGTCTGCCCAAGCAGGTGAGTAAAGCAAATTAAAACATGAATTTACAGGACGCTTGCCGCTGCGTAGTGGTAGTATCTTCATGCTGACACTCTTGTGAAGCTGTAAGTAAAGCTCTGTGTGATGCTGTCTGCCCCACGTGTCGCACGGAGCCGGCATTAACGTAGGCTACCCGTATCCACAGGGGAGACTGGCGTAGAGAAGCTGGTGTGCTGTAAATTTGTACCCAATCTCACCGCGATTTACCAGTGTAAATGCTCCCTTAGGCAGGAGGAAAAAAAAAAACATCAAATGCACAAATAGAAAGTGTGGAATTACAGGTTAGAGAGCATTACTGCAGAAGCAGTCAGCAGAACAAGCGTAGTCGGTGACCAACGATGGAAAATAACTGGGATATCTGTGTATGACACATACAACTCTGTTACTAGCATATAGAAGGAAAAAGAAGACAATTATTCATATCGTGCTTTGCTCACTGTTGGTAAGACACCAGCCAGAACGGGCTGTTTTCTTTGGGGTTCCCCACTTGAAAGGGTAGGCAAGTTTTACAGCAGTCACAGGAACGCTGTCAAACACCCTAAGAACTGAGACTGCTTAGTCTAGAAAAACTATGGCTTATGGCTGAGTCTCGTGACAGCCTTCAAAGATGTAAAAGAATGCTGAAAAATAACCTCTTGCTTATTTTTTCAGTGAAGGAAGGAATTAATTGCTTCGTTGGTAATGGAGATTTTCAATACTAGCCCTTTGGAAGCGTGGAGGTATATACCAAGCTGAGGGTTACAAGAGCAGGGCAACAATGGGAGCATGGAGAAATGGTTTTATTGCTTTCATTTCTAGCATCAAGACATGCCAGTTCTAGGAGTGAGAGTGAGAAAGAGAAAGTGAGGGACTTCAAGAGCATCTTCCCTTGGGGCAGGGGATAAGAATATATGGCTTGAGAAATACGGGCTGAGTTTTGGGCCAGATTACCTTGAGAGAACAAGGAATCAAGCACCCTGGAGAGTCTTTAAAACAGTTCATAGTTTAGACAAACATCTTTAAGCGTGCTCTAAGCATTCTTGAACCTTTTTCTGGGCAGGAGCTCAGAATTAGACAGCTTTGCCACTCCCTTTCACTAATCTCTTCACATCTATAGCAGCCAAGCTCAAATGTAGCCTAAAATGTAGCCTTTCTAATGGCTGGTATTTGGCTCAAATATATTCTTCCCAATTAGCTGTGGGGCAGCAATATCTATTGATTGAAGCCTGAGAGCAAGTTAAGGGAATTTTTATGTCTGATCATTTACCACCCAGTTTTCAGTGTCTCATCTAAATTATCTTCCTTGTCTTCTCTATATATAAAATGATTGTAATACCATACTTACCATTGAAAAGAATAATAAATAAACATGATGTTTACAATTATATGTAAAATTATGCTTATGATTATATGTATTTTTATTATTCATTTGCATTTGATTATTAAATTGGCATTCTATGTGCCTCCTGATTATCCCTATATAGTTGGCACCATTGAACAGGTTCTACACTGAATTTACAGCTTGCATATTATAATGGGTGTATATATATATATAAAATACACCTTATATTAGGTCCCAGCTAACCTAAAAAAAAGTCTTTTAGTTGACTGCATTTCTCTTCCTCAAAGACAGCAGATGGAAAAGATCTAAAGCTGGGAAATGAAAAATCTGTACCTGCTAGGGAATGGGCGGAGAGTAAATTTAAAAGATGCCAACTGGATAAACTAAAAGATCTGGAAAATTTTCAAATTCAGAACATGAAAGGGGAAATTATGATAACATAAATTTATTTGCCTTCTCTTGGCCACTAGCCATCAGAACTAAGCAAAGAGAACACAATGTAAAGCCTTTTTAAAACTAATGTTAATGATATCAGGGGGAGATTGAGAGGAAGTGGAAGAAATAGATAAGCCCAACAGGTTGGCAATTACAACTGTATATTAGCCCACTACCTAGAGACATACAAGAAATAGGAACGGGAAACTAAATGGAAATAGTGTGAATTTACCAGAAATACTGTGAAATTCTATTATTGATTTGTTCTACTTCCAAACAAATCACTGTGCCTTTCAGTGATATTTAGACTCGGGCAACAACTTTCTTTACATCAGTTCCCACCCCTATGAATAAAGTAGCTACTTACATTTTTATGGTATACTTCAATCTTTACCCGAGGATTAATTACAAGCACCACTACCACTTGTTACTTACTATTTCTGAATGAGTTAATGCAGTCATCTCATTAGCTCAATTTAAGTAAAATACAAAATTTTATCTCTGCTCCTAAGCGTAGAACACATTAGCGTGGAGCACTACTCACATGTGATCTGAAACAGGCAAAATGACTTCAAACAAAGAGCGGAGTAAGAAAAAGCACATCAAACAGGGGAAAAGGCACACCAGAAATCAGTCAGAAAAGAACAATAAACTATTTCTTAGATAGGCTTCACGGTAGCAACCTAGGAGCAGGTCCAAGTAATTTGCTAACGAAGTTCACAGGTGATTCTTACACCTGTGAAGTTAGAAGTGTATTAAAAATGGGCCTATAAAGGTAGAGCTGCAGAAGATAGTGGTGTAGGGAAGCAGCTATTAAGACCTGTGAAAAGTGCTGCTTTAAAACTCAAATGGTAAATGAGAAAGAACACTGGAAAACAGTATAATTAAGACTTGCTATTTGAATTAGAAAGAGAGAGTGGAGAGCTCATTAGAAGCAAATTTTTTGCAGTTTGAAACCTGAAAGAGACCATTGTAACTATGAACATGGAGGAAATTCATTAGAGAAAGGTGAGGAGACCCTTTATCATCGGGGTTCCATCTAAAATATTGCATTCGTTTCTAATGTTTAACTGTAACAGAGACTGAGGAAATGGGAATTGTTCTGAAAAGACCAACACAGTTAATTAACGGCAACTTTACAGGTAATACTTGTGCAATTAGCAAAATTATCTAAATGGAGAAAACTTGTAAGATTCCCATGAATAAATGGAAGGGATGCTTTTACCTCAATATGAGAAAACACCTTCTTTCGGGGGCCTAAATTCAGTTACAGTATAGTCTGCAGGGAACTTGCTCAACACTTGTAGAACAATGGTAGAAAAAGTTTGAGAAAATGTTTTATTGGAAAAGAGAGAGATTACTTAATAACATTTTTCTCACAGTTATCATTTTGATTAAAGAAATGGTGGCCAATAAATCTCTGGGGAGAGACATACACAGAGAAGATGGGATGGTACTGGAGAATACTGGTGAGCTCTTGAGATAAAAAACAGTCCAAAGTTTGCATCAAATATCCAATAGTGATGATTACTCCTCTGTAACAAAGAGCTACAGCTAACTACTTACTGATGCTCATCAGCTAAAAGTTTTGATTAATTGTTCTTAAGTCATGGAAGATTCATTTGGGAATCTCTTTATTAAAGTCTCATTGACACACACGCTGTGTTGGAACTGACTGACCACACTATTTACTGGGCATCACCTACTGGCAAAATAAAGACCAGTCTGTTTAATGTCACACACCTATGTATCAACCCATTTCATCCAGTTTATGAGCAAACTTCACACTTGGGGGGTTAAAATGAATGATCGCTAGCTAAATGCCTTTCCTATATCTCTAGATTTGAAACACACACCAAAAAAAAAAAAAACCAAAAAAACCCATCACCAACAAAAAAACCCACTCAAACCAGAAATAGAAACAAAAACAAAACCAAAAAATCCCAACCAAATAAAATTGCCATGAATGCAAGATCACCGCAGTCCCTGCCAGTCAAGCTCTATTATTTCTGTTTTGTTCACCCTCAGCAATAAGAGTTTTGGATTTGAAATGTAGCCGGTAGAATGGAGTCCAGAGTATTTGCCACTGGAGGGAGTACATTGCAATTGTTGAAAATGCCTTGCAAAAAAATTCAGCTTTATTCTCAAGACGTCCCCGGACTATGACTGACCAAAATTCTACTTCCACTCAAGCAATTCAAAGATGCTTCATAAATATGACATAATAAATTTCAACACAATTATAGCTATTGTATATTATAAGAATTAATATGACTTTTTATTCACGCTCAATACGTGACCTCATTTTTCCTCAGGTTACCTGTTTCTAAGTAGGCTTTTGCAGCTCCTTTTAGATTCACTGTGACCTAGATGAGGAATTGAAAGTCTCATGTTATTTATGCCTCTGTCCAATCTGGTTTTACTTATTTTCTGTGATGAACAGGTCTGTAAGTACACTGGGCTTTCCCCAGGAACTCAGTAGTGCTTCCATCATATACTGGACAAAATATCTGACTTACATTTTGAAATGGCCAATTTCCACATCTTCACTGATGTGTATGAACTCTTTCAACTTTATAAAATTTTTTGGTCCCTCTAATTTCCAGTAAAAGTTCCTTTCACAGATTACTAAAGCCTCTCCTCATACCAATATCTCTACTTGCTACATGGTTGAAATCCACTTTGATTTAGGAATAAACCTCAAAAAAGCTCCATCTTCCCAAATGCTGTCTTTGACAATGGGACCATAGCTCTCTCAGAAGTTCACCTGATCCGTTGGTTTGCTCCTGATCTAAAGCACCTACAAAAAAAAACCCTGACATTTGTTTATTTATCCCAAAGACAAACTAAGATAAAGGGTTTAAAATTAAGTATACCATGCACAGGACATCAGTCCAAGCTGAAGCAGAGATCCACCAGCTGCGCCCTTCAAACAAAATTTTAAAAAATTGTATAGACATATTCCAATGAGAAAATAAACTCCTGTACAAAGGAAAGCAATCTCCTTATTAGTTTGGGTAATGATAGTACTTTAACTAATTAGCAAGGAACACAGAAAACAATGAAAATATTTTATTTTTACCCATAGGATGCATCAACCATTTTGAAGGGATCGTTGCATGTATTCCATTATATTGTCAGGTGTGTAGAGCCCCAGGGAACACAATATTCCCACAGTCCTGCAATTTACGGGATCTTTAGAAGTGACAATTTACTTTTAATAAGTTCTCATTTCACAACCAGCAAAAAGTTCTAACCTTATCCATAGATACTACCTTTCTCTAATTTATCTAAAAAATTAATTAATCTGTGGGTTTTAACATCATTTCAGTTAGATATTATCCATTATTTAAAAATAAATTTAAAAAAAAAAGATAAAGACTGTTTATTAGGCAACAGCATGTGCTTCTACTGCCAAAATTTTTTTGGAAATAGTATTCGTACTCATACATTAAAGCAGCAACAGAAAGCAGCAACAGGGTAACTCATCAAAGGACTTTAGCATAAATGGCAATCAAGGTTTCAATCTTTCAATAAATGCGCAAAGTTTATCACTTGGTTCACTTCTCATGGATTCCAGACTGAATCAAAACTTTCGTAAAGGGTCAGGAATGTTTGCACTTCATTGACATATATAGGAGTATTGGAAAATCTTTTGCGAACCGTGCATGTTTTTTTTAAAAAAAAACTTATTTTATACACAATATTCGTGAATTTTATAAATACATAATTTGCAAGCACTTTGCAGCAGGCTGTTTTGAAAACTGGGAATTCTTGGCATCAAACTCTTTCTGAATAGGTGTTGTGGACATTTCTGTATCATGTGGCTCCTAGAGCAACAGAACACAATGCTGAGAACACAGTTCAGTGTCTTCTGCTGAAAAAAAATTCTTTAGGTCGGTTTTGCTGTAAAAGTAGCAGATATTTTGTGAAGCCTCCACAATTCTCTAACACGTCATTTTCAGAGTAGTTTATGGTATTCCTAAAGGATTCCAAGTTACTCAGAAAATGCATGAGGATGTAATGATGTAATCACAGTAAAACTGCCCTCTGACTAAACCCTTAGAGGAGTAACACTGAAATCTCAAGGCTCATATGCCCCAGAACACTACAAGACTTCCGTTCTGCTCTCCTATAAATGAAGTTTGAACATTTCTTAGTTCATTGTAAAGAAGCACAGTAAATTACAATTTCTGACATCGTACTTTTTAAGTTAGGGAAACTTTGAAAGCCACGGGGTTTGTAAAGATGAATTTATTAGTTTGCTTACTGTCCATGCAAATCTGGGACAAGGGGAGAAAGGGCTAAAACTTTACGAGTGACTTCATAAGGTGGGAAGAAAATATGTTTTCTGTCCCATGCTGAAGTATTTTCATAAAACTAACAAGTGAAAGTCTTCCAGATTTCCATCACTATTGAGAATTTTGCTCAGTGATTTTTGCAATGTAAAACCACCTGTTTCCTATACCCTGGATTCCTCTTTTCAAAAGCACAGAAGCTGACACGTGTTCTATCATTGATCCATCCAAGGCAAGTTTAATACTTCGCTCAAGTGCACAATCCATGTATTTTTGCACCAGGAATAATTTGCTTTACTAAAATATCCCTATTTGTGACTTTTCTATGCAGTGAAAATAAGTCACAAAGCATGCTTTAAATGGTAAGAAAAAAATAATAGGTGAACAAAACCAGTCTTTTCGTTTCTTACAAACAAATAGCTCAACCTTCTTTGATCCTAAAAATATACTTTCAGAGATATACACCTTTATTATGTCTAGAATTAGTGAGTTATAGTGAGGCAACATCTGCCTGGCCTAGCAATCCATTAAGGCATCGTTCATGTGCGAGACCCAGATACCCACACGTACATTGGTTAACTGAATTAACACCTTCGCGTTCATTAAATTCCTTTTTCAAATGGCAGAACCAAAAACATTCTTTAACAAAGTTAGCAAACACAAAGTATTTCTCCAAGAGCTTGAATGAAATGCAATGAGCTCACACCTAAGCAACACATTACATATTTTGATATTCGACCACTGTTTCACAGCCGGGTTACTAAAAGAACTCTTCCAAGTTCAAACTCAAGAGCGTTTATGAAGAATAGCAAGTTCTTCGATGGGTTAAGACTAAAAAATAATATGACTGTGACAGAGGCAGATAAAGTACCAACTACCCCAATTAAAAGTGTTAAAACCATTGCATGATGAATAATTCCTTACTGTATTGATGTTACTTGAAAAATTGATAAGTATATTTATATGAACAGAACATATATACTTCATCTATTTATGGGAAGTTTTAAAATTGAAAGGAAATAATGAAACTGTAACAGTAATAGTATTTCACATCCATTTTTCAGAAATATAAATGAGAACACAAAGCATGTAATGCTCACTCATAATACAGATTGCTAATAGTTCTAATTATATTTAACACTGGAATTCTACATACTATTAAAAGGAAATTTGTATTGAACTCAACAGCAAAATTCCCATCGAGTTTAACAGACCCAAGATTTTATTCTTGGTCATAGCACAAATTACTTTATGGTTTATATTCAGAGCAGTTACTTTCCATAGAGCACAAATGAGGAAACACTACCAGTATAATCACAATTCCTGTCAAAAGATAAAAAAAAAAATTGTATCTCAGCATATTCCCAAATGAGATCAGAATCTGGACTGTATGGCTTGGACTATTTCTTTCTCCAAATCTGCCCGGGGTCCAGGGTTGTCCTGGGAAATGTCATAGATAAGGAATAAATTCCCACAAACACATCTGTTCAAAGAAGCCAAAGTAATAATAATATGGAATTCTTCTCTCCTACTCATACATCAATGGGAAAGCATTAACTGATCAAAAATGTTATCCGTTTGCTTGGTTTCATTCTCGTTTAGGTTCTGCACATTTCAGCACGAGAGGTCCACAACTGGAGGCTGTTTCAAACTTCTCACTTCTTGAAAGTTTAGTGGAGTGTTTATTGGGACTTTGGAGAAGTTGTTCGTGATGCTGCACGTGTTTGGCAGCTGACCCATAGCTGCGTTTACAGCTTTGACGTGAGACCACAGAACCTGGGGGCGAGGGTGGAAGGGGGAAGGCAGCATTGCCAGGAATTATAATTCTGAAAGATATGAGATGAAATTAGTTCTTCTTTGGGCAGCCTTCTTTTAGGGTATAGATTTATTATAACTCGCTGGTTATCTTGAAGGTGGGGGTGAAATATGCCACTATACACAAAAAAAAAAAAGAAAAAAAATATAAAAGCTATGAGCTTTTCGTTTATAGGAAGAAAATTCCCTCGTACCATAAAAAGGGATCTCTTCATTCCATAAAGAGAGATCAGAGCCTCAGAGGAGGCTAGAATTAAGGCAAAGGCAGGCCTGTGTATGCAGAGAGTGGCTCCATGTTTCCCCACTTCTAAACCATAATTAATCATTTTAAAGAAAGCCCTGCTCCTCTAGTTTCTTATCCAAGTTGAGGTGTCCCTTCATATTAGCAGGATCTGTCCGTAATGAGATCTGCTTGCTAGGAATAGGGCCCGAGACATTTTTACATATCCCCCCTATAGGTCTATATGTATTTGCAGACACACGCACACACATGTACATATACACACACAGACATGCACACACAGAGATTTATAAATATATGTATATATATGTACATATGCAAAGAGACAAGACTGAAACCCATGTCAGACTTGGAGTGTTATCCACTTCTCAGAACCATTTAAACTACTATCTACACAGTACATATTGAAACTCAACTTTAAGATTTTTTATTTTTATGTACAGTTCATGTTTTTTTTCCTCTGGAAATAAAATATCTAAATACAGACAGACTGTAATGTTGTATATGTATAGCTCTCAACAATACTTTAGCTGAATAAATGCTTTGTACATAGTTCTGTCTTTTAATGGAGTTTACAGCTACGTTGATAAAATGGATTCCTCATTTCCTTGATTGTTTTTAACCAATAACAAGCAGAGAGACAATTACAAGTTAATATTAATAAGCAGCTCAAATAACACCGGTTAAGTTATGTACAATACAAACCATTCATACAAATGAAGACTAGGATATTGAATTTGTTACAATATTTTGTAATAAAGATAAGACAGCCACTTATAACTTACATGTTCTCCGTCAGGCATTTTCCTTCTTAGGGATCAGTGGGAGAGTTTTTTAGTAGCTTAGCTGACCTAAACTCAACCAGGTTTAAAGAATCAGAGCTTAAAGAGTCAGAGAAACATGAAACCAGAATGTCTGCCCACATGTAAATTCCAAATGTTTGCCCATCTTTACTAGTAACAGGCTCGCTCCACGGAAAGAAGAGCCACCTAACACCACCTCGAATGTGCCTACTGTATGCTGGAAAAAAGTCACGAGGCTTTGCTGTGTTCATATAATAAGGAATACTGAACTCTAGACATACATTTTTCCCATTTCCACAAGTATTTACTCCTACAGTGTTATTTACCAGTACAGCTACTCCAAGCAGTAGAATGCGTGAGTGGGGATTATTGATTGGCATGTACTCAAAGGACTTTCAAAGAGATTT
The DNA here is from genome assembly GCA_026546715.1 of Gallinago undulata. Classification (NCBI taxonomy): domain Eukaryota; kingdom Metazoa; phylum Chordata; class Aves; order Charadriiformes; family Scolopacidae; genus Gallinago; species Gallinago undulata. The sequence continues at coordinate 25,632,193 of JAOTQQ010000012.1, read as the reverse complement.
CCATAACAGTCTGCGTTAGAAACCATTCTCTGTCTAGTTAATCCATTTTGCTTGATGATAGGTTATCCCGAAACCTCAGATATCAGACAAAGAAAGCTCTCTCAACAGGACTCTCAAGAGACGTGAGCTGAAAAGAGTGTGTGTCTCTGTGTGTGCACGCGTGGTTTTATTTCAAATCCATAGTGGTTTACAACTAGATTGATACATGGAGCTGACTGGGCAAAAAAATTACATGGGATTGTTTTCCACTAACGTATTTGCAGCCATTTGACATCAGCAGCAGCGGGTAGACACATTCCAGGCAATAGATGTGGCCTTCCTCCTCGAGGTTACAGCCCTGTCACGCGACCTCTTAGATTCCCCAGGCTTCAGTCTCAGACACCAGTTGGTCCTCACCCTGATGGGAAGTAGGGTGTGTCGCTGTGGTAGTTGTAATCAGGACACACCTTCTGTACTAGTTTATAATCTGTACTATAAAAGGAAATGTAAATACAGATTACTTTAAAGGGCTTGGAGCAGAGCCATGAGACGTGGCTCTGGGTCTGCTCCTGATAACAGGTTTTTGAAGGGTCATAGTTGCAGAGTGTGTTCTTGGTAGCCTTGTCAACCTTTTCGTACTCGATTCGACAGTTAAAGGACTTGGAATCTTTGGCATCGATCACCGTCTGTTGTGCCAAGTCAAATTCCACTATTTTTGTAGGGGGCACTAGGCTCACAGATACATTCCCTTGACCAGTGGAGTTATGCCTGAAGTAAACGCTAAACGTCCCATTGCCGTGGTCAACGATTTTCCCTGTTATTAACAGATTTAGCTTCACAGTCTTGATGTTGGAGTGAAAATCGCCCCAGCCAAACATTTTCTTAAATTTTCCAGTCTTGACGATGGGCCGTCTCTTTGCTCTGGGCCGAGGCTCTTGCAGGTCTGTGGAGTTCCTCAGCCAGTCCCAGAGATCTTGCTCAGAATAAGTTTCTGGGGCATCGTATCGCAGGTCCAAATCCGTATCGTTTTCCTTTCCACGAAAAGTCTGTGACAGCAGTCGGCTGATGGACAAGTCTTTGCTGCTTTCTGTCCATATGTGCTTTAGTGTGGATTTGGAGCTTCCTGATTTTAGAAGTTCTGTTTTTCCTCCATTTGTTAAATTTGCACAGGTAACCTGAAAAAGAAAGAAGGGAAGAAGAAAGAAAGGATATGTTGAGATAAGTAATACCAACCCCATCATTCCCACCTGAAACCAAAATGATCAGGTTTCCAAATTCGATGGAAATATTTTTTTGGAGAAATTAAATTATATCTCTGTACTCAGCAAACCAAAACAGAAACAACTGATTTCCTCTTCTTTATGAGTAGTTATTATTTCTCCTTTGCCATTCTTTTACGCTGACCCTCAGATTTAATCCCACCCTTTCACTTTACTCTTCAACGTGAAAGCTACTTCTGTTATCATGAGTATGTGATGAAGTACGGCAAAAAGGAAGGCACAGAGCCATGTCACCCCCCGTCTCTACGTGGCTTTCACTGGCCATTTCTCATCGCAGGGTGAAATACTCTTGCTTGACTGTTCCCTCTGCAAAGCAACTGCATCTTCCACCATCAGGCACATCCATTTATTTTTGCTGTCCCTGGAGCCCACCATCAGGGCGCTGTCCTGGTGGTGCCAGGCTGACCGTGCTCAGAGTCCCTGTCATTATAAATATAATAATAGTAATATAATTTCCCTACTCCTTTTATGAGTACATATTGGTCTGGGTTCTTGACTGGGACCTTCAGTCACAACTACGATATAAATAATAGAATAATGAAAATTCTAATGAGTTTTGCGTCGACAGCTGTACATACTGTGTGCTGTGCTTCAATTAATGCAGGAGGAGTCACAGCCTTTTCTTACAGTCCCTTACAGATTAGCTGCTCATTTGCCTTGTCTGTATCAAGCATGACATGCATTTCTCCTCCTTCACTTCACTTCTTTTATCACACCTTCCTCCCCAAACCAAAAAAAATGTGATCTGTGCAAGACAGAAAGTCATTTCTGTACTTACAAATAAATAAATAAATAGATAAATAAATAAATTAAATAAATAAATAAATTAAATAGGGCCAGCAATTTAAAAATTGTAATAAAAAATCCTGCAAAATGACATTTAAAAGTAATAATTAAAAAAAAAAAGACAAAATCTTGCACCCAGCTCCTGCAAAATCATAAACATCAGGCAAAGATTTTCACAGAATTCAGTGGCAGAGCAATTTGTCTTATTTATATTTTTTTCTCTTTGCCTTAATTGTGTGGAAAAGAGCGAGCAGATGCGGCCTCGCAGCTGTCAGACGTGCAGCCCTGGCAGAGAGCTCCGACGGCGCGTAGCGGGGAGGGCTGGAATTGGCAGGGGGGCAGCCCGTGGAGGGGAAGGCACCGACAACACCCCGAGTCCAATTCACCCTAAAAATTCAGACCGGACACACTGCCACTTTTTGTAACATTGAGACTGCTCTGAATAGTCCATCCAGCTGGTTATTTGCCTTTACATGGCTACAGAGAAGATTCTGAATGATGCCTCTTTTATTCCTCTGTGCTCTGGCACTGATTTATGTGCTCCTATCATATTTGCTGTTCTAGCTGTCCTTTCACTTAAAAATGAATTGAGTGTATTCCCGACCCAGGAAACCCATTGGAAACCAGCTAGTATTTAAATCACAGCCCCTCCCTACTGGTACGACTGCAGTTATATGTCACGGAGGATATCTATCACAGCATGGCCTTTTCATTTCCTAACAATCATGGAATTGAAGCATGCTTTCATTAACTTCAGTGCTTTTTCAAGGTCAGTTGAAGGCACACACACACAAAATCAGTCTAAATTGCCTTAATACACTGATCACATAGGAGGTATGCCCCCAGCCTTTTACAGTAAACAAATAGGTAAATAAATCTGTCACATCCCACACTACACCTCCCCAGAGCATTTCAGGTTGGTGGGCCAGGAAGGGTAATAGATAAAATACGGGGTTTATTTAGGACTGTGCCAAAGAAATTACTTCCTCCTCTTTTGAAGGGAAGGAAGGATGAAAACACAGACTAAAACACAGATTAAAACACGTTTTGATAGCCAGTTTGTAGCTGCATCTTAGTATCAACACAGTGAGCCAGGAGAGAAGCTGTAATGAAATGCACTGATGGTGCACTGCTTAATGAAGCAGCAATGAAGATGTCACAGGGAGAGAGAAAGAGACTCAGAATACAATTTTGCTCTGGCATATGGGGAAGGAGTGCAAAATAAGAGGAGAAATGTGGCTGAAAGGAAAAATGGGCCTGTCTAACACGAATCTGTCAACCTACTATGAATCTAAGCAGAGTTAGCAGCCAGAGCCAGTACACCCGCAATCCGTAGGTAGGATACAGATTGCTCACCACTATATTTTCCTCTGCTCACAACTTATTTTCCCTTTGTTTTCCTTTCTGCATCCAGTAATAAAACGTAACAAGATAAAATCCTTTTAAAGGGAAGGTCTCTTGTTTTTCTAGACGCATAAAGCTGAACACCAAGGAAAGGAAGCAGGTATTTGCTGAAATACTTGCTGACTGATCCAATACACGCAGTTTTTTTGAAAGCCAGTATATTTCATGGAAACGGATGATTCCACGCATGCTGTACTGCTTCATACCTGATCTAACAAACACAATTGATTGTTACTGTCATCGATTTTGTAATACCTGAAAGACTTCTGGTCACGCAGTTCACTCAAACACCTCTCGCTGTGATTTTCAGGGTGGGTAACCGGCTGCATTCATGATTAAAAGCCCGAAGCTGCCCCCTACCCCAGCCTCCTCTCTGGGTAAGCACTAGAAAAAACAGCCCACAAGGGTTAATAAAGAAGCTCTAGAATTCATTGTTCTTCGCTAACATTTTTCCAGCCAACTGCTTTTTGGTACACTGTGAGTAAACTCGGTGCTACAGAAAGTAGCTCTATGTATCCTGGGAGACCTGCGTGCACGATGATACGGAGCATTCCCGGGGAAGAGGATTTCTGCAAATGCAGCAGTTATTTTCAGATGAGCTAACCCACGGGTTTCTTCCGTCTCTCATCCTTCCAACCACAAGGCTGCAATAATACGGGAAAGATCGTGCAAATCCATGAGATCTTGGACTTAGTAGTATGAAAACTAGCTTGCTGAAACAATCATAGAATCATAGAATCGTTTGGGTTGGAAGGGACCTTAAAGATCATTGAGTTCCACCCCCTGCCCTGGGCAGGGACACCTCCCACCACACCAG
>JAOTQQ010000012.1:25538213-25627827 GCA_026546715.1 Gallinago undulata | reverse complement strand
TATTGGAAGGCTGTTATAAGGTCTCCCTGGAGCCTTCTCTTCTCCAGGCTGAACAACCCCAGCTCTCTCAGCCTGTCATAGACCTATTTAAGCGGCGCACAAAAAAAGACAATTTAAAACAGCTAATGGAGAACTAAAACACTGAGCAGCCCAAATCCTATGGTGGATTTTTTTTTCCTCTTCCTTGAGTATATCTGCATATAATTCAGAAACTTCCACGTTTTACTTTATCAATTAGCTCACTATCACCAGACTTGCTGCCTTTTCCACAGCCAAGGTGCCCCTCCCAGATGAAACACTGAAAAGTTCAGCCCCCTTGTCCCAGCACTGGACAGGATAGGGTTAATTTTCTTCGGAGCCACTCACGTTGGCCTGGGGTTTAGATATTTGACCCAAAGCCTGGCAACCCACTGATATTCTAGCTCTTTGCTGAACAGTGTTTGCGCAGCATCAAGGCCTTCCCTGTTTCTCTCTCAGCCCCTCAACTGATTAAGAGCAATAGGTTGGGAGGAGATAAAACTGAGCAGATGACCTGAGCTAACCAAAGAGATATTCCATACAACATCACGTTTCACAATTAAAAGGAAAAGAAGGGGCTTTAGGGGAGGTGAGCCAGTGATTTTTACTCAGAAACTGGCTGGGCATCACTCTACTGTTGAGGAGAGACTCTTTATCTGGGAGGGCAGCCATAGGACAAAGGGGAACAGTTTTAAAATGAAAGAGGGGAGATTTAGATCAGATATTTGGTAGAAATTCTCTGCTGTGAGGGTGCTGACACCCTGGCCCAGGTTGCCCAGAGAAGCTGTGGCTGCCCCATCCCTGGAGGGGTTCAAGGCCAGGTTGGATGGAGCTTTGAACTACCTGGTGTGGTGGGAGGTGTCCCTGCCCAGGGCAGGGGGTGGGACTGGTTGATCTTTAAGGTCTCTTCCAACTCTGGCCATTCTATGATTCTACAATTCTACCCACAGGAGTTGGTGACCGTTGCCTTTGTATCCCTTGTTTTGGGGTTTTTTTCTTCTCTCTTCTTCCACTTATTCTTTGCTTTTATTTTTTTTTAATCTTGACCTCCAAGTTTTCTTATTTTTATTCTTCCTTTCCTCTTCACCTGTCCCACTGGGGAAGGAGGAGAAGTGAGGAAGAAGATGTGTGGTGCTTGGTTGCCCCCCGGGGTTAACCCACAACACCACTACAGTGTGCTCTATCGGTGCTGCGAAAGGGCTGAGGAGGGGAATTTCCCCCGTGACTGCAGAGCTAGAAGTGTTTTCGAATGATTATGATGTCAGCAGAGTCTGTAAGAACACTAGTAAGGAGCAAAAAGACTTAGAAAGGCTTATCCAGTGCTACAAATGTCATTGGAAAAGCACTCGGTAAGCACAGCAGACTGACCTTTCCATTCTGGTCTTGTACTTGTAATGGGAAGTATGAATTTCTACTACTCACTAAAGTTTACTGATACCAAAAATGTTAAAAGGAGCCGACTGCCTGGTAACTCTTTTCCAACAAATTATGACAAATTTTTATTCCGTTTCTTCTTTAGCTTCTATGAAGGAACAAAGACAATGGTTTCACCAGACACAACATCCCAGAGCGTCATTAAAAAAGAGACAGGAATTAAACTACAATTCAGGTTTTTTTTCCATTACAACAGAATACCCCATTCATACTGTAACCTCCTATTTGAAGGTGAAGAATTTTTTAAGATGATGATTATTTCACATCATTAAATATATTTTAACAAAAATATGTAGTTCATGTAGGACTTCCTAAAGGATAAACAGTTTATTTGTCTCAAAAATTTTGGAGCACTCTTCCAAAACACCGAGCCCTGAATGCTTTGTCAGGTCAAACTTGAACATTTGGAGCAGAGAAAACAAAGTTGAACGGGATCTTGGGAAGCCACGAAGGCCTCAGGGGTGATCTAGGCCCTCTTCTTAGTGTAAAATCAACCATAGGTATATTAACATTAATTTAAGACTGATCAATTTGAGATTTAAAAAAATAGTAATTCAAAGAGGTACAAAATGCCTCTTGATTTCTCACTCTTTTCATTTTATTCTAGCTCTATTACAGTTCATTACCTATAATTACAGTATTGGTTTAGAAATTATGTATTTATTCCTCTGAATGTATGACTACTTGAGGGGAAATGAAAATGTAAACAAACAATCTAATACTCAAGGTAGAAAATCTCTCTCTTCAGGTAAATAACTAATCAAAACCCAGATCATTTTTGCTGGCATAGCACAGTAAGAACTTGGCAGCACTGTGTTTGCATATGCTCTGTATAAAAGATTTCAACAGTCTATTTTCTTGGTCAAACATCTCAGATAGAGCATGGGGAGGAGACTACTGATGGACAGAACTATAAGCTGGACCATTATCAAGACATTAGAGCATTCAGAAAATTTAAGGTGGATCCAGGTTCCTCATACTAATCCTTATGCAATGGGTGGAGGAAAAACTGGATCTAGTTTACTGTTCTACTTTGGTTGTTTTCTTCCTATACCTGTCTACACACTCTACAAAGTTACTAGTGGCTTGGAAATATTTTATTCAGTGAATAATTTCCAGACTAGTCAAAGCCAATATTCTACAGAAATTTGACCATGAACAAAGAAATTAAGAAAGAAATTTAATGGAGATATGCTTCTAACTGGAGGGAGTAAAGCAGAGAGAAGGACTTGCACGTGTTATGAAATGCACTTCACAAAGGGAGGGCAAACACAGAAAACCCCACACAATATTTCACAGAAACAGACCTCTCCAGTTTTAACTTACTAGCCTTTTTGCTGCATGACATGAAAAGAATAAGGATGTGGATTGGTCAATCAAAAAACGCAAACTTGAACGAATCTGACAAATGGAACAGCAATTCCTGATCTACCTTGTCAGACAAGAGCACAGAAGTGATTATGCAGGATCAAATAAAGGCTTACTTAGAAAAAATGTCCTGTCTCCAAGAGCAGTTCTAAGAGATGCCAGGAGAAGAGCAAGACCACAGCAAGCATATGATAGTCTCCTAACTTCCTCCCAGCTGCCAAATCTTTCTACTTTCTTCTGCTAGAACTTTCTGTATATGTTTTCCCTTTCAGTAACTCCTGGTAGACTGCTCATCTCTGTGTTTGTCCACTCTGACCCTTCATAAGCTTTTAACCTCCGTAACATCCTTCAGCAATGAGTTCCACAGCTCTGTTCCCTCTTACTATTTGGTTTGAACCTGGCTCCCACCACCTTCTTTGGAGCCTTTCATTCTCCAAATGGGAAATTCAGTCTCTATCCGAATTTCCCATGCTCCTCCTCACTTTTCTTTACTGCTTTACTGCTCTTTACATATTTTTTATGCAAATATCAGTGATCAAAAAACTTGATGATTTCTAGCTACTTCTATAAAGAAGACTACTTCTAACCCACCAGTCCATGCCTCAGCTAGATCCATTCATAGTAGTAAACAAATATTAGTGACTTTTCCAGCTTTGAGCAGCAGCCTCCTGGGCCAAATGAATAATTCCTTCTACAGAAGCCATTCTACACCTATACCTTTGAATTTCCTTTATGTCCTTCTCTGAAGGCTCCTTGGTTCTACTCCCAGTTCTGTCTTTAAGATGAGGAGACCAGAAAGGAGCACAGTATTCAAGATTGAACAACCGAGGTCCTTGCACAGAGCCCTGCAGAATTGTTATTGATCATAGAAAAAGAAGCACCCAAAGTTTTCAACAATATTTTGTAAAGTAATCGCTTGGGACCATTCACTAAAGAATAATAAAATACATTTTTTTGTCACACAAAAAACAGAGATAGGGTAGATTTTTTTACTGTCTTTAAGTTAGGAAGTTGAACTTAATGTACACTCTTACTGCAGTTTTTGTGTAGATCTCCCTTAGGATTCATAAAAATCAGATTAATACTACAAACTGCTCAGCTCAGCTATAAATTCAGTATTTTTCTTGTTTTAATCTATGAGCTATCATGTTTGTTCCAAATGGCCCTTGTTAGAAAGAACAGAGGTTATGCAAGATGAGGCTGATATAAATTCAGCTGATGACAGCTGATATAAATCTAGTGAAATTTAACATCATTGAAATTAGAGTGCCTATATCAGTTGATACCTGTTTCAGATATGACTAAGAAACAAAGACTAATTAGAAAATTTAGTCCTTATGTCTTTCTGTAGTACCCACAGAAAGATGAGGCATTAATAAAACAGTAAGACATGGCTTTGTTTAGCAACATTATAATTCTTAACAGTTGTTGATCATAAAATACTGAGATATTCCAGTGGGCTGTTCTGCAGAAGAAAAATAACTGGCACAAGTTACATTTCTACACAATGTAAGTTGTCTGTTGCAAATAAATCTGAAAACTAACAAGTCTTAAATAATTCTCAGGATGTGCAAAGGTGAGAAAGCCCCTTCAATGGTTTGTTTCCAATGGGAATGCTTACGGATTACTGTGTCAAATTTTCCTTGAGTGTTGTTTCCTCTCCCTTGCATTCATATTGACAGGGGGTTAAACTGGGACACTGCCCCACGTCCTGTGAATGGTAACAGACTGATGAAGGAAAGTGGGGGCTTGCCACCACACCTGAGGAAAGGCACTGAACATGTCCTGTGCCAGTCCAGTCCATGATCAAGGGTGGGAATCACCTCTCTGATCACCTTATTCACCTGGAATTCCAGCAGAATATTCCAGGGCTTTAGTCTAAAACATTCATCTAGGCTTATTCCAAGAGAGTGAGAGAGAAGCGGAATTAACTACATCCATGAGATATTGATGAACCTTCAGGGACTGAATATATACTCTTCTTCCAAATGCCTAAAGGTAAGCAAGAAAAATCTGACCTACGGTGCATAGTTTGCCCTGGAAAGAACACCACGGAGAGATCACAAAGGCTGTAGACTGGAAGCAGGACAAGGATTGCTCTTTCTAAATGCTTTCTGAAATGCTCAAGTGGTGTTCAAGTCCACTGTTCCCTGTACATCTGCAAGCAGACTCAAGCCAGTGCTGTGTTGTTTCTCATACAGCACGGTGTGCAGCCTTGCTAGAATTATTATTCCTTTTAGATACAAGAAATTTCCCATCTGCATGTTTCCTTTCAGAAACAGCATAGTTTTGTACTATTCTGTTATCTTCTGGTTTGATGTAATGATACAAATAATTTTCACAGGTATTTAGAATCTGAAAAACTAGTCTTCTTTAGTCATCTAAAGATAAATAGGCACTTGAAACCAATCAGACTTAGATTGTAATTATGGAGACATTTCTTCTGGTAGCGGTGCCCTCGCTGATATTTTTCTCTTTCTCCTTTTTTCCTCTGCTTCATTCTGCCAGTGCTGCCTTCTCTGCTGTGGAAGTACATGTCCTGAGCGTGGATGCTCAGGAGCTTCCAGGTCAAAACCAGGAGGTGTCTTCTGAGCTATAGATACTTTCAGAACTAGGCAGCTCCAAAGGGGCCTAGTTTGGAACACGCAGGAAATGTATGGGCTCTCTCAGCTTCATTTTTTGTGCCAAATCCTCACCCACCACTAAAGCCAATTGTAAAAATCCTAGAGGAGCAGAAGGATGAGCATAGCGTGGTATCGTGTAGCTTGTTTCCATGTTATTGCCTAGTTAAGGCAGAATGGAAGGTGTTTGGTATCATTTTTCTTCCAATCAAGAAAACATTATACCATCCCACATAATAGCCTGTGAACTGAAGGACCAAATGAGTTACAATACAATGTGAAAATCTTCACATTACAATTTTACAGCTTTCTGCTTTTTGCCTCAGAAGAGCAGGAATTCAGCCCAAATATTTCTAATGGTGGAGGTGCAAGTGAATTTATAAAGATTTGGAAAAGGATTGAAATATAACTGTATGAAATATCCTATTAACTCTTGCCCTATGTTTTATATTTTTAGAAAGAATTTAAACTAAACTCTTGAAGCCTGCTGCCTATGTTGTCATTAAAGATTTTTTACTTCAGTGGATTATGACTTTTGAAAATTCACCCCATCTCCGTTCAGCAGGGGATTAAACTTCCATGGAATAAATTAAAGTGGGTTAAAAATGTCTAACAGAGTTTTAAGACCCCTGTATTATGCCAGTATCACAGAGTGCTGCTAACTTTGAAATGAAAGTCTAGCTAGGTAAATAAATTTTGTCAAGGATCTATTGTTCTTGTTCCACCTTCTTATAAGCCTTCTTTTATTAATATTGGCTTGCCATTTTCTGCATACATGTAGAAAGTAATATTAAATAAAATTAAATTTTTAGATGAAAGGCCACAGTGCAACATTTTAATCAAAATTTGCACTGTAGTTTGCTTTATATATAACACACTGAAGAAAATGTCCATTTACATATGGGTAGACATATCTTCTGAAGAGGGTGAAAAGGACTATAATGTGTGATATTCCAGTACTATTTAACGGGCAGAGCCATTGTACACTATTAACATGCTCTATTAGTATCACTCATTTTCTACCTACAGTTTCCAATCATCCACTGTTAATGTAAAAATTTAATAAAATTAAAATACTCCCACATTTTACCCATTTAGTTTGTTGCTCGTGTTTGATACTGTATTTTTCCAAAGAAAAGCATTAAAATGTTGATACAGCTGAGTCACTTTCCACATAGATATTCATGGGTGCATTCTAGAAACCTGAATTTGCACAGAGATGTCTTTCAAGGAGATTTAACTCTCACTGATGTTGGCAGAGTGTACACTTCCACACAAAGAAATTGTATATCTGTATGAGATGTTTGTGAGATGCAAAAAAGGGCTTGTACAAGTGTAAGAAATATAGATTCCTTTCATTAAAGTTGCCTGTTGAGCACTATGAGTTATTCATTTATTACAAACAGCAAATTACCTCAGGAAAGGCATTTTAAAAGCACAGAGGAAGCTGTTCCAAGGTTCAATATGACTTTGGCATATCCCTGCTAACTTTTATGCCTTCGTCTTCACCTTACGGCCTTGCCAGATATGCCTACTGATTTCTCAGAAGTCTTCTGTGATCACAAAGAAGAAGGTTTTCTTCTCTTTGAATTTCAACCAGAAGCAGCAATATATTCCCTTTCTAACTGTGTTTGTTTCATAGGCATTGATCATTCATTCATTTGGTCAATGGATATCAAAGTCTATTAAAATCCCTCTCTGAGGAAAGAGGTGTGTTTCTTTAATGTTGTTCTGGCAAGGAAGGGGAAGATTAAACAGCTGTTCTATTTCAAGATACCCACTTTTCTTGGTGGTTTTGTCAAGGTCTGCTAATTCTTAGAGGGGACTGCCTAACAGTGACCAGCACGTGGGCACCACCTCTGCTGGGCAAGCCAAGAGCTGCACGTTGTTTTCTTGGTTACAACTGATGCAAACGTGTTGCAATGGTCCCTAATGCAAAGATCTCAAAGAAATATGAATTGTCCTATTGGAAACTAGGAGACACTACCTGTTACATGTTCACAAGATCCAGGAAAAATTTATTCTCCATCCAAATATGAATAGAACCATAGAATTTCTCCAGCTGGACCTTTCAGATCATCTAGTCCAACCATCAATCCAACACCAACAAAACCCATCACTAAACCATGTCTCTAACCACCACGTCTACCCATCTTTTAAATACCTCATGGGATGGTGCCTCAACCACGTCCCTGGGCAGACGGTTCCAATGCTTAATAACCCATTCAGTGTAAAAATTTCCCCAAATATCCAATCTAAACCTTCCCTGGCACAACTTGAGGCCATTTCCTCATGTCCAATTGCCTTGGCAGAAGAGATCAACTCCCACCTCACTACACCCTCTTTTCAGGTATTTGCAGAGGGTAAGAAAGTCTCCCCCAGCCTTCTTTTCTCCAGGCTGAACAACCCCAGCTCCCTCAGCTGCTCTTCATAAGTCTTGTTCTCCAGACAATAGACTTGTTCTCCAGAAGGAGACTCTACCATCAGTGTAATTTGCTCAACAGGGATGCAGAAAGACCAAGTAGCCTCAGAAAAAGCATTACCCCCATTTGCATACACAGTTGGTCTTTCTGGACACAGGTATCAAAGAGAACTTTTATGCCATTAAGAGGAATAGAGTTAAAGAAAACTAGAATACCAATTTCTCTACCTCTTGTAAACCAGCAATGTTCATTCAGTGTGGTACCTCCTTGTGTGGGTACCTCAGGTACCTCCTGATTACCCCTGAGCTCGCACAGACCAGTTTTGAGCTGCGTGGTACCTTTCCGAGTTGATCCAAACAGACATTGTGAGGGAACCTAGCACGGCCAAACGAAACAGAAGAGAATATCCAACAGAAAATCAACATTGCCTGCGCCTGATAGCAGTCTTGTATTTTCTTCCTGTAATAGTATCACACCTAATTAAAAGTGAAAATTAATAGCCAGAAGGATTAATAAAATTCCATATGCAAATATCTGGCTCATGAGAGCCATGGTCCAATTGCTAGTGCTATCACTAAGGTCATTAATTTAAATTGAGATGAGTTAAGAGTCCTTCGGGCACTGACACATAAGTTGAAGGAGGTTATTCATTGCTTAAGTTTTTCAACACTGAAACAAAAAACTTGGGAAGAAACTACGTGAACATTGGTTCAGCACACCCCTTCCTGGGGCGATGAGCAGTGCTGTGAGCCTGCCTGTGCAGAACCGTGAGCCCTCCCGCGTAACACACTTTAAATTCACATTAAGAGGTACTGAAGCAAGCTGAATACAGGATAATTCAAGGTCTAGTAAACCAACACCTTTGGGATTATTTTATGTCTGCTGACTTCTGCTGAGCACCTTCAAATTACTGAAAGATTTTTCTGTTTTTTAACCAAAAATTTGAGTACCAGTTTCATAAAACCTTTGGGGACTTTTCAGTCTTCAGAAAAGGTCGAAATATCTCCAATTACCAAGAAATATTAACTCAACTTAGAAACAGAAATAGTGGAGCCCTAGACCACTGGTTATACCAGTACAAACACAGTGCACTCCCAGTTTACCATCACTTCAGCTCACCTCAGAACTAGCTCCAGTGTCTTGATCCATAACTGCATTTCTAGGCAGGGTGACTAGAAGAAATGTACTCTTTAAAAGCAAATTATAACAGAGTGCCCTACACCTATGAACTTTCCCCAAATGCTGATGGCTGAAATATTTTAAGTTGCATAGTAACAGGATGACTGCAGAGTAATAAAGTAGCGATGGCATTATATTACTTTTCCTACATAAAGAATAAAAACATAAAATTTATTATTCTGACCTTGAATCACAAGGACTCCTCAGGTATGTAAAACAATTCAACTGGCCTATCAAAATGAACTTAGACTAAAGGGAAACTTGCAAAGCGCGGTTTCCAGAAGTTTTTTGAAATTCAAAAAAAAAAAAAAAACTCCGAGGTCCAAATTACGCTGGAATCCTTGCAAGTTTGGGGTTTAGTATTTACCCAACAGCATATTATCATATTTTTAGAGTATAACAAAACCAGGTTTCAGGGAGAATCAGGCATCATTGGTCCAAAATATGTATGAGTCAGGAAATGCAGTGGTGGTGAAAATGGACAAAGAACCAGGAGCTTTCATACCAAGTTCCAGAGAGACTTCATCTTTTTTGATTGATATTTAGAGTCCATTCTGCTTTGACCTCAGACTGTTCTGAGCATCGCCACCTTGACTGCATTGAATTATTTGGGCCAATTCTATCTGCAGTTCCATTCGTAGAGCCTCCTGCATGAACGGGATTTCAATTGAGTGATTCAGACAGGAATTAAGTTCTTTGCCTTGCAGAGAATAAACATTTCTTCAAAGACAGGTCAAGATCACCATATATTAATATATTCCTATGTCTGCCCAAAAAAGCAAATAACTTTTTTCCATTGTCTCATCCTCTCTATCTGTGTGGCTGAGCAGCAGCACAAAACAATTTAACCTTAGCAAGCAAATTTCATTTGTTACCTGCCAAATGCTGATACAAAAGATAACTATGAAAAAGCAATAAAATCCTCATTCTAAGGCAATAGGTAACATGCCTTCACTATAATATACTTGCTAAATAACATTCAATGAACTCATAAAAGCATTTAATTTAAATATAAATGCTTAGCAGTTCCATTTTTCAGGGAGTAAATGACACTTTTGGTTGTGTTTCTTTGAAATGCATTTGCAGGATAGACATCCTTTCAAACCCCACAGTTAATGTTATTTATTATTACTATTACTGCAATGATCCCAGACCGCCCTATGGCCAGGGTTACGGGGTGCTACAAACCAAACATATAGAGTCACTGCCCTGGAGAGAGAGCTTTCTCATTGAAACAGATTTGGCAAAGATAAAGCTAAAAGAAGAAATATTGGTGATGTCCTAACTTAGTTGCAGACCTAAGAGTCAGTACAACTCTCTGAACTTTTCTTTCAGATGTCAAATCCAGGATGTCCCAAACCAGGTTGATTTGAATAGCTGGTTGACATACAAAATGCCTGTAGCTGTTTTAAAAAGGATGCAGGCTCAAAGAAGCAAAGTCAGCTCAGAAGTGAGTTGTGTTATTGAACTCATTAAGTCCATCAAGAAGCCTAAAAACCACTTGCAGACCATTAAGAGGTCCCAGTTTTCTCCAGGAGCAGGGACACCTGTCCTCAGTAGTGAGAAATGTTGGACTTTTTTCTCTGATAAAAACATAGTGCAAGTAATCACACTAATATAATTTATCTTCCAAAATGAGAATCCCTAAATTCCCCCTTTATCTTCCAGCAGTCAGCCAACAGCAGCTCTGGGTAGTCCCTCAGCTACTTAGTGAATAACATTTTCCATTCTTTTAAATATTCTTAATAAAATTCTAATGATATAATTTTTACAAATTCACTAGAAATCAGCAACATCTTACCTTATTGAAGCTACTAGCTTTTTAAAGTGTTTTCTTTCTTGGTTTGCTGGATAGATTTCTTGCTGCTGTAGGGCAGCAAGAAAAGTCCAGTTGGTAGTTGTTATGAGATCCTTTAAGCATTTTATGCATGCCCTGAAAATTTTTTTATGCATTCATCTTATGGATTTTGTTGCTAAAATAAGGAAGCAGTTTTGCCTAATGAAATCCAGTAATATCCTGGATGAATTAATGGATTAGATTTTCTGGTAATTTCAGAACAGTTTTTCCATGGAAAACAGCATATAGAGAGATTTGGTCTAAAAGACATCACGTTTACAAGCAAGACATTCTATCAGTCACCAGTTGCAGGATGGTATGGGAACGCCAAGCTTTGGAATTTACAGTTTTGTTATATCACAGTGGTAATTCTAACCAAATTCCTGAAGCTTAAGCCCCAATCCGAAACTCTAACTCCTCATTCTAAGCCCCTAAGTTTCAACATCTCACCTAACCCTAAATCTAACCTGTTCCGTGCCCAAGAAGTAGAAGAAGGGCCGGGGTTGTATGCATAATGTTTATAAATTAGCTATGATATACTTTCTCTAAAACTACTCATGCATTTTCAAGCATGATCATGTACTTTGAGTAACACAGACCCAGATCCTTTGCCAGCTCCATTGACTACCCCTTAACGAATTTTTCAGCAGATCCGTGTCAGATTAATCCTGCTGAGGATCGACCGCATGTATTTAAAATTACCAAGAACTGTCAGTTTTAAATTGCAGGATCTTCTGCATTCAGAGCACTTAAAATAATTTTCAGCTACACTTGGGGTCCAAAATACGGTTTGTTATCACTCAGGAGGAAAGATTTCCAAACATACTAACAGAACACAAACAGCTCAGGCAGAAAGACTGCAGTTTTCCAGCTTGTCCTTCGGTCTGAAAATGGTAGTACTTGTTTTTATGGGGAATGGTAGTAAGGCTGCCTGGCCTCCGTGCCTCTTCAATTACTGACCATTCTAATCAGATCACCAGCAAGGGATCATTAGGAGTTTGGGGGTTATGATGTAAAATATCTACTAGGAATTGGATTTTGATCATCACTTCAGTTTACATCTGTTTCCCGCTAACCAATGGAACAAAAGGGTTTTAATCACTCTTGACCTTTCCTGGATTTGAACTAGCAATTTAATTGCTAATCCCTACTGAGGGACTCTGAAGTACACTACAGAGCTCCTGAGGCATGCAGCTTGACCCCCTCTGGTCAACATCGGTTTTAACCAACAGCATCATCAAGAATATGCTCAAACTTGACGACGCTAATTACAGCTTTGGCCATAGTTTCGAGATAAAATATAAATGAAACCATCAAACTAGAAACGTTCACAATATCTGCCAAGCTCTAGGTGATTCTATGTGAATCAAAAAGAATCTCCAGCCAAGACGATCTTGCAGCCAAGAAGATCTTGCAGACTCACACTACTGCACTGTCAGTTTGCTCCTAAGATATGCCCAACTCCTGGCAATTAGAATTCTTAAGGGGCTGAGTGAAAATCTGTTAGTTTTGGCTTGTTTTAAAATCTTCCCCCAGATGGTAATATAATTCCAAACCAGCTGAGATTCACTTTGTTTTGAATTTCATTGTAAAAAGGATCATACAGCAAAGAGATGAACAAAAGGTTTTCCCCTCCCCAAATTTCAAGCTACAGCATGAAGAGCATTTTCTCTGAGGTTTTTTTTTCTGAATATGATTAGTTTATTCTAAGTTCCTTATCTCCAGATCTAATCGTTTTCCTTGGTTATTTTCAAATTTACATTCAATTATATTTCAAACAAACATTTACTGGCTGAGAGAGAAGAAATATAGAAGCAATATGGGTCTACCAGGCACTCTGGTATTATGGCAAGGCTTAAAACTGGAAGAACATGGGGCTCTACCTGCACATTGTCTACCAGATATAAATGTCATTAAACTGATATTAATTTTCCCGTTACTGCCAGTGCCTAATAATGTTGCGGTGTGTCACATAGGTTCATGCTTCTTACATGTCTATGTCAATATATATTGCTTTTTTATAAGACTTAAGAACATATTTGTAACTCAGACTAGAAACCCATTTCTGCTTTAAGCCTACCTGTTGAAGACTTCTCTATACGGCTTATGTTTGTTTTTCTGTAATATTTAGAGCCCATTGTCATTGCAAACTGGACTGCAGACTTCACGTTTATCCATTGGAAAAAAAAAAAAGTGAATCTTCCAAAGTAAATACAAATCCCAGTAGTTGCATGTGTTCACCGGAGCGAGTAATTTCCCGGATGAACTGAGTTCAGGCTTCATGAATCCAGTTGCACAATGACTTTGGCAAGCACCAGGTAGTTCACACATTGGAAGGGACCTCCTAGTTTGAGGGAGGTACCTTGAGGCACAACCTGGTCCACTCAGGTTGTGCCTCAAGGGATGAAAAGAGAGCACTGGTTTTCTAACATGCTAATAAAAACAATTTATAGCATAAGTTGACCACACTTTAGTGGAGTTACTCCAGAACTACACTGGCATGATGGAAGTTCTAATCTGCTCCACACAGTTACGGAAGAGCCTAGTCAACATCAACTTATTGAAAAGAGTAATTTATGTTCGTCAGGACTGAGAACATTTTCCCTTTCCTGATGTCTTGATCACACTGGGGCAGGCCTACACAGGTCACAAAAATTACTTTTTAAATTAATATTTTGGGCAATTTAAGTCAAGAAAGGAAAAAAACATTCTCACAAGTCTTGATCTGAGATCTCAGCAAGATCCACACACGAGTCCCCACAGAAAGCTGACCGAGAAAGCACGTTTTGTTTTGTGTTGGAAATATTTCCTTGACTAGGAATTTTCAAACTTTCACATAACAAATCACACAGCCATCTCTCTCAAGCACTTCAAAGGACCAGCAACACACAGCAAGAGCTGTGAAAAGACTCATGACTTTTTGAAGCATTCCCAGCCCTCCTCCTGCTGCTGCAGCTCCTCCAGGAAGGCAGGTTGCCAGCTCCCACAAACAAATCCCCTGCGCCAGGGGACCCAGATATTGGATGGACTCAGTCAACGGGAACTTGTGGCCAGTATGTCAGGCCACCTGTTCTAGGGGATATCTTAGTGATTCTCTTTATACAGCTTCCCAACGTTTATCAAATCTCTGCCACCTGCAGAAGGTCTCTTTGTGTCTCACGGAGAGAGGGACCAACGGAGCGGAACGTGGGTTTCCCCATCCCCATACCAGATTGAGACTGGAAACCTCGAAGTAACTGCTGCAAACCTCACAATGGAAATACACACTTTTCCTGGGAAGAAGTCGAAGAAACTTCTGGCATATTTAAATAAATAAATTAATAAATCCTCATTCACTTCTGCGAAAATTAATTAAAACTCCAGGGGACTGAAATAGAGAAACAACCACTGTTAGTCCAAGGGGAAGTTTCTATCCGTTGTTCTCTCACATTATTTACCACACTAAGGCTCAGATGTTTGCAGAAACTTAAAGCCATTCACCAGCAAACCCTCTTCTTCTAAGTTATTAATATAATCAAAAAAGATAACGAACTCAGCAACACTTGAACAGCAAATTATACACATATGGAAACCACTTCTCCCTTTAAATTTGCAACATGGAAAACAATAAAAATTTCTTTCCATATTTGGGGGACATATTTCAGTGATTCATCGCTAGCACAGTTATAAAATGTAACATGAAAAATATTTATTGAAATGAATTTTGTTATTTTGTGGGAACACAATATAAAAATAATATCCTGTTCAACTACAGCACTTTTCCTTAGAGATGTCAAAAAACTTTATAATAGAACCAAGTCTATCTGCTACATAAGAATTATTTTCATCATTAAAAGTTTTAAATGGTAAAATCAAAGTACTGAGAGTTACACAACTTCCTCAGGAAAACCCAAAATTGCCCTGAATGCTACTTTGACTGCAAAATTGTAGCATCACCAAAAATCAATCCAAGAAGAATCAAGGACAGTTACGTTGCATTTCTGGTGAGGGTATTAATGCAAATGTGGTCCTAGCAGAAAAGAACAGGCAAAAGCTAATAAATATCTGCTTCGATCAGAAATTCGGGAAATAATTGCAAGATCCAAAATAGACAGTACAAGTAACTAATAGCATATTTTGAAAGGAAATGTCTACATTGAAACTCAAATGATGCCATTTTTTTTTTTTCCTCGGTAAACTACCTGAATCGGGCATAATGAAAAATAAGAGAAGACAGACAAGAATACAAAGCTTCCCAGTGCTGGTCCATCATTGGGCAAAGTTGCAGAGAGAAATGAAGGTTTATAGTTGGTGTGGACCCGTGTGACACTTTCTGGAGAAGCAAGCTTTTTATTCAGAAAAGGAACAGATGTTTTGGCAGATAGCATAGAAAGAATCCTGTCAGAGACTATAAACTAGGCTTGAAGGGAAGGAAAAAAAGAGTGTGGAAAAAATGTGAAGTATAAAACAAAAGAACCAAAATGACATGGATAAAATAGAAATGCAGAAAAAAAGACAAGGGCTTTGTTAAAATTGAAAAGAGAAAGTAAATGTGCTAAACTCCTTGTAACTTTGGAAGAAGTTTTAAGGCGAAAAAAATGAAACTTATCTCTCTTCCACTGACACAGCTCATTGCAGCAAGAGGCTGGGAGATTAATTTTATAACTGCAGACAGAAATCAAATAAAAGGAAGAGTCAATGCCCTTTTTAAGCACCAGTAGAGAAAGATCACAAGTACACAGCCAATATTAAAATGCAGCCAAGGTTTACGGCCAACATTTAAGTAGATTTGTACTGGAAGAACAAAAAATAACCAACTGTGTAAATGGAGATGGGATTACTACCATCACCTGCCCCTGCACCCAAAAGTTTTCCTCTTTCATTTGTTTGCCGTAAAGAAGCTCCTTCTGAACCAAATAAACGTGTTTAAGATTTTGAACTCAAACTCTTCAAGCCAATCTCTGTGAATACCCTCTAGTCTTGATAAAGAAGAGCTTTGCCAGGAAATTCTCGGCCTGCTCCATTCTGAAATCTACTGCTGCTGGGCAACAGCATTTAAAAATACCCTCTTTAACCTCCAAGAATAGCCTTTTCTGAAAAATGTGAAGGAAGCTGGTAGCAGGGCAGCGAAGCCAGTTAGCCAGGGCTCAGTCCTGCTAGCTGCTAAGAGAGAACAACCAGCTGAATACCAATACTAGGGCACATCTTGGTAAAAATACCAAATTTGCAATGAAATGTGGCCCCATGAGAGGTGTGCTCCCAGCTGTGTATCTGTGATGCTCACACTGACCATTAACCAAGTCATCATAAAGGATTCAGATACCCTATTTCTGCAGTAAGAGCCCACACACCTGTCCTTAGCATGTTGCACGTTCAAGGTAGGTCAAGGTCACTTGTGCATAAAGGAAAACAAGAAGTTATCAAAGGAATAAAGCAAGATCATAGATTTTTATTACAGAATACCCAAGATTACACCTTAACTTCCACTGCAATAAGTTTCCTACATCCTAAAATAACACTAGCTGGCCAGCAGGGATGCAGCTTAAGGTACAGTTCTTGAAGGTACCTTAAATTCCTACACTAAATTTAGTGTTTAAGTGTTGTCCCAAATAGCTGTTTCTACGAGGAGAGACCCATTTGGTAGCACTGACTAGAGAAAGAATCAGAAATGTAATATCACACACTTTTGTCTTTTGGATGGTAACCCCTATACTAAGTCATTAAAGAGGTGCCAATTTCTTGCACAACAAGAAATAGAATATGTCTGTAAAAACAAGAAATCATGAGAAAATTTACAGTCAGAGGAAAGTACAAGGAAAAGCAGCGAGGAAATGAATACAAAGTCCCAGCAAAGCTGACAGAAAGAAATAAGAAGGTTCAACTAGACAGAAAATTGACCATACAAGCACTTTTTCGCATTCCATATGTATTTCCATCAGTGGCTTCCATTTAAAATGTTCTCAGTCTTCATTAAAAACCAGATTTTCCTGTCTGATGGACATGAAAGCTCAATTTCACATCTGCAAATTAACTATGTTCTTTCTGCTTCATCCATCAACTATTATGTGCAACGTTATTGCTGGAATTGTATCTTAGCTTACAATTTGATGATTATGGTACATCAGGGAGAAGAGAATGCACCTTGCTCTGCCACAGCTACGTTTTATTGACTCCACAGCACCGAAGGGGGAAATTTCTTTTTGTCAGCAAACTAAGCAGGTCTGACTTGGAGGATTTAAAGGGCGCAGATCTGCCTTCAGCGATCAGCTACTGTTTGCAGTGACAAGGGGATGGCAAAAAGTACCTGCCTATCCTAGGAAGCTACTGCCACTATTTAGTAGCAGAAGCAGAAATGTTTGTGCCAGAAACATTAAGGAATGGCAAAGTAGCAGACTTTTACCAGCTCTTTCTCTGGGAAGAATAAGCTTCTTCAGGAATGGGAAGACTTTACACACTCACCACCAGCCCACCACGGCATTTCTAGACTGTTATTCATCACTAACAACATGAAGTCATCTCTCCAGTGGTTCCCACTGACTCTGTGGCTTTCAGGTGCTGTGAGATATGATCAGTCCTCCCCAGGAAAGTCTACAGCCTTCCAGTTTAGGCCTTCAAATACCACAACTACAAAAAAAAAAAAAAAAAAAGCAGCAAGGTCTTTCAGTTTGCTCTCTCCCAAATTCACTGAGGCATCTAGCAAGGTCTTTCCTCCTCCTCCTCCAGACTCCTCAAAATGTTCTTTGATTCTGAAAACTGGGTTTCTGTTGCCTGAGAAACAAATCCTTCACTGGTGAAGTCCGATTAAAAGTAAATCTCCCTTGTTCTGTTAAGAGGAAACCATTGAAATCATTTCTCACTGAAGGGAAAAGCCACAAGTCCAAGATGCCAGAGGACAGATGGATTGATCAAAGAGACAATGAAGTCTTTCCATTAACTTCAATAGACTTTGGTCTTAAGACATTAATCAGCATGGTGAAGAACTCTAGGTCTTGTAGAGAGGTTTTGTGCTAGAAAAACAGAGGCAAAAAATACAATCTTGACATTTCCACTAGACAAGAAAAACTCGGGGGATGTACTCACAGCCGTACCATAGTTGCTACGTTATAATAACCACTTTTATATTTAAACAGAGCTGGTTGATGACACAGTAAATAAGGAATAACCAGCATTTTGTTCATCACTGTTGATTTTTTTTTTTTGACTGGTTGTTGTTCTGAGTGATGGCAAACATATATTTATGTTTTCATTTTAGAAATAAATGTTGTGGCTGTAATAAGCACAGATCCATATGTTTTCCTTTGTGGAATTATTAGCCCGTGTATTTTTGTATAGCATTCTCTATGTATCAAGATATTAAGAGAAGATTTAAAATGACAAAGACAATGAGACCTTTCCATCACAGATTTTGTGGGTTTTTTATAGCATGCTAAAATAATTTATATCCAATAACTGTATTTATATATCTTTGATGTTGCTTGCTTTGTTTACTGCATAGAAAAATTAGTTACATGCCTACCATTCTTTCATTTAGATCATCCTCCTGATTAATGTTGATTTGCATGTGACTATGGGAGATTAGTCAATTATGTACTTTTTCTCTTGTTCCTCCTACAGTTCTCTTAAGTTTTTCTTCCTGATTTATACAAACCAGTTCACTGACCCATCTTTCTGAGCTAGTCCAGGGAAGCGGGAATTGTTTTGCTTACTGGTATTATAATGGCAAATTCTTCACAGCTGCAAATCATTACTTCTCATCATTTTACTCACCTATGCTTCTCCTTCTTTGTGTTGTTCTAGTAAATGAAAATCATCATTATGTTGATCCTTGCAAAATGGCTGAAGTAATTTGCTTTCATTTGTGTTTGCCATTACCTGCTAACTCCGGGATTCTTTCATCTCCTGAAGCTAATCTTCTTCCCTTATCCAAATAAGCTGAACTTTTCAGTGATTGCTGCCATTGACCAGTATTTGGCCCAGAACTGGCACCAACCATAGTGTGGGTCTAATGGGCACAGAGACTTCTCGGTGCCACCAAACCCTCAGACCTTGCAAGGAGTCACCAGCCCTGAAAATGCCTCTGGGCATATAGATGCAAAGACATGTTGGCTGACTAGAAAAGCTTTCAAACGTCTGCTCTGTGTTTTAGAATGTGCTATGGATAAAGCTTCTTAAAATCATCAGCACTTACGTTCCTCTCTCCCTCTCTCCAGTTAACTTTTAATCTAATCGTGGTAGACCATTACTTAAAATAATTAAATGTCCTCCTTTCCTGAGTGAATTCAGCCTGTAACCAAATAATACCTTTCTGACAGTGAATATTTAGCTGTCACTATCCCCAAGAACAGCAGTGATGCTTAAATATCAGTAATTCCCTGTCTTCCAGTTTCTAGTCCCCCCTTCTAAGTCCACCAACTTCCTCCCTAGAGGAATATAATATGATTTTGCCTAAACTTGCTCGGGTTCTTGTGTTTCTCATCTCCGGGACAGACTCCATCTGCCCCTGGAGCTTTGTTAGACTTTAAACATTCTAATATCTGGATCATCTGTTCAGGAATGCTCTTGATTTCCCTCAGCATTTCTTCTTCCTCTCATAGGAAATTTACATCCATTTCCAGCATCTGTCACCCACTCTCTTATGAATGTTAAGGCAAATCATTAATTTAATGTCTAGAAGTTCTGTCCATTAATTATGCTAGTTTCTCACTCCTGCTACCTTTATGGACTTCTCATGCAAAGTACTTTAATATTAATTCACAAAACAGCTCAGTGTGTCTTCTCCTCTGTTGACTCTTTCTATAGGCTTAGGCTTCCCACAAAGAACACGTTTGCCACCTTCTTCTATAAAAGCTAAAAAAAGAAACCTATTGTAGCTATTGTGTGCACTAGTTTTTCCCAAATCTCCTGTTAACTACCTGGTCTCAACTGTGGCAGGGAGTAATTGCCTTGATCATCTGTATTAAACCCCTGATTTTCAGGGATCCTAACCCTTTTTTTGCAAGCATTTTGATAGAGCCGCTCTTGCAAAAGAACTTTAAATGGTGATGATTACTTAAAATTCAAAGTAACCAGCTGAAACTTTTGAAAAAAAAAATAATGGGTTGGCATAAGTATCTGTCCAGCAAAAGTGGACAGAAGTGAGCTGCTGTCACTGTGACTACTCACGCTGTATTTTTGTATGCAAGCACATGCATTTGTATGCACAGGTATTATTTTTAACGTCTTTTATTGCCCTCATTCAGACAAAAGATTCTTAGTTTTCCATATTAGGAAAGAGGGACAGACTCCACCACTGACACAACTTTGTCTAGACACCAGCCAGTGCTTCTCTTCTATAAACTTGGCTCACGTTCCCCTGGAAATTGAGAACACAGACTCTCCTTTGGAAAAAAGTAAATGTCCTACGTGACACTTCAGTCTAAATTTTGTATGTGTTTCTATGTAGCATCTTTAATGAATGCCCATTCGTATTCACCCACACAGCCAAAGGTCTTGTCCGGGCTGGCATAATCCACCTCAAACCTCCACCATCACAACATCTGTTCCTCTGGTGATCTTTGATCCCCTCACACAGAAACCAACAGAACAAAAGTGTCAGCCTCTTTGACCAATGCCTGTTTATGATTTTCTAAAGAATCAGATATAAGCTATTTGTCTTCATCTTCCAATTCCTTCTCATTTTTATGCTACCTATCATCTCCAGTGAGCTCTGTCTCCAGTTAGATGATAATGTTGGCTTCCATCACCCATTTGTCAGATATTTTTAAACAAGCTCCTCTGTGATTTTTTTCCAAGCATCTGCCATACAACCTCATTATCTTCCCTCAAATCCCTCATTAAAACTCTCTTGCTGTGATGCCTACAAAAAAACATGAGAAAATATTTAAACTAATAATGCATGGAGACGCTTTCCCTCATACTGACCAACATTGCCTCATTGTTTCCTTGTGCTCCTTTAGCTGTCTGGATCCATGTGTTGTCTCTTATCTTTTATTTGAATCACAGCCTCCCCATGTGGTCCTGGTTTATGACTTAGAGCTCTTTGGTGCCAATAATATAAATAATAAGCAGAAGAAAAGGCTTCTCCTTCTCATTATACTTTGCTAGCTCCTGAAAACATGTTCACACTTCCCTTTTGTGTTAGTTTCTAGCAAGTAATTATAGAAAGCACTATAATATAATCTCCAAGTACGCTCTCCCTTTTCAGAAGGGAACACACAAGTGAGGGACCAATTCATCCAGTATTCAGAAAAAAAATATTTGAGAAGAAGAACTATGGGAAGAGGGAAAAGCTCGTGTTTCAGCATGTTTTTTTCCACAGAGGACAGAGAAGTTCAACTCTATTTTCTTCCTACCCTGTTCTTACCCCTTAGGACAGAACAAATAGGATTCTCTTTGAGGGAAGGATGAGGTCTTTCCAGTGGATTAGAACTTCCTTTCTTCTTTCCTTGACTGCAGCTGCTTGCTGGGTACACTTCTAGACCTGCTGCTTTTGAAGGTACACACCTCTGCTCTGGCACTTCCCACGGAAAGGGAAGTGTTTTCCCTCACGAAGGGAAAGAATTATTATTTTTTTCCCATTGATGATGGAGAACAGAATGAAAAGCAAATGTTTTTTCTCATCACACATTTTAGAGCTTCCCAGCTCAGCATTATTTCCATGCTCAGGTCTTAAATTTACTTGTAATCCTCCTTAATACACAGACCCAAGGCAGCTCTGCACTTGCACTAGAAGGAGCCTTTCCTATGAATGAACCTCCTCTACATGGACCTCAGAGTGATGCTGAGGGCTGGTGTTCCTAGTTTGGCTTTTAAGCCCTCGACACATGTAATATGACCTTAGCCACTCTATTTTTCCTTTTACATTTGTCTCTTTCTGTACTTTTACCAGATTAATCTAACACTCACGCATTGCAAACGACCCCTGTTTACCAGGAGAGTGGTTATTTCTCTGCTCTGACACACTATCTACACAGAGATGTAGAAATCACTTCAGACAGAAGTACAATTCATTAACGTGTTCAGCTAATAATTCTCTATCACCTGGAGAAGAACTTTGGACCCTTCTAACAAGAGATACACCTGTGAGAAAAATGTTTAAATTTATGCATCTATCAAATTATCCACAGAAAACTATAAAGCATACAGCAATTATTCACTTTTGCATGCAAGCAGTCAGGTTTATCATTGATAAATTCTATAGAGACAAAAATATATGAAGTCACAGTCTTTGTGTTGCTCAAGTGAGAGAGGACTTTGGGAAAACTAAATACTAAATTTCTCCTCTGTGTTTCTATTTTGTAAACAAAGAACACTAATAACACAAGCTGACAAATCATATTTGTTATGTTCATGAATGACTAAACTCTGCGTCCTCCCTTTTAATCAATCTGAGTTATGGGAAAATGGTTTAATTATGAGAATTCCAGCAGTCACAGAGATTTCGGAGTTCATTAATCCCATAGCACATCCACGGGGGGGATGCCTGGGACTGCAGCTCAAGCACCAGGCAGAGCCAGAGGGTTTTCCAGCACAGAAGTAGTTTGGAGACAACATCAATGTACTGTCCCCCCACCTTTGATTTCATGTTGACAACGCTGCGTCAAGCCTGATCAACCAGTCTCCATTTAATTGTAAATCATTATCTCAAGAGAAATTCGACCCTTTGCAGCTTTCCCATCAGAAAGGTATTGGAAAAATAATAATAAATAATGCAGCCTATCAGAAAGCTCTGTTTCCTGTAGTCAGCTCTTTCCTTAGTCTAAGAAAACAGAAATCTCTCTTTCCTTAGTAGCAGCTACACAAATCTGATGGATACACGATACACAAGAATGGACTTTCACTCCGTGCAAAGTATACAAAAGGGTTCATGTGTTACAAACACACCAGAAGCTCAGCTTTAACAACTCACAGTGTAAGGACTTTCTTTTCCCACAAATCCCTCTAGCAAGTTTTTTGACTTAGCCCATGTGGTTTTGGAAAGCTACCCAAAGCGAACGGTTCTACCTGAAAATGTTGAGCCACTTTCAGAAGAAACTCAAATGCTCTTGGGAAAAAGAAAAAAAAATTATTAAAGAAGAAAAAAATAAAACACCACCAACAAACCATAATCTTCTAGAATTTCCTTTAACTGTTTCTGATTTTCTTCAGGGGGTTTTGATCACTTTCCTAATATCACTTTCAATGTGTCTCATATCAATATCAATTTCAATCTCTCTCCAAATTCAAGCAGACATCTTCACCGGGAAATGTGTTCTGATTTAGCAAGAAATGACCTTACAAAACAGCATGAAGGGCAACTGGTAACTTAAGTGAGCTGGAGAAATGTAAAGTTACAACAGATTAAGATATTAGACCTTGGTTTAGATTATTTGTGTAATAATACAAACACACACACAAAGAAAAAAAAAAAAAGAAACAGAAAAACCACAAAACCCTTCATCAAAAAAGGAAAAGCAATAACATGATCATGTAACAAATGAAGTTAAGGAGGAGAATCAATTACCTGATCTACAGTCTATGGACCCAATTTAAAGTTATGCACCATTTACAAAGATCTTTTGAATAATTCGCTCAGGGGAAAAGAAGTTCAAAAAGTGCTGTCCAATAAAGCACAAAGCTTTACAGTTCATTTAAGCTATGTATCTTTATGCACAAGTGGCCATATCTCCATTATGCATCCAAGGGTGCACAATCACAAAACAAGGTGGACTGTGACAGAAAGGGACATGACCTGTTCCAGTACACAAAATATATCCATTGCCAGTGCTCATTTACTTGAGGAAAAGTAAAATAGGTATAAAATGTCAAACTCCCTGATGTAGCCTTAACTTAAAATAAATGTTCATTACCTTTGAGGGTTTTCTTCTGAGCTTTGCTGCAATAGAAATAAAGGATGAAGAAGTGAAGAAATGTAACCTCTTAAAGAGTTTTCCCGAGACAAGGTCTTTATGCTAAACCTGATACATGCAATTTGCAGGTTTTGTGGCCCCACATTGTTTACAAACATCTGCCACTGACCTGCAAGGTAACATCAATCATCACCCATAAAGGCTCTTGATTACTTAGATTTTGATGGAAGTGATAGGCAACAAACCTGTAGATAACTAGACAATACAAATCCACTGGGATGTTTTAATAAATTGGACAAAAGCAACTGAAGAGATTTTCTAAAGCCTAAGCAAAAATATAAATTTTATGAACAAAGAGTTGCCAGAATCTTACACTATGCTATGTACTACAGCACCTGGAACCACTAGAGGTAGAGAGGAGACTGAATCAGCTGAGAAATCCCACCACCATGGCATCTTTAGGAATTTTCAAGGAAAAGGATATTTCAAGGAAAAACATAGTAATACTGTTATGTATATTTGGCAATGGCCTAAGCTCTGCCAGGACATATTTCTCCAATCTGCTGTCTACATTTCAAAAGAAATGTTGATAAATTGTACTCAGTTCATAGAAGAGCCTTGAGCATGCTTAGCAGATCAGAAGATGTGTTCATAGCTAAATACTCCAAGAGCTACGTATTTTTACACAAGATTAGGAATTATTTGATCTACAGCTTAAAAGAACTTATATGGGAAACAGAAATTTAATAACGGCCTCTTTGATCTACAGCAGAGCACAATTTTAAGAAGACATCCCAAAAAACTTCAGAAAAAAATGCAGATAATAATATGAATAAAAGCCATCAGCTTTGGAAAATTAGGAATTAGAAACGTGGAACATCTGATCTTACATAGGCCAAAAGTTCCCCAAATTGTTATAGCACAACCAAAGCAGAGTTGTGTGCATACCACAGCCTTCTCAGAGATAAAATACAGAGAAACACAGAAGAATCTACATTCAAAATGGAAAACAGACTGGAAGACACAAAATAGGAACAGTTAAATATGTTACCAAAATACCTTTGAAGACATCAGTGGACAAACATGCAATTAAGATTGAAAGGAGACAGCTGAGTAGTGACTTCACCAATTGTGATGGGTTGACCCTGTCCGGACACCAAAGCTGCTCTATCCCTCCCCTCCTCAGCTCAGGGGAGAGAAAATAACACAAAAGGCTCATGGGTTGAGATAAGGACGGGGAGATCACTCAGCCATTACCATCAGGGGCAAAACAGACCCGACCTGGGGAATAATAATTTAATTTATTACCAACCTAATCAGAGTAGGGTAATGAGAAATACAAGCTAAATCTTAAAATACCTGCCACCCACCCTTCCCTTCTTCCCTCCCTCCTGATTCACTCCCCAACTTCACTCCTGATTTCTCTACCTCCTCCCCCTGAGTGCTGCAGGAGGATGGGGAATGGAGGTTGTGGTCAGTTCATCACACACTGTTTCTGTCGCTGCTTCTTCCTCCTCAGGGAGAGGACTCCTCACATTCTTCCCCTGCTCCAGCATGGGGTCCCTCCCATGGGAGACAGTTCTCCACAAATTTCTCCAATATGAGTCCTTCTATGGGGTGCAGTCCTTCAGGAACAGACTGATCAGTGTGGGTCCTGCAAGGAGCCTGCTCCAGCACAGGCTCTCCATGGGGTCACAGCCTCCTTCAGGCATCCACCTACTCTGGTGTGGGGTCCTCCATGGGCTGCAGGCTGATATCTGCTCCACCATGGACCTCCATGGACTGTAGGGGAACAACCTGCCTCACCATAGGCTTCAGGGGAACCTCTGCTCCAGTGTCTGCAGCATCTCCTCCCCCTCCTTCTTCACTTTTAGTACGCAACGGCATTAGAATTTTTCCTTCCCCAAATTTTCATTCAAAGCTATTTCATACCTTTCCTTTGAGCATCAGGCCTTGAAAGGTCAGAGAGGGGAGGATTATTCCCTGAGAAGTATTCCCCTATTGAAAAGTGGGTGTTTACATCCATCATTGATTTTCTGTAGGAGTTCATTAAAGTGTAGATTTGTTGTTCAATTTTACCGACACTCCTCCCCACTTTTCATAAGGGCATTTGGTGCACTAGGTGAAATATATTATTATTCCATGGTTCCTTTGGAGGAGACACTTGCTATGGTGTGATGGAAAGCACTGGAAAATCAGACATTTGTTCCTCAGGAGAGATGGGGGTCCATTCAGAGGGTTATAGCACGTACAGAATTTGCTTCTGCTGAACTGTGAGAGAGTTTTACGAGGGTATCAATGCATGAAGGAAAGAACATCAGTAATGAGAAAGTCTGGTAAAAGATAAAAATGGAAATCATTTTACTACAAAGAATGCAACCAAAGAAATATGGTAGGAGTACTTAGACAAGCTCCATGAAGAGAATGGAAAGGCTAACAACAAATGGCCACTTTCCAGGCAGCTGAGCCAAATTCTGAAGAGATTCAAGAGGCAATCAGAACTCTTAGGAATAACAAGCACCAGGTGTTGACAGCACTGCTGCTGAAATGTTAAAAACAAGAAGCTATAATCTTGAAGACCTCATCCAATAATTTGTTTGATATGGAGGTCTGTGAAAATGTGAAAGGAACTGAAGAAAGCAGGCATATTTCTAATTTCAAAAAGGAAGACATAATGTGAAGAGACAGTCTGCTTTCTCTACTTATTATGATTCATGGAAACCTAGCTTTAAGACTTTTATATAGATTTTGCCCTTACAGGCAACAAACAATAGGAGAATGCAAATGTTTCCAGGCATATATAAGGTTTCATAAATCTCATCTGTATGTATCAGACATTTTCAATGCTTCAGTG
The DNA here is from genome assembly GCA_026546715.1 of Gallinago undulata. Taxonomy (NCBI): domain Eukaryota; kingdom Metazoa; phylum Chordata; class Aves; order Charadriiformes; family Scolopacidae; genus Gallinago; species Gallinago undulata. The sequence goes on along the minus strand of JAOTQQ010000012.1, from coordinate 25,601,266 downwards.
ACAAAGAAAAATTGTAGTATGATCAGCATACATATTTTAAATAGATTTTAAGAACTGTGTGATAGCATTTTCCAACATGGTCTTTGTACTGCAGTGAAAGAGCTGCCTAATAAAATTATTAGGGCAGTACAAGGTAGACTATAGCAGGGGAAATTCCTCTGGAATTTGCCAGCGCTATGGAATTATGAAAGGCAAAACTATGTGTGGAAAAGGTCTGGCAGGAACCTGTAGGAAGTTTATGAAGAAGGTAGGTAGAAAAGAAAAACTTAGGCGTCAAGCAAATCCAATAGCAAAACATTCAGTCAGAATTCTGGGAAGACATTCCCGGTCACAAATCTCTTGGAAAACCATTCTTCTACTACTATTTCATAACGATGTAAAATGCTGACCAAGGAGGAGGAGGCAGAAAAATATGGCAAGCACTGCTAAGAATCTTTAATGTCAAGGTGATGAAAGAGGAGAAACGAGAATCTGAACTTGATTCATCACAGTGATATTCCAGTTAGAACAGTTGGCCTTCATTGCAATTGATAGTTTCACGAGTATAATTTCAATAGTGAGTCAGGCTGAGTACAAACTCAGTGCTGAGTTGTGTTGATTCATTGAGCTGGAGCTTCCTTTGTTCTGGGGGTTCTTTATGGCCTGCCCTTGGAGCCATACCTTGTTTGAGGTATGTTTCTGAATTACTGTCAGACTTGACTTGATACTGTACTTCATTACATTAACATTTTGCTGATGGCTAATTTTAATATTCATATGCATGATGCAACTGTAATTTGTCTTTATTCTGTTTTGATTTAATTAAAGTTACTTACCTGAATCATTTTTGCCTTCCCTTTTGCTTTCAATGACCATTTTATGCCCCTCTTCTTTATCTCATAATTATCGCTCTAGGCAGTTGTTAGATCCAGTTAGATTGAGTCCTTTTGTTACTAGTTTTGATTTGACAAGTCATATTGTTATTTCAAAATCAGCAGAAGAAGCACCTGATACTCTTATTGGAGATTAGCATATTTTGCTACATATAATTTCTTATTCTTGTTTCTTTTTAATAAACAGCTTCTAATAGGAGGAAAACTACAAATTGGCATCTCTGAGCCAAAAGAAGGGTAAACAGGTCATTGATCTTGAAAAAGATCACATGTAGAAATCAGGGCTATCATGTAGCATTTCATTATCATGAGATTTTCTTCATGAGGCAAAGTTTGCCCCTGCTCTCCTTTTACAGAACATCAATAGCTTTTTAATGAAGAAAAATTAGCTTAAGATTGTGTCATTTATCTAAGGCTCTATAATGATCTTTACCAATGTTTCCTGAACACAGTGTCATAACTGAGAGATCTCTGTGCCGGTTCTTTTATTTACTTGCTATTTTTCCCTACCTTAATGTCTGGTTCCTGTGTTATGAAAATTACAAGTGAATGTTACAGCTGAGGAAACAATTGAGATGTCTTTTGAAATAACAGAATTGAACTCAGCTCCTTCTAGTCTTTTCTTAGAACAAATACTGAATGTATTGATCAACTTACAGAATGCCGTAAAATTCAACACATCTAGTCTTTGTTGAGCCAAGAGGGAAAAAAAACCCCAAAGATCAGAACACAATTGTGTACCAGTAAGATTTTTCTGATCATTCTGCATTCAAATCAGGAACTGCTCAATTAAATCTCTTACTTTAAAATTATGCATTTTTCTGAAATAATGGTTTAAATGTACATCTAAAAACATGACTGTATTACATAGAAAAAAATCAATGGTGCCTGAAAATGTACAGTGCCATTTATGAACAAAAATTAAAAATATATCTTGAGAGAACCAATTCAATTAAAACAAGAAGCTCTGTTTAAATGAGCTATTCCCAAATAAAAAAGGAGTGACTTACAGGGTACTTGTTCAAAGTGCCAGACTACAGTGATGATGCTAAGACAGTAGGAATCAAATGTTTTAAATAAAATCTTTCTGTCCCTCTGCTCATCCAAGATTTGGTATGCTTCAATTTAAAGAGCAAACATTTCCCTCTACCCAAAGCCTAGAAATTCAAAGGTATATTTCAAGTCTATAAATAAGCACACTATGAAATTATGCAGGTACATTGTTACATTACCTAAACAAATAACACCATCACTGCATTATTATTCAAATCTGAATTTTATGAAAGACTACCTAGTCAGCATCTGACATCACTGAGCACTTGAATTAAAAACAAAAAAAAAAAAAGAAATACACTGATACTACAGTATATGTAAAATCCTTACAAGAACCTTGATGACACCACATTCCATCATTTCCATATTTCACTATATTGTCACTATATTGTGTTTAGGTAACAGGTAGTTGTGCCAAAGGACACCTGCCACTGAATTACAAAGAGAACTACTTGCTTGTCAGAGTTTGATTTTTGAGACACTCATATCCATCACATTTAGATTCTGACTTCCTCTTAGTTTACTTCTTTGTTCCTTCTTTATACCTATTTTGTACTCATACCTCCACACCGTAAGATCACATCACCTGGAGCTATGACTTCCCCAGAGAGTCAGCAACAGAAGATATCTCATGAATACTTGCTTAACGGTGCACACACACCTACGCATATGCAAACCAAATGAAATAAGTAAAATGCACAAACAATATTGTTTCTGAAGCAGTATTGCACCTGATGTCACACAAATACGCCCAAGAATAAGTAACATCATTGGGTTGGTAACTGCACATAACAGGCTCTGCATTTAGGGAGACAGAGAAACTGAGAAAGGATGCTCACCTGCTTTGGAAAGGTTCCAAACTTTAAGTTTGATTTAGCTTGTCATCAAAGTGTCAGCTGAACTTCAGGGGAAACCTCCTTCCCAGCTCCAAACTTTTTTGCTGACAAATGGAATGACACAGCAGCCTGTTCCCTGGGCTTTCCAGACCACTGCAGTGTCGAGATGTCACGGAACCACAGAATGACACGGGGTTGGAAGGGACCTCTGGAGATCACCGAGTCCAAGCCCTGAACTCCTTGGTCTGGTTGAGCGTGTCAAGGCAGCAGGGCCTGGACTCCTTTGAGCACAGGGTGTAATGTGTGGCTATGGCTGCCACCAAGGACATTGGAGATAAAAAAAATAAAAGATCATTTCCACATTCCCAGTAAACCGTGTTTACAAACTGCTCCTCCTCGATTTTCACTAAAATTATGGAAAACTCACATACGATTGGGTTCCACACCCCCTACAGATGAGTTTTCCCTCTGAAGTGGTTTGGGCTTTGGACAGTGAGGTTCCGCTTGGGGTTTCCAAGCGTTCAAATCGGGAATTGCTCAATTTAGTCTCTTCCTTTAAAAAAACAAGGGAAATGCTTACACAAATCCCAAGAGAAAAAAAAAGAAAAAAAAAAACAACAAAGTGCTGAAGGCCCAATTCTTAATCATTTCTAATGCCTTTTCAAATCCTGGAATGGAACACATTCAAGTTAACCATTTAAAACTCAGCCCTTCACTATGCAGTATTCTATCAGGGCACAGCTCTTTTCTGCTTCTAAATCTGATTTAGAAGTTAAATTTGTTGCATGTCAAATACAACCGTGTGATAAGGTGATACAGATAGACACACACTACTGGTTGCAACTATACCATTCTAACTGCACATTGTAAAGAACCCCAAATCCTCAGGGGATTTCATTTCATAACACCTCTGAGAAATACAAAGTTCTCTTAACCTGGTTTTTACATCTGGGAAGGAAAGTCCAAGTTTGTCAAACTACTGAGGCATATCAAGTATGTTCTAGCTTCCCAGAATTTTTAAAATTTCAAAAGTATCTGTGCAGTGAGGTAGGAAGACGTGTATTCAGAAAGCAAAAGAAAACGAGCACCTGCACATCTGGTAATCCCACTGTACTGAAACGAACACTTAAGCACAGAAAAAAAAAAAAAAGCCTTTTGTCTTTTTAGTCTTTTAGTCAAGATTTCATGGAAGGAAATACTCACTAAAAAGGCAGAAGATGAGATAACTTGTATGTCTGGTTGTTGTCCTTTCCCTGAGATACTTTTCTGTCACAGAATTTGCAAATGCATGGTTTGCATTCAGAAAGGGATGCTCATTCAGGAGCCGTGTAGCCAGGAATACGGCGCTACCTGAAGCTTGCCAGATCTATCTGCAACACTACATGAGTGTCAAACGGATACATTATGTGTTTAAACATAGCCATCTAGTGTCATTTTTGATACTCTATGTTATCCAAGATATCAGATAACCTAAGGCAACAAACATGACTCTATGCAAGTAAATTTAGAGACGTGAATCTGTCTCAGGGCAACCACCTGGACAACAAGCTCCATTTATCCCACTCTGTCCTGCCGAGGCTCTTCATCCAACTACATGGGCTGCGAGTTTCCACTGAAGCATAAACATTTTGAAAATCATCACAAATAACTATGAGCTTATAAGACGTCCCATCCTGTTTCTGGAGATTCTTGCCTGTTCAAATGCTGTTTATCCTAATTTGGGTCTTGATCTCACAATTAAGTATGACAGACTGTATTTTTGTTCCCATCAAGAATTGCAGCAGCGCTACTCTGCTCCAGGGATTCAGTCACAGACCTGGTCCTCTCAGGAGCAGTTACAAGACGTTTTGGGTCAGGAACAGATGACAGTTATGGGTCCTTAGATTTAATACATAACAAGTCAACAGTTCTGGGGGTTTTCCAAATCAGAAACTAGGATTCTTCTTGAGAATTTGATCAGTGAAAAGGAGAACTTTATCTTGGAAATCCATTCAGTGCCAGCTTATGTCATTATTTCAGCTGGAGAAATTCATTTTCTAATCTCCTGGATGCTGTCTCAATTGTAAATCAATTGTAAGCAGATTCCTATCAGTTTGTGGCACCAGCCAGCCATGTACACCTCAACTTGCAACTACACAGTTTACTTGGTAGAAACAGTATCATGCACTTAAGGCCAAAAAAAAAGTAGGCTGACCTGTTAGCAATATTCTGAACTTATACCTGCCACAGAAGAGGTTGCCCAGAGAAGCTGTGGCTGCCCCATCCCTGGAGGGGTTCAAGGCCAGGTTGGAGGGGTCTTTAAGCAACCTAGTCTGGTGGGAGGTGTCCCTGCCCAGGGCAGGGGGGTTGGAACTCAATGATCTTTAAGGTCCCTTTTCCAACCCAAACCATTCTATGATTCTATAAGATTATCCTGACATCATACTTAGAAAGCAGAAGTGTTCCATAACAGACGTGGCTTGAGATATCTGTGAGATGAGGACCTGAGTAGGGCCTCAATGGCAGGTGTCAGAGGTTGGCTGTTACACTGTGGGATGGGTTGGAAGTCAAAAGGGACAGGGTAAGTAGAGGAGGTACCTGCTCCAATAGATAAAGCTCCAGGGTGGCTTTGAAGAGACCTACCTGATCACAGTTCTAGCTCTGCTGCTAACTTTGTGGCCTCAGGCAATTAATTTTTTTTTTTCTTTGCGGTTCTGTTTCCCTTCCTGCCTTCCCTGCCATCTATCTTGAAGCGTCTGCTGTTTAGGATAGCAGCTGTCCTTATACAGCTCCTAAAACAATGGGGCTCTGATCTCACGGGAGTCTTCTAGACAGTCCTACAATACAAAAAATAAATAATCTTAATTTAGCAAATATTTATTGAGTTCTCTCAGGTATTATAACTAATTACTGCCATTTTCCCTTAAAGAAATAATCCATCACTCTGTTGATGATAAAAGAGCTTTTCAAACAGTGGATTTAAAATCTATCTATTCAGAGATATAATTTGTTCTTATTTCTTTCCTATCAGTTTATGCAAATTGTTTGCTTCCTTTTGGGACAACTCTAAACTCTCTAAATAGTGGGAACTAAACAAGTATTGAGCAGGCTCAGATTCTGTACAATATAAAGATGCAAAGAGATATTTTCTATTTCTAAAGACATTATGTACATAGAGAGTCAACATTCCACTTGTAAATCATTAATAAAAGAGCTGAACTATGCAGGATATGGCTATCTAACCACCTAATATGACAATGATATATTAACAATAGCGCTTCTGTTTCTTAACTTTGTGATCACACTCCAAAAATTCTATGTACTTCATTTCTACCTACTCTGTCTTTCAGTAGTGCACCATGTAGCTTAACTACGCTTTTGGTAGGCAAATGTACCTTTTTAATATTAGTGGCTTATTTCAAATGGATCCGTTTGAAAGTTTAAATTCAGATATTCAAGGATTTATTTTCCAGATTTAAATGAGACCTCACTGTCCACTCACAAGAAAGGGCCAGAAATTTGAAAAGTTTGGCACCCCACGAGAGGTTTGCCTGCCCAGAGACAGTTTCCTTCAGCTAGTTAGGAAGGGCTTGCTCTCGTTATCCCTGGAAAGGTTCCCATGAATTTCAGCAATTCTCATCACACACAGATGGCTAAAAAACTAGAAATTCTCCCTTCTGGTAGAATTAATAGCCTAAGTAAACAAGTAGCAAAGCTTTATCTTTTCTCTGCATATGTCAAACATAGGATGCATCAATACAGAAACACAGAAACCAATCTTAATTTTCTACAAGTAGAACGCCATGCAACGCGATTGAAAAGGAAACGCTATAAATAAGTTCTTGCATTATTGATTTATTTTGTGGACATCTGCAATCCCATTCTACCTACATGCAGCAATTTGAAATAGGTATAATTCTGTTATTACGCTGCTGGTGTGCCTGCTGTAATTGGAATGAAAATTTTGGCTGATTTTCGTAATTAAAAATTCACATAGTGTAAAGGTAAAGGTTTAAGGAAATGCCCTTAGCGTAACGCAGGTTGATGGCAATTCTAGTTGGAATTTTAAAAGGTTATCAATCTTTTATAGACAGTCCCATAATAGTCCCAGGTGGTAAACCAGATTATCCTTCGGAGGGATGCTAAAAAGAGAAAGCTATTGATAAAATAATTGAAGTAGTTCTTCATTAACCCTGTTCCACAGGTACCATTATTCTCAGGGATGATAACTGGATACTAATCTATCTAGTACCTATCTGTGCTGTCTAGACTTGAGACTCGGCGTGGCAGCTACTGTCTGTTAGTCTTTATGTACAGCCCCTGGTACAATGTGGCCCTTAATCTCATTTGAAACCCCTAGGTACTTCTAAAAACAAAACCATATAGAATCAGTAAGTGCATCAAAGCAACCCACGGTAACTCCAGAGGAGGGTTACATACAGACAGACCCGGGGAGCTCATTCCCTTCTCAAGTTCACATGGAGATGAAACCCCATAAATGTGCTGAAACCCCATCCAACCACTGGGAAAAGCATCTGGCTCAGGCACAACATTGAAGTTCACATGAAGAAGATTAAAGGGAGAAAAAAGGAAATAAAGAAAGTGGACGCGGAGAGTGGAGAGACCGGTCAGTGAAGGTCTTTCTGTGTCCAAGGCTATGGGCACTGCAAGGGTGGGACAGGGTTGTTCTTGGTAAACGAGTTCAAGCAACACCACCACAAAATAAAAGGGCCACAGCACTGCTCATGGAACACTTTCTTTGGCTGCATAAGATGTCTGACGGCCCAGACTTCTACACTTTAATCTCGCCTTAGGGAGAGGATGCTCTTACGCACCTTACCCTCAGCATTAGTTTGGTTTCAGCTGATCAGTTTTTGAAGTAAGCTCAGAATCAAATTGCATCAAATTAACCAGTTCCACAACAGTGCTCCAATCTCCTGAACTCCTGTTGACTGCAGAGAGCCTGCAAGCGTCAAAACAGGACGTGGAGCTTCTAATTACCTTTGAGAATCTAAACTGATTCCTCCGGATCAGTTTAGCATGGTTCCCACACCCTTCCTCTGTTGATAAATCTGGTTTTTATCCTGTTCAAGAATACAAATTAAAAGGCTAGAGACAGGTTTGCACTTTCAGCCGTGGGTTTCCAGTATCAGCACGACAATTACTTGTGCTTTTAATGCTGTGCCTGCTACAGTAAGTAAATCTGCAATTATGACAATCTATTAAAAACTAGGACCAAAGGTCAGCAGATTTTCCACGACAATATTATTAAATATTATTCAAGTTTTTATAGATTCAGCGTCCTTATGGATCCTTCCAATCAGTACCAAAAAAATCATTTTAACAGAGAAATAACAGATAGCTGTATATTCTTAATAGCCTAATAACCATTTTTAATTTGTATTGGACCTCTACACTATAAAAACTGTGTTTCTAAAGTTACACAAAACTACATGAATATTAAAGAAACAGACAAACAAACTCACACACCCCCCAAAAAATAAAAAAAACACCCCACCATTTGAGCCCGAAGTTTGCTTAAAATGTCCTTTTTTCTCTCATTTGTACAAAAGCTGTCACAAGATGGAATGCTTTCTTGACTGCAATGCTCAAAGGTACTCATTAAGTCTGGGAAAAAACCCAGTTCATCTCAAATCTGTGCATAACCTTTGCCCACAACACTTCTGTGGTTCAGACCTATTTGGATAAGTTGGGAGGAGGCTTGTTTGACTGCTTGGCTGGTGGTTTTGTGATTGTGCTACTCTGTGTGTCAGGTTGGCTGGTTGTTTATTTAACACAAACCATAGTGTCTTAGCAGTCAGGCAGTTTGCAATCATTTTTTTTTTTGCTTTCAGAATATTTTTGAATTAAGGGAGCATCGTTTACCCCATTGCACAGCTGGAGGATGGAGACACAGATGAGTCTGACTTGTGTTCAGTAAAGGCTTACAACTTAGTTTCTGGCACTGGGTGCAGAATCAGAACATCACTGGGAGCACCCAGGCTGGAGTAAAGGTGACAGAACTGCATCAAGATTTATTAAGATTGAAACTTGGAATGTAGACTTCCACAGTGCTTTAAAGGAAGACAGAACCTTCCTTATAACCTCGATTACTGCTTCAAATAAGCAGGTAAATCCCACTCACTAATGCCCTTTCAGACCTGGCCTAGTTGGGTCTTTTTGCCTGTGTTCTGCAACAGATTTCCAAGTTTTGCTGTCACCAAAAAAAATTTCCTCTCCACCCTTGGAGCTGGCAGGATGTTGGTCAGAGACTGTGAGAAGCTCCTGATGCAGGCATTTCAAATTCTAATCTAGAGCAAAATTACTTTCCCCAGCGTACAGAAACAAACCCTCAGTCCTTGAGTCCTGATCCTAGAGCTTGGGCTGCGATATCACCTTTCCTGGTTGTCTCTAAGTCAGTTCGAAAGGCTGGTCTCAAGTGATGTCCAGCTGCATTCTGCAGAGGGCTTAATATTAAGGGAGCCTGTTCTAAGGTGCACTGAGACCACTGGGGAGGGATTTCTTATAAAATATCTGTGGCCATCATATTGCAGAGCAAGATATTGCACACGCAGCCTGCTTCCAAAATAAGAAAATCATTTCCAGATGCATGTGCTCCTTATACCTTTCAAGGCTGTAGAGTTAAAAAAAAAAAAACAAACCACATCACACCAACCTCTCTCATTTTATTAGGAGATTTGTAAAAGTCTTGTTATAATTTCAATTTCCCATTCAGGTTGATTTATGGATTTTCACCCTTTGTTTATGGCTTTTTTAATGCTCCACTTTATAGAAGCCATGAATACATCAGGAGTTGCACCAAGGACCTCATATAAGTAGCTCGACATCAGCTGATAAAACAGCAGTCTGATTTAACAAGATCTTTTTTCTGCAGGTTCTCTCAAGCTGCTTTGCACCAATTACAGAAGGTAGGGTCAGAAAGAAGGCTTAACCTAGAATTTTTTGCAGAGATTTTAGCAATGCCGCGTTCAGAGCTGTTTTCCTGATCCCTATTATGTTGTTAGCCCAGCAAAGGGAAGAAACAGTTTAAAACATGTCACAGTAGGAGCTGTCTTCATATTAAGTGTTAGATCACCGATGGCAGATGTGGAATATTCCAGCTTTGTTGTAGCTTTTGAAGGCTTGTACAGCATTGTTAAGTAAAACAATGTGATCTTACTGTCTTTCTCTTTGTTTAGAAAAATAAAATAAACATGAAGGCCTGCTTTGTTGGACTTTTGTTTTAATTGGGTCATAGTAGGTCACTCCTAAATCTCCAGGCAATCAACAAGAACTATTTTTACACAGATGCAAAGTGCTTTTATGAATATTCAAATATGATCTAATTAATTTCCCCAAAGCCAATGCCTTTTTCTGCCAGAGCACAGATTATCATAATTTTATCCTTCAAATTTCAGAAAGAAAAATCAGAAAAATCCAAAACATTAAACCTTCAAATTACGAAATGGAAGTCCCCTGTAAGCACGATAACAAAGTTCACGGGGTTTTTAAGACAGAAGGACAAAAATACCTTTAACTTTGAAAAACTTTGAGATACAAAAGTCTGACGCCTTTTTTCCCATAAACTGGTATGATTTTTATCAGGACCATTAAGAGAAGCTGATGATCTAATTTTAAAATTATTTAGGCTTCCACAAGAAACCTTTTCTGGTTTTTAATGTTTCGATCTTCGTGTTGAAAAATCTGCAAGCTAATGTATGTCACTACATATGCGATAACAGTACAGGGAGGTATCAGCAATACAGAATCATTTCCCTACGCACAACAGATGCCAATTTTTATGTTTTGCTCCTGGTTAGTACAGAAGGGGAAAACGCCAGCCCCTGTGTATGACAGCAAGCAATGAGGCTGCTGTCCTCAGCAGTAAATATACCTGGAATACAGGCAGAAGTGGCACTCAGCCTGAGCATCCATCACCATTTTGATAGTTTGAAGTGCATCTGGTCCTTTGGAGTGTATTTGCTGCGATTACCCAGTTCAAGTCTTTTCCAACTATTGAATGTGTCAGCAAATGACAGCAATGAAAATAACTGCAGCCATTATTATAGGGTTTAGGACTTTGCCATCTGTTGAATATTAGCCTTTGCCTTCCCCCAACTGGCATCCTGTTGTGCCAAAATCCACACATTAAGCAGTGTCACCAAACTACACTTGTTTACGTCGATATAGCTCTTTTGTTTCCATACATGCCAAGGACTTCCTCAAAACAGAGTGTTAACAGTGGTGGGAATTACTAAGAAAACAGGTCAGACAGAATAAAAGTAGTTCAAGTGGTGACACCAAGACATGATGGAGTGTAGAGCTGGGAACAGCAGTCAATATTCCCCAGTGCAAGATACACACCCATGAAAAGCTAATGTGTTAGGCATATTTTGAGATCTGGTAGTCTCAAACACGGATCCTAACTGATTTTTCACTTTGCAATCAACATCTGTAAAGAGTCAGGTGCAAAGCTAATGTAGGGAAATAGCATAATACCCTGCAGGACAATTAAATAGCGCATTCATAGAGCTATCTTTATAAAATATCAATATTTGCTCTCATATACAACAAAGCATCAGAGTTGTCCTAGCATCTTAGCGCCAGAAATGACTGCCCAGATCTCAGACCATAAAAGTTTCTCTCGTTTTCTGAACACTCCAGTCCCTTTGAAGATAAAAATGGGCTAAAAATATTCTGATATCAGAAATTCCCCAAGCTTAGATAGCTCATCAGTCACAAGACCGATGGAGCAGGCTGTATCATCCACAGCAATAAGTACATTCCCATGGCGCCTTCCATACAAGAAATCATTCTAAACAAAATCTCCACTTATCCATTATCCCTTGTTACCTCACAGATGATTAAGATGGTTTTGTAAAATTCACACTTGCTGGCAAATGCTAGGTTTTAATGGTGAGCACTTCAAAGACAGTACGTGACCATCCGTTGGAAAAAAAAAAAAGAAAGAAAAAAAGTCAAGAAAAAGCTCTGCACTGAATAATTTCAACAGGAAATCCAGTCAGCAGAAAAGGACTCTATCAGATATAACAAACCAACCACCAAAGATGATGTGAGTACGCGATTGCATGGGTTGGATTGACTAGGACGGGAAGGCAAGAGATAAAGTTTGTTTTACGAGGATGAAAAGATCTTTGGGAACGTCCATACTAATCATTGCTGCACAATTTTACGCCTGGAATGTATGTATCATCTGCATTACATTTACTTTCAGAGGTTATTATTTTGGAAAAGTTGTGACACTCTGGGTTCATTCTCCAGTCCGTGAAAATAAGCTGAATGGAGGACAACGTCTCAACCTATTGTCTTCAGCCAAGAAAGCCCTCTTAAGGGTGTCACAGTAGGGAATTTAACCAAAGAGCCAACGCAGCCAAGTGTGAAGGAGGTTCTTACAAAATTTTTAATAGCTAAAGCTCTCCTTTCTCACTTCTGAAACTCATGTGAGCCATAAACATATATAGGAAAAAAACCACCACTTGCAAACACAAACAATACTAAGAAAAACAAACACAATTCCACAACTCATATTCAACTAATCAGAGTTATTAATGTCATATTAAAATCAAGCTGCAATAGCTTAGAATTCATAACCTTACCAAGAAGCTATTATTACATGAACTTACAAAGAAATGCAAAAGAATATGGTACTCCAGCAAACACTCTAACCATTAAACACTCTGTATTTTTCTTTCAGAAACAAACCAAAGCTTATTATTAGTGCTACGGTTTTCAGCTGGAGAGTGGAGGTTCCGTGAGCTGCCACTGCTGCCCCTGATTTTGCAGGCTGCTGATGTAGCAGTATTTTGCCTGCTCAGAGAGAAAAGAGGTTTAGAGCAACAGAAATCAGCTTCTGTAGATCTAATTTAGTTTGCTTAATTCAAAACTCTGGATGACTCTCATGTCATGTTTATAACCCTGAGTTCTTAAATTACATAAAGTGAGCAGCAGAGGAAAGATGCGTTACAACATGCGTGGAACCATGGCCAGGAGCCTCTTGATTTTCTTCCTAATTCCTTCCCAGCTTGCCAATACATCTGCACATTTCATTGATATTTTCCCTATTATCATTATCCAAGTTTTTAATTTTTAAAGTAGATGAAAGGTATGGAAGATGGGAGAAAGAGTAGCTTGCTTCCTTCAGCCCCATCATTTTTGGAACCCATGATTTTCCAAAACATGGGGGTGATTCCTCTGTTGGGAAGGTTATAAAACAAAACAAGAAATCATAGGACATCCACAAGAGCTGATACATTGAGGAAGAATAAAGTGATAAGCAACCAATATGGTGAAGAACCATTTTCATACTCTCCCCACATTAATGCACTAGGAGATAGTAGCTCCCTTGGGTTTCAGCTCTCTCCCCATCTATCTCACTGCTTTCAATCAGAAGCTCAACCACAGAGGAAAGATATCTTCTCAATTAAGCTTACTGAAATGTTTACATTACTGTGCAAAATTTTGGCTTCGATAAATTGGTATGTTTTTTAAGACACACCATTTCATCAAAACATGCCTGAGTGGTATAATTCTTCAGAATCAGCTGGATCAGAAAAAAAGAGGGATAAACTCAGACCCCGTAATGGAAGCAGAGCGACACGCAACTCACACTTCACCATAGCTCTGTGGGAACTGTAATCAGGCTAAGTGCTGTAAAATGTAGCTGCAATTATTTGTAGATGAAAAATTCCAGCCAGAGTTATTTCTTGAATCGAAATTGAGGATGAAGAATTAGAGGTCACTCTGCTAAACATTTTAGCGTAATGTTTGTCAAGGTTGTCTTGCTCAGGTTTTTTTAGTTGCTTTTATAGGATAGAGTAAAAATAAATTCTAACATTCTGCAAAAAACTTCTTTATATTCTATTGCGAAGTCGTGGACAACCCAAAATGCTGCCAAACAAAATAATGCTACAGGCCATCTTCACTGATAGATGCACAGCTGGATGGAGAACCTTCGCTGAGATCTCCACCAGAGCACAGAAGTACAAAGATTGGAGAAATGGCCGCACAAATGTGCAATGGGCAATCTGCTGTGATTTCTAAGGATACAAAATTGGACCAAATTAGAGAAAATTATAAATCCAGACTATTTAGCCATCTGCGGAGTCAAAATGCAAAGTACTAGATTACACAAAAAGTCTAACAGTTTCATTAGACTTTGAAGCCAATTTACTGTTCACTATTTCCCCCGTCCATCTGAGAATAACCTGGAGATAAAAGCCTTCATTTCATGTGGAAGGACACGAGGCTATATCATCCGTGGCTCTAAGTACAGAGAGCATGTTAGGTGAAGGGGAAATGTGATAGAAGCTACAAAGAAGATAACAGATGCCAACTAGAGGGAAGTCTGTCTGGGGAATACATGAAGAGGAAAAAAAAAAAAAAGGCTATTTATACTGCTACTCTGAAGAGGCGTACTGCATAAACATATATGCAAAATTCAGCTCAGTGTTTGTTTCAGCTCTCTCAGCTGGCTCTTAGATATAAGACTAATCCCCCAGTACAGACACCGACTTTCTGAAGACCACAAAATAGCTCCTGTTAACTGAGCCTGATTGACACCCAGACCCTCGCTCTGATCTGATATTGAATTTATGTTTCTTCATTTCACACACAAAAAGATTAAATACTGGTTTCACTGTTAGTTCTTGAAACAGAATCAAAGCTTCCATCAAAAGAACTACTGTGATCCCCAGCTGGTAAAAGTTAGGCAAAAGCCTATAAAATAGGCTGCGTCCAACAAACAGGACCATGTGACAGGTAAAGGTCCGAAAACCCTAGGAGCACAAATTCCATGGCCATGAGAGGTGACGTGAAACCAGACATGCCTGCAGCAACAGTCACAAAAATCATCCTGCATCAATTAGTAAATGCAGAGTTATTCTAAAAAATACAGAAGTATGTTGCTTGCTTAACTCTGGGAGAGATCTTGAGGCCCTAATAGACACAGGGAATCGATGGATACATCTATAGAATCATGAGGTACGGTAGCTATTCACTATGATGTAGCATTCTCTAAAGTGAAATTAAGAGAACAGGAGTGAGACATTAAGAAAGGGCTGGCTAGTAGATTGACACGTGCCATTGTGCTGTATTAGATCAATTAAACCATCCAGATAGTCCTTGGAGGATAAATGGGTAGCTGCTCAAAGAAAATATCTGTACAATCTGATGAAGACATTGAAATAGCAATTCATCATTGCCCTCACTCTGAATGGCAATGAAGACTGAGCAAATGACAGATGTTCTATACAAAGTCAGGCACTGTAGAGGAATGCAAGAGATAAGACACTTTAACTCTTTCCAGTAAGGACTGAAAAACCATCAAGCCAAAATTCCTGTTGTTAGGAGAGGCCGGTCTGCTCTGCCAAACCACCCTGACTGCACAGCCTTGCCACAAATAGACTATAAATGAAGTTACTTTTTACCAGCAACAAACCTTGTAGTAATTACTTACTACAAGACATCTTTTGGTTAAAGAGGAATGCATACAAGCACAAGAACCACGGGACCACTGGAAGTGGCTGGAAAGAATGAGGAACGTGACTCACATGCACCAGCTTAATTCAAAAAGTTGTTGGAAGAAAGTTTGCAGAAGTTAAATTAGTCTTAGGTTCACACTAATTCTACAAGTGATTCTCAGAGACATTAAACCCCCTGATGCCTGCAGAACCACTCTTGCGTTGATCCTTTCCATCATGTCTCATCTGCTCCTTTTTCTTCCCTAAAACTCTGAGTTGTGTGTCCCTTGAGAGTCAAGAAATGATTCAGAGAGGATCACAAAGTCTGAAGGGGTCACTTCTTGATGGTCTAAGCCAATCTAAGATTGCTCTGCTGTCAAAAAGAACGATCCTCCTCCCCTTGGCCTCAGATTGCAATTTCTCCTGTTTCATCAGCAGAACAGAGCCATGCGGCGAGTCACGGCCGTTTACTGGCCCAAAGGAAAACTTCTGCTTTTTGGAGGCTCAGTTTCCACTGTAAGCCATCACACAATCACACACTCACTAATTGCCAGCACAACAAGCAGGTAAAGCTGGAGGGAAAGGCTGGACCTCCCTTTTCTTCATGCATTCTTCATAGACCAGCATAAACTGAACATAACTCTACTGCCTTAGTAGAAGCCCTGTTATTTAGCAGCAATTCAGTTGTCCCCAGAGCAGGGAAGTGAAAAGTTACTGTTAATTAGTAGCTGCAAGTGTTTAAACCAACCAGGGGACTTCTAAACACTTGTAATTCCTGGCAGAAGCTCAGATCCTCCAGGACCAAGTGCACATTTACAACATCAGCCAATGATTAGAATTGATTGTCATTCCCCAACCTTGAGGAACTGAGCTGCTGCCAAACGCCCAGATCACACAAGTGCAGGGGAGCCCAAAAGGGCCTCAAGAACTTCAGAAATCTTCAAATAAGGATTCTTCCATTAGACAAGAACAGCTCTTCTTTCCAGGGACGAGGACCAAGAAGAGGCAGAAGTTGAGTGCTCCTGCAGACTGTGGAATATCAGCAATTCGCCATCTCCAAATAGTTCTGGCAAAAGATTTGCATCTTTTATGCATGCATAAAACGTTTACATAGTTTGCATGTAAAGCTCTGTTGATGTCTCAGGAGTTAGTGCCACCTCATAGAAAAACTCAGATGGCCTTCAGTAACAACACTCAGAACAACCAAGAGTATTATGTAAGCTAGAAGCTACTGACCCTTGTGGCTGGAGAAGGTCCCTGTGGCCATACAGCACCTCTGCAATGGGAGGACAAGCACCCTGGCTCACAGCAATACATCCAACCTCTTTGCACAGCTATGGACTCGGGTTTTCCAGGTAAAATGGCAGGGCTTGAAGGAAAATGAGATTCGTGGGTATGGCAAGGAATTAGATCCTTGCACGTTTCACTGAAGATGGCAAAATCCCAGGTCTTGACTATGGAAACAACTGCTGGAAGTAAGTCAGGGAGAAAGTCAAACAAAATAGGCAAAATCAGTGAATGCCTGTACACCCCGACTTGAACACCACCAAACCAAGCTGACAAGAGCTTTCAGTGCACTGGTGTTAGGATTTCCTAATTTATGCAAAACATCAGCATCTTCCAAAACAAACTCTTCTTCTCCTTGCAGAAGAGCATGAAAATGTTTCCCTTCTTTTAATTATCTTAGCAATTAAAAGGTAGAATATTGAAACTAACTAGAGAACATTTTGTGCTTTCTCTATTCCCAAATATTTCCTTGCTTCTCACTTGTTCATCTCCTTTTCAGGTAAGCTAAGTTTCAAAGCTACTCATCAGTAAAGATCCTTTTTAATTGCCAAGGTTTTCAAAATCTCATTTCCCAGAAACTTTATAGGTATGCATTATAACACTTGCCAATATCACCCCAGATGAGAATTTTGGTAAAGATGGACCTTAGTTAATATTTAAATGGAGTGTTACACAGTGAAGGTGTTTATTTTAGCCTACAAATCAGTCTCCAACAGTGGGGACTTAGTAGAGAGGAGGGTTTTCTCCAGCCATGTCAGCAGCTGATGTTTCCATATTCCAGATTTCTCCTGACTGTGCGTTGTGTTGTCAGAAGAACAGCCTGACTGCAGTGCTGTCATCAACATGGAATACAAAGGGGAGTCAGCTCGATATGCTAAAGAGACAACCAATAAAAAGAAAAATAAACAATTAATTTTGGACTGTTGCATTTACTTAATTTACTCATTGGTTAAACATAAAATGATGGGTTTTTTTCATTAACTGAATGCCTGAATTTTTTTTTTAAATATGCTTAAGGAAGGTCTGTGTGGACTACTGCTAGTCTATTTATCTTTATCATACATAACAACAGGGACAATGTGAATTTCAGGATTACTTTGTATTAAATCGCACTGCAGAAGAAATCATTTGCTTTGGAGTCAGGCCTTTTGGTGAATCGATCGTCATTTCCATCCTCCACCAGGAAGATTCAATCACCTTGCTGATCCTGGCTCTGCCCCTGTATCACACGACTGCTGTTCTGCACCCTCTGCCAGAGACGGTCCTTCCTTGAGCTCCAAACTCTTGGAGAATGAAGATGTGTTCTGGGAAGGCATCGCTATACGCTGCGTTTAGATGTTTCTAGGCATCTGGTCACTATGTAGGCAGATGCTACGGAGCCAGATGTACCTTTAAATTTGACACAGGCCAAGAAATCTTATGATTCCCACTAATACCTGCCCTCTGCAGCAACCTGCACTGCACCAGAACTCAAAGATCACAAACGGAGCCTTTTCAGTACTAGAAGAAAATTAGCAAAAGCAGCTGACCTGTGGCAGTAACTGGCAGCAGGGACACGCAGGTGTAATGTCCTGAACCCATCCCAAACGCCACGCCAGGAGTTAATCTTAATTTTGTCACTAAAGTAGGACATTATCACAAGCTGAGGAATATCTAGGCAAAATTCCTTCTCAGCTCAGACCACTTTCATCTCACTGTATTTACAGCTCGTTAGCAACTAAAAATGCTTTACTTTTAGAAGTGGAATATATTTAATTCTGAAAACTATATATTAGTTTGTCTTTCTTTTGCAGAGCTATGAGACAATTGTGGAATTTGAAAAAAGAAAAAGAAAAAGAAAAAAAAACAAAAAACAAAACAAACCACCAGGAATTGAAGAGTTCAGGCTCAAAGATGTGAGTAGACCTCCAGGGACAGATGTTGGGTCAGCTATGGCCAGACTGAGCAGGAAAGACTGTCTGCTCCATGCAGCCATGGAGAAGCAGTGCAGGATCAGCATCTTCAGAGATAAAATAGCAGCTGTGTTAGAATTTATTGGTCTGGAAGGGGAAGGCTCTCCCATGTCCCCACTCTGAAGTACTATGGAGAATTTCTCCATAAAGTCTGTTTTCTTATACCTTACATTGGTATAACTGAAACATTTTTATTTCTGTTAACTATTAGTTGACTTCAAAGGTATTTTATAAATGAGAAGCTTCCAACAGTCAAAGCATCTATTTCCTTTATGGTCTGTTTTCATTTGCTACCAGATCTTCTTATGAAAACCCTCTTTCAAGATTTTCTTACATTCCTAATTTCGTAAATGTGAAAAGAAAAGCATACACAGAATATTAATCAAGCCCTAATTCTGTCTTTAAGGTCAAACAGAATTTTTGAAGTTGATTTATTTGACAAAGGATTATGACTACAAGAATCATATCTGCACCTTAAAAGCAGATTTGAGAAATGCCACCTGACTCTAGTTCTAACCGCAAAGCCAAGAGAAAACACCTTTGCACAGAACATTCCAGTTGTTTTCAATAATTTACTCGAGAATTAATTTTCCAGGATAGACAGTGAGTATATAATGAGTATAACAGTTTCAGCTACATTTCCATAAGTGCTGTTAGGATAAATTATCTCGCTTACCAGTCAGCAACATCTGAGAATCTAAAAAAGATTACCAGCAAAGAACAACAAAGACAATTTTCTCTCTCTCCCTCAGCACAGCATCTGAGAACAACCACCTGCCTCACCTACTTGTGCCAGTCAACAGCTTTAGCAGAGGTGCATTAATATTTCACTATCTCTTTGGGGTTCATTCTGGGGGATGTCGGAAACCTGCATGGTTTTGCCCTGTATTCTCTTACTCCAGATGTGCTGTTCTTTCACTTTGCAGGATTGTATAGGATCAAACGTTCTTTTTTAGGGAAGGAGATGTCGGCTCATTAAAGCAGAATATCACTAGATGGCCCATTCATCTTGAAGTCCCCTGACAAACAAGAGTGTCCAATAACAACTGATACTTGGAACCGAGAATATAGAACATCCGAGCCCTAGAGAAATAGTTCCCAAAAATCCGGTGGCCAAACCTCACTTGAGAAATTGGACAACATTTATGCTTTGAGGTGTATTAGTGGGGGCTCTGGAGTCCACTTCTATCTTTGTTTCCCCATCGAAATGGCTGTCCCGGGGAGCACAGAGCAGACCTGTTTCTCTCCGAGTTCAGCTGATAGCATGGTACCACCCTGTTGATTAGGGAAGGGAGAAATCCCGTTTGGTCCCGCTGCCGGCTACTTCTAGGGGAAGGATGCGTTACTACTAATGCACTAATCTCCTTTTTAAGGAGACAGGAGATAAGAGCCTCCTCCCAAGGAGAAAACAGTGAAAAGGTCATATTTTTATAGCAAACTGAAGAGCAAGTATAAGCATAGAGGCAATTTTGTGCCAAATCCTATTTTGAGTGCTGTTTTTTTGTTTTTCCAAAGCAAAAATATCGTCTGAGCTGATTTTTTTTCATTTTTGTGCTCAGTCCACGGTTCACCACCTTTCATGATGAATAAAGCAAAATGTGGCTATTTTTCATGAAAAACTGCCTTTTGTACTTTAAAGACAACGTCCTTGTCATTTTTTAGCATACTGCTTAGCCCAAAAAAGAGTTGTTTGGCAAGTTTCAGACGCTGTTCGTATATAGTCAAAGGGGAAGATTTCATACTTGACTGGGTTTGGAAGTAGCAGATAAGGAACAAATGCATTCACACATAAAAACAACATATTCAAGAACATAAGTCACGGCCTCATCTATGGGAATATGAGGAACATGATATTTATAACAATCCTGTTTTGATGCTCCAATGCAAAAGGACTACAAGTACACACAAGGTACTACAAAGTCGTGGCTTTGGGTACCGATCTAGTTCTGTGAAGTCACCAGGAATTGCATTAGGTACTAAACACACAGAAAATGCATCCTGGCATCCTGGGAAGTGCTGAAACGTGGGTAACATAATCAAAACAAAAGCAAAAATTTCCCTGTCTTCCAAGCACTTCTGATCCAACCTCACCGTTATGCAAACGCAGATGTAGTTTGGTTACTGATGACACACTCAACTAGTTATTGAAACAACTCCAACACCATGCCATTCCCTTTAAAATATCAGACTACACATCACAATTTACTATTTTTGGGTTTTACATGTTTGCATTTTTAAAGAAAGGAAAATGCTCTCAAAAAAAGAGACAAGAAAGACCCCATCCTTTAAAATAATATTTTTGTGATATTAAGTTTAGAAATTCATTCTCAGCAAAACCTCAGGCAATTCAAAGTTACGATTCCCATGGCAAACGCAACATCCAAACAGAGTTAGAAATTCTCAGCAAGGTAAAAGGGGACTGAGTTAAAATTCCTGTGAGAATCATGGCTTTGAATTCCCTGACTCCGCTGTGCACGTACATTCTTCTCGTGACGCTGCACGGACGCACTTTTTTGCATTTTCATACTACACTCCCACTACATTTGTAACACGGGAATATTTCATCATGAATGTAAAGCTCTGAGATCCTAATACCTTGTTCTTATGGAAAAGGCTTACCCAGAGCAGAAGCTGAGCCCTATTAATTTATTGTCATGATGAAGGGGATAGCGAGAATCAGAACTGACACTAACTCTTTCGATTTTCTCCACCGCTTTTTGATTGCAGTCATTGTGGTCTCCACGGATGTCATATCCACGGCAGGCGCACCAGCATTCCAAGCGGTTTACTGAGGCTAGAAAACAATCCTGATAAAAATGTGCTGCTGCCAGAACTTGGCATATTAGAGTGTCTGAAAAGATTGCCAAGGTTGGCGTTTTGCCCGCGTTGCCCGGGGCCACAGAAGATTGACACAAACTAAAAATAGTTGAAAAGATCAAATGCGTTTGGGTTTATGAGGCACTTTTAAAACACAACTTGCCTGTCAGACCGCAAGCATCTAACGTGACAAGGTGCTGACGACTTCAGGAATGGTGCTGGGGATCATATGGGATTTGTACGGTTTGAAAGCACTCTACGGAACAGGACCCACAGTACCTGTTGGTATGTAAAATGTTATGTACAAGGTGGAATTTTAATAAGATCCAAAGGGGTCAGAAAAATAAATCTCAGTGGAAATCATAGAAATCATGTATAAGCTGCTGGAGAAAACTAAAAACAGATAGGAGATTAGCATTTGAACAAGTATTAAGTGCTGTGACCTTCCTATACCCACAAAAAATTCAAGACTCAAGACTATGACTGAGCACACACGGCACACAATTCTCCCCGTTATTGCAAAAATGCTCAGATTTTTTAAAAGCTGAAATAGGGTTTGCCCCAAGTCTTGCAGAACCATTTGGATGGATGCAGACAGACATACACCAAATTATTCATTTCCTTTTGATTTTTTTTTTAAACATTTAACATCTCAGTTTTTTGTGCTGTTTTTCTGTAAGTCATCATGAACCAAAGTTGTACAGACAAAAACGCGTGCAGACTGCCTATCTCCAGATCAGTCACAGTTGCCTCATAAGTCAGATGTATCAGGCTCACAACCAATATCAAACTCCTACAGAGATTTTTCAGAATATAAATATTACATTTCTAATTCATTATTCTAGGATACGAAGGGAAGATAAGCATTCTATTCAGAATTTTATAAATAGAAAAATATGTTCACCCTGAGTTCAAATGATTATTAATTGTGAACTGTTTACAAACTGTAGAAGTGAATGCAGTCTGGGAGAAGAAAGAAAGTAGACTGCAAACAGAATGCAGTAGGTTGAGCAATCTTCCAGGGTTTACCATCTCTGCCAGTTTCTTGCCCAGATCTTTACCTAAATTCCTTTGAACCAGAAGAAGTTTGGAATTTGCAAATTCATGTTGCATAATGGCAAAAACTCGGGGGCATTTTAGGTTCCTTCAGATTTTGTACATACAGACGGTGTAATTGCTTTAACCTAAAATCAGAAGATCTCTGGCACCTGAACGAACTGAAAGGATGGAAGAGCTTTCAGTGACTTCGGAGAGGTAGAACCAAGACCACATTTCCTATCAATTCCAATTACATTTTACATGGAAATAATACAAAATGAGGTCTGTAGACTACACAATCTGTCTATGTGGAAGGAGACTGTGTGTTTGAGAAGCAAGGAAAGCATTCTCACTAGAAAGCTGTTAAGAGCAACCAGTTCCAACAGGAGCAGGACTGTACCTGAGGGACACTATGATTTTCAAAGCCACTGCCCTTCAGCTGTGGAAGATTGTGGGTTCAATTTTTTTTTTGGATCTGATACAGATGAAGTACTGAGTTTCTCAAGAGAAGTAAATAAGAAAACTACTTTGGCAAGACGAATTTTTCTGAAGAGCCAGTAAAACTTCATTTCTCAATCTTCTCTCAAATGCTGATCCACACATTTCTACTTACTTGTTGTTGGGCAACTGCCGAGTCATCACAGTGACTGACATCTTTTTCCTTTCCCCATATACTTTTGACTTTAAAAAATGCCTATTTGGTGCATCACTAGCACTTTTCAATACACTGGTTACTGTGCCCTTCAGACCTCTGAGTGGAATTAGACTCTCTTGGCCCATAGAGGCAGATTCTCCAAATATTATTTCTGCAATATTGGCTCTCCTGGCTTCTTTCAGAACAATAGCGGGGTGGATGCTACAAAGCACAGACTGCATTGAGCTTTCACATTTACAGCTCTTTTCCTGGCTCCTTGCAGATATCGTAGCATAGAGAAATAATAAATAATGCTTCTTAATGCTGCAATACAAACAGCTCTCCCAAACTCTTAATTCAGTCAGTCTTCTCTCTTTCTCCCTTCCTCTCAGGAAGGAATATGAGTTCTTCTGAAGAACTTATTTGATACGTCCATCAAGTTTTCTTTTTCATTACACTAGCAGTAGTGGAGCTTGTCTCTGTTGGTGGCCACGATTGCATCTGCACGTTATTGGCCTATTACTTACAGAGATAGCTGGCATATGCAGATGACTTTTACTACTAGAATTTTCATACCAAAAGTTGGCCATATGGGAAATATCTCTGTGACTACTGGGAAAGAGGTTAAGGATATCAATGCAATTTCGTTGTCTCCATTGAGGGATTCATGGATTGTAAATGACCTTTTTTGTGTCTCGGTATCTACATAGCTAGAAATATATGTTAACGGAGCAGCTGTCGCCAGTCTCATGCATTCGGAGACATCCTGATCCAATTAGATTGTCACTGATGGATTCGTTTGTGCAATACATTTTGGTCCCCAATTTGTACTCTGGACACAAAAAAATAAGTCCTATTTTCTCTAGTCCTGCTCCTCATTTCATCAAATCTTCATAAATAAAAACATGAAAGCACAATAAATGCTTGCTATTAGTGAAGCAAAGGATACTTTTAACTTCTTCCAAATTATTGCCCAGCTGCCACTAAAATAAGAGGAAAGGTATTTCAAGGGACATTTTCACTTTCCACGTGCTAAGGAGGGATGGTATTAAAATGTTCTCTATCATGAAAATTTGTAGTATATCTGATTTTATGACCTCTCTTTAAAAGTAATGAGGAGCTTTCCTACTAAACCAGGTGTTTTGATCACAAGATAACTCAGAACAATATTTTTCTCATGCTGTGTTCGTGAACAGCACTTAAAGGCTTCTAGGGCTGAGGGCTCTAATTTCTGTCAAAATACAAATATTAATGCACAGCAGATCTTTTTAGCAGTAGCACATTTAGACATGTGTTCCAGTTTTCAACCACATTTTCCCAAACAGCAGACTTTACCTACTTTTAGACAGGACTCCAGACAAGAGCAATATCTACTTTTCAGTAGCAGAGGGTGCAGATCTAAGACTTAGGGGCTACAAAAGCTTTATAAAGTTAGCAACCATCACCCAAATCATCATAACCCTCAATGTGCACATTCTAAGCCTACCTCAAATCCAAGAAAATTACTCTTAACTTAGACTTTCCTTCGAGTTTTAATGTACATCCCATTATCTTGCAATTGGGGTAGGTTAAAAACATACATGCCAGCTGTGACTGTTGATCAGATGATTTTTATGACTTTTGATCACTAAAGCACGTAGGGTCAGGACCAGGTCCCCAGGACTCGATACAAAGTCTGTAGATAACTGTTGGAGCTTTACTATTAACTTACATAGGGCCGAATTTAATAAGCATAAGTACAAAATTAACATGACATAGCTTTTTGAATGAAAATATTTCTGCTCTCTTGTTCTTTTGTTACATCAAAAGCCCATCAGCTGGGTTTATTAATACAAATGTAATGATTACTGTCTCCCAACATTTCAGCCTGAGACCTAAAAGGCTCACAGTGTGCTGCTGACTCACAAATTACACCAGAACCACATCTTAGGTGCTGAGATTCCTGCTACATCGTGCCTTGCTGCACACTCTGTCCTTAACCCTCGCCCAGCACGGGGCCAGGTGCTCCTTCCTCTGCATTACACCATGCCTTCCAGTACATTCTCTGAGATATCTCACTGGAAAAGGGAATTTCTGAAGGCTTTCCAGAAGGTTTGAGACCTCCACAGAAAACTTCTCTTGGTGTCGTCGGCAAATCTAACGTGTTGCCCCATCGCTGCACACACTGAAGGTGAAACTTGCTCTACTCAGTAAAGTAATCAGGTGTGTCTATTAAAACCCATTTTTTTGCTGAATTCAGAATGAATAGAGCAGGCAGCTGATCTCCTGAGAGCAGTTGTTTGGTCTCTTGGGAAAGGGCCAGTTTATAGAGCTACTTTTCAGTCAAAGGGTTGAGCAATGCAATCGTTCCTCCATAGAACTTGCTGTTGCTGTTGTGGCAAGTCCTTAACTCTTTGCTTTCATAAACAATGAATACAAGCCATGCACTGGTGCTCTACTTAACTGGGCTCTCTGTACATCTCTATTATCGAATCGAAAAAGAAGAAAATATGAGAGCACTTTATCCTGCTTTATCACGGCCCTTTAACAGCGTTGGAAATGTTCCATCAAGAAACTGTAGTCACGTTATTTGCTGTAGGATGGATTAATCAAATAAAAATAAAGAAATTTCCTTTAAAGGCATTGACCTTTGCAAAAAATTGCAGATGGCTGTAATCACAATTTGCATGCCTTATGCATTGAACAATGCAGAAAGTGAATGAACCAGCAAAAAATATCCACAGCCTTGTGGCAAGCTCTGGGTGCTGGTTCCACAGCAGGGGTTTTGACATCCTCAGACGGAAGGTCAAACTGCAACAGAAACCAAATACCACCAGTACAAGTTGTGAATGGCATCCCTGTGTCCATCTGCCACCACCCCTGGTCTCTAGACAGCCATGTGAATCACAAGACTGCTATTTCCCTGCATCCCTCCTCTCCTCTCTCATTCCTTTTTTTTACTGTTCCTCAGGACTGTGAACAACACGCTGCTTCTTCACAACTTCCCTTCACAGCTCCCTCCTGCTTCCTTGCTCCTTACATACAACCAGCCAACAATAAACAAATCCACTGGAACAGTCATAACCTGGGCTTCAAAGCCAAATCACCAGCTCAGGATAATTCATGTTGATTCCTGTTTGTCCCTGCTGACAATAACTGCATATTTCTCCATAATAAATAAGTTTTAAATGTCTGAACTTTTTATTATCATTACTTGGGTAATCAGAAGAGATTGACTTCATCTAACTGTTCGTTCTCAGCCACTTAAACTATTTTGTGAGACAACTGATACAATCTTTTATCCTCTTAACACGTTTCCCACACAGTACCTATACCAGCACCCCATTCCTAATTAGAAGTAAAAAGCAAGAAAATCTTCAAATTTTTGAAAAAATCTTTGAAAAGATTTGAGATTTTTCTTTTTTAAGCCTTTGAAAATATTTGAAAGTATTTCATACTGGCTCACAGAAGTGCCCATTATCCACATGCTCATCTAGTGTATGTATGAATGATCCAAACCTACTGTGTCTACAAAAGTGGACTAAGCATTGAGGTTCAGGGCACATCAACCTTTAAGATGGGTTAGAACTATTTTAAAATTTGTGCATTTCATATGGCATTTCCCCTTTTCTGCTCTGTCCTAGGTGAAAAAAGAAAAAGAGAAGGCAGTGAAAAGTCAAGAAATACCAAGCACAGGTCATGAGAGATATTAAATATTTGCCATAGGTTGATTTGCAATTTTTAGTTGGTTCATATCTAACTCTGTGTGTCAAAGCCTGATTCTAAAAAAAGATGCAAGAAAGTATTTTTCTTTCTCTAAATGCACACAGATATTTAATTTACATATTCTGATGAGTTACTGCACGTGCACGTGCCTCATTATTGCAACCAATCCTATCTGCACAGGTAATATTAAAAATCTGGTCATGTACATGGGATGCTTTAAATCAGACAATTAATTACTTTTAGGAGTGGGGTCCTTTTTCCAAGATGAAAGGAAATATACAAGTTAGTAAAGATATCTTATTACTTCTCCATAATATACAGAGCTTTAGGGAAAGATTAGGTTTATTAAGTCAGACTTACAATGCAGGCTTTCAACACTGCTATTTCCAATAAGTACACATTTGTTTAATATTAAAGTTCCCTTTCAAAACAAAGTAGCTAAGCCTACCCTCACATTTATACATCTGCAGTTTGTTTGATAACTTACAACATAATTACAGGCTGTCCTCCCACTAAATGCTGTATTCAGACTTATGAAACAAGGTGGTAAAATATGCACTGGAGTCTGAGTACTAAGCCCGTAATTTACCACAAGCACTAGGAAGAAAAGAAACGGAGGGGAACCCTGCTATTTAAACTGCTCAGTTATCACGTTTCCCTCCCCCACACATACAGTAGCACATAACCCATTCATATTTCAATTTTACATTTCCCAAACTGTCATCTTCTCCTGTTTTCAAGTTCATTTGAGATGCAATCTGTTTATCAGAGCAGCAGCGAAGGCTTCTGTAAACCAAGAGGGAGCTGGCTGTCCCCACTAACAAACAGGTCCCTGGCAAATGGGTTGGTGAAATAAAGCAGGCGTTGGGGGGGGTTAAGAAAAATGCCCAGAGAGGTGTCCAGCCCCTTTCTTACCTCCCACGTTCAAGCAGCCAGAGTGTATCCTCCCTCCCTGTTGGACACGCAGCTAAAATAACCAAGTAAATTCCCAGGTAGAACCAGAGCGCGTGAAAAATGAGAGACTGACCTCATTTGAGCCATTTCAGCCAAGTTCCTCCCAGAGGGTGGCCCAGCCCAGGGGACACGCTGAAGAAGCCAGCCTCCCAGCATCCTGTGATGCTCACCGTGGGGTGCCTCCTCACCCCCATCCTTTCTCCAGGGCTGATTGCTCGGGTAAAGAGCGGGGTTTCCCTGGTACCTGGGCTCTGCCCTGCTTTTCCCTCTCAGAGCCCTTGGGGTGGGAAGCTCTTTTGCTCCCCTTTCCCCAGTGATTGCAAACCATTAGCCGGGAACTTTCAGTCAATCACATTCTCTTTCTTTTTTTTCTCTCTTTTTTTTTTTTTTTTGGTCCATTTTACTATCCCATCTCATTTACCCAGCCATTCCAGGTTCTGAATTGTGATTTTCGGTGATGCGTATGTAAAGCTGCCCTCCCAGCAGCATCCTCAGAACATCATCCTGTAAATACCCCTGTTCACTTGGTGCTGCTCCAGACAGCATTTGTCTCAGTCATGACCTACAACTGTAGCAAATTATCCAAATTTTAAAAAGTGAAAGTCACATCTTCACATATATTATTTACTGACCATATCTTGTACTACAAAAAATAATTACTATTAAAGGTATTGCTTTTTTTCACTATATCTTTTTCCTACCTTCTTTTCTGCCCCCCAAACCTGCACCATAAATATTAATGAAAACACAGTCACTTTTGTTTCCGTTTTAAAATCTCTAAGTAGCATTTGGCAGGTTGCAAACATGAAAGAGAAGATCACCTTCTGTGAGAAAATTGGTAACGCTGGAATAACATCTTAAATGTAGGTGCACGATTTTCATAACAGTGGCAGATTTATCAGGGAAGGGAGGGAGATATTATACTGAAATCTGGGTCCTTTAGTGTCCTTCGTTTTGTAAAGCATCTCCACAACGTGAGCCTAAGGAACACTGCTCTGTCCCCACTCATTCTGGTAAATTGTGAAACGCCAAGAAAATTAGAACAGCATATTCCAACCCACTTGCTCACTAAACTTCCTCTTAGTTCTCACACTGCTCTACTCAAGGACAACCACCTCAGATTTTGCCTGAGCTTTCAAAGACAAAGAGAGTGTGTTTTTCTCATGCCAGAATCCAGATTGGCTTTGTCAACAGGCTAGACAAGCAGAAAAAACTGGTAAAGACACAAACTACCAAGAAGCTTTTGAAATCTGTTGAAATTTTGTCTCCACGAATTACATCCAAAGTCGCAGCCGTCCTGAGAGTCTGCCTCCTGTGTGAGCTAAACCAAAGTGGTATCGGACAGTGTCTGAACAGGCACGGGAAGCTTTAAAGCACAATTTGAGAAGGCAACAGCTTGGTTGCTCTGACCTGGATGGATGCAACTTGGAAAACGTGACTAGGACATGGGGCTCCCAACAGGTGTCCCTATTTCACTGCAGGCCTTTGAGTTGAGCCAGGACTTGTGTAGAACGTTCAAGTCCCATCACCTCCTCCAGAAAAAAAAAAAAATAAAAAAATTAAAAGGTGTTAATGGAAGAGAGATAAATATAGAGAAAGTGGAAAACCAGAGGAGTCCATGCTACTCTGTTTCTTCGGGTATTTTTTGCAAGCCCTCTTTTAAACTGTGTTGAAGAGCTGAGAAATTCAGTGCAAGCGTTGCAACATCAGCAGAAAACTATGGCCCTACTGTAAAAGAAAGGATGTGGGGAAGCCTGTCAAAGTGCTTGATTCTTTAAAAAAAAATTGAATTTATATTTGAAATAAAGTTCCTATATAGAGTACACTACTATTTACATATATGTATCACACAGTTATGTGTCAAAGCTGAGCACTGGCATGTCTGAGTGCCTGTATAATCTGAATTATAGCAGGCATGGTTTATACTTCTTTCCCCAAACCTTTTCCCAGAAAAATGTCTCCTTGGACATACTGTTCAATATTTCTGTCCTTCCCTTCCTTCCACATCTATCAATAACCCAGAAAATATTCTTCATTGCAGTGGTGAACCATGAGGTGTGACATATTAAGCCCATGTAGAAGAGAAACGTTCTGTATGACACAGGTTTGTCTTTGGACACCTAATTCCTTTAGGTTTTGTATCAAAGAGGTTGAGAGTAGGTTGAGAATCCAAGGACCTGTGTGGACTCTGATGTAAGGAAAGGCTTCTGCAGTGCCAGGGAGAGAAAGGACTGAAATCATACCCAGCCATGGTTCAGAAACTTAGTGAGCTGCTAACGCTTCGGCAAACCTGCTCCAAGCTTAGGGAAACCCCAGTGCCAGGGAATTATATATCACTTGTCCTATTTCAAGCCCTCCCTTTTGCCATTAGGAAAAATTTCCTTCTTTTAAGTCATTATTACAAATAAACCTATGGCTCATGCAGAGCGGGAGCATATTTATGAAAGTAATATTTTTGCAGCCACTTAACAGAACGCAACTAAACTAGAACAGAGACCCTATAGTTACGTATTCACGCTAATAAAAAGCAGAATTTTCCATGCTACCTACTGACTTGCCCGCTCCTGGTGTGCAGCTCATAAAGAATTAACTTGGGTTAAGAAACTCATAATATTCAAGAGCGTGTTTTCAATAATTTCAGACTCTATCAGTTACAGTGGAAGCCCAAACAGGCTGTTAGACCTACAAAAATATATTCACAGGCTACATCCAGTACTACTGATGGATTCTATTCATCATTAAATGTTATGAATGTTTTCCATTCATCATTAAATAAGTGATGAATGAGGATGAAGCGAGCTGAAGAGCTGTTAGAGAAGTCAAGGCTACCCCAAACTATTCACGTTCAAAGCCGACTTCAAAATGGACTGCAACAAGTGTGAGAAATAGTAGAACACAGCAGTCAACAAGCCAAGGATAAAGACGGTAATCGACACCCCAAATGCTCCTTCAAAACAAGGCTAATCAGACCATTCCCAGTACTTAACAACCAAACTATTTCCGACAGTGTCAGCTTCCCAGAGAGTCACTAATGCTGACTGACACCCAAAGTGATTGTGGAAATATCAAACAATAGTGCAATTCCTGAGGTCCTTACTCATACATTTAACTCAGCTGTTACTAAGGCAATTTTTTTTTTATTGAAGTCAATCCATTCTGACACCCTGCTCTGAACGCTTGTTGGACTTGGCAATAATAATTCCTTCTGCTTCTTTTCATGTGTTATCCCTTCAGCCTTGATCCTTTCATCTGTGTCCCCTGTAGGAACGATGTGAAATCCCTACTCTATTTCCAATTATTGAGACATCTGGAGATGGCAGTGAAGAGTCATGACAACCAAAACATAGCAAAGGACCCTAATTTTAAAATGCAATTTGACCTAATAATTTCAGAGAGAAGAGATTGCTACGATTATAAATATATCATCTGATATTCTACTGGTTCTTACTGTCTGAAGTATGTTCAATTCCACTGAATGCAATACCTTTTCTCTCGCAGACATTTTGGAGTTGAGTATCAATAATTAAAAAGTGATAGACACTCAAGACTTTTTTTTGTTGTTGAAAGCATTTCTACCACTTGAGAAAAGAGTAAATGAAAAACCTAGGTCTAAATTAAACTGCTTCTGCACAAATTTTAAATCACTTGAAATTTCAGCCAAGTAAACATGGGGTACCAAACAGAGATGTACAGACTGTAGAACTCTTTTTTTTTTCCGCAGAGCATCAACGATTATTTTTAATCTCTTATATAAACAGCCCGTGCAGCATAATTGAAAGAAACAATGCAGGAAAATATTAGGTGATGTTTAAAT
Organism: Gallinago undulata; assembly: GCA_026546715.1. Lineage (NCBI taxonomy): Eukaryota > Metazoa > Chordata > Aves > Charadriiformes > Scolopacidae > Gallinago > Gallinago undulata. Next base: position 25,569,846 of record JAOTQQ010000012.1, on the reverse strand, counting down.
TCAGGGTGATAAAGAAATACTGACCACAAACAACTTGGTATGTCGGGTCATGGGGAATGCTACAGTCCCAGCAACTCAGCAGAACGTCTACGTTCTGTACACAAAAGGGGGGGATCAAGCACGTTTTCTCCTGCCTCCAAGGTAAACTCTCTCTAAACGAGTGTACGAGCCAGATCGATTTGTACCACCACAACAGAATATCCTGAGTCTTTATGGGTATTTTTTTTTGGGGTAGCCCACTGTAACTCCCTTTTCTCCAACCCACCAGGTCTCACTCTACCCTCATGTGCTGTAACGTCAGTGCTCTGCTCCACCACTTGCCAGCCATGACCTCGTAGGCATGGGAAGCACCCTGCCCAAGTTCTCAGCAACCATCTCCTTTCAGGGTGAGCGATTTGAAGGTTCCTGGAAGGAGGGAGGAAAGCCTGCTTTGGAAGCCCGTATCGTGCTGTGCAACCAGCTCTCAGCTTTGTATCACACAAACCTTAATCTCTTCACAACCTGTCGAGTTGCATCTTAGCCCGTTCTGAACACCGTCTCTCTGCTGAGGGATCCGGATTCCTCATGATCTAAAATCACATCTCCTGTCATCTCAATCCAGGCTATTTCCCCTACATGTTTATGATAGATGCACGGCTTCAAAATGTCAGCTAAAACCAATGTGACAATATCAGCAGAAGGTTTTGCTTTCCCAAGTGCAAACAAACCAGCCTGTTGGGTATTCTCCCACAATGGCGTGGTCGTCTTTTCTAATCGTTATCCTAATGTTTGCCTTTTCAGTGTGGCCAGTTGCTTCCTCCCGGCTCCTCTCCCGAATCAGAGAGTGACAGTAGGTTTTTATACTCCAGTGCATTTTCCTAACTCGTGGAAGCTGAAAAGTTGTTTCTGTGTCAAGTTGGTTTTTTTTTTTTCTGTCATTGACTACTCTAAATGTAAGTCTCCATCCTCTGATATTCACAAAGCATTTTTTGTGAATATCCTTGAATGTACCTTCAAAAGCAATCATTCCCTTTTGCACAGAAATAGAAAGGCCTTTCAAGTGTGTTACAACCAAAAGAGCACACATCCTTGGGCTCTGTGTGTGGTTCCTTCTTTCCTTTTCACTGTATTCTTATTTGAATGTTTTATTGATTTTGTTCCCCCCTCAGATCCAAAACCATAAACACAGAGGAAAAAACATCTCCTTGCAAGTGACAGAAAAGGAAAGGGGCAGCAAAAGCCCATAACAAAGCCTGAAAGTTGGAGTAAGGGTCCCAGAGACAGGACGGGATGCCCCTTTGTGCATGACACTGGCCCAGGTTGCCCAGAGCTGTGGCTGCCCCATCCCTGGAGGGGTTCAAAGCCAGGTTGGAGGGGGCTTTGAGCAACCTGGTCTGGTGGGAGGTGTCCCTGCCCAGGGCAGGGGGTGGGACTCGATGGTCTTTAACATCCCTTCCAATCCAAAGCGTTCTATGATTCTACGTGGAGCAAGAACAATGAGAACGAGCCTTCCTCTTATTTAACCTCACTTGTAGGAAGAGGAGAAAGGGCAGCAAACCCAGGCCTCCCAGTAAGCAAAGAGCCAGAGGGAAGGAGGGGACAGCAAACCAAAGCAAGCACATCACTGGGAGGAAGGTGTCCCCTAAGAAAGAGATAAAAAAACCCTCATGCTTTCTGGCACAGGCTGCCCAGAGAGGGTGTGGAGTCTCCTTCCCTGGAGATATTCCAAATGCACCTGGATGCATTCCTGTCCAGCCTGCTTTGGGTGACCCTGTGCTGGCAGGGGGGTGGCCTAGATGATCTCCAACTAGATGATATTCCAACCCCTACAATACTGCGATTCTGAGATTCTTTCCCCAAAACGGGAGGGCAGCAGGTGAGATATTGCCTTAAAGTCTGCTTGAGGAGGGGTGCAGCCACACAACATTCACCCAGACATTTCAAAGAATGCAGTGTTGCCTTCAGCAACACGTTATTATAACCCAGTTATCAACCCAACACAACCATTCACAACCAGGCAGGGCCAGCACTTCATACATCACTCCATCTAGGGCTCTGCCTTTAAATCCTCTTATTTCACTCCCTCAAAGGCACCTCAGTGTGTCCTACTCAAACTGGCCGCACCATTTATCAATAGCAGCAGCTGCTGCCACATCTCACAGGTCCTTGGAACGGTGGCCATCCACCTGTAAGGAAACAGGGGGAAAATCAGCAAGATGGGCTCAGATCTCCACAGCCAGTGGCTCAGTGAGACCAATAGCACGCTCCAATACTGCAAATTCAAATGAACGTGACATTGATTTCTCCTGTAGCTCTGTTCTGTAATTAAAGCTATAATCAAAGGCTCTTATTTGTGGTTTGTTTTTTTTCTCACTGCAGTCAGAGGAAACTATCCTCTGATAGTGAAAGACTGAGGAAACCTGAGTAGCAGCCCAAAGATTTAACCCTACTTGTTTTATTTCCAATCACTCTCTTTTCGAAGGATAATTAAAGCCACTTGCCACGTGGGGTGCCGTATACGTGCTCTGACCCAGGATGAGACAGAAACAAGAAAACCTTCTCTGTTAGAAAATAAAAATTGGGAACCAGAAGCCATGATCTCATCTTGGCTTTTGCGGTGTGCCCTGATTAAGAAGGAAAATCTTCTTTCCATCTACAAAATTAGATGAAGGAAGCCTCCGACGTGGCATTCAGAGCCCAAAAGTTACAGCGGCACGGAGTGTGAGGCCGCTCCAGCCACCCTTGTGCCCAGACCTCCCCGTCCTCTCCCTTTTTTCCCCATCCTCTCCCTTTTTTGACCCATCTTCTTGCTGCTGTCCCTTCGCCACCCCCTCCCCTGCCCACCGACACACGGGCAGAGGTTTCCCCCACCCCTGAGAATTGGGTTGTTGCCCTGATTTATTTGGTTCCCTTTTTTCGAAGTGCTGGAGATGACCACATGCAGTATCTTTGTCACATCATTACTGTCTGGTATAATTACAGGTCTCCCTTTGCATTTTCAAATGTAGTTTAAGGATTAATGCTATTACTTCCTTTTTTTCCTCAAAGAGTCAGCCTGTTTTCTCCATACTGTTACACATTTACAATAATCTCCGAAATTCTGACTGTGGAAGGTAGAGCACCATCAGAAGGCACCATCGATTAGTAGTGTTGTTATACTGCAGTAACAAAGTGTCTTTAAAATAATGATAAAATCTTAACGTTTAAATCTCGTCTCTTTTTTGTAAACATTCAGAGGTCATTTAACACAGTTTAAAAATAATGGAACAGGTCACTCCAGAGGCAAAACAGTTTGAGAAGCTATCCGCCTATACAGCAAAATGCTAATGCCCTTGGAAATACAAAGGCAAGGGGGTTGTTCTCTTTATTGTCTAATGTTTTGTACGTTTTCAGACCCAGGTCCAGAAGTATTTATCTTTCACCTCAAAATGTGATTGCTGTGCTAATGCTATTTAAAACTAAATGGAAGAAAATTATATTCTCCGCAAGAATTCAGTTGATTCCTTTCTTTGGACGGAAAAAGAAATAATAGTAGTTTTTATTCACAGAAAGTCCTGTATAGAAGCCTCTGTGTGTAAATCACATTGGGTCTCTATAATTTGTTATTAGCTATTGGTTATAGCTGAGATAAATGCATGGGAACGCTATTTATGTAATTGTAAGCAATGTCACATTTGGATTTGGGACTCAGACCTCCTGTAGCTTTCTAAAAATCATTACTCTTTCTCCCGTTTGCTCTTATTCTTGCAAAGCTTTGAGTTTTAGCCAAACAGGAGTACTGTTCCCAGTCACAGGAAGAGTCAAATTAATTCTTGGAGTGAGCGAGAAAAGAGCATTCACTACTCAGCTGTATCAACCTTGTGCACGATGTTTAAAGTGGCATTTGAGGACCTACATGTGCTGAAGTATTCAAGTGTTATTCAAGTATTCAGTGACCCATAGGATGCCTGGGCCAACTAACTTCTGACAAGCAGCAGCCCAAAGGAGGGGGTTTAATGCTACACACCACGCTAATCCTCATACACTCTCGTGATATTCCTCCCCCCCCATGCACGACATAGCACAGAACAATAGAATCAACTTACTTATTGACAACTACAGAAGACTTCAGTTGGAAATATTAATAATTGTGTGTGATGCTCCGATATCACCTTCCTGGATGGGGCAGGAAAGCAGTTGAGTACAAAGATCTCACCCTATGATGCCCTTTCAATCACTGTCGTTAGTGCATCAAGACAACCACAAAGTAATTTACAAGATTTCTTTTCAGAGAATTCTTCAAATAAATCGTGGAAGGATATTTTAGGTTGTACCACATTACAGAAATCCAAAGCTGGAATATTTCATTTCATTCATTTCAATATTTAAATATTTCATGAAAGAATTTCATTCGCTTTACATGAAATAGGGGTCTAGAACAATAAGGATTTTTTGCATATACAGGTACCACAAATATATATTCATATAGCTTTTATATAGATAACTCATAAGTGGGTGCTCAGCCAGCTAAGTATACATGCCCCAGTTACAGAAATTCTTCTTTGAAACTAGGTACTTAATTGTATACTCAAAGCCCTGACTTTATGTTTGTAAATCTGATCTTTATTGGATTTTCCCTCGATAACAGATTCCCAAAGCACCTCAGCCACTCTACTGCAAGTATTTTCTTTACATTCCCGATCTTTAACTTTTACTGCAGCTTCCTTGGGGTGAATATGTTGTTCCCAAGGCATGTTGTAGCTCACCTGCTCTTTCTGTTTGCAAAAGCACAAGAATCATCCTCTGGATGTCCCAGTTGTCACTCGCAAGGGACAGTCCATTACACAAAAGAAATCGGAATCTGAGCTCATGTCCAGGGTCTGGAAATTGGGATGTGTATGGGAAAAAAAGGTTCCTTGCTCCCTACCCTCCTGGATATACGTGCAAACACCAGGCATAATGCAACCTGCAGCGATGTTTTTCAGAGCAGCAGAAGTCATCACTAGCTGAACCTGGACTGTGACACCAGCTTTCCAGTTTCCTCACCGAAAAGAAGACCTTGACTCTCTGGAGTCAATACTCCACACACCCATTCAGATTTGGGGCTCCAGAACCAAGAATTCCATACTCTCCTGCATATTTTTTTTTCCAGCTTATGATCTATGCTACAGCCCGCTTGGAACAGATCAGAAATCATTATATTTCATTTCATCTCACATCAGACAACAAGTGAGCTTAGCACATTTTAATGGAGTGGTGCACAATGTCTTTCTCACTTAATGAGACCACATTTTGATGAGAGACTCTAGTGGGTTAAGGAATCATAACCATAATGAAATCCAAGGTTTGGGGTTTTGGTTCATTAGGCAACAAGGATAGCTCTTCAGAATACTTGCTTCCAAAAAGACATACAGATGCCAAGATTTTATATCCCTCTGGAGAGTTTTTCTGTGAACTGTCATTAGTAAAGAAATGTGTATGGAGGGAGAGGAAAGGAAAGAGGGATTAAAGAATTCAGCTGTGCCACAACACGTTTATCCATCAAAACGGGATAAAAAAATTGGTTTCTCAGTCGTGGAAAGAAAAAAAATATAATTCATTAATCTACTTTGATAAATGTACCCTGGATAAAGAGGCATCTCTAGAATACCAGTTATATGCATCCCTTTCCACCATGTATACAAAAAATAGAAGCACATGATACGGGCAGCATGCGTGTCGCCAATCTCTGACAGATATTTTCCAAGAAGAAATTAGTGCTGTGCCTGCACTCGGAGCAGACAGCGAGAAAAAGGGGACAAATCAGCAATTTTGCACTATATACCACAACTGCATTCTCACCTCACAATGAAAATACAATCAAGAAAAAAATGAAAGCTACTTGTGGGACATTTGATGTATTTTCATCTCAATTCTCCTCACTATTATAATTTGCAGAAATTAGCAGCCATCCCAGTAATAGAAGAGGATGGAAAGGTTATGGATTATCTTGCCCAGAGGTGGTCCCTCTGGGAGGGTGAGCCAAAAAGCTGTACAATTTTGAGGAAGGTTGAAGCAAACCAGAAAATGAAGTTTATCCTCTGGTGTACTGGTATCGATGGTTTTCCCAGGAACTCAGCCCCACACTTGCAGTACCAAATAACTGGGCTCATTTTAAAATTATAATGTAGCACTGGAGAAGAAGAAAGGGGAGTTTAAATACTGCAAAATAAGCAATGTGCCTTCCATTGGCAGCGAGGGGAAGTTATGAAATCAAAAGACAGAGCTGGAAGCCCTTGATATTTTTTTTTAATACAACAAAGCATAGGAAGTTTGAACCTGGAGTCTGTAAGAGGCTCCTCGGGAGCTCTGTTCCTCCTTACGTGGGAATACCATGGACCGCACAAAATCTCACAGGAAAGAAGATGATAATGCCTTCAATTTGTGAACCACTAAAAATGAAGTACAATGGACGTCCAGCCAAGGCCAGGTTGGAGGGGACTTGGAGCAACCTGGTCTGGTGGGAGGTGTCCCTGCCCAGGGCAGGGGGGTGGAATTCAATGATCATTAAGGTCCCTTCCAACCCAAACCATTCTACAATTCCATGACAGTCCAAGCATTCCTTTGAGAGGGTAACATGCAGATTGTACTAGTCCTCCCAGGCATAATCATTGAGCAGAAATGATGATTAAAAGTCATAATACATACTTTTCTTTTTTTTGAATCCCACACTTGACTTTGATCAGAGTATCAGATTACAAGCCATGCATAATCAACAATATTGTAATTAAATTGCATCAAAGATTGCTGACCTTTTGGTGCAATCTTTTGGGTAAAACCCGCAGCACACAAACACGCTTTAATCTATGTGAAACATTTATCACGCGCAAAGAAAGGTAACTTTTTGACATCAACATAATTAGCCCTGGCGTATTGACTCTACGTGTCAGCCCTTGGCTGTAAGCTAACTTGTGTGAGATCTTGACATAATCATGTTAAGTGCTGCCAGTTTGCATAGCTGCCGTGGATTCAACAAGAAAAATGGTATCAACAACGTAGGCGTATGTTCTCCGCCGCGTGTTAATGAAGCCATTTGCACTAAAATTGTTGATATGTAGAATTTGCTTTGTTTTAATTATGAAAACAATCAATATTATAGAATCTGTGTACTTTTTTAAATAGGCCATTAATTAACCTATTGATTATCACAGAGAGGGAGAGAAATATTCTTCCTGAAAATATATTCGCTTTTTCAAGGTCTCCTCTACCCCTTCTAGAATGCTGTGATCTACTGACAGAATAATGTTGCCTTTTTACCATATGAATAAATGGCCATAATAGCTACAGCATAATTTACAGATTATTTCGGTTCTCCTTGAACCAAGGTCTGAAAGCTGCTAAAGCCACCTGATAAAAGAAACTTGCCATCAGATGAAATTAGGATTTATACCTGCAGAAAACACTGGATTTCTTTTCTCTCAACTTTATCTGGAAGTTGCATACTGACAGCGGGGAGCTCTGAAGACTTTTCAACCCGACCTGTCTCCCACCTTTTAATTTGCCTACTTGATATCCTGCAATCACCTTCTGAGATCTCAGAGCAGTGCCATTTCTGCCTGAAATGAGAGATAAGAGGATGTACTTTGCACATTCCTTAAGTTTGATAGCATTAAAACACCGTATCTTGGCATCAGTAGAAAATTCATTGCAAATGTTACACTGGTTTTTAATACATGCAAGGTTATAACTATCCAATTTTGATATTTTTTTTTATTATTCTGGATAACGATGATGTGGGGCAAAGTAGCAAATTCTATCACATGTACAAAATAATCATGAGACCACAGCTTCAAACCTCTCCATTTCTATCACACACACAGAAAAGTTGAATATATTGATGTCATAATCACGAGCTACAACCTCAGCATCAGCAACATCAAGGTAAAAAATTCAGTATTATCCTTTATTGCTATAAAAAAAATACACTAATGAATGCTAATTGGTTTTTAAATGCTGTAGAGTTAGGAATTGGCCAGCTCCAGAATTTCAAATGTGCCTATATCCTGGTGCATGGCAGGGTGACTCATTTTGAATGCCTAGATCTGAACCCACTCTAAGGTCCTAAGCCATGGTCCAACTTGGACATGAATTAATTTTCCCCCTCTTTAAGACCTCATTAAAGGAAAAACACATTTTTTTTTTTGCCAAGATTTAAGCACAGGAGAATAGAAAATACTGTAAGAACAGTTGCTTTCTTAGTGCTTCCAACATTTAAAAAATTCTGATCCTAGATCCTTTGCAAGAGGTGGGTGCTGCTGGTCCAAACCCAGCCCTGAGAGCGACTGGACCTGCACTGGTCTGGTTCATTCATCTGGAGCTGACTCCTGTTAGAGTGACTGGCTTCAGAGTCCTTTTTCCCTATGGACCTAAACACTGTGTATTTACTATTAGTACTGTATTAGTTTTCTTCCTTTAAAAGTAGATCTGAAAGTCAGCTAAATCTTTCAACATAACTGATCCCTTTTAAAAATGGAGGAGGAGAGCATCCTCATAACCTGTCTCTGTTCTGGAGCAGATGAAAGGGATGAATTTTATTGCTCCTGAATGCAGAACATTTTCAGGGTACTTGCTGGCCTCTTCTCCTTATCTTCACAGATAAAACAATATCCACCTGCCTAAAAACAGGCAAAAATTTACTGCCATTGGGACAGCCTTGGATTGCCTGGCTTGCATCTAGTTGCCACTCCAGAAGGACAGGGGTCTACTGATGGTCCTGGGCCACCTCTGCCAAAGCCAGGTTGATATCACAGATGTCTCCAGTGTCTCAGGTGGCACTGGACATGCAGACACTTGCTTTTAATATCTGAGCCAAATCCAAAAATGGTGTCCCACAGCAAATGTCCCTTCTAGGGCCTGGTTTCCCGTCTCTGTCACTGGTTTAAATGAGAAGGAGCATAAAACGTAAATTAAACTGTTCTGATGTACAGCTGAGAGGAGAACCACCTGTTTGGCTTCTTTTTCTATCAAACTCCAGTAATAACATAGATTTTACAATTCCGCAAATCATAGGCTTAGCCTTGCCACTCCAAGCATCAAATCAAACCCAATTCCAGATTAAGACTTGAACATCAAAGAGGTGCATCCACTCCTCCTCCTCCTTCCTGCACAGTGGCTTGCTCTGCTATTTAGGGCATTATCTGCACAGTCCACATACACCAAAGCAAGTACCTGCAATGAAATGTTTCTGTTCTGCCTCTTCCACTTATGCTGCCTCTGCTTCCTTCTTAGCAGGAGTGAATCTTTCAGAAGGAGCTGCTGATGCACCTTCCTATTTTGCATTATGTTTATAAAAAGCACTTCACATGCAATCTTCATAGTACCAATATTTAGTGAAATGGATTTCTTTTGCTTTTTTGCATTACTGCACAGGTTATTGGTTCTGGGAACTAAATTTAATTTATTTCCAAGTATCTCAGGCATTTCATACATCACTTTAGTATCCCTTTCTCTCATCACGAACACTAGACATATTTATACCTACAGGGCCCATGATACATCTTGGACATTAAAAAATGGGTATTTTTTCCATCACATAGAAAGAACCTAATGCTCAAAAAATTTGACTGTGAAAATGTTTCATCATCTTCTATGTAGAGATGCTAATTTTAAAAATACACACTCAGGTAGAAATAAATATGACTTGTCAGTTTTCTCTCGGGATTTGTGTCTGTTTGTGGCTATGCTTGATACACCAACAGCTTTAGATTGTCTGATGGGGACATGCATGTAATCCCTTGTTCTTACTTCTCCAGGACTTCAAGGAGCCCCAGATAACACAAATAGCTCACACCACACAGCAGGTATAGGTATCAAAAACAAGGCTAGGCAATCCACTCATCTTTTCTGGCACTATGTTCTGCAGCAGCAGAAAAGGCATCACTGCTGAGCATAGGCTTTAAATTCCTCTTGATTGATCAACTCCCCCAAAAAAATCATTTGAGATGCAATACTAAAATGTGTTTTATGGGATTCCTCTAACTTTCAGAATTTCTCAAGCAGCAATAGCTGAATCCCTTGAAATGTAATAACATGAGAAATTTTTCTAAATGGTGCCTTAGCCAACCCTCTTTTTTCCCAGTTGCTTTGCTTAACCAGAAAATGCTGAATGTTCAAGAAACTTCTAGGTCTCTCTCTGTGTTAACCCCATTTTTCCTTACGTCCTTGATCTGTGCTCAAAAACAGTGTCAACATTGGGAACATTCCAGATCAGTACATGGTTCATGAAAATCCAGATGATTTTCATACCCGATTTCAAAAAATTCTTTATCAATTGCTGATTCTTTCCTTCCTACCATTGCTTAAGCTCCTTATATTTTAATTGTTTTAATGCTTACTTATATGTCTTTAATCTTTTTGACCTGTGTTTTGTTACCCTCTGGTCATTTTTAATTTCTGCCGCTGCTCTTCAAACACAGAGAAATCTACAACCCAGATTTTCAATTCCCAGAAATCCCATATGCACTCTGGGCACCAATCTTCAAGGACAGTTTTTTGCCAGTGTGGGAGTGTTTTAGAACCTCAGAAAAGATTTAGTCCCTCTTTCCCAGTCACGGTTTGCCAGTGTAGGCAGGTGAGTTTGTTTCTGAGGCTCAGTTTTGGATCCACTCATTTCATTAAGATCACGGGTTTTCCCCACAACCCAGTGTTTGATGCTTAATCAAAGGTATTGATTAACCATAGATATATGTGCCAAAATGTATTCACTTCAGCTTACCCAGCTCTTCCCTGACCACCATTATACATATACTCCATTTATAATTGCCACCCTCTGTATACTCTTGCTATCTAATTAATTATCCAGATATTCAAGCTTCTTTTTAAAACAGACTTTTCTCAAAGTATGTTCTAAATATACACTTTATGACCTTTATAATAATGTAGGCTCTACCACAACCCAATGCAGATTTGCCAAAATTTCTTGCCTCTTACACTTTCCCATCCTAAATTCTCCAATGGCAGATATTTCATTGCATCACGCCCACGCCGGCTATACGCTGCGATATTACAGATCAGCTCAGTTCTGATACACCACCCCACGCTTATCAGAAATGTAGTTAAACAGCACGTATGGCCACATCTTTATCTATTGGCTCAGTAATTCACTGGAGAAGCCAGGCAAACATTGTCAGACGTTGGTCTTTTAGAATCGTATCCAACCGCCTCTGTTAGGCTATGAATTCTTCCCAAATTCTCAGCCTTTCACCATGCCTCTTTTGGAGGTTTATGATTAAATCCTGCATATCGTCTGCTCCCTGTATGCTCGCTCTCTGTGGGAAGGTTCACTGGTAGATCTGCATTCACCACATTTTTCTCCCGGTCCCGAAAGCCCTCATTCCCTCTGCAATGATAAACAGAGACCTTAAGAGCATCTCTCGACGCACACACGACCCTCTCTTCCGTCTCTGCACGAGCTTTCTCTTGACTATTCTCTAACCACCACATGCAGCAAAGCAACACAGATCCTGCCATTCTTCAGGTGCTCTATGCCTGCTGAGGGGATGGAAACACCTGGATCTTCTTCATAATAGCTATTGTCAGAGCAAAGCCCGCTGGACAAAGCACAATAATTTCCTCTTATAAAGAATAAACACTACTATTCATGTAGAGGAAGGAAAAGCAGCTAAGCCCTGAACGTCTTTGGTATTCAAATTCATAGCAATCCTTGTACTCAAAAATTATATCAGGTCTGAAATTTCTTATAACTAACCTTGGGTTTATGAGGATTTCAGTCATCCACCATGACCTTGAGAAAATCAGAGTTTACCTATGCTTATTTTTAGACATGAAGGAAAAGAGGATTTCATTTTAACAAGCTTTAAAGAAAAACTTCTGAAGCTAAAAATAGTTCCCAGTAATAATATGCTGAAACTTCAAAACACTTTATGCTAAAACCTTAAAATGCTAGGTGGAAAGTCTTTACTAGTTTTGTTACACACAAGGTATATATTTGCATGAGAGTGCTGTGGTCTTCCTAAGCATAGTGCTGCAAAATCAGTCTCAAACTTATCAAATGTCACAACGGGAAAGTGCCTTGTTCTTGTACATACAAAATCTGTCTGCTACTTTATCCATAAATCACTATTTCTAAGGAGCATCTTATAAGATCTCCAGAACCTGAAGTTAATTTTCTTCATCGGGCAGCAAAGATAGGCAGATACACACATTCTTATGTACAGAAGGCGTTCTCATCTCCATTCTCTTTTTCAGTTACTTAAATGTCTGAAAATTCTCTCTCATTAATAATTTATTATGTTTCAAAAATCTTTTCTTTTACTCAAATCAAATTGGAGTCAATTTTCTCAAATCAAATTACTGATCAAATTTGATTCAACCGTTACTGGCAAAGAAATTAGTAAGTCTCAGTGCGGTACTACAGGTGAAAAAACACACATGTTAAGATATTCAATTTGCCAAGAATCTTTGTGTTTTGGACTAGAGTGCTGGCAAATTTAGTTCCACACCAGCAGTCTTCAAAATTAGTTCATTCCTTCCAGCAGATCTAAGAAAGCAAGTTTCCTTTTCCTACACTGAACACTTCAGGTTCTCTTTTGAAGAATAAGAGGGAAGTGTGAAAAATGGTTGGCAATGAAAATTTTAAAATCTAATATTATTAATTTTGACATGGCCTCTAGATCCTTGGACAGTTTTTGTAATGACTGAGATGCTTCTGAGGCTCACTCCAGAATATGTATAATCTGAATAGCACTGTAATATCTGGTGAGTCCATTTTAAAATTTGAGCTATTTTTTTTTCTCTGAACATGACTTATTCTGCCATCTCAATAAAATTCAAAGGAATCTCAAACTGAAGATCATCTACAGCATCTCAGTATATTCTACCGCAGTTTATTGAAACTTATTACAAAGATTGAAGCTCTTGGGAAGTATATACACAGTCTGGTATTTCCTACCAGTCTGAAGGGTTGATTTTTCAACCTTAATAATCCTTGATAAACATCATTTCTCCAGAATACTTGAAAAGAAATCCCTTTTATTCCAACAGCTAGTATCTTCCATAGAAAGATTTATATGCAGTTTTCTAAAGCAGCATCTTGTTTCACACTCATAAACTAATGTTTGTCTTCTAAATAATATACGATTAGTAGATATTACGCCAAGAATAAATGTGCTGGATGATACTATAATAAATCTGTAAACTTCAATCCTTGCAGCGTACTCTACCAGAATACCTTGCAGCAATCAATAACGCGTTTCACACTACCAATGAATAGCACAACACAGTGAAAGATGCATAGAAGCCTTTGCTATACCCAATAAATTATGCTTCATAGACAAATATTGTTTGTAGAATAGGCTGAATCACAAACAACTCCTGGGAACTATAACTTCAGGATCGTTTCTATAATATCTGCAGATATATTTATGTCAAATCTGGAACATAAGGTTCCAAACTGATTTGATACCCAAACAAATTGGAACAAATGCTATATCAAGGGCATTTTCTTCATCATCAATAAGCCTGACACACAGTACAGCACAGAGTTATGCTAAGAAATATATTTTCAAGAATGATCCTAACTGCAAGTAATAGAACAGATCTTGAATGTAAATGTTTTTATGCAGTGGCAACAGCAAAACTTAAAGCACAGTTTATGACATTTATACCCTCTATCCAAGGTAAATATAACTTTTCCCAAACTTTCCCTGACTACTAGTGGCAAGGTTTCTTTATAGCACAAGTTAACAAAAGGGCTTGTAGCTGTGCAGGTACTTCAGATGAGAAACATCACTTATCTCAGCTATTCAAACTACATCTAAATCACCAGGCTTGCCTCTCTTAAGGAGCAGTAAAATACTCCCTGTGATAAGCTCCTGTTAAATTTTTTTAGTTGTTTCCCACTGTTTCCAGAGGGCAATTATATTTACAACAGAGCAGTAAGCTAGTGACAAGTTTACAAAAAAAAAAAAAAGACAAAACCAAAATTGTGTTTCATGGAGGAAAGGAAGTCTTCACACCCAGGGAGCAAGTAGAGCAGGCCATAAGTTGAGAACTTCTGTTTCATGTATTTCTGCTAATATTTCAATTCTACAAAAGGAAATAGCCACCAGGAGCCTAAGTATCTGCCTATACTTATTGGGCTGTCCTACCAAGGTCCAAAGGAAGACAGACCCCCCATGTGATGCAAAGACAGAGGTGCCTCAGAATACAACATACAGAACTAGCAGCCCAACCAACAACAGGGAAGACACTGGAGACAAAACTTCAGCAACAGGCCCTTTCTGAAGAGGTCAAGGATGAAGGATGCACGTTTGAGGAAGAACAGTAAGCAAGGGTCTGAGCGCTGGATTGCCATGGTCTGGGTAGGTCCTACAGAGAGCAAATTAATCTAGAAGGCGGCCCTGTTTTGAAGGAAAGCCATACCTGTGATGTCTGGTCTTCACAGCTTATCTAACAGACAGCCTTTCAGGTAACACAACCAAATTAATGCCTTTTCCATTGGCCTCAGCTGTAGGTATGAGCTTTGTATCTGGTGTGTTGGTGAAAACCATCCCCCTCTTTCGGCCACTTGGTTCTTGGTGTGACTTCCCATCCCTGAGCCACAGACCAATCTTGGAGAAGTCAGGAAAAGACAAAGCTCCCGGTTCCTGCTTCCCCTATCGCTTGGAAAGAGTAATGACAATCAATCCCACCCCGACAGCCTTGTACATCTCTGCCTGGATCATGGCCCAAAGGGGGGCGACACCAGAGCTCCAACATCTAGCAAGTTTTGGACTTGCACAACTGGTGGAATGTAACAGAATATCCCGTCACCCAAGCTGAGTCAGGGTGGAAAAATACCTGATGAAAGTCAATTATCTAAGACCCTACAAACGGTGATTCTAGTGAGAGCCTTTGGGCTTTTCTGGATAGCAGTGGGCTGTGACCAACATCTCCCCTGAGCTGGGACACCACTCAGGCAAACACCTTGAGGGTTAAAAAGCCAGGGTCAGCCAACCACCCTCAAGTCTCAGTTAATCTTCCAAGCAGTACATTTTTTTCCAATTTTCTTCATGAATCAAAGTTTAAACACAGGCATCAATAGGACTTTAAATTTGATATCTAAGCAAAAGCTATTTTTTCCAAGGGCAAAGTTGAAATTCTGTGTTTCAGAGGTGTCAAAACAGGACTTGTGAAGATTTTCAATGAAATGGATTGCATCCACTTTTTCCAAGCTACATGTTGCTGCTCATGAAGGACAAGTGGGAATACATCGGGCAGCACTCTTTGTTGGTGGAAGAGGCTCCACCACCTCAGCAATTGCCTGTGGCAGCAAGATGGGTCAAGCTACTCCTCCGTAGCTCAACCTCCCTCGTGCTCTCGTCCTTCTCCCCCGTTCACCGTGCCTCTCCTTCCTGCACAACAGTGGGGCAGAGCCAGAGCTCCAGCAACAATGGGAAAAAAATCTTTGGCTTTGCCTAAGCCTCTGAGAACTCTGTGTTCACACTCCCTTGACATGTCTCTCCCTTGGGGCACTATGCGATGGCTGGAACGCAGGTCTTTGATGGAACACGGGTAGACTTCCTTTGAACCCAAAATACAACATGGATAAAACTGAAGTTACTAAAACCAGAAAAGCTATTGAGGAAAACCCTACCTAACCCACTTAGGTTTCAGGGAAAAGCCTCTCTGGTAATTATAGATGTATTGCTGAGGAAATTCAGAGGCATCTCTCTCTGTCCTGAGCTGGCTGCCTAGATACGTCATCTCTCATTAACAGTTCAGAAAGAGGCACTAATGCCTGAGACCTCAGAGGAGCCCAGACTCCTAGCTGTACTCTGACCAAATTTAACTCATTCAGATTGCTTTGAGTGCTGTGAAAAGCCACGGGAGTGGATCCTACTCGCTGCTTACAAAGCGACTGAGTGTTTTAAGCACTTGCCCAGCTTCAACACAAAGGGCACAGAGTGTTTTTCACCCAAAAAGCTGGTGTTGAAGGCGCTGCCTAGTATTCAGAATCCACGGAGACAGTGCAAGGGAGAGCTCTCATGACTCCACAGCAGCACAGGAATGCTACGCTATTTATTAGGTGGCATCCTGCAACGAGAGGTGGAGGATGCAATGAGAGGTCAGAGGGTTGGAGCACCTCTGCTGGGAGGACAGGCTGAGAGAGCTGGGGGGATTGAGCCTGGAGAAGAGCAGGCTCCGGGGAGACCTTAGAGCCCCTTCCAGTCCCTAAATGGGACTAACAGGAGAGATGGGGAGGGACTACTGATCAGGGAGTAGAGTGATAGGATGAGGGGGAACAGCTTTAAACTGCAAAGGGGGAGATTTAGATGAGGTCTCAGGAAGAAATTCTTTGGTGTGAGGGTGGTGAGAGCCTGGAACAGGTTGCCCCGAGAAGCTGTGGCTGCCCCATCCCTGGAGGGGTTCAAGGGCAGGTTGGAGGGGGCTTTGAGCAACCTGGTGTGGTGGGAGGTGTCCCTGCCCAGGGCAGGGGGTGGCAGTGGATGATCTTTAAGGTCCCTTCCAACCTGAACCATTCTGTGATTCTGTGAGAGCAACATCTGGCGTCACAGAGACACCGAAGTGCACACAGCAATTCCAGGCTCTGACTCCTGGCCTGACAGAGGAGTGATGCCTCTGACACCCCTCTTTTTTGGCATAACCTACCGGGTATCTTAACTCCCCCAGTGCTTAGCACATGAGCTTTTGCGACTCCCTAAGCCCCAATCCTGCCTCACCCTGTCTGTGGGGACCTTTGATGTTATGAGTCCAACTTGCTCAGCAAAGATCAGTAGAAACACACATCACAAAGAGAGTAGAAACTAGGGTTTGGATAACAAACTTGTTTTACATAGCCAGAAAGCTTCTCTGGTTCCAGAACTGCTTGGGGCACATAACCTATAGATTGGTCTGTTGTTAGAGTGCTGAACAGGGGAAGTGCATTCCCTGAGAAGAGGGAATAGCTGATAAAGGAGTTATACCGCATGCTTACTTCCCTACTGAAAAGTATTATTTGTCTGAGCATATTTATTGTACATTTAATTCCATTTTTGTTTGCACTTCACAGAGACTGCCTACCAGCACAGATGTCCTATGTTGAAAAACATGACAACTTTGAAATGAAATTACTCAGCATATATAATGTCAGCAGATGTTTTGGAAATATGTCCCACTTCCACACTCAGCAGGCTTCTGCTGCTCTATCCCACAAAACATCCAAGGTAATAGAAACCCCATGAGGCTACTGGTTTGGGAGCAGCCATCAGCCACCCGGAAGGATGGCTGGTTGTGAATTGCTGTGGTTGTCTCAAACACGTTCAGAGGAAAGCCCTTTGACAACCCACGCCAGTGTCAAACCAGGCTGTCAACCCCAATATCACTGGCAGCTCTGCCGCTCTTCAAAACTGCCGTGCCAAGGTTGCTACAAGAACATATATCAACTAAGACCTGTTTGATCACTTACCCAGGTAGGTTTGACTCATTTACACAAGCCCCTTTATGCTACCTTAGCAGTGAAGAGCAGTCATAAAACGGATGCATATACAAAAATAAAAAAAGCTCTTTCTCCATGCTGTGCCCATGCCATATGTGAATAATCTCCCAAGGCTTAGTGCTCTGATCTTCCCCATCCCACCGTTTTGTTGTCCCTCTTAGAGTAGCCTGTGTGAAAGCAAATTATTAGCTTCTTAGAGCAGGGATATGTAACTATTGGCATTGAAAGCATTCAGAGAACACACAGAAAAAATGTATTCATAAGAAAAATACTCTGCTAAGGACTAACTGAGAATTTCCTGTTATTGCCAGTGGATGGGAAAATCCTAGCTGTTATATCTCCACTGTAGTATTGCCAAGAGTCACAGCTCCCTTTCTAGTCCCTCCTCCATCTCAGGGATGACAGCTCTCAGAGGATGTAGGCTACTTCTTCCCCTCTCCTCTTTCCCCACACACATCTCCTGCCAGTTAAATTTTGCAAACTCATTCTCCCTGGGACCAACCAAGGTTTCTCCACCTCCGGATGGCTCACATGCAGACAGCAACCCCCAGTGTTTCCCACTCCACTACACCTGAGGTGGGCATGGGCTCCTGTACTTCCCTGGTCCTCTGCATATCCTCCCAGAGCCAAATGACGACCTACACGGATGTGGTTTTAAAGTGCATTATGTGTGATCTCTGCAATAAGTTTGCAGGGTGTGAATTAAGTCTGAAAGAACAGCTATATTGTATATAGGGCCCTGAAGACAGGCTGAGGGCTGGAGCCCCTCTGCTGTGGGGACAGGCTGGGAGAGTTGGGGGCATTCAGCCTGGAGAAGGCTCCAGGGAGACCTTAGAGCCCCTTCCAGTCCCTCAAGGGGCTCCAGGAGAGATGGGGAGGGACTACTGATCGGGGAGTAGAGTGATAGGATAAGGGGGAATGGTTTTAAACTGAAAAAGGGGAGATTTTGGTGAGATATTAGGAAGAAATTCTTTGGTGTGAGGGTGGTGAGAGCCTGGAACAGGTTGCCCAGAGAAGCTGTGGCTGCCCCATCCCTGGAGGGGTTCAAGGCCAGGTTGGAGGGAGCTTGGAGCAACCTGGTGTGGTGGGAGGTGTCCCTGCCCAGGGCAGGGGGTGGAACTCAATGATCTTTGAGGTCCCTTCCAACCTGAACCATCCTATGATTATATATCTATTTTTTATACAAAAATGGGAATCTGTTTTTTGATGTAGAATATTAACACGCTTTTAAAAAAGAACTCATTAAAAATGCATTCTTAACCATAAATGTCACAAAGACACATGCAAATAAGCCGTAGTCAGCAGGTAATCTGAAAAGACATTACCAGGCAATTCATCACGGGGCTCAAAAGCAGAGCAGTCAGAGCGCCCGGGTGATGTGCTTGAAATGAGTCTTCCTTACGGACTTCTGCTGTAATCTCTCCTGCCTTTCCCTCAACACACTTCCCCGGCCAGTCTACGAGAATGCAGATGAGGTCACAGGAGCAGGGAATTCAAGGACAGACAGATAAGATACTAATCTCATCACCCTCCTGCCTCTTATCGGTAGGCTCCAACCACCCCAGCCCAGCACGGCATCCTTAACAGAAGACACAATCTCAACACCTAAAACAATGCTCAGGTTCAAGGAAGAGGGTTCAGGGCCATCGCCTCCTTTCTCTTCCATGTTGGCAAACTTGCCAAAGAAACCCCAAAATACATATAGAGCTGTCTATTTTCATTCCATCCCTCACCCATGTATACGAGTGATGAAAACAGATATGAACCAACTAGTACCTCTTGTTACTGTCCCTTACTTTGAGACAGCAAATTATTTTCTATTTTTAAGTAAAGAAAATACTACAAAAGTATATGCTAACACCCCAGTACGAGTTTAGAAGGGCTTTAAAAATATTCTGCCCATAAGATTTGGAATCGGAAATTTCAGAGAGCATCTTACAAGTCAAAGTATTTGCTGCAACATTTGCAGGGGGTATTTTTCATCTAGCTTTTCACCTCTTTTCTAAAAAAATGACCCACAGATACTCCAGTAACCTAGACAGAATCCAGTATGTGAAAGTGAAAAACAAAAATCATAAGTGGCAAGTTTTAAAATAACCCCCCCACCAAGATGTTTTTCCCCAGGTTGGCAAACATGCTGGCATCCGAAGGCTTAAGTCTCTGATTATTTTTTGTTTGTTGTTTCCTTTTTAATGTACTGTGGATGTTTGTATTCTCTACATAAATGACACAGGTTAATTAAATATTATCTTTAAATGTATTTCCTTTTATCAGTTTTAATTGCAGAGGCTTTCAATTTCAAACCAAAGTCCCTTTTTGATGAAATCTTTAGAAAGTAAATACAAGCTTCAGATTTAGCTTCTTATTAATATTCACGATCTTGTATACCTTCATTGTGTCTTTTTCTTTTCTGAAATTCATTACTTCATCTCTCTCCTCAGATTAGAATTGCTTCATGCTTCTATCCATTTTTGCAGTGTACCTATCAGCCTCTTCTCCTTTATATGTTTATGGCTTTAGCTGAAGTTCAGAGTTAATAGTGATGGTATTATATATTTCTATTTCTTCCACGTTATATTATTCCTCTTTGCTGATTAGTGGGGAGATTTATAGTGAGCTGTTCAAAGTAGCCTCCAATGCTGTGCCTCCAACTCCGTGGTCACTTAATAAATCAGGCTTCACTACATCAATGTCACACCTGGCATCTCAGCTGTTTCCAACTGGACTAAGCCTCATATGTTACAAAAAGAGTAAGTTTTATTCTTTGGAGTTTAGAGCCAGATACTCAAAGTCACCCCTTTTGTGGTCTTTAACCAGTTGATCTCCTATCAATCTCCTTTCGGTTTTTTCATACAAAATAGTTCTGTCAGGGTGCTGGTAATGTAATAAATATAATAATCTGTGAGATAAAGCCAGTTTTTCTGTAAGCACTTCCACGTGTTAAGAAAGTGTACCTCCCTGGAGAACATAGAATAATTCAGGTGTAGCACTACTCCACCATTTGATGGTTTAATCTACTCATTATGAATAGTCACAGCCAGATTTTTAGACATTTTATCTTTACTTTTCATTCCTCTGTGTTTCAGGAGTCTCCCCACCACACGGCCAAGCAATCAAGACCACCTACTTTGCCTTTTCCGCTGTGCACAAAGATGTATAGCTTTTATTTAATTTTTTTGGCTCTTTTATTTAACTTGGTGTTCTGACATACCATTAGCTTTCCAGGATAGTCCTTTGTGAGCAGCACCTGTTTCTCCCCCGGTTCAACTGTAATTTCCCTTATCTCCTATGACTGATGTCTTTGGCAGATGTCTTTGTCTGACCCGAATACTCCTTAGCAGCTGCCTGCCTTCTCCTTCTCCTGCTTTCTGTGATCTCCCTAAAGATTCTCAGGTCTCTGCAGCAGCACTTTAGCCCCATGAGGCAGAGGAAGCATCGCTTTCTGTAGAGGTTTTATGTTCTTCAAAACTTTCCATGGTTCTGAGATTGCAAATGCTTTCCCTGGGCTGCACGTGTTGGTAAACACAAACTGCTGCTTGGAGGTGCAGCTTTTTCCTGGCAATTAATCTCAAAAAGACTTGTTTCCCTTCCCACTTCCAAATCCATAGGCAAAAGTCCAGACTCTGGCCAGAATAATCTCACAGGTCTCGCCAAGGCTCTACTGACATCTCAGGAAATAACCCATCTTGATACCTGTCACACATACCTTCCCAACCATCACCTACCCAGGTAGGTTTATTCAGATTAATTATTATTCAGAGTAATACCTGCATTTCCCACTGCCAACTCCCTCTCCTGTGCCACAGGAGGAACAATTTCACCCCTTACAGAGAGTCTAGTCTGAACTGCTGAGACCATTGAAATGTTCCACAGAAAACAAATTACAACGAATGAGCAAACAAAATGTGCAAATTATCTTCCCAAATTCTTTCTTTTGGGAAGCCCCAATTTATTATGGCTGATATAGATTGCACATTTTACATTTTTTTTTTTTTGCATATTTAAATGATTTTGTATTCTTTGAAAACATCACAGACAAGCAACTGAATTTTAAGTGGTAGTGGCAGAGTTCTCCATTTACATCCATTTTTCATATCATTTTCCCTTGTGGCGCCTTCCCTCAGGCTAGAGAACAGGCAACTAATCATTCCAGGAACAAAACTTTGGATTAAAAAATTTCTAAGTCCATTATAGAGGTCCTAATGACAGCATTTACTTTCAAAGTCATATCTAGCAATCAAACCCAGTTCCTACTCAGGCCGTAGCCACTTATTAGAACTAAGGGCTGGCTGTAGAATATAAAGCAAATATTCTGCAAAAAAGTGTTCTGCACAGTGAAAATTCAGAGTAGTCCTCAGGTTCTCAGTTTCAAGATTGCACCTCACAGCCTCTCAGGCCACTGACCGTGTGGGAATATCTTTAAACAAGCAGTAAAATGTGCAAGAAAAGTTCTTCTGAACTCAAAGACACCATTAAAAATAGAATAAATTGGCTTACTATTTAATAGTACTAGGCTGACATTTTAAATTGTCATTTGGATAAATGAGGGAAGAGATACCATTGACAGGAAGAGGAAAGAGGGGGACTGAAGAAGAAAGAGTGAAGCGAAGCTGGGGTAAAAAGGCTGGGAAAAGCAAAATTAACAGATTTCCCCTTTACCGCTAATCTTCTAACATATAAATCACTGGACATTTTCTCCTGTAGAGATAATCCTGAACTTTTTCTTACTCTGTAAAGGCCATATAAAGATTCAATAAAAGCTTCCTTCGGGCAAATTGTAAGTTCTTTCCCTTTACAGGTCATCTTTTTAAATTTTCAGTTTCTGAATCTTTTTATTTTCTGCTGGGTGTAAATAAAAACAGACCAGGTCTTAGCTGTTACAAACATCATAGGCTGCAGAGAGCATCGTCAGTGCAACCTGCTTAAAAGAAACTGCCCTTGGATACCCCATAGATGCCGTTCATCTCTTCTTGCTCTGGTTTTTGATACTGCATCAGAAAGAAACTCATTTTGGGCATATTCTGAAAAGCTTACTTCACAGTTAGGTCCTGATGTTGCAAAGGACGGAAGACCCTCTGTGGTCCATGAGAACTGAGGGCTTTCAACGCCATGAGGGACCGGCGTTTTTAATTATCAAAGCCAGAGTCCTTGGGCGACATCATTCCCTGACTCAGAGCTATTATTTCCAGCAGTTCTTCTGATGAAGTATAAGCAAACGGCTCTGGAGTCTTCTACACAGTGGGAAATTTAGAAGTAGTTTCATTGCAAATGATTTCCTACAAGTAAAAAGACACCAATAAACACAAAACTGTGATTTTCGATTTTCAGAAATGACCTAATGAACTGAGACAGTGAAGCTAATGTGCCCCAATTATGTCGGGGAGGAAGAAGAAATGAAAAAAAAAAAAAAAAAACGAAGAAAGAACTTGGATTATAGATGGTTCTGATTTCACCCTTCTGAGCACTCCATTTTAATTCACAGTGAACTGGTCAGCAACTGAGAATAGACTGCAATTTTCTAACCACTGAGCGAGAGACTTTTAAAGGTGTAGGGAAGGACCGTGCTCTGAAGGCAGGGTACAAGAACACCACAGCAAGTGCTCCTGAAGGCATTGTCCCTGCAGCTGGGGAAAAAAAAACACATCATCCTCTTCCAATCAATCTACAGGATGCATTTCCCTCGTGAAGAGCCTGCTGTACAACACCAGAAGTGTGGTTCAGTGGATGTGGAACGTAGCTTCAAAGGGGCCACCACTTCTCTTAGCACCTTCCCAAACTGTGCACACACCCTTAGCTCCAGACAGAGACTCTTGACAAAACACATCTCACTGGTATCTCTCCTCTTCATTCCTCTGCACGCTCCTCTCCCGCTTTGTGGCCTTAAAGACAAATTCTAGGGTGAGGACCACTACAGACGTGTTGCTTGACAGAGACAAAATGGGGACCTCTTAACAGACAGGCAATGTTACACGGATTAAATTGGACTCTCTTGGCTTGCCTTTGTCTGACTCTTTTCTACAGCCTCCTCCATTCCCTCTCTGTTGCCCTCGGCACGCTCAGTCCCCTTCACTTTGCCTCAATTCAGCGTACTCTTCCCCTATATTTCTGCATTCCATTTCTCTCATCACCACCTGATGAAGCCCTTCCCTAAGAAATGCCAAAAAAAATGAACATATCATTTACCACCTTCCCATTACCCCTTAAGGCCTTGGTTTCTTCTGCGTGGTGACCAACTTAGCAGGACAAGAATCATTTACTGATTCGTGTGAATGAAAAACAAAGGTCCCCCTGCTGCGGAGCGGGAATAATTTTTTCTCCCTCTCCTTCCCAAGACAAGAAGCAACGGAGTGGGGAACTTTGTGCGAAACGTTAGAAAACACTTTCTAACAAGTAGGATAAACTTGTCTTGCCTTCAGGCTCCGCTGTAACAAAAGATGATTCCTTCTTCTTATCCCAACGCATGGTCTCGTGCCAGGAGAGCTGCAGCCATTGTATCTTCCCACCCCACGGGAACGTGAGGGGGGGGAGAAAAATCTGTGATTCTTTCCTGCCTCCCGCGTTACCGCACCGAACTATGCGCAGGCAGGCTCCGAGGTAGGGGACCTCATTTTTCACTATTAAAAACGAACCTGACAATTTGAAGAAGTGGTCTGAAATCAATAGGATGCAGTTCAGCGCGGACGAGGGAAAAGTGCTACATTTACGTAGAAGTAATCAGCTGTACAAATAGAAGATGGAAAAATGAGTCGGCGGGAAACAGTTTGTGGTCTATGGGGGATCACAAGCTGAACAGAAATAAACAGTCTCAACTCCCTGCAAAAACTAGTGCCCAGGTTTGTATAGGCAGCACCACGTGTGAGATTTGGTTGTAGATAGTCCCGAATTAGCAAGCAGCAGCCCTACTGTGTGCACCTCCAGGCACCGCGCTTGAAGAGAGACGTGAACTTCTTGCAGGGCTCCAGGGAGAGCAACAAGGTGGATTAGAGGGCTGGGAAAAGTGATCTGCAAGTAAAGAGTGAACAGAATCTGAGCTGTTCAGTCTGGAGAATGAAACACTTAAGAGGAAATGTCATAACAGCCTTCAACAGCATCCTGCTGAGGAAGTGGAATCAATTGCTCTCCATGTCCACAGGGATTAGAACAAGAAATAACACAATATGAAAACTTTATATTAGGCGTTAGAAAAACTTTCTAACACGAGGAGAGCAAAGCATCGGAACAGATTGCCTGGAAAGACTGTAAAATCCATATCATTGGATTTTTTAAGAATAGGTTCCACGCATGTTTTATCAGATTCTGTGATAACAGTTGTAATAATAACACCTTGTGCTTCTCTTGTGTGTTTCCTAACAAAGAGCCCCAGGGTGCAGCTCCCCTCCAAGTGAAACAAGGAAAACTTGCGCTCCACTTTTTCAAGCAAGGAGAACAATGTCTCTAACCAGTTGAGCATCCCACTTATTGATCCCTAGGCAAGCCCTAAGAAAAGGATTGTGCTAGTGATTTGGGGTCCCAGCTCCAGGCTCCCATCAAGCCATAAAGACTCCGTTGAATGGGACTCACCTGATCTACCTAAAGATGTCTGCAAAGCATCTGTACCTGAACTTGTCACAGTGGGCTCCCTTTGTAGGCAATGGAGAGAAGCAGTAAGTTTAGGCAAAGTATAAAAACATCTGCTGTATTTCATTGTCTCCTGGACTGGGATTGGATGATCCACCAATGAAGAATCTCAGCTTTCTTACCGCTCGCTTTGTAACCCAAGATTTGAAATGTCACCCTGGAGTGACATTTTTGCATGTAGAAAAGTATGGTTGTAACTTGGCCATCCTCAGTACTCGGTCACATTTCCCATGGATTAAACTCTAGATTTAGGAGCAGAAGCAGGAAACACTTTCCTTCTATGCTGAGTTTACCATGTTAAGATGATGGCTCAGTTATAAGAAGGTGAACTGCCTGAAAAGGGACATATAGTAGATGAAGATGGTCCCAGAAATATGATCTGTTCAGGTCTCACATAATTCTATAATTTGCCACAAGGTCCATCCTACTTGTATAAAGTAGAAAGGATCTCTCCAGATGTACTAGAAAAAAAAAGTCAATTCTAGTAACAGCTTTCATATTGCCTTTCCCCCAGAAATCAATCTCCTTTCACACTAGATTTGTTTCTCAAATAGGAAATCTTTCTCCTGGTCTGCTCCCCAGGCTTTTTCTTTGTTTCTTACTTCAAAAACATTATCTCGCTGACTTCAAACCGTCTCTCTCTCTTTCTATCTCTTTTTGCCCTCATGAAGACTCACCCTTAACTGAATCAAAGGGTTTTTAGAGAGAGCTGGATAAATGCGGGAAAGGTTGGCTTCTTCTGGTGGCAAAGTCAATCTTCCCCTTGGGCCAGGAGCTTTATGAGCTGAGCGGGGGACCAGAGGTGTCCGGGCAGAGGACAGAGACCTCTGCCCCCGACCTACCTGCGGCGTAGGGGAGAGAGGTGGCTCTGAAGGCTGCCAGGTCAGCCATGGGCACTGGGCACCACAACAGAGCAAAGGGAGGTTAGAAAGAATTAGCAGCATTTAATACCAACTCCAGGGAGGTCCCGAGCTGTCGCAGTTTGCTTCTACGCACCTCCTACCTTCTGCTGTGGAGTGGACTCCATTAAAGGGGTTGACCCATCTGCCCAGTGCCCAGCTGCCTAACGATCAAGGCTGAGTTGCTAATTTGAAGACCATCTTGCTTCGTGGATTATGAGATTTGGGGAAGGCAGGGTAGGGTGTGTCTATTTCTTATTTTGCCATTGCCCCAGACTGGGAGGCAGTTCGGAAAAAGGGGGAGGAAGGTTCCATTTCATTCTTGCATTTCATTTCAAGCCCTTCAGGATGTGTGGATGCAACAACAGGAAACATCTGAATTAGGATTCTGCTGGCGGCGCCTCCTCTTCCAAAAACACCAGCTTGGCTTTGGTTTAGTCCTTTAGTTGGAGAATTGCCATTACTGGTCCCTTTGGCCACTTGCTGTCATCTCCTCCGGAAAAAAAAGCCAACTCGTTTGGCTACTCCGAGGTCTAGTTTGGCAGCTGTCAAGCTCCAGATCATACTCCTTGAGCACTGGCATCTGCGCCGGTGACCGGCCCTTTCTCTACCCTCTGCCCTGGCTTGGTTCCCAGCAACGCAACAGCCCTCAGGCTGGTGCCAGGCCAGTCTGCTACTGGGCTCCCTGCACATCCCAGTGGCTGCTTCCCTTTGAGTCAACCTTGATAAGAGAAAGTAGCTGGGTTAGGAGTAGCTGCTCCGCTTGCAAACAAACCCAGCGGGCTGCGTCTTGTACCCAAGGCAAGCACTGGCCCTAACGCTCTTCGAGACGGCCCTGGGAAGGGTTGTTGGCCACAATGGGGCTTGGGAGAGGTACAAATTGTTTGTATCTGTGCTGCTGAGCCTTTTCTTTGAAAACAAGGCAGATTTGTTATACCTGCTTTGCCCCCTGATCCAGTTTCCACAGAAGTTTTCTGGTGTACAGTCATGCGATTCAAAGTAATGAAATTAAGATTGTGGCAAGTTATCACCCGTCAGCAGATGCACAGCAACTAACAGACTGTGTCAGTGCCCTAAGCTTGGAGAAATCACAGAATGATATGGGATTAGAAGGGACCTCTGGAGATCATCCACTCCAATCCCCTGCCAGAGCAGGTCCCACAGGAACGTGTCCAGGCGGGTTTGAATGTCTCCAGAGAAGGAGACCCCACCACCTCTCTGGGCAGCCCCTTCCAGGGCTCTGCCACCCTCACAGGAAAGAAGTTCCTCCTCATGTTTAGGTGGAACTTTCTATGTTCAATTTTGTGCCCGTTACCTCTTGTCCTACCGCTGTGCACCACTGAAAAACCAAAGTAATGTACTAGCCCAAACCACCATTACATGAACACAGACCAAAATCACAACCTTCTATTGTTATAAACCACTAGAAAACCAAGTCCAGCTTTTGCACTTGAAATGGGAGATGGAAACTGACAGGACATAAATTAATATGAATAAGGACTTGGTAGACAAAGATCATGAAAGACCAAGAAATCTTGTAGAGGTTTAAATTCCACACCGTATATGCAGCCTTCAGAATTTAAAAAAATAAATGCTCAAAGCAGGAGCCAGGTGCTTTCTAGGTCACAAAGCTAAGTCCTATCTGAGATCAAGATTTCAAACAAATTAGATTTAGTATGTTTTTATAGTCAAAGTCTAACTCCCAAAACATGCATGGGGAAACATATACCAGATAGCAGGCTGGCAGAGGCTGCTCCCTTGCCTCCTGTGGCAGTTCCCAGCTCCATCAGCCAAACCCTTTGCCAGAAAGCCACATAACAGAAAATGGGGAATGGGAAAGTAGAGGGACAATGACATCAAAGAAAGCATTTATCTGTCCTCTGTCTCTGTGAAGTTTTGAAATGCTGTAGGTAAAGCATTACTTCCCATCAGATTTAATTTCCTGGTCAGGAATTGTAATTATCTGTTCGAGGCCCCTTGCCGGCCAGACACTGGTCTGAAGGTTCATTATCCCAGTGTCATGATCCTGTAGATCAAACACATCAAATCCCAGCAGCAGACAAGGCCGTGTGCCAGTGACCAGCCAGTCCAATGAGCTGTTGGTCAAATTGAGGATAAACACCGTTTGGGTTGTCTGAGCCCTCCTGGGACACACAAGCTAAAACCAAACTACGCTTTGGTGTCCTAGTGACATTGGCCACAGCTGATAACCACAGATACAAATGATCAATGATCAAATGATCATAGGAAACTCATCAGGTAAATAAAGGATGTTCAAGATTTACTGGGTAATAATAGAGTCGCTGGGGTTTTGGGGGGTTTTTTTTGTTGGGTTTTTTTTCCCTTTCTAAACTAGAACATACTTGGGGAAGTACAGCTCATTTGGTCTCATTCCAGAACCTTCCATTACCAGCCAGAAGGTGGCAGAGGTAACCAGCTGCCTGGTAATTCTTCCATTAATAGGATATTTCCACCAGGATAGTGTTGCACAGTCTCCACTCTGCCCTCTCCTGCGTTCCTGGGGCACGGTGCACAGGAAGTAAAAAGATCATTGCAGGAACGTGGTTCCATTTTGCCAAGTTCTGGTTCATTTAATGTTCTTAAGAGGTTTTAACTTCAGGCTATTCTAACAGAATTTCCAGCATCCGAAAGATCACAGACAGTTCCCTGACCCTCTCTTAGGCTTTCACCAAAGAGAGTGAGTTTGGAGGAATCCACTAGCCCTGGCTGTAATTAAGATTTTTTTTCAAAATCTCCTGTTCTCTCTGCAAATTATCAATTACAATTTAGATTAAGTGCTGCCACGCTTACAAAGCTATGCAGTCAAACTGAAGTCAGCAGCATTACACCAGTTTCAATGGGTAGATTTAGCTCATATGAGTTAAAAGGCATAGTTAAAAAAGAAGGAGCCTGATGAGCTACCACGAGCACCACATCCCATCGTGTCCTTCAGAAACTCATCAAAATCCACTTTAATATGCAGTCAACTCTTCCAACTGGCTGCAGACTCCACTTCTCTGGTGGCTAGATGACTTCTAGCCTGGATTTCCTCATGAGCAATCACAAGGTGTTCATTCTTATGGCAAAGCTGCTGTTCAGCTGAAGAAAGTCTCTCCTTTGTGTTTACCCGAGGTGTATTTGCACAGAGCAGGCCCCTTTCTGCTGGGCTTAACAGTCCTCTCTCCAAAAAAAAATAAAAGCCTGGCATTTCCCAGAGTCATTTCTTTCTTCCTTGAATATGATTTACTAGAATTGTACATAATTTTACAGATAAGGTACCAGTAATACCACTTCCCATCTCATTAGAAGTACCTCACCAACTTGTCTCAGGACCATTTGATTCAACCAAGCTTCTGTTCCTTCAGCAATTTCCAAACTATGATTTCTCCAGCTTATAAGAGAAATTCTTGTCATCAGTTCCTAAATTGCTCACTTCACTCCCCCCTTCCTCTCTTTTTCTAAAATGAAAAAGTCAAGATCACTCATGGTGAAAGAGCTTCCCAGAAAGCCCTGCATGGATTGGGCTTCCACTCCACCCTCGGGCTGGACCATCTCTCTGGGTGAGGAACTTTATTCCATTGTTTTATTCACATCAGTTCAAAATAAAATAAAAAAAAAAATCTTACTAGAGTGGACAAAACTTTACAAAATACACTCTAAGAAATAAATAAAAGAAATCAGACTAGTTGATTTGCTTCCAACTGGAGTGACTCTTTCATTGCTTATTAAATACACAGCCAAGCTTCATGGTCTCAACAGGTATTTTTTCCAGCGATTTCATCTTTTACCTACAAGTAAAGATACAAAGCATCTCATAGATGGAGAAACTGAGCCATGATGAGACTTTTCTCAAGCAGGTAACAGTGCTGGCTGCAGAAATCCTTGCTCTGAGGAACGCACTAACAGCCCAGCACTGACTTCGCTGAGACTAGCTTCTCAGAATAATACGATTAGTAAAAGAAAATATATTTTATAATCAAATTCAGTTTCTGTTTTTAATTTCTTACCCTGGGTTTTTGTGTCTTGGTTGTTTTGGAGTTTTTTCTGTATGTGTAATGAGTCTATTGTGTCTATTTTGCTTTTTATTCAGTTTCTACTCAAGCATCACTTTTACATTTCCAGAAGTGATGAAATAAGCTTATGTTTTGTTGAAAACCCCACCAATGGATAGACAGAGGGGAAGGTGTCCCTTATTATGTTTCTTTCTGCTTTGAATTGGTTTAGACCAATTTGGCCCTACATTATATTGCTACTATTCCTTTAACAGGCTATTTTTCTCATTTTCAATAAATATTATTTTGTCATGTCCCACTATGGCATTCATCAACCACAGTGCAATCACAATAGGCAATTAACTTCTGTCAAATCCCGAAACAGAGCATTTATGTCAGAAAAAGGTTGAACTATTTACTGTAATCATATAATAGAGAAGCTTACCCTGCTACCCAGGTCTGTGCCCAAAGCGAATTAAACTCCTGAACTCTCATTCCATGAATACACAATGGGGTTTTTTTCCCCACACAGTACAGCAAATTGCTAACATTCTCAGAGCATCTCAAGGAATGTGAACTTTGGAATGGAAACTGTCAGGTCAGAGACACCACTCAACAATTCTTTCTTTGAGGAATTTACCTGAGACGAGACGCTGAGTACCAGAGGTTTGCTCTTGCAGAAGGGGTTTATTCTTGTGATTTCACTGGGCATACATCACCCATCACCACAACACTGAAATGTTTCACATAAAATCCACCCACTTTCTGTCCTATATCGTTCTTGAGAGGTTTTCTTGGCTTGTTATATGCCAGGCTACTCTCAAAACCATGAGCTAAAACAAGCGATGGAGTTTTTACCTTGCTGGACTATTTACTCAGAATTGCTTTTCTTTCCTACACACGGGAGGAAACTCAGAACTGGGTCCCAGCACAGAGTGGGCTGTGCCAAGTAACCACCACTTTCAGGATTAGCAGATACCACCAGGCATTTAAAAAATAAAATAAGAAGTAAATCTCTCGGGTTGTTTCAGCCTTCTCCTGTGGTTCCTTTGGTGGGGGTCACAGAGAGCACAGTGAGCCCGGGGGGGACAGCAGGGTGGGGTGGGTCTCCAAAGGCGATCAGCCTGGGCAATATTCAAAGATAAAAGGTTCAGCCCCAGAAAACAGTGGGTTTAAGGAGCAGGGTTCAACAAATAGGTCATTATTAATCAAATTATAGATCAGAGCCAATAACCACATATTTCCTTGAGCTTGCATTCAACAGCCCTTTTGTGAGGTATTCGCAGAGCAGGATCGATACCTCTCTGGAGGTAAGTGGCATAAATTATGTCTCAACATATACACCACGGGAGTTTTACTGTGGGTTGTATACAGTAATTGCATTTTATAGATGACTGTGAAAGGCTTCAGCTTTCATTGATTTTTATCATAAACTAAAAGGTGGCAAGAAGAAAAGAGCAGTGCTTTATATGAATCACAGAATCTTCTAGGTTGGAAGGGACCTTAAAGATCACCTTGTCCAACCGTCAACCTAACTGATAAAAATAGACACCCACACAACAAACAAGGAGCACCACCATCACTAAACCATACCTCCCAGCACTACATCAACTCGTCTTTTGAACACCTCCAGGGATGGTGCCTCAACCACCTCCCTGGGCAGCCCATTCCAATGTCTGATAACCCTTTCA
>JAOTQQ010000012.1:25519939-25538113 GCA_026546715.1 Gallinago undulata | reverse complement strand
GGGATGGTGCCTCAACCACCTCCCTGGGCAGCCCATTCCAATGTCTGATAACCCTTTCAGTGAAAAAATTTTTCCTAATATCCAGCCTGAGCCTCCCCTGGCGTAACTTGAGGCCATTTCCTCTCGTCCTGTCGCCTGTGGCTTGAGAGAAGAGACCGACCCCCATCTCTCTACACCCTCCTCTCAGGTAGTTGGAGAGAAGAAGCAGCCAGTCAGCTGAAGCTGCAAGAGAAAATGAAAATTTGGCCCAGTCCGGGTGATCAATCCATGTCTCAGGCAGAAATGAAGGCAGATATTCCAGCCCTTCCATTCAGAGCAGCAAAAAAAAACTTGAAATGTGCCACAGAAACCCCTGCTCATCTAATAGCAGCCAATTTTGCTGTCCACTAGCAGGGTTTAAGACTAGAGGAAGTCTCTTTAATTACAGCACTTTTAACACTTGGTACCAGGAATGCCACCTCAATCATTTGTGAAACAAGGTACCCAAAAGCTGTGTTTTCATTGTTATGTATAATGTGACCACACTCACATGCAAATTGAGGCAAGGGGTAAAATTTAAGGTCATCCTCACATCTAACATTTGTAACTTTCAACAGTGTATTTTTAAAACACTCCTTTTCTGATTTCCTTCCTTTTTTCATGCCCTTCACAGCAAGCAATTCAGAAGAGATGTTAATGCAGCATAACAACTCTTTACCCTTTTTCAAGGCCAATTTTGCAATATGGGCAAAATGATTGGAAATGTAGTCCTGAAAAAGCTTAAACCATCTGTCAGGGACTCAGTTAAGAAGATCCACACTGTTTCACAGCCAAAGATGTGGATAAATTACGCCTGGCTAGAAATGTCCAAGGCATGTGGGTTACCATTCAAGCTTATTAGGATGAATTACAAATTTTTTATTGTTCATTACCCTAGTAAGATAATCTTTTCAAATTATAATACGCAATAAGCCATGCAGACTGGAAAGAAAGCAAGTGGTAAACACTGGTAATAATGATTTTTAAAGCTCCATATCCTAATATGTCAAAAAGCCATGTATGCATACGCACTCAAACGTTTATTTGTTTGCCTGTGTTGACACACCATTGTATATGCTTTTGTGCTCTATATATTCCATGCACTTCACATTACTGCTCATGCTTAAGCATATACCATAAACCACTTATCTATTTTATTCCTGAAATGTATTTCACTTTAAAAATGTAAAGAATGAGTGGTCGGGGTAGCTGTGATTAAGTTATATGACTTAGGGTACCAGACATAAAAATAGTCTGAATGCTGCGTTGCAGTGGTTTTGTGGGCAGTTGTTATCCCAACATTTATAAACAAGGATTTTTCCAAAGTATTTTATAAGCACTTCCAGTCTAAAACTCTTTAAAGCTCATATACATTGAATGAAGCTTTTATCAGAAATATGAAACATTATTAGTTGAGGGAAGGTCTCTGGGCAATACACAAAATCAAGATAAATCAAATTTTCCCCTCTAATTTACTATGGTATGATTTTTAAAACCCCCACGGACATTGTAAATGCTAAGGAGCATGTGAAGATCTATGCTTATTGTGTATGTGAAGGTTATGAGAATTATTTGCTAAGTAATAGTCATTTTGTGCACAAAAGGCCATAACTAGTGCTTTGCTATCTGAGATTTTCTCTGATCTTTCCCTCCACAACTCCTCAAAAATTCTTACAAGTCCTAAAATTCATTCCTTTCCTGCTCCTGGAATTAGCACTAATTTCACCTGGGAAAGTAAACGATCTGTTAACCAAGCCTGTCCAACTAAATTTAACGGAACCCTAAACATCTTGGCTTTCACATTTATGAGCTTTTTTTTTTTTTTTTCTGATGAGTTTCTTACGGGTTGAGATAGTGTATTATCTGATTTTCCCATACAGTTTTCACTATTCAGGAATGGCTGATATACCTGGGACTGCCCATCGAGACGGTGAAAGTGAACAAAAAAAGAAAATCATCTGAAACACTGATGCAATTAAAAACTCCAGCCGCCCCCCTTCTTTTACCTTCTCCCTAAAAAAATTTAGCACCTTTCAAACCGAGTTTTCTCAGGAAAAGGAACAGAGAGGATAAAGAGGGGCGCGGAAGGGTCCTTTAGAGCGGAGGCAGGGATTCAGCAGGGTGCCTGCTGTAAATCCATGAGGTCCCTAGTGTCCAGGAGCCCTCCCAAAAACCCACAGCAGATCCTCAGCGCCCACTCAAAGCAGCAGTTTGGCACAGGTGTCATCAAGCAAAAACCTCCAACGATCACCTACTCCGAAAAATAGACCCTCTGCATCCGAATTTCTCCACAAAACCACCCTGGCATCCGCGTATCCTGAACGGTCTTTATTATATTTTCTCTGGATAATAAAAGTGATGTAAAAATCCATTAATACGGCAAGAAACAAACAAACAAAACAAAACAAAGCAGCAGCTGGCACATTAGGTGCTGTTCAGGTGCCAACAGAGCAGTCTGCACCAAACAAGATTATTTTGTGTTTGTTTGGCTGATTGCATGCGGCAGAAAATAGATTGCAAGCAGGAATAGCAGCTTTATCAGTGGGGCTGACTGGAGACTCCATTTTTTTCCACAAAAAGTCACCTGAGCTGTTTTTCACTTGTATCACTCTATGGGGTTTTTTTTATTCTGTCTCCATTTTTAATACTAGAGAAGATGTAATTTTGCACGTCCACGTACAGTCACTGCGACAGTACCCCCAGCCAAGTGTGTCTAATTTACAAAAGATTGGTCCACGTGACATCTTGGGCCAAATCCGGCCCAAAATAATGGAAAATCAAACAACTTCACAGTAATGTGGTGGCTAGGGCACGGGTTAGCTTTGAGCATTGGGAAAAACAAGGAAAAATACGGTCCCCTTTCCTTATTTTTATTTATTTGAGCAAATTTGTGCATCCCTGAAAGTTATCCTGTATACCCCACTATAGTCAGGAGCTAAAACTGTCAAAGGGGGTTTCATCCAAGAAACTGGGAAAGGGGAACTACAAGTTGTACAACCCATCTCCAGCCTTACCAGAAGGATATCATAGAATGGTTTGGGCTGGCAGGGACCTTAAAGATCATCGAGTTCCACCCCCTGCCCTGGGCAGGGACACCTCCCACCACACCAGGTTGCTCAAAGACCCCTCCAACCTGGTCTTGAACCCCTCCCGGGATGGGGCAGCCACAGCTTCTCTGGGCACATGAGGAATAATCTGGTCAGTAAAACATCGTGAAGCATCTTCCACCTTTCTGTGGCAGACAGTAAAGGCACAATCTAAAAAAAAAAAAAAAATTCTTTTCCTTCAGCCGTCCCCAAAGTTTGAATACTACATTATGTCTGAAAAATGACTAGAAATAAACACCCCTGCAAAAGGCCTGTAAAATATCTTCTAATGGACAGGGAACCAGTATTTGGGGTGAGTTACCTCCAACTCTGCTTTTCTGTGAGATAGCACAAGTCCTCATTTGCCCAGAGTAAAGCCCTGAACTGCACTACAAAGGCATTTTTAAAGCAGCGGCTTCTTGAACGACCCAGCATCTGCAATTCTGTCTCCCTGCTATTTACAGTAGACTTTTGGGGTTATTTCTGGCTGTTATAGGGTTTTTAATTAAAAAAAAAAAAAAAAAAGAAAGAAAGAAATTGTAGGTGACAGAACTTCACATTTGGAGACCACCAAACAAAAGACTGAAAACATCAAGTGAGAAGATAATTGTTAGAGGATATAAAATTAAAAAAAAAGGCAATTTTGATGTAGTCTTTCATATAGCTGGCAGTGTTTAAATGCTGACTGGTTTATGATCTCATGTTTTGAACTTCAAAACAAATCCTGAATGCAATGCAAATGAGATCATTATCTCACCCCTGATCTTTATGTATTTAATTTCTTGATGACCCGTTTTACTTTTCCTCTGCCTTAAAAGGGGGAAATAATTCAGAGACAGAGGAATATTTTTACATTTGTTTTATCTCTCTTACCCAGATCTGATTCCTAATCACAATGAATAAACGATACTTAAATGAATACTGGGGAGACACAAAAGACTGACTAGTCAGTGCACCTCAAAGCAGCAAGGTATTATTATGTAGCACAGAAAAATAAAGTAACCCTCTGGTAAATTTTGAGACGTTAATAAAGATAAACATCTGTAGAATTTAAATGGCATTTTCTCAGCTCACCTGACAAAATGACAAATGACAAGAAGTTAATCAAAATAACCTTTCCGTTTAATCTATACGGGAAGTTAGTTAGTAAAAATGCTTGTTTTAGACAGTGAATGATGAACTTCAAAAGTCTGCTTCCCTGCGAACGGATCAGTGTCCTGCTTCTCATAAAACCCTGGGCACCGTTCCCGTGTCCCTCTCCTCCTTGTGCAGGGATTCACCAAGGGAACGTTACTACTCAAAGCACTCGGGTGCAGCCTCTGTCACTAACTGAAGTGAAGCCGAAAGAAGATGAAAGAAGCTGACCATGAAACATCAAAAATATTGAAGTAGCAGCCATGTTGCCAACATCTAGCTGTGAGGATCTTGAATTACACACATTTACAAACTGTCACAAGAAAAAAAAGATAAAGCTTTAATTTCCAGAACAGATTGGAAAAAAGCTTGTACTCCTAAATCTACAGTCACTGGTAAATCTTCTTTGTTCCTTTTGTTTCCCCTCATATGCTACACAGGCTGAAATGAATGCTCAAGTTTGACTAAACAAAGATCTACAGTAGTTTCTGAGAACTGCAGCTCAGACCAGACGTTAGCAGCGATTCACTGAAATCTAAGGAATGTCTATGCCACACGGGGCTGTGATTTAGTCCACGCAGACTCATTGCCCACCCCCCTGACATCCAACTGTTGCAGACATTTATTTTTTAATTTGTTTTCTTGGTGGTGGGAGGTAGATAGGTAGGAAACCAGCCACAGTTCCTTAATTTTTGCTTTGGCCCTGATGTAATTGAGACTAAAGCTCTACTTGTGGTAACTTAGAATTATATGGTTCGGGTGAAGAAGCTCAATCTAGTCTGAAGTACTAGCAAATACATTTTATAATCTCTATTTATGTATAATGAATAACAAATTTAGAGACTTAAACTATTATTTTGATAGATAAATTAACATTCTGTCTTTTAACCAGTAGACTACAGCAAGAAACTGATGTGAGTAAAGAACATTTTGCTAAAAAGTAGTCTAATAGCAGCGGTAAATTGAACGCCTTTGGAAATGTATCAGCTGACCTTTTTGATATTCCGTGTTCGATATAATTTGGCTCTCTGCACCTTAATTTACCTATAAGTCTCATCTCTGAAAAGCCAGTTAAAGTGATGTTTTATGACATAAGGGATATATTTCAGGGGCCTCTCTGTGGTTCTTCACATCCCAGGAACAACCACACCATCTGGCACAATAACCTCTGCACATCTAGTCAAAGAACACAACTTTGCAGCAGCTGAGCAGAGCAGTACGGGAAAGGAGCTCAAAATAAGAACATTAGTTTCTCACATCCAGGAGCACATCATTAAAATGAGTAATTGGGAACCAAATAAAAGGAAAAACCCACGCCACATGACAACACCGCCGCTACAATGTATGAAAATACATTTATTTTTTAATTGGACTTTTACCGTCAATTTGAGTTGCGGATATGTGATCCAAAATAGTCACAGCATGCCTACGTGAATTGGCTAATGAGACGGCCGCTGACTGCTGAGCCCTTCAATTAATCAAATAGCTGAATACATCGAAGGTAGCAAAATGTTCTTCTCTCTGCTAATACGTTAAAACCCAGCATTATATCAGCAATTTTCACTAGAGACTAAAATCCGAGTTCATGTTGGGATAGCCTTCAAACAAAAAATGACACTCATTTAGTGATTCGAACATCTGCTTAATTATTTTTATTACCCTGCTACATCTTCGGAGTAATATACCGAGAATTTGACTTACAAAATAAATTACCTTGAAGACAAAGAATGGCAGATTAGATCTGTGGTTAAGACACCTGGGAGAGAAGTGAGTTTCAATCCCAGCTCTACCGTTCTTTTCTGTTTGACCTTGGCCATGACATTTAGCTTTCTAGCCTCATTTTCCATATCTATTCAACAGAAATTATTGGTATCGCAGGACAAAAAAAAAGTGGTGCTAATTTAAGAAAATTTAAGGTTCCTAAAACGCTGTAGGAATGGAGGCGCTAGACATCAAGTTAACAGCCTACTCAAGCTAAAAAAAAATAAAAAAAAAAAAGACCACTTTAAGAAAAATAAATAAATAAAGATAATAGTGCTCACACCCCATCCGATATTGATCGGCAATCACAACCTAATGAGAAATGGTGGTGGGTTGACCCCATCCAGTAGCTAAGTCCTCACCCAGTCAGTCACTCACGTTCTCCTTCCAGAAGGATGGAGGACAGAATCAGAAGGGCAAAATCAAAGAAAAACCTCACGGGTCACAAGAAAGGCAGTTTGTTAATTGAAGAGAAAAAGAAGATAAAAAATTAAATAACTCAAGCGACACAAAAGCAATCACTCACCACCTCCCACCTGCAGACCAACGTCCAGCTCTAGTCTTTGAGCAATGACTACTTTGGAAAAACTACCTTCCAGTTTCATTGCTGAGCATGACTTTAGACGTTATGGAGTATCTCTTACACAGTATGGAATATCCCTTTGGTCAGTTAAGGGTCCACTGTCCCAGTTTTGTCTCCTTCCAAGCTTTTTCCCCATCTCTGCTGAGGTGTGGAATGAGAGAAACAGATGACCCCACCTCTGTGCAATCACTGTTCAACAACAGCTACAGCAATGGTGTGCTATCAACACTCTCTTCATCACAAATCTAAAATACAGCACCATACATGCTCCTCTGAAGAAAATTAACTCCATCCCAACCAGATCCAGTACAGAAATGAAACATTTCTGGGAGTGTAAACCCATTGTTCTTCTAGCATACCATATTGTGTCAAATAGCAGGATTTCAGTATCTTTTATACTCATCCATGATGTTCTCCACAGCCCTACAAAAGCCACATCCTGTTTTCAGTCATGTAAGACAAACTCTTCATTATGCTCTTCAGCACAATTTCCAAGTAGGGAAAATGAGTATTTTCTGGATATTTGACTACTACAAGATTTCAAAGCAACAGCATCTCCTTAGATGCAGGCAAGAAAAAGTGCCTTTGTTTCAACAGGGAAACAAATGAACAAACTTCTCTTACTCCAGCATTCTTCCAGCAAGGAAATTCAGAATTCCTACGAGAAAATTTATTCCAGGCTGAGAGCTGAACATTCTCCCAATTCCTAAAAATTTTGGAACCACAATAATGATGAGACTTGCTGAAAACCTTGCTATTCTCCTGTGTCAGGTCCTCAGGAGGTGTGAAGCGTTATTGCTCCATCTAATTAAGTCCACGTACTTCATCCAGAAAACTGGCCTTGTCTGATTTTGCCTGCCACAATAGCAAGGTGGACATGAAATATTGTGTCACTTCTGGTGTTAGGTCAGACCCAAGACAAACCTCCCCTGTTGTTCACCTTGCCTTAAAGCCCAGGAGAAATCACCAATAGGTAACAAAACAAGAAGAGCTTTTGTCATGTACCAGCAATAGTCAAATTGAGTGGCATAGAAATATTCACAAGAACAAAACAGCCAAAACTCTAGAAGTCCAAGTCCTGATATTTCATAGAATGGTTTGAGTTGGAAGGGACCTTAAAGATCACCCAGTTCCAAACCTCCTGCCCTGGGCAGGGACACCTCCCACTAGACCAGGTTGCTCAAAGCCCCATCCAGCCTGGCCTTGAACCCCTCCAGGGATGGGGCAGCCACAACTTCTTTCCTACACCACGCAGATATGTTCTGTTGATAGAATATTTTTGGTTGCCAAAATGAAAGGAGGCCCTAGGATCTTCCTAGTGCGTCTGGTCTCTGTCTCCTGATGCTACCAAACATGAGGTAGAACCACTGTACTGCATGGGTCACTCTGAAACAGCGTGGGGAAGATAAGGGTGATAGACCCTTGAAGAGATGTTTGGGAGAGTGGCTAATGAAAGGACAGAGAGAACAAGCTTAGGAATACAACTTGTGGTTCAGCTTAAGTTTCTGTGGCAGGCTGCTCTCCTAGTTTGTCTAGTTCATCTGTTTTCTTCCAGTTCATTTCCTTTGACCCGTTAATAATATTAAAGTCTTATCCTGCAGTGCTGCTTCTGAACTTGCCCATTTTCCCTTCTAAATCCCTCACCCTAGCAGGAAGGGCTATTGGCTTGATCTTTGTTGAAGGCAGATTTGCTTGTTGTCACAGCTGATACAGAGATTCCCTCGGCATTCCGTTTCCCTCTCCTTCCCCACGTTTGCAGATGAGGAAAGCTTTCCCTTTGGAGACACTGACAGGTAGAGCTAATTTGCAGTTCCCAGTAATTGACCATTTCTTAAAGACTAATGATGTAGTTCACACCTAACTAGCCTTGCAAAAAATGCGCAAGAGTAAAGCAAATCAGAAGGATGTATATTTCAAACCTCATTAAAGGGCTTTCATCAGCAATTCTTCCTTAAGCTTGAAAAATGTCTCACTCTCCTCTATGTTAATGCAATTTGTAAACCTAAACAATTGGATCAAGCTAATCCTATTTCTTAGATGCTTTAGTACACAATTACTACACTTCCTATGGACTAAGAGCTATAAATTATGAAAAAGCTATTTTGTTAAACAGAATAAAAATTCCAAACCATATCTAACCATATTCCTTTCCTCATGACTGCAATATCTGTTACTGCCACTGCAATCTGTCACTTGTACTCTTGAAAATGGAAGAATGGACCCTCATAAAACATTTGTTTGACTCTGTTCAGTGATTGCTGTGTGTTGTTTTTCTGTAATTTCCCACACACCTGTAATGCAACCTGAGAAAAAAAAAAACATAGAAAATAGAATGGCATAAGACTGAGAAAGTTGGAGTAAAAGAAATAGGCTGGAAATGGTTAAACAGCAGCAGAAAACCAAGACAAATAGATAGATGTCTTGAAACTCTAGGAAAAAGAGAGCAAAAATAAATCTTCAAGAGAGAAATGGTAGCAAAAAGGATAACATGAGGAGGAAAAAGTCTTGGGAAAAGGTTTTAGAGGAAGAAAATCAGATTGGAGAAGAAAGAAAAAAAGATAAATTAACCTAATAATATAAAACACTGGTAAAAGTCCTTAAAAAAAAAAGTCAAATTCCAAATGAAAATGAGTGAAACAAAAGAAAAGAGAAAAAAAATGCAAAGTCATAACAGTAACATGCTGTTATCTTACTGATTTCTAATCAGCGATACCCATCATGATTGGACTATTTCACAGACATTCAGGAGCACACAGCCTGGACCTGCTATGCCGTTATTTTGGTAGCACTTCTGCATGTTCAGGTACATAGAGATACTGGAAAGACTGAAGTGTCAACCTCCCTCCATATTTGATGGGCCGTGTCCACCTGGAAGTGCCATTTCTGGTGATGCCTCTTTTCCAATCCTTTATAACCCAGCACAAAACCCAAAAAAAACCTCAGTGCCCGTGATCCCACCTACATTGCTGGAACACCCAACACTCCACCTCAGAGTCTCATCACCTTCTGGAAGCCTTCTTGGTGATGCCCCCATCTGAATGACATGGAAAAACCTTTCATCCCGCTGTATTTAGCCAACTAGAGAGACAGCTGCAGCACACTACTTTGTCTGCAGATAGATTTGGAATTTATTCCAACTAACTTGCTGGCAGCCATGTCAAAACACAGACACCATGAGCTTATTTTGCTCAGCAGCCATATAGGTATTTTATTTCCTCGAGACTACCTTCAGACTATATATTTCACTTTTCCAAGGAGATAAAAGATTTTATGTTAGTAGATGGAGACTGCTGCCATATTTCCAGTTCTACACAAAAAAAAAAAGCACACTATTACTCCTAACTTCATAATTTTAATCCAAAATTGCTAATGACATTTGGGGCAATCACAGGACACGTTAAATACAGAGCCACATTTGCCTTGATAGGAGTGTTCTGTCTCAAAGGAAAGTTCTGAAGTGGAAACTTCTCAGTCACGAGGGTCTTATAGTATAATAACTAAAATCAAACCCCATCTATCTCTGTGTCTACAGCACTGCAGGTAGTTAAAGTCCAAGTTCTTCCCCTCTGATCTACTGATGAGTTACACCATGATCTAGAAAAAGGTATTCGTGAGTAAGCAGCCTTCCTTATGGAAATTAATTCTCCGGCAAGGTGTTGTTTCAGGCGTTTCTTCAGCAGAAACAAGAACCAGCAGAAACGTCACAGCTGCTGAACACAGAACACTTGATTTAATTCCAGCACAGAGTCATCTGAAAAACTTTTAAAGCATTCTAAAATTAAAAGGCAAATACTTTCATTACCAAGTGCATACTGAGTCGTTTAATGCTCCATGATTTATTTATACGGATTTTTACCACAGTAAGGAAAAAACTCAGTTGAAAAATAAATGAAAACCAGCATGACATTAATATGACCAGAGAGAACCTCTTGCTCTTGCCTTTGGGATACGATCAAAGGGCTCACTTCTGTGGGTATAATTCTGAAAAATAATCATGTCTGACAGTTAGCATATGGCCCCAATCCTTAGTTGTGCTTGAACAGCATTTGCCACACCATCAGCGTGAAACACGCCGAAAGACAACACAGTCTTCTCCTGCAGCAGCTCCTCAAAACAGGCAACTTCCAGAAACACAAAGAAAAGCATCCAGCTTATCCCCATAGCCTGGGTAAAGGAAAAGAGTGGGAGAAAGACCAGGATAAAAGCTCATCCCTAAACTAAACAGTGGTTTTTGGGGACCTTGTGGAGATGGACAGGGAAGTCAAGGGAACATGCAATCTCCAAAACTAGAGGAGATTAGAAGGGCTTTAAAGCAACCTTGTTTTCTTGTCAAGTTGTTGTTCCTCCCAGCAACACAGCCCAAAAGCAAGGGCTTCCACCTGAAGACTATACATAGACTGCAATGAATGGACTCCAGGGTGCAGCTTATTGGCTCTGTTCACAATTAGACAGTTGGGGAACCTACCCAAAGCTGATGAAATTTCGCCTGAAGTACATGTGCCTTTTCTCCTAGGAAAGTGGAAGCATAGGAATGGAGAGAAAGAATAAAACTGGTGCCAAACAAATCAGGAAATTGCCATGCACATGAAGAAGCAGCTGGGGAGTCATTCTTAGGTTCCACAGACTTGATACAGCCTGTACAAGGAGGAAATCATGACATTTCCATGAATACTCCAGAATATTTGCCCTCGTTCAACAAATAATTTTGTCCCATCCATAATTCTTGACACATCCTTGTATTGATTCACTCTGCAATCAGGTCAGCACAAAGATAGGAAAGTCTCTGATGCACCACACACCATAATATACTCTTTAAAACTGTCTGCCACATTCACCACTGGTCTAGAATGTACAGCTGGATGCCACACATTCAAGTAAAAATTACTTGCTCTTCCTCTTTATAACGAGCTCTTCCCTGTAATAAACAACCCCATTCACAAACCCATCATCACCCAAAATTACCCCTCCCTTCCATTATCCCATCCTGCTTGCTGCAGCGAGAACTGGTCTCCTTCTCTCTGTGAAAGGTGAGAAATGGCTAGATTTGGCCCCAAAATTTGTAGCTGTATTTCCAACACCCTGTGAAAACACCAGAACTGTGATTTGTTGTCACTGGCGATGAAGACGTAGTTACACTACGGAAAAACCTAGTTAATTCTGTGTTTTATTCCTCAAGATCCGTGATTCACCCCAACTGAGTTAAATTAATGGAGTATACGTAGGCTTGTCACATCGTCAATAATTTTCATTAAATGTTTTTAATTTGTGAAAATATAATTTGTACACATGATAAAAATCAATATTTCACTTCTCAGACCTTCTCATTTACACACAGAGAGACAAAGGGAGAGAGAGGGAGACAGAAGAAAAGTCTTCTCCACTTCAGTTTCTCAATGTGGGACAATTAAAAGGGAGCAATATTTATTGAGGAATCCAACACTGAAAATGCAAAAATTCTTCTTGTGCACGTGGTCATCACTCAACATGCCCTATTGTCTTAAGCATTTTACAAATACACTGTTCATGTTTTCAAAGTTTCCTGTAATAAGCAGAAGTGAAGGAAGGACAAAATTTATCAAATAGCTGCAGCTGATACTTATATTCATAAATTGTGAATACTGCAAAAAATAACCAAGTCTTGAGATTTTATTCTGCTGCCCTTTACAGGGGTTGTGTTCCTTGCCTATGTTTTCAACATTTTTTCCCAGTACAGATCTTTAAATGCATAGAAATGCAAATATGTTCTGCATATGTAGAAGTGCCATACCCACATGTGGTCAAGATCATTCCTGGAGCCTAAAGTTTTTATTCTTCGTGGTTTTGATGTGTTCAAAACTAACAGTATACAAAACCAATTTGAATTCCATGGTATGAAAAGCAAGGTGTGGGTTTTTTTTCTTTTTTAAAAATCAAAAAATAGACTCTAAGGCTATGGTTATTTGCAAGGAGTACTAAAATACCAAAATAGAGTATAAAGTTAGAAATCCCTAGAGAGTCCTAGATTTTAAAAGGTGCTTAGATAAATGATTTTCATTTCAAAAGCACTAAACACCCATAAGTATCTGTTGTAGAAAATAGGATATAGTGGATTCTCACCACCTCTTACAACTTGAACTGTTGAAACATGAACTGAGGAATCTCATTTTCGGCTCAATCATGGTGACCAGCTGTTACTTAGCCTTCTATTTGCAAGATAAGCACTGACCTTGATTTATCATTCTCTGCTTCAGATAGACATTTATGCTCATACAAAGTGAGTGTAGTGTTTTTCTAATCATTGTTCTGGTCAACAAAGGGATAAGTCAGCATCGGTGTTAAACAGTC
This sequence comes from Gallinago undulata, assembly GCA_026546715.1. Classification (NCBI taxonomy): domain Eukaryota; kingdom Metazoa; phylum Chordata; class Aves; order Charadriiformes; family Scolopacidae; genus Gallinago; species Gallinago undulata. Next base: position 25,525,207 of record JAOTQQ010000012.1, on the reverse strand, counting down.
GAAGATCAGATCCATCTATTTTAATGTAATTAAAGACACGTTTCAAAGAAATCTGAATTTGGAATTATTATTGAACTCAAGTTCTATTTTGTTGAATTTTCTTTCTGATGTCACCCTCTGAACATGAAAGCTGGGAAAGAGTCATGAATACAGTTACTCACTAGAACTTCTTTATAGAGAAAATCAGCTGAAACTTCAATTCAAGCTTTAAGATACAGATACTATCTTATGGAACCCTATTTCAGTGGAACTCTGTGTATTTCAGAATTCCCAGAGCAATTTTAGAAACCCACAGAGGTTATAAATACCATGCAGATCTGCTAGATGAACAACATATCATATCAGAACTAGAAGCAGTATGAAAATAGAGTACATAATTTTACTTTGAGTCAGTGAGTACTCAGCAACACACATTTTGAAAATATTTTTAAGAAAAGGAAGCTGACTGAACAGCTAAAGAACAGGGTAAATGAAAATTAAGTCCCAATGAGCTTTTAGTTTTTCAGGTGGCCGATCTCAAGCTCAAGTTTGTCATAGAAAAATGTTAATTTTTTAGAGCTTGCCAATTTTATTTTCTATCAGCTGAACCAGAATATTTAATCTCAGGAGTAGGGACAGATGTCTCTTAGATAAGACACCTGCTCCCTTTAAGTTGGAAAATATAGTCCAATTGCATTAGATTATCCACCTGCACGAGCATATTTTAGCTGCAGAAAAGCGAGCTGTCTGTAAAGCATTGATTATACTTAGTTTGAAGCAGGTCAGATACTTGTTACTGCTTCAAGGGATGGGTGCAGACATCAGAAGGCTCTGACAGAGTAGCTGTGCTCTGTCTCAGGACACAGAAAACCATTTTCCTTTATCCACCAGTCAGAGGAGACTCACATTACGTGAAGCAAAATCACCACCACTCACCTAAGTGCACAAGAACAAGCAGATAGGTGAGACCAAAGGTCTACTGTCAACACCAGCAAACAAAAAGTGCTCAGGGAAGAGTATAAGATCAAGACAAGTCTGTAATGACATCTCCTCAGAACATCCTCCCAGCCTCTAACCATTTGCGACTCGGAGATCTCCTTCAGCCAGAACATGCTCTCTCTGGAAAACGTTGCCCGTTGTCTCACCTCAGGCAATTTAACAACTACATCTATTTGATAAAAATCATGGATGGGCTCATTTGTGTCCTAAATTCACCAGCCTTGGCAGGAAGCAGAGTGAAAATCCTGAACACACGTGATCTCAAGAAGGCATAAGGGGCCAAAACCTCCGTCGCATTCCTTGGGTGTAAGTCATGAGTTACTCCATGGGGTAAATGACGACGGGAGGCAAATCAGGCCTGGCCACCAACCTGTCCCAGGCATCCCTGCAGAGGACAGGGAGAGCCCAGGACCCCTCCTCTCCTTTTGCTATTACAGAGTCTCCAGCATTTATGGGTAAGCACAGAGTTCCTGCAAATCTCTCCTTTGCAAACCTTGCACTTCACTCCCTGATTCTTTTCCACGGGACTAGGGAGAGCTGGGCAACCCTTCTACGTGCAGAAAGCTGGGAACGCTGGTTAATTCTGTTCCACACACCACACAACAGCAGTATTAAGAAGTGTAACAGACCTTGTGTTCCTTGCGGACAAGAGGACGTGGGCTCTTTGTGCTGTGACACAACACACGCACTCCAAAAGCCTACAAAAGAAATAACTTGACATTTTAATAATAAAGATACCAAATGTTTTCCCCAAACCCTCTCGACAGACAGAGGAAATAGTGACTATTGATAAGAAGTAGGTAATTTCCTCTTGATCCCTATTCATAAACTCCTTATGAATGTTAACACTGTGGGCCTTGCAGACGATCGAAATTAAGATTTCTGCCCGGCAATACTTGCATCCCTCTACAGCTTGGCCTACAAAGGCTTCCAAATTGTCAAAACTGTTTGCATAAGAAGAGAAGCTTCACTTTATTGTGAGCCGTGGCAGCCTGGTAGGCAGATAAAGCCCTACCCTAGACTGGTGTGTTAACTTCTTTGTAGTTCTGATCTCCCCATTCAGTTATTTTTTAAATAGCAGAGAGAAAAAATAGATCAGATAGAAAACAGATGTAACTGCAAATTATGCATCTATCATGCTTACAGCCTACTGGCAACCTCCCTTTGACTTTCAAAAGAGTAAGATGGGGCCTTTCAGTCTTTCAAGTCATAGAAATGTAAAATACAAGTTCTAAAAGCGCAGGTATTGTGAAACTTTGATTATTAAAAAAAATAGAGATTTTTTTTTGTTGCTGCTGTTATTTATTATCTAATGAATTGGACTTCCGTGAACCAAAGGCCAAATCCTGAGAAAAAAAGAAACCAGACAGAAACATTTCACAGATTAGGGTTAGTGTATTGATGTGGTTTCTGTTAAAAAGGAGTGTAATGAGATGTGCTTTCCAATGGGCATTAAGCTCCTCCCGCTGATGGGACCATACGCAAGTGAAATACCTTTTCCATACTGACCCCCTGGCTGCCGTGCAGTACAACACCCACCAAAATCAGTAGCCCACAGCCTTGGAACTGAACATCATGATACCATTGACCCATATTACAGCCCTGTAGGCAGCTATCCACATTCCTGTCCACCCTGTACGAGCTCACACCACACAGGTTTGGGGCCACACACAGTCATAGAGTGATTTCTGTTGGAAGGGACCTTAAAGATCATTGAGTTCTATCATACAGGCAGGACATGAGCTACTTGTCAACAAGTCACATCACTTTCGTTCCTCAAAAAACCTTTATTGCTGTCCAAGACAGAAGACCTTCATTCACCTCACTCCACACTTAGCTCTCTTCACAAAGAATGAATTCTGACAGCCCTGTCTCAAGGAGCAGCACCCTGAGAGCTTTGCTCTGGTTTTGGTTCATCTGGAAGGCAAGTGTGGCACTTGTCATAAGGACCCTGTCCTTAGCCCACCCTGTAATAATTTTGAAACATGGAGTTTTATGGGGATCCACAGCTCAGCTGAAGGGTCTGTCAAGGACAGGCAATGCTCAGAATCCTCTCCTGGTATGGACTTTTACAAAAGTAGACATGTTGTCCAATGGTAGGGATGAGGTAGGCTATACTGCAGCAGATAGAATCTCCGGTGAGACTCTGGGTGGTGTCATCAAGGACTCCCCTCAATCTCCTACCAAGTAGTGGACAATCAGCTGTCTCCAGCACCGAGCAGGGTTCTTTTGTAACATGCACCAGAGTTTACATTAGAAAAACAGCCAAACAGAACTGACCAAAAAGAAGCCAATGTGTAACACAAGGTCATTCCCCTATTTTCTGTGTTTTCAGTAGATTAGAATTTACAATAGGCTTAGCATTAAAACTACACTACAGCTGGTTTTACTGATACCAGACAAGTATTTACGTCCAAGCACCTGAGGGCTGAATAATTTCTCATTATCCAATATAAGCAAAGACTAGCTAAAAAGACAACCTCTAACCATTTGTGTATCCTACTTAAACCCTGCTTTGGATAATACCTAAATCTTCTGTGGGCCTTGAGGACAAAGATCCTCAGCTTTTGTACCATAAGAAAAAAAAAAAAATCATCATTATTCCTCATTGATCAGATATACATCAATAATCTAAGTAACAAAGATCTAATACACAATATAGAATAATAAAGTTACCTCTGTTAGTCCTGTTTTCTAATTTAAATCCTCAGGCTATTGCCTCAAAACTTGGACACAATTCAGGTAGTGGTTTGTCACATGAACTTCAGCACTGCTCAGGTGTTTAGCTTTTAATTCAAAGCAGAAAAAAATGAGGCAGGATTATATTAAAACCTTGTTGTGGTTTATCCCCAGCCAGCAACTTGGACTCTGGAGCCATTCACTCCCTCCCTCTCCCCCTCCAAGAAGGGCAGGGAGAAGAGAAAAAAGGAGCAGAAATAAAACCCAAAACTTATGAGTTGAAATACAGACAGTATTAAAAAAAAAAAAAAAAAAACAGTAACAGATGAGGAGGAAAATAATAATAAAAACAATGGTAAAAGAATATATAAAATAAAGTGATGCAGCACAAATTGGACTCAGCACATCATGACTGGTTGCCCAGTCTGTGCCAAGCTGTGACACCCCCATATCACCCCCCATTTCTATACTGACCGTGATGTCTATGGTACAGAATATCCCTTTGGCCAGCTTGCCCTGTCTGTGCTCCTTCTCAGCTTCTACAGGAAGCTGAAAAATTCCTTGAGTTACTATAAATATTACTTAGAAATAACTAAACCAATATGTTTTATCAGCATTATTCTAAATCCAAAACACAGCAGTTACTAGGAAGAAAGTTAACTCTATCCTGTCCTGAAACCAGGACTTTCAGATGGAAAATTTTAATTCATTTTAATATTAATTCACTGGTAGTACAAGAATTTAGCCTCAAGTCCATTTTTAGAGATGTTTCTGTGGGAAATATACATCAATCCAGCAGAGGTTGGAATCAAATGTTTAAACTTCAGCCTGGATTTATTTGCAATGATAGAATGGACACACATGCAAAGAGCCCTTGATTTACCTACTATTCTCTTCAAAATAATACATAAAGCACAAAAGAAATGTGTAAAGACTTGCAGAAAGCTCAGCCCAGCTTCAAATCAGGTCAGGCAGGCACAGCAAAACCTTTTGGCATCTAATGGTTATGGCACAGCTCTGCTAATACCAGGGAGGGGGGTTGTCCACCGTTCTTCTGGCAGGCCTCCATCAACAGCGATGAGCTATGAAGAGCTTCCTAGAGGCATCATGAGGAGTTCAGTTTGGTTTGGTGCTTTTAAATCCTTTTCATCATATTTCTCTGCTCTGGGGCTTTTATTACAGATGAGTTAGTTGCAAAAACACATAATATCCCAAAACATCAATCTGAGATGGCATAATGAGAGCAGGATTCACGGGGTTATTTTAAAGGGGAAAAAAAAAAATCAATTACTAACAAATCAATATATTTTTCTCCTATTTCTACCTCACTGTTTCATTTTTTCATAAGGTCTGCAACTTCAATTAAAGATTAAATGTGTTGAGCTACCATACCCTTAATCGCTCTGAATTGGTGGAATATTCCTAGTTGTATATGAATGTCCATTTTATGGCAGATAGGGACAATCCCCTCACACACAGATGTTGTGGTGTGATGTCTCACTCCAGCATCACTCTTTATGCCAAGTGTCTTTGGTTAGAGTGTGACTTGCAGAGAACTGGTTTCCACCTTCAGCAGTGCCCTTGCACTGTCAGAGACAAGTGATGTAGGTG
>JAOTQQ010000012.1:25499459-25519839 GCA_026546715.1 Gallinago undulata | reverse complement strand
TTAGAGTGTGACTTGCAGAGAACTGGTTTCCACCTTCAGCAGTGCCCTTGCACTGTCAGAGACAAGTGATGTAGGTGTTAGGAGCTGTATATCCAAAACTAGAGGTGACCAAAACAGGTAGCACCTTTTACTCCCCTGCATTTCTGATTTTTTTGTTTGTTGTAAGGGGGTTTTGTTGGAGGGAGGAGGGGATTTTTACTTTTCACAAAGCTCCAACATCTTTGGGTGGAAGACTTTGTTGAACTTGTCTGGAGGCAGTGGGAAAAATGCCCAGTTATTTCACTGATGGCCTTTAGCTCAGACTATCTAGCACAGGCAGCTACTATACTTTTCTTCCCACATTTACTGTCTTTTATAAGATGTTGAGAGTACAGTTTAAAACCCTTAGGGCTCTCTTCTGCTTGTACTTTTCCTGAAAGGGCTGACATAAAAGGGCAAAGTAAGAAAAAAAAAAATCAAAACAAGCTTTACTTCTCCAAACCACGTAGTAATCTTGGTTATAGTCAGCACATATTCTTAGATCTCATTGAGCTTTACAGGGGACTCCTTTTAAAAACATCTATTCTGAAAAATATTCCCTCTTGGTTAATAACCACAAGAACCATTCCCTGTGGGCTTGCTTTCACGTATTTTCCTTCAAGCTGAGACTTACTGTGACTACTACAAATAAGCACTGCCCTCATAGCCCTTATTCAACTTAGAAATACCTTTGTAAGCAAAGATCAAGTTGACAAGAGGAAAGATGAGACAATTTCAGGAAGATGGATCCCATGTCTGGGATATGGTATTCATCTTCTGTATTTATGCTGAGGTTCAGGACAGAACTCACCAAGAATGTGTCTACGTGGTCAAATACGGAGCCTTTCTTCACCTGGATGTGAGCAATTTCCACACTAAACCCATTTACGTTTGTGCCCAGCTACACCCATACTAATAGTCCATTTAAGAAGCAGGACTTTGTTGCTCAAAAACTGTCATTCCTAACTTGACTGCATTCTGGCTTCGGGATGCTTTGTGCTCCCCTAGTTCAAAAGATACTTTACTAAGTACATCATTGCCTGCATTTGGCTATGCAGAAGAACAAGCCACAATTATGTTGTATACAACAACTCTTTACAGACATCTCTTCTACTTTATGAGAGGTGTCAAGTCCCCCTCTACCAGCCATAGTGACAGCTCTTGTTCCTAATATAAGAATCTATATTAAATCCCATCACTGAAGGCTTAAGAATATTTTTGTAAAAAATTTAGTCCACGCTGTCTTCATTGAATACCACAAGTCAGATCTTGTTAGAGATCTATGGAGATAGCTAGGAGGAGTTTGGGAAGTGGTTTCCATCAAAATTTTGTTGCCAGAATGCATTTGTAGAGTTTAACAGCAGTTACCTTTCAGCAGTTACTCTCAAACTGGTGGAGATAATCTCATGGTAACACATATTCAGTGTGTTCCACTTGATAGAGAATCAAAGTAATGGCCAAGTCAGCCCATCTCATCTAGCATCCTGACTCTACCTATGGCCAATATTAGTTGTGTGTAAGGAAGCCCTAAATAGCACAGAAATATTTAAGAATAATAATGAAAGATGATAATAATAATAATGAATAATAATCTATTCTTTGTACTGAGCAAATGCAGAACCAGTTACACGTAGGAAAGTCTCATGCTAGCATTTCACATTTAAGGGTTTGTTTCTGTCCCAAAGCATGACAGGTTACACACCTTCAGAGCCATTGCTCTCCAGCCAAGAGAGGAAGCACCAGCAGAAGGTACATACGGTCACATATGGCCGGATCAAGGGGACCATCCGGACTGACTACAGGCTGAAGCTCCCGCCAACAAACGTTCCAGATATCCAGAGAGAAATCTGCAGGCACCTGGGTAGCCTGCACGGTGGCAAAAAAAAAAAACCAAAAACCTCACGTTCATTCCCAGGTCTTGCATTTTGCCAAAAGTAGAAAAATCCCATTTACACAACATCATCTAAATTCAAACTGGTTTTATCCGTCTCCACCTCTACACAGCAGGCACAAAGGCTTTTGTTTATTTTCAAAATTTGGAAGAATATATCTTACACCAAAGCTGCCACAAAGATGATCTGTGAGAGAATGGCATGAGATAAGCACTTTGAAGTTAAAAGTAAAGCTTTGAACTCTTTTGCCAGGTGTTCCTTCTACCTTTTATAGCACTCCATCTTGCCTTTTTCGCAAGTAAGGCTGTAATACAAGATGTCCTGGCATTCTGAAAAACTTCCCTATTTGATACACAGTTATTCTGTAAATAAATCCGCAACGAAGCGCTTAAAGGTTTATTCCTTACTTTTTAGCAACTAGGCATAAAATATTGGGCTATAAAATGCTTACAAATTAGATTACTGGAAGTGAATAGAACGCATTGTTATCTACTGAACCAATGATGGGTCAAATGGCAGTTTGAATGCTCGTGGTTAATATGACTGTGACCTTCACATATACCATTGACAGAAAGCAATTTTATTTACATTTTTAAATCCACATAAAGGTGAAAGATGGTACCGCTACAAAATGAAACATTAAATTCTTTTGTCCCGAGGCATAACTGAGTTTTCCCAAGGTCACATGTAGCCTGAAATGAAGCAAGACTTTCTTAATGGTGCTACCAGTACATTTCACCCAGATCTGGTGGCACTGGTGATCTATTTTCATTTACCAGTTGAAAAGCCTCCTTATTTTAAGATGGAGGAATAAGAAATAATAAGAGACTGTTTCTTTTGTCCCTTAGCTGTTTCTGCACAAAGAGATCAGTAATTATGTTTGAGCTGCTATAACAAGCTACATGTTTCAGTTGTACAAATTTAAGAGGTCTACCCATAAAGAGACTGCAGGGTGAAAAAGCCTTATTTGAAAAGAAATATATCACCCTCTTTGGGACCAACAGCTCTATAATGTCTATACTTCTAGAACAGCATATTTAGAAAACAAATAAAGCTATGTATTATTTGATACAATCTGCACACCTAAGTATTTAAAGAATAGCATTTTTCATTCTGTGCATACCAAATATAGCTGTCTGCCACGCTTAATTTAAAAAAAAAAATGTATATATTTTTGTAAATCTAAATTTACATCCCAGCATTTCCTCTGCCCTTTCTAAGCACCTCATGGGGAAAAAGTTATTACTAAAAGTCAGGTGTGTAAGCACTATGGAGTAGGCAGTGTTATAAAGAAATTACAAAAAATAACAACAACCACATTCTTCTAACCATTCTGTTTAACACTTCCAAGCTTCTCCAAAGTATAATGTTAAAAAAAAAAAGCGAAAGGTATTTATAGGATAACACCATTTTGGAAAGTACTGTCACACAGAGCACCCACGAGGGTACATGTGTCTATAAATTATAGGTGGTTCTGGTAGCAATGGCTACAATTAAGGTTGCCTGAAACTTCCCACAATAAGACCTTTTTTCAGATGCTGAACTCTTGCCACTTGGAGTAAAATTTTCCCTGCAAGGTATCTGCCTCAATATTTGTTCAGTCTTTGTGGAAAATTTAACACAAAATGGTTTAGGGAACAAGATTACAGGAAAATATACCTTGCTTTAAAAAACAAAACAAAACCAAAAAAACCCAGTTATTCTTTGAGAAGTATTAATGTTGTCTTTTTTGAAAAAGAAAAGCCTTTGAAATGTGGTAGGGCACGGTCTTTTTGTCAGGTATATAATTTTTACAGTTCCTGAAATGCCCATTCAAAGCCAGCCTAGTTTGTTGGGTGGTTTTAATCTCAAGTCTTAAATACTTCTTCCCAGAAACACCTCAGCTTTTACAGCTAAAAATCACTAAAATATTCTTTCCATGCTTTAACCCTCAGAGCTATTTGTGTGGAGTAACCTATACGTGTTTCAGCTCTGAAAAAGAGTTCTCCTTCTGCATCCCATGGATCTAGAACACACCAAGCTACGACCTCCCTGCAGTCCTTGCTCCCAGTGTCCTAGGCCAGCAAAATAAGATGCAGGAGCCAAGTTCTCCTGTCCTTCTACTGATGGTTCCTGCTGGTGCAACGAGGATGAAGAGTCAGACAGAGACAGAGCAAGCATTCAGTAGTTTGTGGATAGATTTTTACAGGGAGTGATAGATACAAGTCATTAAACAAAGCCAATTATAAGCTTAAAAATAACAGATGGGGAGTGAGGGTAGCGGCCTACAAATTGTTAACTTGTTTGAAGTTAACAACATAACACCCGTGGCTAACCATGAGTATTGAGTTTAGGGAAAAATAAAAACCTTCAGGATTCTGGGCACATAAACAGTTTTCTAGAAGTAATTAATTAACTGTGCTGTGACAGACTGACAGGGTTTTTCTAAAATGTAAAGACAAAATATTGTCCTTGGGTGTAGCTATGAAGATAAAGGAGGTCCAGCGAGCAGATTAAAACCAGGAGAGCACGAGACTGTTTATGCTTATCATTAGTAATTTTGGAAGATCCTCCAGACTAGATCTGGAGGTGCCCATAATCACTGCAGTGAAGTGCTCGCTCTCCCTGTCCTGGGGACCTGTTAGAGTTCAGAACCTGGAGCTAGATACCCCAGAGCCCTGCTGGGAGCAGTTTTCTGAAAACATAATTCACAAAAGCTACTAAACAGTTCAAACAAAGCCATCAAAGGAAGACAAGAAATTAAATTAAAACACTTTCTTGCCATTTCTGAGGCATAAACTGCTCCTAGGATTAGGCACCTTATTTTACTACTGCTAACACACCCAATGAACAGAGTTGGCAAGGCAATGTAATTTCCACTTTCCAGTTCAAGAATTTCTTTCATGTCAGAGTAAAGCTTTTTTTCTGATATAGGGTCCTCAAAATCTGAAGTGCTTTCAAGTATGAATGAATTCTCATCCATCAGGCCAAAGAGCGAGAGAGAAAGCCTTAATACTAGAAATGTCTCAGAACTTACCTACAAGGAGATCCTGGTTCCTGAGTGAAGGAGTACCTGAGTGCATTAAACCAAACAGAATAAAATGAACAAGCAAAATCAAGAAAACCCCTAGATTATTCCTCTGGGCAGTGGTTAAAGTAATTACCTCAACATTGTGAGGTTTGGATTCACGCTTCCTGAACCTGAAGAAACTGAATCTCTTAAATCCACAGCAAGAGCTTCAGCTGCTGGGCTGATGAGAAAAATATGGATGGAGGACAAAGGAAATGGGGAGTTTAAACATCCTGTGACCCTTCCATATATTTTTTAAGCCCAGGGTGTTACATCCCCAGCTGCTTCCCAACAGCCAGCATTGCCCTATTTTTTTGCTTTCATGTGCTTCTGTGAGTCAAGAGCACGATTAATAGAAAAGTTATGGTATTTTAGTCTGCAGTGGTGGCATTTAAGCTCAAAAATAACCCAGAAGTCTAACTCTCACAGCTGATATTAATTCTGTTGTTAAGGGATAGCTGAATGTGAGGCACAGCCATTTATCTGGGAGCAGAGCTTAGCTGCATGTCGTTAGCTTCTTACCACCGACTAATAGGATGCTTGAATGTGTGACTGAAGCTGACAGCTGAGTCCAGGATGATCAAAACAAGATCACTATGGTCCCATATCAGCTGTGGAAAAGGTACCACAGAGTGAGGACATGCAGACTGAAAAATGTCCAAAGATGATATTCAGACTGTCGCGAACTGAAACCACCACACGGAAGAAACCTAGAGCTTGAGCACGTGGCTGATGTGAAGTAATTATGAAGTAATTGAATATGAAGTAGTTAACCCATTAAAGCTAAGGGCTGTGATAGGAGACAACAAAGAAGAGGAGTAAAGAACAGCGCATGTAAGAGAAACTTCCTGCAGAGTCATTTCTTTGCACGTTCACAATGTTTCTTTATGTGCTCAATAGTGTAGAGAAGAAAAAAACAACACCTCAGTGAAGAGTTGAGCCTTGAAGCCAGGCTGTGGCCGAAGTTGGAGTCTCAGGTGTGTGGGTAACGCTGACGCAGTCGCTGACAATGGCAGATGCTGTGCAAATGGCTCTCAAGCTGCCAAGAATGAAACAGCGGCCCAGGCTCAGAGGAGGTGGACTCTCATAGAAGTGGACATCAAAGGAGAAACGCCCGGGAAAGCTAAGAAACTGGGACGGGATGAATCTTCATTGAGATTCTGCTTTCTTGGAGGTTTTGTTTGGATTTCTAAGAAGGCATTTGCGCTGGGATTGCCTTGTGATTACTGCTCTTATTTCTATGCAACGTCGGTGACTCATTCGTATTTTAGGACCAACAGGGTTTCATTAAAGATGAACCACCTGTTTCTTCAGGCATGAGAGCAAATGACATGCGTTCCCCACCACTCCCAGCAAGTCCTCTAGCAGAGATGACCACAGCAAACATTCCTTAGGTGCTAAACAGGTCAAACTATGCAATTTTTAAACAAGGTAGCTCCCATATCATGTTTGCTTATCATGAAAACACACAGAAGAGCATAACTTCAAGTTTATTTTTATAATCATTGGGGGTCACGTTTATGCTGACATTTCTGCTACGAATTCTCTACCTAAGCACTGGTACATTTAATGCCCTTAAGTAACCAGAAAATTACTTCCATTGTCAAAAAGAACTATCTCAATTAAAAAAAAAAAAATAGTTGAGTCCATTTTCTGTCAGGCTATCTTTATATAACAGCTTTTTGTTTCCTAAATGCATACTGAGAAGACATTGAAAACTAGGATAAATTTATCAATGTAATTTCAGTTGGGTAGATTTTCCATCCCCACTGGGCATATTTATTGGAATCTGACTGTAGCCGGTCACATTATTAATAGCAAACAATTTATTTGATTAATTTACCCTACATTTCTGTTCATGAAATAGCCTCTACCATTTTGACGTCTGCTTTTTTTTTTAATTCATGAGCATGCAGTGAATGTTTTCAGCATATTTTAGTCTGGAACTTGTTAGCGAGCTCTTTGCTTCATCTAATCACAATAATTATTTCTTTACTGGAGATGGTGTGACTTGAAATCTTCAGTTAGTATTGCCTTTGTTCCCCTAATTGACTTTGCCACTGTAAGTGCAGTATCAGGAGCACTTCTGATGCGATTAGTGAACATCTAGTATTATGTTTGAACCACCAGCTCACTAAGGGATGCACAGATCCATATGGAAACAATCCTTCTCTAAACATTCATCAAACAAGTTTACACAGGTGTATTTTGAAAAACTAATATAAAAGGATGAGAATACAGGGGAATTGAAAGCTTCTGAGGAGTAAGAACTTTTATAGGTGGATCCTCATGCTATTATCTCAACTCATTTCAAGTCACTCTCCTGGTTTTCTGCACTATGTTTTCCCAACACAGAATGATCTTCCAGACATTACTCCAATCACCACATGATGAGCTGCAGCTAAATCAAGGGGAAAAAAAGCAACATGGACCACAGCCCATAGGAGATGCAAATAGTCTCTGAAATGAGAATTATAAGATGTACAAGCAATATGTTTGCTATTTTTACATAAGTTATTAACATAAATCCATTGTAATTAGCCTTTTCTAAACATGTTAAAGAGAGAATTATTCCAAACATTTCTAGAGTCTCTGAGCTCTTAAGAAAAAGGCAGGGCACTGAAAATTCCTAGAATTCAGGGATTAATGTTAAATCAATTATGTAAGATGGACTATATTCAAAGAGGGGTAAGTGGAAATACTGCCTTAGACTCAGTCTAATTTCTTCTAATAAAAAACTTCCACAGCAACCTCCTGGAACCATCACATTTCCACCAACGAACGACTTTTCCCAATCAATACATAAACACAGCACATACGCCTCTCATTACTTGAAAGGTTTTACAGATCAGGAGGTTAAAAACTTTCCATGAGCAATGGAAATGTAGGTGCAAATTTAGGGAATGTAAAATATGTGAGCAAAATCGAGGCAGGGACCAGTCCGGGAAGCTGGATTTGAGCCTGAATCAACAGGCTAGCAAAGTCACAGCTCCACCTGTTGAGCTAAAGCAAATCATCCACCCGTAACAGCTGGCAGCACAGATTCTTTTCTTTTTTTCTTTTTTTTTTTTTTTTTGCCAGACATGGATTATTAACGCTGCGCCACTTGGATAAAATAAAACATAAAAGTTTAGGGACAAATGATGTCGTGATTACTCCAGGTGAAGGAGTACTGAAGCCATTGAGCCATTCTGCCAGAAAGCAAAAGGACTCGGATCTAAAGGATGGGTCTCATGGCAGACCAAAGACAGGGCAACATTTTTCTTGGTAGATTTACTGAAGCACACAATGCCAGCAACAATGCTAAAAATGAATGCATACAGAGCCCACTCAGCTCTCTTTAACTTCACAGAAGACTAAATTACCCAGACCAAAGGCAACCATGGAATCACAGAATGGTTTGGGTTGGAAGGGACTTTAAAGGTCATCCAGTTCAGACTCCCTGCCCTGGGCAGGGACACCTCCCACCACACCAGGCTGCTCCAAGCCCCCTCCAACCTGCCCTTGAACCCCTCCAGGGATGGGGCAGCCACAGCTTCTCTGGGCAACCTGGGCCAGGCTCTCACCACCCTCACACCAAAGAAGTTCTACCTCTTTCAATTTAAAACTGTTCCCCCTCCTCCTATGGCTCCCCTCCCTCATCAAGAGTCCCTCCCCAGCTTTCGTGGAGCCCCCTTGGGACTAGAAGGGGCTATAAGGTCTTGCTGGAGCCTTCTCCAGGCTGAACCCCCCCAACTCTCTCAGCCTGCAGTGAATATCACACACCCATATACAAATTTTCTTTCCCATTTATTAAGAATGCCTACTTCTTCCTTCCTGTGCTAGCTATGAATAGCCAATTCACACAAAGTAACCCAAGCTAAAATGTAATGAAATATCATTCCCAACCATCTTATAACACCAGAAATATTTATCAAGTGAAGGACACCATTTTATGACCAGAGAAATAAATGGCAAAGTTCTCAAGAGACTGAGTGGTCTTGAATCAATATGCAAGTTGCTAGTGGAAGAATAAATAAGGGTATATTTTTTGCCTTACATGGTACATTCAAGTACGTTTTTCCTCTGAAAGGTAAAAAGAATCTGTGGTGCTCTGCAAAAAATGTACATCAGTAGCAGTTAGATTTCAAATCTAGAGCACAGATACAATACTGCATGCAAGCCACACATGGCTTTCTCAGATATATCACAATTTGCATCTCTTTATAATTGTAGAAAACAGTAAGTGGTGGTGCCTAAATACCTCAAAAACAAGTTTCAAAAGGAAAAAATGAATCATCTATTTGTAAAGCTAAACTTTGCTTTCATTTCTTCAGAAGCTGAATCAGTGGTCAAAATAAATCACAAATCATGGCTCCAAATACTCAGAATTAAAGAGAAAAAAATTATTATCCAACAACTAATGGATTATTATTATTGTCTAATAATTATTGTGATAATAATAAAGAAAATGTTTACAATAAGGGATGACAGGTAGTTTAATGCTTGCTTATGAGTGTAATATTGCAATAGATGCTAAGCACACTCAGCAAGTTCTTGGCAAAAATATTACTTTGTAACATTCATGATGATACAGATACATGATCTTTTCCTGATACGTAAGAAGAAAATTTTATATCTTAAGAACAGAAGTGCAAAACCCATTCTGTATTCACTTCACTTTTCTTGTCATTCAGTAAAGCACTGAAGCTTATGTGAGCGAGTCTCCTCACTTCTGTTAAGCTTGTGTTTTGCTTCTAAAAAGTAGTTACAAATCATTGGCATCTACTCTGCAGTGTCTGCTACAACCCCACAATTTTGGAATATTCCATAAATTGTGAAGAATAAAAGCAGCACTCGCACCTCCTCTAGTGTACTTAGTCACACATTTCCATATTCATTGGGACTGCGTTCCACTGAAAGACTGAACCATATCATTACAATCTGCTATTCCACCCGAGGACTTCCCCAAGACTCACACTCTGCTCCAACCAGCAAATAATTCTGTGCATCTAAGATGTAAACACCACCTACATTCTGATACACGTATAATGCTGTGGGATCGTAGCTCATTCCAGTGAGAGGTGCTGGTGGAGCCAGCAGAGCCGCCCACAGCAAGAGGCACCGCCGTTGGGTTCAGCAGAAAGAAGGTGAGGAAACAGCAGATGATTCACACAGAGCACTGTCTCATCGAGGGCCAGGCGATGTCGTTCCTTGCTCACTCCAAGCAGCCACTCACGGAAGTGGCTCCGCTGAAGTTAAGGATATCCTTTGCGCAAGTAACTCCTCAAAATCCCAAAGTTTTATAATTCCCATATTAGAAAGTAATATCGCTAAAGGGCCATGCTCTCACACCTCTGTTTGCAACACGTACTACACCACCAGCTCCTACAAGTGAGGCAGTTAAGCAAACGGGGTTGTTTGTGGAATCAGGGAGAAGAAATAAATAGGACTGTAAAATGGAGAGCCTGGGTAAGGTAACCTCCACTACAGATGAAGGCAGCAGGATGGAGCCCATCTTTTTTAATGGGGAAGGTTTTGATGACTAGATGACCTTTGAAGGTCCCTTCCAGCCCAGATGACTCTATGATGTACTATTTATCCTGCACATCTTTTATGTCCCATCTCTGTACTTGTACTCCTCCTTATTTCCCTGCTCTTTAAAGATCTGTTCGCTCAGCAATTGTGCTCCATATTATTGCTGTGTTTTACCTGGTAGTACTGCTTACAAAATCCTCTCAAGGTGCAAAGCATTCCTCACATAAACATTAAGAAAAAACCTCTGTATGCAATATAGAGTAGCTGCAGAAAGTGACAACAGAAATTACCCCGAATTAAAGTCAGATTATGGCCTACCATTCTGATTTTAAACAGACTGATATTTTACAATATTGCTATTGACTGTGCGACAACCGTGAGGACGCAGCCTTAGTCTCATTCCTGTTTTAAGTCCATGCCTTCTTTTGCAAGACCTCAGTGCTATGGATGAGATTGTAAATATGAAAAGCAGCCCATTAATTTTATATAAGCAGCTTTATATACCTGAAGGCCTATGACAACATTTCTTGACAAAATGGCCTAGCAGAATTGTTTTTCTTAAATTCCATCAAGAATGGCTTATAAAAGTGAGCGTCCAGATAAATATTATGGTATAGGTGGTCTGAACTATCCACAACAGAAATTCCAGAAGTTAAAAATGTTTAAGAGCTGCCAATTACACTTTCAATTTGAAGTGGCATCTGAGTGATGACAGGCAATCCTCAGTGATAGACATGGTCTGCTTAAACTTCAACAGGAGACAGAATCTGTCCTCCTGGCACAAATAAACCCCTGATTTTCCCAGGAATCCTCTCTCATATAACACTGCAGGATCAGGCCACAGGATCCACCTTTGTTTCTCACAGGGCCAGATCCAAAACTACTGGAACTGTTAGAAATCATCATGGAGTTCAGGGATTTCTGGATGAAAGCATCAGACATTCTAACTAGGAAGCTAAGTAGCATCTTCTGTTTTTCAACTCTAATGGTTAGATTTTAAGTGACTCTTTTCTTTCTAAATAAATAACATAAATTTAATATATCTTATAAATTTATAAGAAATAAGGCTACTAGGTTACATTTTTTCCTGGTATGGCTTCAGCTGTCAGCTCTGCTGCTAAAAGGAGTCTGCTGAGCCTAGAGATCCTGTCCAGCTATCACCAAAGTTGAAGAAAATATACAAAGAAATAACATAGGTATATTTTACTTATGAGCTTTTCAAAAGTCCAGGAAAACCCCCCAAAACCCATAACAATTACAAGAACATACAATAAGAAACAACTGGACTACACAAAAAAAAAAAAAAAAGGCTCTTTATTCTTTAGTTTTTTGCATCAAGCCTGGATTAGAAAATGAAATTTAAGGAAAGTGGAGCACTAGTATCATTAGAATTTGGTTGGCTCACAAAAAGCAAAAAAGCCTAATTTTCCTCCCTTCAACCATCTGCTGATGTGGAAAGAGCAGATTATCTTTCCATGCACTGGTCAACCTGTGATGGAAGTGATGAAACAGATTAGCAGGAGAGGTGATACCCCAGAGGGCACTGGCAAAACTAACACGTAAACGGACAGGACAGAGACCAACTGGTGGAGAAATCATTTCACAGCAGACACAGGGGGCAAGGAAGAAAATATTACTAAACCACTCCTTGGAGAGGAACAGGCAAGGCACCTGGGGAGATGGATGCAGTGTGCAAGGCAGATGAATGTCCCTGAGACATTTGTCACTAGTTGGACGGCGAGACACTGACATTAATGAGGGTGGCATTTGGAAGATAAAAGCAATATCTCTGAAGCAGACAACACAGTTTCCAGGCACCACACATGGGGACACGGTGTAATCAAAAGGGACTGGAAATTGTTCATGTCTAGCAAAAGCATCACAATCCCTACTGATATACATGGGAGAATATGGATCGGGAATAAATGGCTTATGGTTTTGTCTGGAGGGTTGGTGGGGATTCTGGGTTGTTTTTCCTCTCAGCCCAGTCAATTCCCATCACATTCCTTTATTGAAGGACTCTCCATCAGTCATCCACTTACACCTGCCTTGTCAAAAGTCAGTGTTTCATTGACAAGTGCTTTTCAGGCAGCAGACCTCTAGAGGACAGCTCTGTTGATAGTGAGTGGGGATTTACAGGAGTGGAGGCACTTGCCTCTTATTATCTCCTCTTGAAAGCACGGAGGGAGCTGGGAGATACCCCAAGATCTGGCTGCCAGGACACAAGCAAGTGGAGGAAGTTAGACCTGGCTACCCCTCACAGGTATCTCAGTGTTCCACTACCCCAAAAATGACATCGACTATGTCTGAGATCCACTCCTGCCACGACCCAGAGGACGGGAAATGTCATTATTAATTAATTACTCCCTGCTCTCACACCTCAGCGTCAGCCATGTCCCATAGCCCATTTTGACTCCAATGCTCTCAGCTGTCTCTGTTCTTCCTCCAAAAGGAGTGGGTGCTGTCATCCTGGGACAGAATGAGACAATCCCAAGGATCCCACAAGAGCCTTCCTGATCCTCAGATTCTTCCCGCCAAGGATCTTAGATTATTAAATCCAAATCCCATCCCTGTTGCCCTCCGCACTCACATATTGCCCTGCTGGTCATTTTTCCCCCAGAAAAACAAAGCGGCCGCTTTGCCATTAAAAGAAAGCCGGTCGGCAAGCGACAGCCGATACGCGGATCTGCTCATCCACCGGCTCTGCTTCTTCCACCAGGAAAAGGGAGGCAGGCGGGGGAACCCACAGCGAGTTTCGGGCGAGTTCTGAGCAGCAGCGGCCCCAAGCATTGACGGGTCCCAGACAGGGCTCCTATGAAAGAGGGGTGTCCAAAGGCCGGCGTGGTCGCCAACAGCCCACGGCCACCGGTCGGCGGGGCCGGGCGCGGAGTCGGGGCGCTGTCCGCGGTGCTGAAGCCGCTGCCCGCCCGGCCCGGGAGCTCTCCAGGGTGCTGCAAGGGCGACCGAGCCCGGGGGGGGGAGGGGGGGGGAAGCGGTAGCCCCGGGTGCGGGGTGGTCGCCTCAAAGCCAGAAGTGTCCCAGTCCGTCTGCACGCCCTCGTCCGCCCTCCCCGAACCTCCTGAGGCTCGAATCATTCGGCATCTCCGGCAGAGGAGGGAAAAAAACATACTTTTTTTTTTTTTTTTAGAAAAAAAAAATAATAAAACTTAAAAAAATCACGTGGGCTAGAAGAAACTTTTAGACTCGGAGCCAGGGACGAACAGGAATGGGAAGCCAAACTAACCCCATATATGGCAAGGGCAAGCTCTTCCTCCTCCCTCTTTAATGCTGCATGCAAGGAGCGCAGCTCCACGTGTGAAGGTGTCCATGTCCTGCTGCAGCCTACCGAGCACCTCCCGGTTATCCCTCAACACCGTCCCTTTCTCTCTCCTCTTCTATTTAAAACTTGAAAGAAAAGGGGGAAGTGGTAGAAGGAAGCTGACCGAATCCCTCCTTTAATCATAACCAAGCCCAGCAAGATGGATTCTGGGAAAAGAAGCCGTATCCCTAAGCAGCGACCGGTGTCATAGTAGTTAAAATAGAACAGAAAAGCCTCTCCTAAAGTCAATTCTTATGTAGATGAGGCGACATAAGAGCTTTTCTCTCTCTTCGCGGGCTTAGTGAATTTCTAATTTGCCCAAAGAAGCCCTAGAGAAATGAGGAAAACAGGGCGGGAATACCGGGATTGCTAGTCGTAACAAATATCACACTGCTCTGGATTGTCGCCTAGAAATACACCGAAAATGAGGGGGTCCAACGGCATTGTCTCAGCCGAGTTATTTCTCTCTTGACCTTCGGCTTCGTCCATCCAGGCTGGACAAACTTCCTGCGATAAGCATGGCCCCTGCTCTCTGCCAGACACACAGCCTTGGTCTCTCTAGGTCACAGAAAGGGAAAGGGGATAGGAGGCGTCTCCCCTCCAAAGGAGGGAGTTTAAACCTCGCAGAAGTTTAAACACCAGCCAGAAAAAAAAAAAAAACATAGGGTTAAACAATAAACTGGGAAATGTGCTGTCCTGTTGAACGGAGAGCAGTTCCCACAGCATTGAGAACCCGCCAATATATATCATATCCATAAAAAGGAGCTCTTCGAAAGCTTGCATAGTAATTGAGATTGGAGATCTTTTTTGATATGGGTTGGCATTTCCTCATATCAATCTGACAGAGCCAACTCAGGAAATTGCTGGTAATATTCATCTGGGGAGCACTTTCATTAAACGTAATTCATTCGACTTTCACAATAAATTGAGTGACATCCTTACAGCAGAACCTTTTTATCCTTGATGAAGTGCTTGCCAGCCTTTGGTTTTCCACTTTATTGTCACATTCCTTAAAGCAGAATCGTCAACATGTCAATCTGCTGCATGAAAAAAAAAAATGCTAAAGCTGTATTTACAAAGCACCCAGGAGGTGGTTTAATGCTGACTTACAAGAAGAGCGAGTTGGGTGTTAAACTATCTGATAAATCACAGCAGAACTTCACCCGAGCCCGGTCGGGAGAAGAGAAGCCAATCCTGGGGAGGGAAGGATGGCTCACACATTCATTTTCTCCAAGTGCTGGCTATTCCGAGCAATTGGTTTCTTAACCTGCTTCACCGCACTTCCCAAAACGACTGAGAAATTGGCTTTTTGTTAATTAAAATGGCGGTTTAGAGATGCAGGGAAATATTAAAGAGCTTAAAATGGATACCTCTAGGTACCGACTTGGCAGATTTGGCTAGCCAAAGGGAGGCGGGGATATTGGACTGTATTCAGGTGCCTCCCTAAAAGGTGAAATCTGTTCCAGGCTGCTTTCTCCAGCGATTTAAGAAATGAAAATAGGGTCTACTAAGCATCAGGGGAAAAGAAATTTCAGTGCGGGGAAACCCCTTCTTAAACTCCTAGCGCAGGTCCCTGGTGGTCAGGGAGGAAGGAAGCCCCGAAAAGATTGCACCAGCCCCTCCGCTTAACACAAAATAAATAAAAATAAACCAACAAAAATTAGACAGCAGAGAAGTTTGTTTCGCCTACACGAATCCCGAATCCGGAATTTACTGTTCCCGTGCCTCACCTTCCCAAAGGATAATTATTTCCCCTAAACCAACCGCGAAAGATTCTCTCAAACTCGGAGCGGGATGGTCTCAAAGCTACGTAAACTCTCTCACACACACACACAAAAAAAAGCCACTTCTCTCCCTCCGTGCCAAGCGCTTCCCCCCCACCCTGCCTTCCGCCTCAAATTGAAAATTGCAAGAAATCGCTTATTTGGGGACGGGGGGGGGGGGGAGGGAAGCAATCCCCGAATGCTTTCAGCACCAAATGACTCCAAGGAAATACTGTGGGTGGTGATTATAACAGGGCAATGCCTTCTCTCTCTTTTGTTTTTTGTTTCTTTTATCTCCTCTGCCTGTAGAGAGTGGGTTGGTTGTTTTTTTTTCCTCCCACGACAAAGTAGGACACAATCAGCAACTATCTTTAAAACAACAACAACAACAACAACAACAAAGTAAGTAGGAAAAAAAAAATCAACTTATCTTCGCCGGCACGTGATATCTCTTCGCGTTTTCCACAGCTTTCATTAACCGGGGTGAAATGACCGCAAACAGTGCGAAATTAAATGTACACAAACTGTGGAGCCAGTGTCCCCCTGTTTACCCCCTCCGCAAACACCCTACCAAGCGGGCCATCGCTGAGGACAATTTTAAACCTCTACTATTCACAAAATTTTAATTTTTTTTGGCAGGAAAGCTCCTCTCGGCTCTCAGAAGGCCTCCAAACTGTAACGACGGTGTGGAACAGACTTTCAAATCCCCTCCCGGCACGGGGAGGAGGTGAGCAGGCTGTTTCCAAGCCCCTCTGCCAAAGCCCTGTACGAGAAGGTGCCCCGGGAGCCCCCCAGTTGTACTTCTGTACAAAGAGAAGCCCCCCCCAGTCCCCCCACCCCGGCGAAAGAACCTGCTGGCGGCCCTCCTCGGGGCGGGGGTGGGAGCGAAAAAAAAAATCACCCCTCCGTTTGCTCTTGGGCTGCTTAAATTCCGCACGGAGTTAAAACGTCGGTGTCCATCCTGATTTACAAAGCCAGCGGTGGAAGAACCGCTTTGCTGGGAAAGGACCAGGAGCCGGGGGAAGGGGGGGAGGCTGAGGGGAGAGGGGTCCTTGCCCTAGCAGCGCAAAACTCCGACTGCTTTTAGCTCCGTACCCGCTAGCCAGGGTGAGGAGCACCTAAGTAGCGAGCTGGAGTCTCCTCAAGGTGGGGTGAGCCCACCGGGATAGGGGCATGTTCTCCTCATCCCTTCCTTCCACCCTGCGGGAAGTTCCCCCTGGAGCCTGGGAAGTCAGAGCCTGTGAATATCTTGGGGGTGGGTGAGAGGGGGGAAGGAAGGAAGGAGGGTGATGGTGGGGGGGATCCTGTACCCTACAAGGCATTTTTGCCACCCGGGTTTCCCGGAGGGATGCGCAGGATCCTGCCGGCGGCCGGGGAGCGGCGGGACGGGGCGAGCGGTCGCCGCCGCCGGCGGGAGGTGGTGGCCAGCAGCCCCCCGGTCCCCCCTGTCCGCGGGAAGGGGCTCCTCAGCCGCCGGAGGATCTCCCTCCTCCTTTTTGGGGCCATGCTCGACCTGTCCCACCGAGAAATAACTAGGTAGGATCCTTGCCGTCTTTGCCAGCAGCCCGCGCGTTTCGCAGTCGCTTCTGCAGCGTCTTGCTTCCACTCGGGAAAAAAAGAAAAAAAAAACAAAAAAAAAAAAAAGAGGGAAAAAAAAAAGAAAGAAATGAAAAGAAACAGCCTGGGCGTTTTATTGTCCTGCGGGGTCGGACTGGAAATTCACCAGCAGGAATTAAACGAGAAGGTTTCCATTAAGGGAGCGGTGTAAAAGCCCCGTGTCCTTCTAAACAGAAAGAACTCAAACCTAAAAGAGTCTACGATCTCCGGGTGTGGGTTGTGTGTTTTGGTGTTGGGTTTTTTTTTTTTCCTCTTAATATTTACGTGCTTCCTTAATGACGATTTTGAGCTCGGCACAGCACAGTTAGTTAGGAAAACATTATCATTAGAATAGGATTAAGATGCTTTTGAAAGACCAGCGGTGAAGTGGAGTCTTGTGGTAAATAAGACCGAACGTAACTGTTTGAACAATTCCTGCAGCTCTCTAAATCTGAAGAAACAAAATAACCGCGAGCTCTTAAAGGTTAACTCCTAATTCTACCAAATAAGTACTAAGTTATCTGTTTAGGCCAAAGGAAATGCGCTCCCGGTGCAAATCAAATATAACATTTTCAATACACTGCCCAGCTCGAAACAAGGAGAAAATGCCTGTCTGGCAGAGGCTAACTAATGTTCTTATCAATAAACATAATTCGAGGAACCATTCCTACTCCAGCGAAATTCCTACTCCTTCAGGCCGGCCGTGACCTCTATAAATTTCAGGCAATAAGGTGCCACACGGCTCTATTAAAAAGGGAGAGAAAAGCAGAAGCGCTTCCCCCCCCCCAAGATTTCATTGGGAAGAGGTTTAACGGGAGGGGGGAGGGGGGGGCGGGGGGGGAAGGAGCAGTGATTTGCTGGGTGAAGAGAAATTACAAACCGGCGAGTGTCTGTAAATGAGTGAGTTGGGGGCAGCCCGGCTCTGTCTCTGAATCCTGCCTGATCGGGGGGGTTGGTGTGCGGGGGAAGGGGGGGGGGGGGGGTAACAGGTTATTTTCCCTCTCCCCGCTACTATTAACCCCTCTCCGAAAGGATCTTTGTATTTTATTTTTTTAAAGAAACTCCATAGGATGCTGGCTGCGCATCCGTTTCCCTTATCCTTCCCAACAGGTCGGGAAGCGCAAATGTAATTCCTAATTAAAACCGCGTCCAACCCACGCGGAGCGACGCGCGGAGGCACGGCACGGACGGGCGCAACAAAGCGCGGCACCTCCGCTGGTTTGCGGCACTTTTAATCAAAACTTCGCGCTTCCGTGCCAACAAACAGCTTATTATCGCGCGGTGGCCTAGCGCAAACTTTGGGAGTCACCCCCTAAACACAGAAAACAGGGGGGAGACTGGAATTAACGGGGAAGGATGGACTCGAAAGACTCGGGTTAGACAGGGAAATCCTTTGGATGCCCCCCCCCCCCCCCCCGGAGGGTTTTGGCAGAAGACACAGCCCGGCCGAAGAGCGCATCCCCTCCCTCTAGCCTGTCTTTTATTCCCCTTTTTGTTTTTTTATTTATTTTTTTTTCTTTCTGTGTGTGTGTCATATTTCGCATCGTTTCGAGGGAAGCTGGAAAATCATCTCTTTTACTCTGTGCGATGCCAAACCCCCGGAAAAAAAAATAAATAAAGAAAGAAGTAAAGAAGCATTCAGGTAATGAAGTCTGTAACTAAACGGTAATTGAATCAGCATAATTTGCACACTGAATGGTTTTCAAATGCTCCCAGTTTACAATTAAAGGAGAATTAATGCGCTTGTTGTTCAGGCTGCGGCGCATTAGAATAAATCCCGCGTTGTTGCTAGAATGGGTCGGGAGCAGTTTAACTGCCGGCAAACACATTTAAAATTTAACGCGACGTATCGATCTCTCTCCCGCTTTCTGATAGATTATTTGCCACCCACTTTTCTCCCCGTTTTATCCCCCCTCCGCACACCCGCCCTCCCCCGGGTATAAAATCCGCGGGGAGCAGAGACGCCCCCAGCAGACGTGACTCCCGGGCGGGACCCACGTCCGAGGGTCTTTGCGGATGAGGGGGACGGGGACACAAGGGGACGGGAAGAGACGGGAACGGGCGCGACCCCCGGCGCTGCGCGGCCGCTTCGGGCGCTCCGCGGCCGCGGGAGGCGCGCGCCGCCCGGCCACGCCCCTCCCCGGCCACGCCCATCCCCCCCCCCCCCCTCCCGCGCCCGCTCGGGATTGGCTACCCCCGGCCGCCGGCGCCGCGCT
Source organism: Gallinago undulata (assembly GCA_026546715.1). Classification (NCBI taxonomy): domain Eukaryota; kingdom Metazoa; phylum Chordata; class Aves; order Charadriiformes; family Scolopacidae; genus Gallinago; species Gallinago undulata. Next base: position 25,500,469 of record JAOTQQ010000012.1, on the reverse strand, counting down.
CTGCCCCGCAGCGCCCCCAGGCGGCCGGTCCGTGCCAACGCAGGCAGCGCCCGGCGGCCGCGCAGCCGGAGGAGCCGGGCCGTCGCCTCCGCCGGTACCGGGGTGCAGCGCCCCTGGAAAAGGGGCTTTTCCCCTCCCCCGCCGCCACCGGGACGAGCTCCCGCCCAGCGTTTGCCTGCTTAACGCCTCGCTGGCGAGCCAGGGAAGGAGCAGCCCGGCTGGTTTAACGCTCCCCGGAATAAAGTGGGTGTTAAAGGAGATCACGCCGCTGCTCGCTCCCGTTCCCCCGCTGATTCTTAACGGGGATTTGCCACCCGAGCCAGTGACACTTGCCGCGGAAAATACTCGCTGTGCTCCTCACCGGGAGCCCTGCACGCCGGGGTGGCACCACCGGCGGGGTCCCCGTCCGGAGGGGCTCCCGTCCTCAGGAGGCAGCGGAGGGCAAGAAGTTGCCTCCAGCTCACAGCCGGGGCGGGGGATCCCGCGGCCGCGCTCCGGTTTAGCCCCCCGCAAGGCACCGGGGGAACCGGCCGGGGAACCCCCGAGCTTTCTCTCGCCCGCTTCCCCGCGGAGGAGAAGTTACGGGGTGCGCTCACCCCATCCCCGCACTGCGCCCCGCCGAGCTCCGCACCTCCCCGCCCCGCTCCCGGCCCGACCCCGAGGAGGAACGGGGCAAGGGCTGGTTGCGGGGCGCCGGTCGATGCCGTTGAGTTTGTGGGTTCTCCGCCAGGCTGGTGCCCACCTCCCCGCCGAGCTCCCCCCCCCCCCCACCCCGCCTCCCCGGCCCTCGGGGGGCACTCACCAGGTAGAGGGTGGGCTGCAGCAGAAGGACCGCGTACCAGTACACAGCCTGCATCCTCGCCGCTCAAACTTCCCCCGCGCTGCCTTCGCTGCCTCTTTGTTCCTTCCAGAACATAGATCCACCTGACATCCACTTTACAGAACGCGCAGAGCCCTCACCAGCCTAGACAAAAAATGAAATTATAGACCCCATGACCACAAGACAAGGT
>JAOTQQ010000012.1:25467145-25480542 GCA_026546715.1 Gallinago undulata | reverse complement strand
ACGTTCCTGTGGGACCTGCTCTGGGTGGCCCTGCTCTGGCAGGGGGTTGGACTGGATGATCTCCAGAGGTCCCTTCCTGCCCCTGCCATCCTGTGATTCTGTGATTCTACAAAAAGACATGACTGCAGTGGATTACCAGAAGAGAGCAGGAGAGATGAAGGGCACCACCCTCTCCTACATCCCTCTCACAGTAGAGCAGAATCGCACAAAGCAGACGACACCTACCCAACAGAGGGGGGCAAAAAACCCCCCAGAGATATTTGCTGACCTGCTGTGGCTCTTTGTTGCTGTATTCCTAAAAATACAGATGCAGAAGAGCCACCATTAAAAAGTCTGGTGCCACTTTTTCCTTTCTCTGTGGCAATTTTTGTTTTTGTCTGGGGAACTAGGGCTCTCCGAAGGCAAGAGAGATGCCAATTTTTGTACAAGGAAATGGAAGTGCTGTTATTCAACCCTGGTGTATGATCACTAAATCTTAAAGCTTGTCTCATAGTGGAGGAGCAGTGAAGCAGGAAATTGCTAATGCAAAGTGTATAAGAGAAGATCCACTACAGCAAGATTCAGGCCTCATCCCAAAAGTCACTGTTGCAAAGTAAAAAAAGAAAGAAAAAAAAAAAAAGAAGAAATACCTGAGCACAGGAGAGCTCTCTGAAAGTAAAACAGCTTTCCAAAAAAAGAAAAAAAAGAAAAGGCAAAACCAACCTAACCGTTTTACTACTGCATTCAAAGTTTAATTGTGTGTTATAATTTTGGGTGCAGTGATTAGTCTCCAGCCATGCACACAGCTGACACACGGCTCAGCTCCCCAGAACCAGAACCGTATCAGCCTGTTTACAGAGAGCTGGGAAAGTAATATAATTTATTTTAAAATTAGTGACGCCGTATCTGAGGACACAGGCCAATAGTAGCATTTTGGTTTTGAAGATTTCTGGCCAAAAGTTGCTCGCTGTCCCTGTGGGGTCTGTTGTGACCCTATGGGCAATGCTGGTGGGCTGGTCTGGGATGTTTCCGCAAAACATGTAATTCCTTAATACAATTACGTGTGAAGACATATGTTTTTCAGATCCCTATTTAACCGAGGGCCTTTAAGAAAACCAAACTCTAGTTTATTCAACATAGAGCTATGAGTAGCTCCAGCCTCAAGGTTAAACTATGGTTTGGACTTGTTGAAAGCAACGAACCTGGTGCATCTTTATGCCAACAGATGCTGCTACGGATGAAGTTTCCAAAGGTTTTGCTGAGCTTGTCACGCAGAGCAAAACGCTTCATATTCTTCATATCCGACCGTGCACTTTGGGCATGAACCAGGAGCAACTGGGGAGATTTAGATTAGATATTAGGAAGAAATGCTTTACCCTGAGGGTGGTGAGAGCCTGGAACAGGTTGCCCAGAGAAGCTGTGGCTGCCCCATCCCTGGAGGGGTTCAAGGCCAGGTTGGAGGGGGCTTGGAGCAACCTGGTGTGGTGGGAGGTGTCCCTGCTCAGGGCAGGGGCTTGGAACTCAATGATCTTTAAGGTGCCTTCAAACCCAGAGCATTCTATGATTCTATGAACTACTCTCAGAGGGACTGTTCAGTTGATCCCTTGCTCTTAAGTAGTGTTATCAGTATGGAGAGCCAAATATACAAAATGGATCTAGTTTGGGCAGTATTTTCATAGCTATCATTTCTAATAGGGATTCATCACACTTCAGTGTAACCATCAAAAATGTTGCCTGTAGACCCAGCGAGCTGTCCAGGCTTCACAGTCAAAGGACCAGAGGGCAATTCATCTCACCTAACTCAGATGTGAAGCTTTAGAGCACTCTGACATTCGATTTAACCTCTTGGCACCAATTAGGCACCTACTTTAGTCAGAGCACACTGAATTCTGAAGACACCATCTTTTTCCATTGGCTGAAGGAGGTGGGGACAACATAGATTAGATCCTATTTTTCAGACAACTAAAATTAGAGAGAATGAAACCCATTTCTTGTGTCCTTTAATTTGCTGGAATCATTAGTTGTGGATTTTAAATGCTGATATCTACATGACCCTTTGCCTGACTTTGCTTCCAGATACATCATCCAGACAGTAAAATCCTCACCTTAAAGTCCCAATTACCTAATGGTCAAAATCAAAAGCTGTTTAATAAAAAACAAATGGCCTGAGATACCAATCTGAAATCACCTTGAAGTCAGACTTCAAAGCCTTTTGCATTTTCTCCATTACAAATGTTCAGCAGTCACCAGCCAAGGGATAACGTGAAGCTCTTGTTGAGCTACAGGCACCTACACAATATCACCACACGTATATAAGGAATGAAGCAGGAACATGGACTGTCAGAGAGAAGCAGTTGTTTTCAAACACAGCCAAGGTGCTTTCAGCAGTGGAATTGTTCACATGCTGCTTGATGTAAATCCACAGCCTTTTTTATAAGCTCCCTGGGACAGCGGTCTATTCCACTAAGAAGCTCATCTCAGCCACCCATTTAAAAAGAAATGAGTACTGTAATGCACAAAGGCTTCAGGGATGCCTTTGCCATTCTAATTCTAAGCAAAACAATTTCCCATTCAGTGTTTAACACAAGGATTTAAGTGGATGAGGACTGTAGCCATATACCCACTCTAGGTGCCACCCTTCATGGTGCAGCAAATCAATACCTGGAAGTCCCCAACTTCTGGATTTCCCCGTTGGGGCGTTCATCGCTCTCTTAGACTGAGATGCCCTGGTAGGCACCAAAATAAATGGACGCCACGACAAACAGTCTGAATAGAGCAAAAAATTAGTGTGGTGGAGCAGCAATTCATATTTATGTAGCATTTGGCCTCTTCTAGAAGAGGAATAATAGATCAATAGATTAATAGATGAATATCCACTGTGTAGCTCTGCTGGCAATGCTCCCTCCAAGTTTTACTGCTGCCAATAAGCAAACTTATAAATAAAAGACCTGTGTACCATTTGGCTGAGTTATATGCTGCCCGCTTCACTCATCCATTGTCCTAATTAGCAAAAGCCTGAAGAAAAATGACTCCATTTGTATCTATTTCTTATCCAAAATTCCCACTGGATAGCCAGCTGTCAGAACATCCCTGTGTTTGAAAGCATTCAAGCATTTCCAAACCAGGATTTGAGTTTTCTTCTGTGTTAATTACAGGAACAACATGCTGAGCTGCTCTTCAATCAGAAATCTCCTTTTTGCCCCACCAGAACGTGTGACATACAGCTTACGGCTGAAAGGGAAAGTAAGAAGTCACAGCTGTATTTAGCATTACATAAAAGTGAACTCTTACGTTTGAGAGACCATTGCAAAAGAATTTGAAAGAATCCCAGCGGAGCAAACACTGTAAGGATAATCTGCAGTGGAAGCAGGATGCAGGCTGAGCTTCTCTTGTCCTAACTTTGTGCTTTCTTCCAGTAGGAGGAGAAGTGCCAAAACTCTGAATTTCCCAGTGATCCTACTGCAGGTACCAGTGTGTAAGGGTGAAAGGGTGAAAGGAAAAGGAAAAATAGTTCCAAGACCAGTTCCACATAAAGAGGTAACAACGCAGCGATGAGGTGTGATGTGACACTGTCCTTGCAAGGGAAGAGACTGGAAATGGACGAGGCAAGAGAGATGAAAGCAAGAAATGGTTTATGATTGTAAACAGGCTCATTGTAAAGGGAAGTGAAGAGGTCGCTGGACTGGAATCAGGAACTGACAAAGATGAAAGGGAACACTGTGTGATGAAAGGATTCCTATCAGGTACAGCACCAGGGTCCTGAAAATGGAAATACTGTACTACTGTGCATCAGCTGGTGCTACACGAGCTGCTAGTGAAAGACTGTAAGAAAGTGACATTACTCAAGGAGAAACAAGGGGGGGAAAGAGTGAATGAACAGACCAGTGCATGTATGGAACTGCTGCCAAACTGCCTAAAGAGCGAGTGAGCGGTAGGAAAGTGTCTGCCACTGTATGGCCATATGAAAATGTTACCTGTTCATCAGAGCATTCTGCAGAAGCAGCCATGAAGAAAGAGCTGCAAGAAACCAAGAGCTGCAAGAAACCAAAGGGCAAGAGTTTGTTCAATGTATCCAAGAAAACAAGTTATTCAACCCAACACTACTGGTGGGCCAGGCTGTGAGAATCTCTTTGGGGCTTAGGAAAAGAGGTGGGTAGGTGTGCAGCATGTCTGCAATGATCACAGAATCACAGAATGGTCAGGGTTGGAAGCGAACCTCTGAATATCATCCAGTCCAACCCCCTGCCAGAGCAGGTCCGCCCAGAGCAGGGCCCACAGGAACGTGTCCAGGGGGGTTTGAATGTCTCCAGAGAAGAAGACTCCACCACCTCTCTGGGCAGCCTCTGCCAGGGCTCTGCCACCCTCACAGGAAAGAAGTTCCTCCTCGGGTTGAGATGGAACTTCTTATATTCAAGTTTCTGCCCATTTCCTCTTGTCCTGTCCCTGGGCACTACTGGAAAAAGACTGTCCCCATCCTCCTGACACCCAGCCATGAAGTATTTATAGGTGTTGATCAGATCCCCCCTCAGTCTTCTCTTCTCTAGACTAAAAAGACCCAAGTCTCTCAGCCTTTCCTCATAAGAGAGATGTTCTGAGAGATGTTCTACGCCCCTCATCACCTTCAAAGCTCTACGATGATGCTGGTAGTGAGGAGAGATGTTGGTTTGGAGCCGGTCATTCTGCAAAACCATGGGAAGAAGGTACACCAGGCTACTGAAGAAAGTCTCAGGGAACTGGCAGGTGACTGCATGGGTTCAGATGCAGTCCAAAATCTTGTTAGAGGAGATGCTACCAAGATGTTTGGCTGAATTGTGCTTGAATTCTAATCAAAGAGGAGAGCAAAAGTAGTAATCAGTAAGAGAGTAAGATAGAGTAAAAGAGTAAAAAAGAGTAGCAAGTAGGAAAGGAAAAACACTATAAATGCCTTTGGAATACACAAAGTTGTACAAATGGCAGCATTGCCTTCTAGATAGCTCAGTGGTAGAGACGTGAGGCATTGGTAGGTAAGAACAGCCAAGCAGCTGTGTGAGCAGAGACGTGGGGAAGGGACATGGGAGAGGAACTGCCAGCAAGCGAAACATTAATGGTGGGAGAGGATATCCAGTCTAGGGGAGCCCGCAGACTCCCCTCGTTTCTTGCCTCCCTCTACTCCTACCTCAGAGCCACAAAGTCTGGCTGAAACAACCCTCTCTCCTTTTTCATCCTGCAGGAGGGGCTGCCAGAACAGCAGGTGCTTCAGCGTCTGCAGATCCCGACTCTTAGTCATGTAGCTCTTTCTGAGTATATAAGTTTGCCCGCATGTTCCTGCCCGCATGAAACAGGGGAGTCAGGCTCTGAAGAGAGTCTTTTGTCTTAGCTAAGCTAAAAGAATGAGAGACGCCAGCTAAAACGATGCCTGAAGGTACAGCGAGATTAGTTCGTAGTGCTGAGCCTCAGCTGGACTCTCTGGAAGCTGCAGCTGCTGGGTAGTGTGGCTCAGAATAATAATAGGAAGAAAACACAGAAATGTCACTAGTATTTGCACCTTATAGGAAATGTATTAATTGTGGCAGAGAGCTACTTCTGTGCTGTACGGAAAGGGTGGTGAGACCCTCTCTGTCCTTCACAGCACTGAAACCTCTGTGCTTTTCTTTTCCTTAGCTTCCCATGGTGCTTGCAGCACAGACATGATCTGAAATACCCCCTGGTTATCTTTGCATAGATGGAAGATGTTGTGTCCTGAACACACCGTGCCCCTCTGCTGAGTCTCTTCCCTTTGGCTCCAGGCTACCCCGTCACAGCATCCTTCCACATTACACCTTCTGGTGACGGTACCTGTTGGGCTGCCTAAGTGAAAACAAATGACCTATAAAACTCCTAAATAAGCTAATATGTGGTCAATATGTCTCAAAAGACCTGTTTTAGAAGGGAGTCTTAGTTATCACTCACATGAAATGACATCTTGGGTTACCCATGGACCTATTTTAACTTTCTAAATTTTCTATTTATCTTAATCAGAAAATTCTTTTGCCTTTGCAGTGCTTATTTCTGCATTCTTCATTAAGCATATAATAAAATATGCATTACTATAAAACTCTTCATTTGTTAAGTACCATAATGATTTTGGGATGATTGGTTGTGACAAACGCAAGATGCTCTGTGCTACAACTGTCTTGAGAGGGCTGTGAGCATTAGCTGGCATTCCCTGAGTGTATTTCTCATTACATCCCATCATTTTACTGTCTTTCAACAATGATGTCCCTTGTCTTCATTCCAATGTTGCCTTGGGGATAAAGTAATGAGTCCTCAGACCATTTTCCTCTCTCTCACTCACTCTAAAGAGAAGGCAAACAAAGTACCAGACGGAGCAGAAGATAAAGAAGCTCACATAGTAGGAAAGCAGAGAAGGAGATGGGACTATAAATCAAAGAAATTGTGAGAAGATTTGATTCACGCTGGGTCCAGGCATCACTTGACTAATCTGTAAGAGACACCAGCTTGGTCTGTTCTGCAAAACTCCATTGAAATCATTTCAGGTTTCTCATGCAAACTGACTCCTTTCTCACTGTCTCAGCTGCTGGATTTCGAGTATCCCCTCTGAGCATTAGATCACAGACTCAAAACAAGAATTCTATCTATTAGAAAATGGTATGATAGACCTTGGAATTTATGAAATAAAAGGAAAGACAGCTACATTAATTTTTTTTTTACACTGCCAGTTGCTGGAGACCTTTCCATGGCTATTATATCACCACTAATTTCCAGTATATAATGCTGAAATTGAATTATGGATAACACACGTCATTTTCTACAACTTTAGCTTCCATCTTTCGGCAGTCCTGTGAAAACTGTACATCTTGGGCTCTCCATCATTTTAACCACGGTGTCCTCTGTGCTTCAAGGCCACATCTGTGCTCATTCCTGTGCAGGGATGAGCAGAGCCTTTCCCTTTCTCCCCTGTCTTGGTGCGTCTCCATCTGCTTCTCACTTCGTAGGCAAGGTGAAGGCCTTCAGCGGTGACCACGGGAAGGTGATTTGGCCATTGCTTCTCCCAGCTCTGCTTGCTTCCCTGGTGTGGGGTCAGATCCAGCCCTCCCCGCTTTCTGGTGCCGCAGGACTGGTCCTGGGTCTGGGAAGCTGACAGGGTTGTAGTGGGCTCTGCTGCCACCTCCATGTTCCTCTGCAGCGAAGAGACTGACATGGTCAACGTCTTTGTGCCTGCACCCTCAGGGGTCTTTATTTTCATCACCCAATGGGTATTTCAGTTCCCACTTCTTTTGATCGGGAAATAAATAACGCTGGCTCTTCTCTGTGTAACTCAGAAATCAATATCTATTTGAAATCTCCACAGTTATCTGTGCTGTGGTCCTCTCTAAACTGCAGAACGTTTTACGGCTTTATGCCCACACAAAGCGAGCAGACCATGCTGTTTAAAATCATTTCCTCACACAGGGAACACACAGAAGCCACACGTCTGATACAACACACACCTTCTCGCCGTGGTCCACCGCAGCCCCGCAGACTTCCTAAGATAAGACGAACGTCCCGGGGAGGTTGGGAAACAGCTAGAACTTGCCGTGGGAGGCATGAAGGCCACCTGTAAACAGCACAGCAGATTGCTCGGGTTTACCCGGGGAAGTTCAGAAATAAAAGCAGGATTTACAGAAGTGGTGTGCAGAAAGAGAGGTTGTTCAATCTCTGAACGTTGCTGTTGTGGCTCCTGATGAATCGTTTACAGAAAAAGACACTTGGTTTCCTTTCAGACTTATCCATAAAGAAAGGGTACAAAGCAGAATGTCCATAAATGAGTCTCATCCTTCTTTTTATGTGTCCAGAACATTGCCTTAACCATTTATTGAAGGACTATACCATTCAAAGCTAAAGAAGCCAAACACACATCCAGTGGAAGAAAAGGATACAAGTAAACAAATGAGAATAAAATATCCTGACTCCTCATTTCCCCCTCACAAAAATATATCACAGAATCATAGAATGGTTTGGGTTCAAAGGCACCTTAAAGACCATTGAGTTCCAACCCCATGCCCTGGGCAGGGACACCTCCCACCAGACAAGGTTGCTCCAAGCCCCTTCCAACCTGCCCTTCAACCCCTCCAGGGATGGGGCAGCCACAGCTTCTCTGGGCAACCTGGGCCAGGCTTCACCACCCTCACACCAAAGAAGTTCTTATCCACATCTCAGCTCCATCTCCCCTCTTTCAGTTTGAAGCCATTACCCCTCATCCTATGGCTCCCCTCCCTGATCAAGAGTCCCTTTAGGGACTGGAAGGGGCTCTAAGGCCTTCCGGAGCCTTCTCTTCTCCAGGCTGAATCAAGCCCAAATGCAGCAAGTTTTTACTCTTTGTCCCCATCTTACTTCCTTCCAGTATCTTCCATTTCAATCAAACATGACCAAACTACGTATTTTTGTCCCCGCTGCTGCTACTTTTACTTTTGCTTACACCTTTGGGCTTTGTTGGAGATGTAAAGTGTAATTTCTCATTTCTCTGTCCTCAGCTGGGACCTCAGCTGGCAAAATCCCATTCCCAGATGGGGAGAATAACCCAAATGTTCCTAAAACATCTCAACATTTCTAGTCACTAGGGGTAAACAGGCAGATATGGGTTGTGAGACTCCGGGGAAGAGGAATAAACATTTTTGGTAGATAACCTTTCCTCTGGCGTTTTTCTGCAATGACACTTTGAAACATCTGCCGCATCCTGCCACCTTGCACTGCGACACTGTCATAACTCATCAGCGATGCCCAGGCAGCATTTGCAGAGCAAAACCCACTAAGGAATATCTAGATTCCTCAGGAAGGGAAAATGGTAATTTGGTAGCTTGCGTTTTCCCCCTCTGACACTAATTCTCATGTTGATACTACGGGACAATGACCTGCAGAAGGTTCTGTCTTCCAGATAAGGTATAAAACCAAGAGCCTGCCACTCGCCGTCACTAGAGATACTGTGCCACTTTTCTCTCAGGTGTGTTATTTTCTTCTACTCTGGTGAAATCCCAGCTGTGAAGCCTACATTCTGCCTATCTATTTTCTCCTTAAAATTAAATTGGGTAGGATGGTTTTCATTTCCTGTCCCCTCGCTTCTTGTGTCGTGTGGCTACAGGCAGTTAAACAACCACGGTGTTTCACCCTGGAGGTTCCTGTATCTCAGCAAAGGGTGAAATAATCCTTTTATGAAAAGATTTACCTGCCTCACAGGAATGTTGTGAAGTTTAAGCTTTTTTTTTTTTTTTTAAGAGGATTGAGATAAAAAGCACCATGGGTACATAGATGACCTGCGCATTTACAAGGAAATGACAAATTTCAAATGCAATTAATAAATTTGGATTTTTTGATATTTCAGCTTCCTTCATCATTTTTTGAGAGGAGGAAGTTGGGTTTTGATTAAGAAAAGTACGAGCAGTTGAAAGAGAATCCAGACAGGAATGAAAACCCGACTGCAGTGCTTTTCTTTAAAGGGAACAGCTCTCTCTGCCAGGCAGGATCTCTCTAGGACGCAGCAAAACGATTGTGAAGGATGGCTGTCATTTTAATGCATTTTCAGGTTTTTTCCTGCAGCCACTTTGAAGACATGTGACTCAGCTGTATTTCTTTCTATTCAGCAAAACCAGTGCTTGCTTTGAATACCAAAGCCAAAAAAAAAAAAAATCCATCAAAAAGGAAGCACAGAGAGATGTCTGTCAGCAGTCACACAGCCCCTGCAACTCCTGATGAAAACCATGGCAGATGCCCAGTTGTCATTGGTACCCGGCACTTTCATTCCTCTTTCGTTGAATTTTGCAGATCTGGAGACCTGACATCTGAGAAAAATTAACCCCTTGAGGAGAAACAAGGGAATGTACGTAAAACTGGGTGTTAACATAGATTTCAACAAACTTAGCAAATGCAGGGCAGGGTTAGATGTTGTTCCGTGCAGTCCTGGCAGAGGGAGACATCAGAAACATCTCCAGTTATTACACTGGGGGATCATCTGCCTTGGAAGGGTAATGGCTATTATTAATCCTTGTTTCTGGTGGCATCTGACATGATTGAGAAACTTTCCAGTAGTAACAAAGAACAGTCCCTAACCTTAAAGCCCTAAATTAAATACAGAGACAGAAGGAAAGGAAAGTTGTACAATGGAGAGAGTACATCCTACTCCTTAGGATGGTCTGAGCTGGAGGACATAAATCAGCCAGGCAGTCTCTTAAGAAAGGTTAGGGATTACCTTGAGAATCCTCCAGACTATTTTAGTCACACAGTGTTTTTAGGAACTGACTGTTTGATTCTTGATGGGTTTTGTCAAGTACCTCCTGTGAAAGTAGGTACACACACTGTAGGGAGAAAATTAAGCGCAGTCTATTCTCATTTATTTGCAGGAGAATTTCCCAACTTGCAGTTTAATGAGACTTTACAGAACAAAATCAAATTCTTCCTGCTTAAATTCTCCTTTTAAAGTCTTAACCTTCTCTCCCTCCTCCCCCCCAAAAAAGTAAATATACCAACTATGGGATGGCCTCAAACCCTAATTTGCAAATGTTTTATATTAACCAGGTGTTTATTTTATTTGCATTATCTCATTCCCTTCTTCCCTGGATATTTGAGGATTAGCATATGTTGTGGACAAGATCAAAGAGATCAATTTACAGCTTGTGAGCTTTATAAAGGAATTATTTGATTATTGCAAACACAACACATCTGTTGTGCATGCAAATATCTACTTACTTAATGGTATGTAAAGAAAGGATTTCTGTGGAGTCTTTTGTTTGACAGAATTCACTTCTCCATCTCATACAAAAATCAATTAAGATGAAAATGCAACTGGACTGAGTATGTGTTTGGGGTTTGTTTTTTTTTTAATCAATAGAGCCCCACATCTCCAGATTCAATTGAATTAGGTTTTCAAAGCTCTTTTGTTCTCACCTGTCTAGGAAAAATCATTCACAGCCTCCTGGATCTGAGCTCACAGCGAACTGCCTGAATCCAAAAGGTAAAGCTCCGTCCCCAGGGAGGGCGCCAGCTGCCTCATTGATGCAGCAGGGCTCGGGACTGATGCTGAAGCAGCGCATCAGTTCCAGGGAGAGCTGTATAATGAGGTAGCACCACGTTAACCATTACCAGGGAGAAGGAGAACATCTGGTCTGGAAGAAACAATGAGTCCAGAGCTGAACTGTCAGCATCAGAGCATGCGTTTGTGGGGCAGTGCACCCCAGGGCTCACTGTCTAGAAGCAACAGATTGAGGGATGAAATAGGGTGTAAAAATAAAAGTAAAAACAATTGGGAGAAAACTCCTTCTCCCAATTTCTTTTCTAAGAGTTGCGTTCTTGCTGACTTAAAATCAGCACTGCTAAAATTTGTATTCTGATGAAAGAAATGATACTCGGAATAAGCCTCACTTCGTATTAATGCACAGTTATTTCCTCAACATTTTATTTTTTTATCTAGATGTCTGTATTCCTCTCACAGGCCAAGCTGCCACCTGGATGTAATCCCACTAAAACACTTTTTCTACCTTTTCTACCCTGTGCAGGTTCCAGTTCTATAGCAGGAACGTGCAAACACCAGGGAGCACCCAGTCAGTGGGCTGGGAGCAAGCTCCTCGTGCGCCTCTCCCACGGGCGGGAGGGATGGGGATGTAAACAGGGAAAATTCTTCATCAGCAGTTGGTGGAAATGGTGGGGAGTGTTTTAAAAACAGAGACAGAGAGAGAGGAAAGGAAGGAAGCCATCCTCGGCAGCCCTCGATAGCAGGTGTGTTCACACCAGGTGCTGGCTCCATTCTCCACCGACTCCGTGAAATCCCTGTCCATAGCAGCGGGACACTGGCAGCTTTTGCAGTGGTATACAAACGCCTGGGAATATTTCAGCTTTATTTTGCATAGAATCACGGAATCATGGAATTGCCTGGGATGAAAGGGACCTTTCAGGTCATCTAGTCCCACCATCAACCTAACACTGACAAAAGCCATCATTAAACCATGTCTCTAAGCACCACATCTGCCTGGCTTCTAAATCCCTCCAGGGATGGTGACTCCACCACTGCCCTGGGCAGCCTGTTCCAATGCTTAATAACCCCTTCAGTGTAAAAATTTTTCCTAATATATATCCTAAGCTTCCCCTGGTGCAACTTTTTGTTGGGTTGATACTCTTAAAATCTTGGGTTTATATTACCAAAACGAAAGGAGGGGAGAAACGTTTTCCTATCATTTGCAAGGGATAAAACTGTCTCTGGATCAGCTCCCAGGGCACAGCTTTCTCCCAGGTACCCAGTGAGTGTGTGGCATTTTCACAGCTCTCTCATCATCCTTCTGGACATCCTCCTGGCTGGGCAGAGTTGCCTCCTAGAGGACTGATGCTGGGAAATCTGGTCAAGTACCAAGTGAGAGGCATTTCACAGTGAAATCCATCATTCTCTCCTACAGACACGGTGGGGAGTGGCTCTCTGTCCAGAGCGTTGCGGGTTTTTTGGCAGAGTTAAGATCACTAGCACTGCCCTGTCTCATGACTCCTGTAGGACTGACTGTCTGACCAATGCAGCTTGTTAGCTGTGCACCAAGACTGTTCTCCTTTTGCCTGCCCATCCCTGAGCCAGGAGCTTTGCAAAGCATTATGAGGTTGGTTGCGGTTTTCTTACAGCACCAAATGTGGAAGAGTTACATCTGCCAGGGACCTTTTAATCAGTATCTCTATCAATTTTCCTGCTGTCCCATCAGGCTGTTCATAGTATGGATTAGATACAACGTGCGTCAACTGATACAGCAAAGACAAGCACTGTTGGAACATAGGACTCCCACGACCCCTCTCAACCTCAATCAGGATTCCCTGAACTCCCTTATTTCACATTGCAGGGAGTCAAACGCCCAACAGTAAGTTATCAGCTCCTAAAACAGAACACTAATCCTTCATCCTCATCCCCATTTTCTCCTCTCCTGTTCACAAACTGCTCCAGGTAGTTTTCTGTTCTGAACTGCCCATTGTTCTTCCTCTACTCCCCCATCTGCCTCCCCAGAGCCATGCATCATCTCCTTTCCTAATAATTTTTTCTTATCCTACTTTTGAACTCCAAAATATTCTGTGCCTTTCTGGATTTGCTAGTCCACCTTTTTCTATTAGTCACACTGCTTACTGATTCTTTTAAGTCCCCCCCTCTTAAACACCAGGAACAGTGTGAGCTTCAGCCTATACGCTCTATTCTCTATTTTAGTGTTACGAGTGGCTGCATGACCGGGGACATGAACTCTGCAAAACATAGAATCATAGAATTATTGAATCATAGAATCATAGAATGGCTTGAGTTGGAAGGGACCTTCAAGATCATTAAGTTCCAACACCCCTGCCCTGGGCAGGGACACCTCCCACCACACCAGATTGCTCTAAGCCCCCTCCAACCTGGCCTTGAACCCCTCCAGGGATGGGGCAGCCACAGCTTCTCTGGGCAACCTGGG
>JAOTQQ010000012.1:25442206-25460223 GCA_026546715.1 Gallinago undulata | reverse complement strand
CCCCAAAGAATAGAAAGCAAAATATCATTTTGACTTCCATATCCCTAAGTTAATAATCATTGTAGGAGCACATGTTGCGTTTTAGTATTAAAACGAAGGGTTTCATATTACAGATTAGAGGGATGCTCATGTGAACACAGTGGCAGATATAGACAATCAAAGTGCCTATTGAGGCATGGAGCTGCAATACAAAAGCAATCAGCGCAGAAAGCAAGGCAGTGACAATACAATTTTAAATCCATTTGATAGGCAAACTATATCTGTTGAAACTTCTCAGGGTGAATGAGTATAAAACCCATTATCAGTATTGCAGCGTGTCCCGTTACGCCACTTTATTTATTCAGATGAAGATTGGAGAATGTGAGTAAATACAGTATCCCGGCACTCTAAAAATTCTTTGCAGATAAATCCTTTGCCTATATTTGCTCTTTGTGCACTTTCCACGAGTCTCTCATGCAATCTCCCTGCCCACTGTAGGAAAACACGTGTTACAGAAAGCACAGGGCATATGCCTGTGAAGTGTATTTACCATTTAGAACGGTCAGTGAACACACTAATGATACTGGAAAGCACTGAATCCTTATTCTCAGCTTCTATCATTTAATGTTCTTGGTTGAGTATCATCTCAGATGTATGTGAAGCCTCACAGACTTCTCGGTCATGCCTTTAAATGGTGAGAGTTATTTGGCTGGCAGAGTCCATTCAGTCATGCTGGGGGACAACACACTTTGCATCTTGACGCAAATGTTTGGTTTTTACTAAGTCTTTTTCACACAGCAAGTTTCCCCCAGGGACTACGGATCCCAAGCAGCACGTTTCAAACCGTATCCTCAGCCAGCACCTTGAATCCTAATGTAGAGGGATCCGTTCTTTTCTCGTTTGAATACGAAAAAGTCTCATAAACAACTATCATTCCTCAAGATATTTCTAAAGCACACGACCAATCACATTTGTGCATTTTTCAAGATGGCAAAACTTTTAAAGATTGCAGCGTCCACGATAATCGGTGGTTTGGACTGTGATTTTTGACCCCAAATCCAGCACTCCCCCTGATTCAGTGTCTGAAGCCTGAACAATCCCTTAGCGCTGGTGTGTGGGGATCTGTGATTTCCAGCAAGCTTTGCATCAGACTCACTCACAATAATTACTATTGTTTGTTCTGTTTTGTAATGGAAAGCTAGTGAAGATTCAGACTATGATTTTTCTTTATTTATTTATTTTTTTCCCCTCATCCTTGCTATAATCTCTGTAATTGTGATAATAGCAACCTGAACTACCTTGCCCTTTTCCTTGTTGAGTAATTTGATTTGAAAGCAACTCCTATTCTCAAGTTCAGTAACCTTAGGGAAGAGGTGAAACAGAGAGGTCATTCAAAATACAGAGACTATCAAAAAGGTTTAAATAACTGAATCATTAAGATTCTATAACCTCCTCTCCATGACAAAGATGGTAATGAGAAGAGGAAATAGCATACTATGCAATGTATTCATTGGGAAAATTACTGTAATGAAACTTAAGCACAGGAAATAATACAAATGTAGCCTGTTCTCATTATATGTTAAAGATTGACATTTCTGTATCACTTTCTTCCTGTCATTGTCACTCTTGTATGAAAATCAAACCCTGCTTTCATCTTAAAAGTGACATTTTGCTCAACATACAATACAAAGGTATCACCAGCAATGGCAAGACCAGATATGTGGTCAAGCGGTCAGAGAATTTATTTATCACTCATACAAATTGGGAAACAAATCTTATGCTCAAATCTAAATGCAGCATTTATCAATCATTACAACTATATTAAGATTTATAAGGTATAGACCAGCCTTTGGCAATATCCACTAAGATTCTGTGATTCTGTGAAAATAAGTCTCTATGTGCAACCACTTGAGACATGAAGTGAAATCCCAAGTTCTCCTTAGGAAAATTCCCTGCAGATGATTACTCCAGTCATCCACAGGATTCATGGACTTGCCATACACAATGCAAAATGAGTAAGATGTGACTGTACTTCCATAACTCATAACTCTCCTTTTTGGCCTTGTTCTAAACTCTTCAAATCTCCCCTGATCATGAGCATAGAAGGGAGACTGGTGTTGTGGGACCCACTATTCCTGACCTCATGAAATCTGACACGAACTCAATGCACTGAGGCACATTGTATGTAACTTTTTCATAATCTTCATCTAAAAATCAATTAAATGAACAATAGGCACATGTTATCAAAAGATTCCTTGTGCAGAGGCACTAATGGACTGGAAGAAGATGCTACTTCTTATTGTTTAGACTCACCTATAATGATGTGACACTTGACAGCTGGGGATTTCTTGTCTCTTCCCATCTGGCTTGCTACCTTTGAGTAGAATTCCAGCACTCAGTGCCCAGTGGCCCCCGCATCAATAAACACCCCTGTGTTTCTAGTGTTACATCTTCACTTGACATAACAACAAATGGAACTGTTCTTCTGTACATCCAGCTCCGTTTCACATCGCTTTGGCAACTGCCAGCTGGAATCGGAAAAGACGCTCTGATTTCAGCAGTTGACAGAACTGATAGGCAGAGGAAGCCAATCAGTGACAACTGAAAAAGAACAGGACATTACAGAAAAACTGTATGATAACACCACAGTCCGAGGCCAAAGAGATCACTAAATAAGATTCAAACCTCCCCCTTTCCTGGCCGTGGCTGTCACCAGCCATCAGACCTAAACAATTTCCGAGTTCATGCTTTTCTTCACTGGCTCAGAGTAAGTGCTCCTACACATGGATGGTGCAGGAGCCGTCAAGCACAGATCACATTGAATACACTCTGGGAAAAGAGGGGCAAAATGAGTGCAGCTCAGCACCCATCGACTTTCTGGAGACCAAACTATATGGAAACCTGGGAACCACTCCACAGACAATCAGGGGTACCTAAGGGATCACTCACACACCTGAGACTCAGGATCCTTTGTACAGCCAAAGTTCTCAGCTGCCTCTGCACACCAGCTCTCTCGACCATTGCACCCCGCCAAGCAAGGGGTAGAAGAAGACACAAGTGTGAATCAAGTGAAAAGGCCTGGATGGTCTTCATGGCTTCAGCTGCCCTTCTTTTCTTCTATTCCAGTGATGAAGAGCGGTCCCAATGAAGAAGGGGTAGGAAAGGGAAAGAGATATAAGAAAAACTTTGAGAACTGCTAGTGGAGTATACAGAGGGCACACAATATAACATTTTCCCAGTGTAAATTCTTGTCTTATATTGGAATATTGCTTTTTCTCCACTTGAATTCATGGCCACCACTGCATACATGCATGTGTCATTAGAAGGTGCAGCAATCTCACTTTCTAGGTACAGCTAGGGATTTGGGAAGTTGGGGCAAGGGCAGAGGACTTACTATGGACATTCTTCTTACAAAGTCACATATTTTGATCTGAGTGACATAAAAAGGCTCTTTGACTTTGGTAAAACATGAACAGTTTGCTGCAGACCCCACAATTTCTATTAATTTCTCATTTCCTAACCTTCAGTAAAGCAAATTCCAGGGCAAGCTTGTCTAGAGCAGATTTTTAATCTCTACGGAAACTTCTTTCCAACACTTCACATGAAGTTACCAGGCACGTGACAAACCCTGGATGGAGCATTTATGACACCTGACATCTAGAGCATTCACAGGCCTTTTCAATGACAGCTGCCGACAAGAAATAGCATCCTCCAGCTGCACAACTTTATCCTTCCCTCACTTGTGAATTGAGACGTTTGGCTTTAAAGTGGCACTCTGTACCGTACTCTTAAAACTGCAATTGTCACTTGAGGAAAGGAAGCCAAATGCTCCATCAGTGACATCTGACAGCAAATAAAAATCTCCTTCCTAAGGGCATAATGGGCAGGATGCAGCCATGTCATTCTTTCCTCTTCTGAAATCACACGATCAGTGGGATTAACTCTCAGGCTGTATACACACGGACTCCACAAAAATATACAAAACAGAAGCGGGGTACCAAAGGCAAGCGCACGCTCCTCCTCAGAACTGAGCACCGTGACGTCCCATGAATAAATTAATGTGATTACTCCTCCACACAAAGCCCAAGGCAAACAGTTGGCATTAACATAAGGCCAGGTACCTTCTCACCTTAAACCTGGCCTTCACAGTGGGGTGAAACCACAGGGGAGGAAAGGAACAGCAGCTCCTCACCATCTGCATTCACTTGCAGGATAAATTGTTGTTCTTTTAAGAACAACACAAGCATACGCACAATAATCGCCAGATAGTTAAACAAGGATGAAAACCATGACCAGATGAACAAAAAGTCTGAGTTTGTTGATTCTTTCCTCCCACAGCTGCTGTCTGGCCACAATCTCCTTCTCAACTCTAATTAGCAGGCCAAATTATGCCCTCATGTTACTCTGTTCAGTGGAGTTTGCATGTGGCACAGATTTGCACTAATGTGCTATGGTGGAGATTTTCTTAATGAGTCTCTGCTAGTATTTAGATGTTGAGGAATCTGATTTCAGAAAGGGCTGAGGGTCCCGACACTCAGTTCTCTGTAGAAGGACTAAGATTTCAAAGACAAGTCAGAGTGAATCCACAAGTGGCAGCTCTAGAGGGGGTAGGTCCACTGTGGTCCCTGTATCGCACCTCCCAGGCGCACATACCCGACAGCATCTTCAGTGGCACCAGGCACCGACGGTCGGGAACATTAAGTGTACCCCAGAAACTAAACTAAGAGATTTTTAGCTTTTATTTACGCTGTATCCAGACACAATGACCCTGAGTTATTTGCCACATTTCTTCAGCCTAATATAAAAAAAAGTAGCATTGGTAATAAAAATCCTCTGAATAATCTCCTCTGAAGGGAGAGGGTGGGGAGAGCATCTGTCATTCATTTCAGTGGCCAGCCCAGCCCAAACCAAATCACCCAATATTGATAATAGCATTTTGTTACTTTTTAATCTTTCCTTTATTTATGCTTATGATACTATTTAAAAATTACAGCTCAATTCCAAAGGCCCCACATGGGACTAGCAAAAACACCCCCCCTGGAATACAAACAAGGAGAGCTCCCTTTTCCTACTCCACTGAGCCAAAGAGAAGCAGCTTAGTTGGGAGATCCCCACCAGAAAAAGAATCTGACCCAAAGACTATCCATGTCCCTGCCACATCCTCCATGGAGAAAGGTTGACCATATCTCCCCTTCAGCTTCAGAGAGCATGGGAGGCAGCAGAATCTTTCTACTTTTACCTGTTCTCACATTGGAGGATGGGAGGAAGGGGTTCTCATTGTGAAAAGCTCCCTTTCCTTTATTTCACAGAATCATAGAATGGTTTGGGTTTGAAGGCACCTTAAAGATAATCGAGTTCCAACCCCCCTGCCCTGGGTATGGACACCTCCCACCAGACCGGTTTCCTCAAAGCCCCATCCAGCCTGGTTTTGAACCCCTCCAGGAATGGGACGTATTTAGTGATACAGCTTGGACCACAAAGATGCGATGTTCCTGTTTCTCTCTTGCATATGGAATTTGGTGTTGCCAAATTTGGTGTTGCGTGGGATAAGCAATGAGTGGATTTGGGCTTTCTAGTGCAGACCTGAAACTAGAAGTGTCTCGCCTAAAGAAGGACTTAGGTGCAGGGCCAGGAAGGAGAGGACACACATCAGTGCACTTCTCTCTGACGGCACAGCAAACCCAGACCCTGGTGCTCCAGTCAAAAGCACCGTGCAAATTACCTTAACTGACCCCAGTTTATTCACAGAGCATTTTATTCTAGAACATGCCTCCTGTGAATCCCCTTGGCAACTAGCTAACAGGCGGCAAAATATTCTCTGGCAAATGCCCATTAAACTTCACATAACGTTCCTACACCAAAGAGGCTTTATCTCTAGTTTGTAGTCTTGGGTTTTTTTAAGCATCCTGCAGTACCAGATAAGCTTTTAAAAAAGCTGTTCGTTATTTGATGTTTCCCTTGTTCGGAAAAAATGACAACAAATAAATTTGGGGGAAAGAAAACCCCAGACGCCACTTTGATATGTTCAGTGGTGCTATTCACAAGACAAAGAAAAGATACATTTTTAACATTCTTGTCCAGAATATTAAAGACCTGGGTTTTGCCAGAGAGATGATTTGGGTACAGAGAGCTTCATTATCAAAGGTCTCAGCAGTTCTTCTTGTCTGTATCGTCCCCAGCAGCATCCTGGATGTCACAATCACTTTCTGGGAAAGCAATTTTGATCTTCCACAGAAAGCTATTAAAAGTATCCTGGATCTTACAGATACAGCAGTTTAACCTGAGAATTTTAAAAAGCCAGTAGCCCTTCTTAATTATTTAATGAAGATTTAGCACTGGGTATTAGCTCCTGGGCAGAGCTGTACGTCAAGTATATGTCGTATAATTTGTTACTGAAGGATGAACATTAATGTCTGTTGCCACCTTAGGAGACAGGCTCAGCTTGGGCAATACCTTGCTAATAGTTTGCAGGGTGGGAGGATTTTGAATTTCCATCATTTTTAATGATTCATTTGTGTTTTAATGGGGATCCAGGTTCACTTCACATCCTTGGGCCATTGCAGACATTTTACCCTCCTGAGTTAATCCTGTGTTCATTCCCCAAAATGAATATTCATACCATTCAAATGCAATTTTTAATTAACTGCACCAGCAGCATTATCATTATTGCACCTGAAAGATCCAAAGCCAGATCAGAGAAATGTTGCCACAATAGAATTCACTAAATTCTTCTCACATTCCCTTCTAAGGCTGATCACCTTTAAAGTAATGAGAATAAACTGTGGGATAATATAAGACAGATCTAATTAAGATAATGAACTGGAGATTATGAACATTACTACTCTGTGTCTGAAGAATTTTAATATATTAATCTAACAGAAGGTTAAGGATTTACAAAAGGAAAGATATAGAAATATACAATGTGGGTTTTTTGGACAAAGCTTGAGATTCGGCACCTAAAATGTATAAATAAGAGGGATAAAAGGAAATAAAAGAGCATATTCCAGGAAAACACACATCATAATTTCTTTTAATTATTACTTAATACTTGTATAGAACACAGGACGAGAAATTCTCCCTGCAAAGTGAAGAATAAAAAGAAAGCAGGCAGGGAAACATCATGACAAGCTGAGAGGCACTTAGAAGGCTATACTGTGGAGAGTTTTATCCTGCCTTCCATCTGATATGGCTATTATGGCCTTGGATGAATTTTTCTTGAGGGAGCAGCCTAATTAGCTTGCCAGCAGCAGCAAGGAAAGGAACGGGAGGGAGGCAGGCGGAGAGGAAGGGGGTAAATGAGCTGTTAGGTAAAATAGAGTCGATATCAATAAGACCTACTGTTCAGTTTCTGTGGAGCTTCATCTTCCAAAACAAGGCAGGAGAGAGAAAAATGTCTGAGGGTGAAACTAGAACTCAACAATTTTCTGTAATCAATAGCGGCTTGTCAGAAATCGTCCTTCTCACATTTGCAGAGGTACAATTCTTCAAAGCAAGTGCCTGGGAACTGCTGCCTTGGAACGGTACCCCCAGCTAAGTCACTCTAATTATTCTGCTAGGGATAAAGTTTCACTCCAGAAAGAATCATTAATACACTTCCAGAACAGAAACATCAGTTTACTAGCATCTTCGTTAAGAAGTAAGTAAAATTAGGCCAGGCTGTGCTGGCTCTGAGTGCCCCTCTGGCCAGAGGGGACATCAGGAAGACTGAAGTCTTGAGGGGTCCGTCAACAGAGAGGAATGATTCCAGCTCGGGTACAACCTGCCCACCACCAGCAAGGACAGCAGCACTCTCTTACCTAAAACTGTAGGCAAGTGCTGAGCTGTGAAGCCTCAGCTGCCATAGGAGGAGTGTTTCTCACACTGGAGAGAGTTACTGGAATGCCCCAGCCCCTGGGAGCCAGGATTCTTCGTGGTGGGAGAAGTGAGGCAGCTCCTGCAGACCATTTGCTTGATGTTGCCTGCTGTTCCCAAAGACTAACAGGTCCTTTGATGTACCTGTGGAAGTATAAATATGTCCAAATGTCCATGGTATTACTCTGACTCATCACCGACTCCTTCACAGAGCTCAGAGAGCATTGCTAGGGGCAATAGGTGGCACTGGAGCCTGCACTCCGGGGAGTGCAGAGTCGGTAACGGAGGCTGCTCACTGGACATGAAGAGGGATGGCAGTTGGCAACAACCAGCCCCAAACACCACTTCATGTTGCGTTGCCATAGCGATACAACATAAGGACAAGGGAATCAAATTTTGCCTGATTAAAGACAAGGTTTAGCCTAGAAAATATCCTTTGACAGAAAGAAGTATCTGAGAATAAAATGAGAGTAATCTCGTTCTGGTTCACTTCTATCCCTCCGAACAGGATGCCACCGACAATACGTAATGGCTCCAAAGTTCATTTCCAAAAGAACAACCCTCACTGCTGCTTCCTGTCCCATTTTCATCTTGCTCCAGACACAGAGACTGTACTATAGATAAGCCTAATTGTCACTGGCTTCACCGAAATAGCAGTGTTATTTCTGTGTTTAGGAGCATCTTGGAAAAATAGCCATCTATGGATCTGGAGACAGAGAAATTCAAGATTTTTGAGCCTTCCTTCAGACTGTTCTACTAAAAAACCCCAAATAACCAACAACTTTTTCTCCTTAGAGCGGCAAAGAATAAACTGGAAACCAACACTGTCCTAACATCACTGAGAAAAGCCTCAAAAAAATCTGAACGAGAGCACTGAAGCAATCGCTCGTAGGTCTGCCAGCTGTGTGCTGCGTACCAGCTCACCGGGAGAGGACAAACGAGAGGAGGAGTCATCTTCACTCCTTGAATTTTAAAACAGACTCTTAGGGCATGTCTTGAAAAAATATCAGTAGATTCCAGGGGTGGATAAGCCCAATCTTTTAGAAAAATGTGTTTTACCTGAATGACTTGTATTGACCAAATTGTCAATGCACTGCAATGAACTGTAAATACTGCCCTGATTTTTTCCTGGACCCCTCACTACAGGAGGGACATTGAGGGGCTGGAGCGGGTCCAGAGAAGGGCAGCGGAGCTGGTGAGGGGTCTGGAGAACAAATCCCATGAGGACCGGCTGAGGGATCTGGGGGTCTTCAGCCTGGAGAAAAGGAGGCTGAGGGGAGACCTTCTGGCTCTCTCCAACTCTCTGAAAGGAGGGTGTAGCCAGGGGTGGTCGGTTTCTTCTCCCAAGGAACAGGCAATGGGACAAGAGAAAGTGGCCCCAAGTTGCTCCAGGGGACGTTCAGATTGGATATTAGGTAATATTTTCACCCAAAAAGGGTTATTAAGCCTTGGAAAGGGCTGCCCTTGGAAGTGGTTGAGGCACCATCCCTGGAGTTATTTAGAAGACGGGCAGACAGTGCTTAGAGACATGGTTTAGTGATGGCTTTTGTCAGTGTTGGGTTGATGGTTGGACTCGATGATCTGAAAGGTCCCTTCCAACCCAGGCAATTCTATGATTCTATGATTTGTTCACATTTAATAAGGGCATTAAACACTGTGATTACGGGGGGGTTGAAACAATACAGTGAATTAGAAGTGATCTAGTCAGTAAACTCAGTACAGTCACTGTCCACTGGAGATGGTGACTTAGTCAAAGAGTCACTTGATTTCCCCCCAAGAGCTAAAGACACAAAAGCTAAAACATGAAATGTGAGAAAGGAGAGAGAATATGAGTAAAGTTGGCCTTCCAAATTGTTTCAGGCCAGCGAAAAATCTTAGCAGGGAAAGGTGTGAAATAATCTTATTTTCCTGCATGATAATTCTGACAGTTCTTCAGACAGGTAATATAATTACAGTTTGATCATTTTAATGTAGCTCATAATCATCATGGAGAGGTGAGACAGCACTTATCTCTGATTTGCAGAGCTGAAGTATTTTTACCTATATTTACAGATTCTCCCATTCCATCCAGGATTTTTCAGGCTTAAAAAGAAAATAATCTAAAGTGGTCTTAGTTCACGTAGATACTAACTCACCCCTTGAATTTTTCCTCCATCTCTGGGAAGACAGAAAGTTCCCTCATAGATGGAAAACCAAGACATATCTGCAGTGTCACTTAAGAAAATTATTTCTTCTGATTAAACTTGAAATGAACGAAATTATTTGTTCTGAGATCACAATCTCAAGTCCAAAGTTGCCATATTACCAATTAGTTCTCTTATCCTGTCAGTGTTTATTGTCTTTTCGACACCATTGGATTTCAAGGTTACTTTCATTTACAAATATTTTCTTTCCCCAATATTTAAATCAATAGTTCCAAATACTCTTACTCTCCATTGTCTTTCCAACTTCCATTGCCCTCAAGACCTATATCTATCCCATGCATATGCATAGAGATGAAAAGATCAAAAGATACGAGCTCATTCAAAACTCATCATCTGTCTTATATTCAATGTACCGTACATTAATGGAGCATTAAAGTTTTTAAGTTAAATCAAGGTAAAAATTTCAGTTATGATGATAAAGGCTGCTACAATCCAGCAATTGCAATTTTAACCGCTGCATGAATACATGAGTAGGACATAGGATTTGAATAACAATGGAAATATTGACAAATATTGAGTAACTCTGTGAAAATGTAATATTTAATAAGGTACTATTGTTAAAAAGTGACATGGAACAGACATGTCACCAGACTGAGGAAAAATCCCGATTTTCTATCTACCTGAGAGGAATATAAAAGACTGTGTAACTCTCTTATCACTCCTTTAAATCAATAGCCACCAAGATGACCAGAGATTTTTACACTGAAAGGGTTATCAAATGTTGGAACAGGCTGCCCAGGGCAGTGGTTGAGGCACCATCCCTGGAGGGATTTAAAAGACAGGTTGCCATAGTGCTTAGAGACATGGGTTAGTGATGGTTTTTATCAGAGTTAGGTTGATTGTTGGACCAGATGATCTCAAAGCTCCCTTCCAACCTCGACAATTCTATGATTCTATGACTGGCATCAAAATGAGAAAAATGAGCTGCAACTCCAACTTGGTACAAGGCACGTAGAAAGGAAAGAGTTACCTTCCTGTCACTGTGGCCTTTGAGCAAGGAGCTCTTAAGGGAATGTTTCCAGAATTGTGGTCTTACAGTGCCACAGATGCGACATTTCTGGAAGTTGTCCTCACAACCAGAAGTCACCAGAGAGGCAATGAGTCATTTGCTGGCCTCTTGCCCTTTTCACTCCCAAAAAGTAAAATGACCTAATACAAAGTCGGGTGTTTTAGTTTTGAATCCAGCACTGGTAGCAATCCCCAGAAAAAAATGGGCTCCTCTCTGCTAGGCCTGACACGTGGAATAAAGTCCAAACCCAACCCAAAAAACTTACAATTTAGGGACAAAACTCTGGTATCTTATACGTGATAAACTGAAAAGCCTCATTTTTGCTCTTATCCGTGCAAAAGCAATGTAGAGGCCTAAAGGGGCCCTAAAAATCCCTCACACCAAGTAAGGTTTCTTTAGGAGAGGCACTATGAAAGGATACAATAAGCCTTGTTCCTAACATCCTTTCTCAAGGTCTTCTATGCAAGGAGCACTATGCAGTTTGGAGCAGGGATAAGAGGAATAGCATTACGGCTATTTTAGCCATGACATTCCTATTTCATGCAATCCTATTTCACATTCCCATAGGACACTGCAGAGGAACCACAGTTTGAGCTGAACAGATGATGCTGGAGCTTTCACCAGACCCCAGGGCAATCCAAGGTTAAAGCAGCACAAAAGTATCTTGAAGTTACTTCAGCCTATCTTCCTTTTGGGTGATGATTTCTGCGCTTCTATAGAGACAGAACACAAAATTTCGCTCTGATTTGCTCAAAGTGGTCAGTTCCAGAACTCATTTCACATGCCCTGTGTTCCCAGCCTTACACTGCAAGAACTGGGGCTCCTCAGCCTGGAGAAGAGATGGTTTGTTCGGATCTTATCAACGTGTATAAATACCTGACAGGGATGAGTAAAGAAGCATTTTTTTTTTTTATGGTGAGGGTTGTCAAACACTCAACAGAGAGGTTGTGAAGTTCTCCATCCCTGGAGATACTCCAAACCCAACTGGGCATGGCCTGAGCAACCTGCTCCAGCTGACCCTGCTTAGACCAGTGGCTTGGAGAAGAGAGTGTCCAGAGGTGCCTCCCAACCTCAGCCATTCTGATGCTGTGAGCTCAGGAACCCCTACAGCCATAACTCGATGGCTCCTTTACTGCAAGGAGCTGAGAGGTATCAGCATCTGCAATGCTTGCTCCAAAATATCTGCTTCTCTGAAGGAACACAGGATGGAAACACACAACTATGAGCTGCTCTGGGCTACAGAAGTCAAAACTATTAATTATGAACTGCTAATGCCAAACACAGTGCTGAATGAATTTCTTCAAAGTCAATATTTCTGCCTATGGCCCCATTCTCAAGGGTCCCTGAGTGGAAGAAAGGCTGCAGAAGCTTGGAACTTGAGGACTCCTATCTACTCCTATGTCTTTAGCGATCCTCCAGCTTTGCAATTAGGTCTATAGAAGCTTTCTCAGGAAATTGCTGTTCAGAGACATTCTTCTTAGAGGGTTGGGGACAGGGATGTCTTGAGAGGTGCAGTTTTCAAGGGCATTTGAGGGGTTTAGCAAACCAATTTCCACTAGAAATTAGGAATTGGGACATGTTTTTCTTTGGCTGGTGATAAAAACCCCACCATATTTATTCCTTGCTGTGTATGATTCCTTGCAATAAGAACTACAATTTCAGAACATGTGTTCGCACTCCTGTAGCAATAATCTGCTGTAGTTCTTGTCACCCCAGGTGCTTCTGTCCAGTAGCTCTCCCCTTTAGGAGTCATAGACATCCAGGCCAGCAGCATGTATCAGGTAAAAAATAGAAATTCTTTGCCAGAAAAAAATAACCAACGTGGGCAGGTTGTCAGGTGTCCTAAACCAGTAGTTTTGCAATGGCAGATGATGAACTTATCGGGATTTTTGCACAGCAGCAACAAGACTGACTTTCTTTTCACCTTCTTTTTTCCCAGCCTCTATAGATCAGCCTGCGCCGCACCTTGGCAAGCTGTCACGGAAAAGCACACGAATTAGGAACTCTATGCAGGGCCAAATATTTTGTATCTAGAAATAGGTTCAAATCTTCACAGTGGCTCACCTCCATCCTAACAAAAAAAACCTCACCTTTCCCTTTTATCTCAGAGTCCCTGCCAGGAAAATGTGAATTATGTGTAGTACCCACATCCTGGACTCCTGATCCCTAGAAGAGCAGGACCTGTGAGACCACTTAGTGGGTCCTGCTTTATCCTGACACTGGGATCTCCGAACCTCAAATGGAAGATGAGGCAGGAATAAAACCAGCAAAAAACAATGCTGCCTGTCAGGTCTGGCTGTTGCAGATAGGAGCTTCTTTGATACCCCTGCAGAGCTAACAAACAGAAGAGACATTCACGGCTTGAATGTCCTCTGTTCCCCCCCCCTCCCTGACTCTCTCTCTTTGAAAAGCCCGAGCTCTTTGCATCTCTGTCACACGCACGGCTTCAGGGATGCTCAGTTTCTTTGCTTCCCCATATTGATATTTTGCAGATTCTTCATAACCCCTTATTAAACCAAAAAGTGCAGTTTTGTACTTGTTAATGAGAAGAGCGTAACGTTTGCTCAGGGAATGGGAAGTGCAGCCCCTCAATGAAGCACTTTTTGCCAAAATGCTTCATTGTTCACGTGGGCAGGGGAAATATATACTCCGGGACAGAGTAATAACAAAGTCATATTCACATGCAAGGACATCTGAGCATACATGTCATATAGTGAGTTTGTGTTAAAACATCTGAACGGAGAGCCTCAGCACAAAATGCTACGAAGGGATTAAGCCAAAAGAGTCATGTGGCAGTGGCTCAATGAGAAAGACGATGAAGCAGAGTCATTTAGGCCCCAGTTTCCCCCAAACCTTAGCTTCAGCTGCCCAGGCTTCATTTACATCCCCACGTCTTGTGCTTCAGCCATTAACAGCAATACTACATTGTGACTGGCCTTTTGTGGGGACACAAAAAAGAACGAGTGGTCACAAGGAAACCTTTGTGCCTCTTCCACGCTTGCAAAGGAGAGCCAGCCCCTGCAGCCCACAGCTGTCCAGGGAGTTTCGGAGTTAATAATGCCAGCAGCACAACATTTTCAAAGGAAAAGTGGAGCAGAAGGGAGGGCAGCTAAAGCTCTGCTCTCTTTCTCTCACATCAGCTACCAAACTAAACAGAGGGAGTTTATGCTCTCCCCCTACAAAGGAGACGTGCAAATTACTTGTCACCGGAGAAATCCTTTCCCTGATGCCGAGACTTTCCGTCTGCCCTTGAGCGCTGGCGGGCAGGAGGCTCTGGGAATCACCCGCGCTGCAGTGCACCTGCAGCAACCCCACGGCTCTGCTCTGCCCCGGCTGGGGCATCCTACAGGATTTATGCATGCCCCATTGCTGGATTCATTTACGGTGTTTTTAAGCGCTGGCCATATGCATGATGCTTTTAAGACGTAAGCTCTGCCTGGGAGAGATTATTTGGTACATCGTCCTTCTTTCTCTGCCTCAAAAAAAAAATAATCGCAAAGGGTATTTTAAAAAGGAATATAAAAAGGCTTATTCACCCTCGAAGCAGAGTCCATCAGCACGACTAACTAGCAAATTTCCACCACCGAATTTGTCCTAATTATCAAACTTTATGAATTAGCAACCTGGGATGTTAGAATTGGAACCTCTTTTTACTTAGGATAAGCCTAACACTTTGTGACATGAGCTACGAGCCCTACAGAAGAATTGTTCACAACCTGCAGAAAAAAAAAGGACAAGAAGCAGGGGATGACGCTAGAAAACCCGAACTCTCCTGATGCAGAGAGAGTTAAAAAGACTATTTTAAATAAAGCAGGACGTGTTCAGCATGCAGAACATACAGCTGTGTCCGAGAGAAGGAGCCAGCAGGTGTCAGCCTTGCTTTACCCAACCAGCCTCTCCCGGGCTGGCCAGCAAATTCTGGCAAATTTGTTTGATCTGATTATTAATATTGACAGTAATTTTCCTCTGAGAAGTAACAGTTACACAAGTTAACCATGTTATCAAACCGCGTTATACCCAGCAATATTTATATAGGTTAAAATGTTGAACCAGCCGTTGCCATAGCAACCGCGGCATCAGATGGATTAGAACTAGGTGAATGAGGAGACTGGAACAACTTCCTGATGAGAAACTCAATTAACATGTCGGTATTTGTAGGCAGAAGCTAAACAGCAATTCCCCTCAGTTGGCAGCCACATATTACATGTGATGTTTTCCTCCAAAAGGGAAATGGTGTCCATAATAGCTTTATGCTTCCTTCACGTTTCTATGTTTGCCTGTTTTCAAGGCATTCACCTGAGAAACACAATTCTTCTCCTCACACCAAATTCTAACTGGGGAAATGACGTGTAGACGTTCAGTCACCACGTCCGTATCACACACGTGGTGCTTCCAGTGTTCACTCTGCTCTGTCACAACAGGCGAACAAAATAATAGTGTTTCCTTTATTAAAAATGCATGGGATCTAAGTGTGAAGGTATGGCTTTATAGACACAAAATGCTGCCAGGCACTCTGTGTGCCTAGGGTGAAAAAAGCCCAGCCCTTGTGCAATTTAGTTTCCTAAAGGCTCCTTATCTCCTGCTACACTCCAATTTCCACAGCACTCGGGATTCCCTGGGGAAGCTGTCAGTCACTCTGATGGGTGCAGCACCCAACCCTCTTTATTTCTGATGTTCTTCTCTGATGATCTTTTAAACCCACTCTTTTTTTTAAAACCCACTTTTAAACCCCAGTACAGTCTGAGTCACAGGAAGCACCTGTACGGAACAGAGCAAAAATGTGTCTGTGGAAGACTCCTGACTCTTCATTTTCTTATCTGCTTTAAGTCATGCCATATTCTACTGAGATCCCCAAATAATTTTTAGGCCTATCCTCATATAAAAATGTCCTTTGGGTCCCATGCTTTAAAACCCTTCAATCTGCTTCAACCACAAAACCCTTCAAATGTCAGTCAATACCTAAGCCATCTTGTTTCCATTTAAAAAAGAAATGTAATACATGACAGATTATTTCCATGGCCTCATACTTTTTATAACAAATGTATACAAAGAACACACACAAATTCCTCAAAAGCCAGTAGGAATATGTATGTGGAAAGGCTTCCCACTTATAAATTTTTGAGTCTGGATTTCTACCTAATCATCCACTCAAAATAAGCCTCCCTCTCTCTCACAGGACTTCCATCTGGGACTACAATCACAGTTTCCCTTGTTCTCCAGTTATTTTTATTTTTCCATTCCTATTTACCTTTAGGCAGACAACTGCACCAAATCAAGGTGAATTTTTGGTCAATTTTGAGGCAAGTCCCTTTGGCCGCCCAGCTAAAAATCTGCTTGGGCTGTGTCCAGGCTGACACTAAGTCCTGTTGCTTTATTTATCATTAAAAAGAGGGAAATCCAATGGCTTCCTCATTTGGAATAAAGCAGAAGTAATTGGAGTAATACATATCCAACAATATTTTTGAGGTCAGACAAGAAGCACTACCACCAAGCAGAGCAATACCCTGTGTCACACGGGATACGGTCAAAGTAGATGTGAGAATATACTCAACATGAAGCTTGATAATGTCACAAGTAAATCAGTGTCACCACATATCTCTACGATCTCTGAAAAATGGGATTCTCTCTGAGTCTGTGTGTTAGTGCCTCCTTATCACCACAGTTCTGCAAATTCCGCAGTTTTTCCATGCAGGCACAAGTACTAAAAATAGACTTTAAAATTTATCTGTTAAATTTTGATGGGTGGATATTGCGGGTAGGTGGGCTCAGGAAATGCGAGAGACAGATTACATGAACAAAGCCCTGGACAGAGACTCAGCTGAGGCTCAAGAGACTTGTCTTCTATTTTCAGCCTTCTCACTTATGTCTGATGGGACCACAGATAAGTCACTTCCTCTCACTATAGTTCTGTTCATTTTCTGCTATCCCTTTTCTGTCTTGCCTGTTAAGATTATTTAGAGACAGAAATTGCCTTCCCTTTTATTTTCACCATGTTTACTCAGAAGAGACCATATACTGTCAGGATGTCTGAGTGCTCAAGAAATGCACTTATTCTGCTAACAATGACAACAACATTATTAATAAATCATAGATACCATGGCAAATGTCAACTTATGGAAAATAGTTTTACAATTTTGGTCATATAAGCAAGGCCATCCATCTTGTGCTTTATGGATCTTTTATTTATTTTTACAATTTTACATTAAAGATTTCCTGAAATTAGAGGATTTTTGTCCAGGTTTCCTTTTCAGTTCTCTTTACGTAATGAAAGAACCAAGTAAAAATATGTTTCATTTTTAAAGAAATAATTTCAAAATCTAGTCATATCGAGATTTCATGCAGGGAATTGCTGTTAAAATGCAATAAAGGAGTCATTATATTAATTGTCATATTTTAACATCATTGCAGTTTCACCACATCTAAATTTATGGACCTTAGAACTGAAAGACATTGATTTCAATTACACTAAAACACACGTGGGTTTCTTATTATGCAGATTATTACTAACACATGTAATAAGATGTGGGTTTGTATACAATATAAGACCAGAAGAGAAGAGAGTAGAATCAAATCAAATAGGTGATTCTGGGGAAGATAAAGCATTTTTTCTAGCATGTTGGCACATACTAATGAATTAGAAGATAGATGTGTAAATTCTAATTATTCTTTGGGCATATTTACACCATGCAGTCCAGGTCCAGAGAAGGTCACAAATTTGCTGGAAGGGCTGGAGCCCCTCTGCTGTGAGGACAGGCTGAGAGAGCTGGGAGGGTTCAGCCTGGAGAAGAGAAGGCTCTGGGGAGACCTTAGAGCCCCTTCCAGTCTCTAAAGGGGCTCCAGGAGAGATGGGGAGGGACTCTGGATCAGGGAGGGGAACCACAGGACAAGGAGGAATGGTTTTAAACAGAAAGAGGAGAGATTTAGATTAGATTTCAGGAAGGAACTCTTTGCTGTGAGGGTGGTGAGATCCCACC
>JAOTQQ010000012.1:25392871-25442106 GCA_026546715.1 Gallinago undulata | reverse complement strand
TTTTAAACAGAAAGAGGAGAGATTTAGATTAGATTTCAGGAAGGAACTCTTTGCTGTGAGGGTGGTGAGATCCCACCGTCCCTGGAGGGGTTGAAGGGCAGGTTGGATGGAGCTTGGAGCAACCTGGTGTGGTGGGAGGTGTCCCTGCCCAGAGCAGGGGGTGGCACTGGATGGGCTTTAAGATCCCTTCCAACCCAAACCATTCTGTGATTCTATGAAAATGTTGCCTCTGTGTTAATTTCTATTCTTTCATTACCTTGGAAGCAAGGCCATGCTTACAATATTTCTCTACTTGGTGCGCTGTACAGTGTTTGCACCCCAGCGCAGGCCAGTGTGAGACTGGGAATTTCTAGTAAGCTCTGCTCTGCTTTCTAGACATATCCAAAGAAACTGCTTTTGCTGGGCCGATGCTATGGAGTCCCAACTTAACAAATAGAAACTGGAAATTACTAGCACTTCCTACTGTTTATCTAAAGGAAAATCAGTCGCCGCTTTACACTTGTGTGTTCTCATCGGCTGAAAACGCTTGACATAACATAACACAGAAGGTTGGGAGAAATTCAGGCACTTGCTAATAGGTCTCTTTAACCAGCTGCTTAGAGGTTTTTGCTACATGATTTTCAGGACAAAGATCTTTCATCATCTGCTGCCATTTCCTGTGCTGTAATTACAAATCTTACATCTTGACACAATCCACTGCTCTCTCTCTTCAGTCTTTTTTTTTTTTTTTTTAATTAGATGTTTTTCAAGATTTAATTTGCAGAAATATGCCTGTATCTATGGACCAGATTTTTCAGCTCATGTAAAGTTATGTAGATATGGGGCTTTTTCAATGGCACAAACTGCAGCAAGCCTTAGTTTTGTCCTGGGAGTGGGTTACCCAAATGTCCTTTGTGCCTTTGAAAATATCCTGTGGGGCCCCATATTTACTTTTCTAATTATTTAAAACAGTTTGGACCTGAGCCAACAAGCTTCATTAAGAGGCACTCAACCAGGTTCTTCATGTAAATTTCTAATGTCTTTATAACAACAAAGCTAGCAAGAGCAAAGACAAGGTTAAGAACCCAGGTTTCCTTTGGACGAGTCACTATCCTCCCCTGAACTAAAAAATTCCAGCAAGAAATGGAACACAGCTAATTATTTTTATAATGTTATCATTTTCCATTTTCTCTGTCTGATACCTTGCATAGGAGAATACAAAACACTGTACTGAAACTCAGTATTCCTCTATGACTCTGCAGTCATTCTAACAAATTATATGTGTTTTACATTTTGGAAACACAGTTACAATTAATGAAGTCCAGAGAAGGTGATGGGGAAGCGTAAGGAATTCTAACCAAAGTAGACAAACGGGTACTCTTACAGCACAATGTTAATAAAGATAATAAAGGGAAAAGTGACTTTTATGGTCAGGGGAAAAAAAATGGTCAGCTTCTGTTTAATGTGCATCTCTTCTCCCCAGAATAGCTAAACTTGCAGGTGGCGTGAGGAAAGGGCCAGAAATAAAGCATATCTCTAAACACTATGTCTACCCATCTTTTAAATACCTCCAGGGATGATGATTCCACCACTTCCCCGAGCAGCCTGTTCCAATGCTTGATACCCCCTTCAGTGAAGAATTTTTTCCTAATATTTATTTTAAACCCCCCCGGCACAACTTGAGGCCATTCCCTCTTGTCCATTCATCTGTTAATTGGAAAAGACTGACCCCCACCTCACTACAGCCTCCTTTCAGGTAGTTGTAGAGAGTGATAAAGTCTCCCCTCAGGCTCCTTTTCTCCAGACTAAACCCCACTTCCCTCAGTCACTCCTCATAAGACTTGTTCTCCAGACCCCTCACCAGCTTTGTTGCCCTTCTCTGGACTCATTCCAGCACCTCAATGTCTTTCCTGTAGTGAGGGGCCCAAAACTGAACACATTATTTGAGGTAGGGCCTCACCAGTGCCAAGTATGGGGGTTGACCACTTCCCTAGTCCTCCTCACCACACTATTTCTGATATAGGCTCTCTTGGCCACCTGGGTACACTGCTGGCTCATATTCAGCTGGTTGTCAATCAGCAGAGAAGTACATTGTAGACAATGTACATCAGGGTTAGAATGGTCAATAAGGTCTACATATAGGTAGAAGCATGAAAAATTCATGGTTATGGTCTCAAATGGAGGGATCGGGGACCAGGCTGCAATCTGTATGTCACCTGCAGCTCAATGCTCTGCAGCTTTTTGGACCTTCCCCTCGTGCTGTGGTTGGACACAGGACAGCACCCAGGTCTCGTCCAGCACCACAATTTCATTGCTCCTTCAGCCGACGGACACAGTCGATGAAAGTGTGAAACTGGGCATATTCCCAAAGGCTATAAACTGGGGTGGTTAAAATGAGGAAACTGCAGTTACCACACTATTCAAGTCTGACTAACTTCCACTCCTGAAAAACAGAACTTAGAAGCTGTTCATAATGCACCCGGCTCCCCTGTTCAATGCAGTCATTCCCTCCAGCTCTTTATCTCCAAAACGCCTCGGATAGAACCTGCAGGAACTAAAAATAACAGCATTAGCTCATCACCACACTCTGGTCAATGAGTTGAGTAATGCAGACCTTACGAAAATGTACGTTTAGAGCTCTTTCAGATGAGCTGTGTAACACAAGCCATTAAACACAAATCTATTGATCTAATTTCATTATTTTCAGCAGAGTAGAGTTGAGAAATTATGAGCTTCATTAATGACTACCAAGCACAGGATAAAATGGCTCTAATTGATTAAATCTTACTCAAAAATACCTAAGGTGAGATGTTTGTCATTATAGATAAAGGTTTACTATAATGTAAGTCTATGTTAATGCAAAATACTCATAGCCTACTTTTGTTCAAAGAGCCAATATGCAGGAAATGGAATAACTTTTTTCACACTGATATATTATTGCTTTCTAGTGAGAGGGTTAGAGAATATCTTTTTGGAAAAGTATACAAGACACTAAGTTTAAACAAGTACTTTTACATGTTGAAATTAAATAAGTCATTTTTTTCAGAAGAGGTGGAGAGAACTAGCCATACAAAGCCATCATTTCCTCACCACAGAACAGTATTATTTCTTAATGGCAACAAGGGCCTTGTGGAGTTTCCCTCCTCAGTCACAGAAGTTAATTGGGAACAAAAGAAAATTCATGTTAGAAGGATACGCTGGCTGTAAGGCCACCACAGAGCACCTTCCCTCCCATCCATGCCAAACTTCAGGCCCTCTTCAATCAATTCCTACTGAAACTTGAGCATAAGCTTTATAAAAGAAAGCCCTGCTGCTCTCTGAGTGGTTGCCCACAGAGCAGCCACACCTGCCTGACACATTGAGGATCACTGAATATTTTTTCACTGTTTTGTTGTTTGATTAGTCTAGCTTCATGGCCCAAATTCTTGCTTCAGTTAGAAACATCTACCTGAAACTCTTAAGTCCGTTCATTGCACGTTTATAGCAATTTAATAGAAGAGCTTGGCTTTGATGTGATGAAAGAGGGAGCGCGTAGCAGCATTTCCATACTTCTACAACACTGAAATATATGTGTTTTTCATGACAAAGTTTGTTCTGTGCTTTTGAGCGACATGATGTAAGGTGAATTTGTGCTATTTTCTCCAAAGGCTGTACCCAGTTGACATGATTCTACCGTTAGAAGTAAAATCCTGGCATGACTAAGGTGGTGGCAAGACTTTTACATAACTGCTCTTTGGAATCCTGTCTATCAAATCTGACAGTACCTGGGTGCAGTACAGCGATTTTAGGACGCATTATGTGGTAGGTCTTCTGCTTCCTATCTTAAGTGCCAGGCAGGGCACAGTGGCGTGCAGAGATTTGAACCATGTCACTGATTAATTGTTCTATTAAACAGGAATAATGTTCCTACACTTAAAGCACTTCATCATCATTAAATCATATGGCAGAAGAGATAATAGTCATTTCCTGCTTAATATCTGTCCTGAGTTAAGTCTATGCATACGCATCTACTAGTTAAGGAAAAGGCACATCAAGCAGGACGTCAACCCTTTTCTCCAGCCTTTCAAGATGCCTCCATATGGCAGCTTTGCCCTCAACCTGCTGTTTCCTCCAGTGTGGTGGCAACCGTGAGCTCAGGGAGGGTGTTCCACCTAATCATCCAGGCTTTAATGAAGACATTAAACAATATTAGCCTGGAATCTGCCTCAGAAGAGCTGCACTAGTGGCTACGTGAATTTTAAACCATGTTAAACCACTGACTCTTTGAGCCTAGGGATTAAGCCAGTTTTCCAGCTGCTTTGTCATCATCCATCTCCCTAATTTGGCTATAAGGATGCTACAGCAGACTTTGACACAAGCTTACTAAAGAAAAGGCATACAATAGCCATTGTTCTCTCCCAGCTACTAACAGGGATGGTTATTTCATCACAGAAAGCTATTAAATTGCTCAGGGGTGATTTATCCCCAGCAAATCCATGCTGGTTGTTCCTTATTAAGTTCTTTAAGTGCCTGGAAATAGTCTCCAGAAGGATTTTCTCTACAGTCTTTCCAGAGACTGAGGCCAGGCTGAGCAGACTGTACCTCCTTCATCACCTTTATGGCCCCAGGTATGATGTTTGCCTTTTTCAAGTCATCAGAAATCTCCCCCAGACAGAACCCTCTCCATCACATCGGCCAGTGTCCCATCCTGTCCAATGAACCTGCACATCTTCAGCATCCCTGAGTGGTTCATAATTCAGCATTTCTCTACCAGGGATAGTATTTCCCTCCCTGTGATCCCACCACAAGGCACAGATCTCGCCAACAAACACCAATAAAGATAGTTATGATTGTCCACATTCTTCTTTACCTCTCAAAAAAGTTTTACAAAGGTCAGTATAAAACCAGTAGAAAAGGAGAAGGTTTTAATTTATAATTATATTTATAATTTATATTTTTTTATTCACCATATTTTGTAGAGCATTTTTAAATGGCTAAATATCTCAATGTCTTCAACATTACTCAACTTAAATATTCAGTTCTGCATTGTTGTTACTAGCTCAAAAGAGAAATGCTAACATGAGAGATGAGGTCATAGGCAGCAGAGATATATCTTGGCTTAATCTGAGTTACAGTATTAATCGGTTTAGATTAATTAGATTATTCAGACTGCATTCATTTCCATTTTAAGGCACTCATAGAACTATCAAATTATCTAGGTTGGAAGGGACCTTTAAGATCATCTAGTCAACCATCAACCTAACTCTGATAAAAACCACCACTAAACCATGTCTCTAAGCACTATGGCAACCCATCTTTTAAATCCCTCCAGGGATGGTGCCTCAACCACTGCCCTGGGCAACCCATTCCAAGGCTTAATAACGCTTTCAGGGTAAAAATTTTTCCTAATATCCAATCTGAACCCCCCTGGCAAAACTTGAGGCCATTGTCAAGGGACAGAACTGAGCACAATGGGCCTGACATTCTCAACTGACATGAACAGAAGGACTACAGGAGCTTGAACCAGCAGTCACTGAAATCATCGAGACTTTGGACTAGACCTGTAGGTCCTGAAAAAAATGTTTAATTTTTACTTCGCCACAATAAATCCATTCAGT
Organism: Gallinago undulata; assembly: GCA_026546715.1. NCBI lineage: Eukaryota > Metazoa > Chordata > Aves > Charadriiformes > Scolopacidae > Gallinago > Gallinago undulata. The sequence continues at coordinate 25,436,530 of JAOTQQ010000012.1, read as the reverse complement.
GAAATTTTGCACTGTGTTATTACTTGATCATCCCTAGAACATATATCATAAAAAAAAACAAAAAAATAATTGTTCATTGCATTTTCAAAAAGGAAAGATAACACTGGATTTGTGCTCCACTGTCAGAGCAGCGAGGTGTGTAACAGGTTTGCCTTTGTACCAACAAGCAGGCTACTTCATCTTGTATTCTAGTAAACAGAACTAGTAAATACCACATTTTTCACCATTGAGATTCATTGGGAAGAGGAACGGGAAGTCAAAAGGAGCTGTTAGCGTAGAGCAGAGAGAAGCAAGACTGCAAGAAACTAGAGGAAAGCATCTCAAAGGCACAATGTCTTTGAGCTGCACAGATTGCACATCACTCACAGATGAAGGCTGTGCTGAAAGGAACAGTCTAGCCCTGAATATTTTATTTTCCAGAATTCAGACTAATGAATTCTTCTGCTGTAGAGGCAACAGATTAGAAATAGAGCTGTGAGAATCTGACATATTTTGCATTTCCAAATGCAAATGGATTTAAAACTACCGATAATATGTATTATAAGCCAAGTTTTATCCCGATGGGAATTGAAATGAATGAATTGGGATCCTCTCCACAAAGGATGTGATAATGGAAAAGCTGACAGATCTCTCACTGCAGCAGCTCAGCACAGTAAACTACTGTGACACAAATCACTGAGCTGATCAGGAGAAAACAGCAAATTTTAGCAGGCTTTATCTCTCGAAGCATTAAGATGATCCCCGTTTTTGACAACTCAAAATGACAAATGATCAATAAGAATGTGCTTTCACAATAAACAATACAATATGATTTCTCCAAAATTACATGGGTATTTTAAGTCTTCTTACTAACAGTATCTATGTAGTTTAAGAGCCTTTTTCAAACCCTGAATTAGAAGCTGAATCTCAAGGTTTTTTTATGCATATTCCCAGTAAACGTTGATTCTCTTCAGCAGGATTGAGCTGAGCTACAGCACATCAATCTAGTGAGCAAAATGGTTTAGTTGCCCACAACATTTTCCCCTTTGTTAAACATTCTGAGGGTATCAAAACACTTCTCACAGAACCAGACCGAAGATAACCTCATGAGCAACGTGCAGGAAACCTACTGTCTTTAGTTACATGGAATATACTAATATGTGACAGAAAAAAAAGCACAGCACAAACAGAAAATATTGAATCTTGGTGAGATTCTGTCTCCTGGGACAAATGTTCCATGCTGTTCCCAAAAAAGAAGGGGGGGCTAAAAATCCCTCCTGAATGAAAGATGAAGCAGTATTTGGAAGAACAAATACTTTCTCTGTTTAAAAAGAACACTTCAACCTTTTTTTCCTCAATTCAGCTCGATTATATTTCTACGGTGAGGTGAAGTGCTTTTCAAAAGCATAGCATGAAAAGGGTTAGAAAATAGAATTTTCAATTATAATTGATACTTCCCAAGACCTAAAAAAAAATAACCTTTTACTTCAGAAAATTAAGTTGTTTGTTTTTCAAAGGCAAAGATGTACCGAAGTTTGACTAGCAGTATTTTCAGCATAGCAGCCTCCACAACTCCTTTTGGGGAAACCAAAAAAAAACCAAAATAAAATTATTGGTAAAGACATTTCCCCCAGACAGGAGGTCTCAGGGTATTAGAAGTTGAAACTTCACCAATGTTCTGTTGCTCAGTTTCAAGCAATGCCACATTTTTTGTGTTAGGCTGTAAAAAAATAACATAAAGTCCTTATGTCATAAGGAACTGAAAAATATATTTGTCACGATGTGGTTGTCTCGGGACTGCCAGATCAGATTGCCTTGGAGAGCAAAGAGACTATACAGCACTGATTCAACCTGCTGAAATCTCAGAGATTATTTAAACCATGATGCGTGGTTTCACTTACATTCTATCACTAACAGTCCTTTGGCACATGTGACAAAGGTTTGTCAAGTACAATGACTTCACCTTAGTTTCTTTTCAAGCAAATATCATAAGACTTGACAAAACTGAACATTAACATGTTTTGAAAATAAATCAAATATTTGAAATTATCTGCAGTTTGGATTGTTGAGGGCACTCAGTAGGAATCTGAGATACCAAACCATAGTATCACTAGGTAAGAAATATCTATTAAGGATCATAGCCTCAGAAAATTCAGTAAATATACATTTTAATATAGAAGTGCTTATAGAATTAATGGGTGGCTGAAAATAAATCAATCTCTGAAGTTGCTTGCAATAGTTAATGTGCTACCAGATTTAATTTTTGGTGTGAGAATAATTCTACTACACTTCTGAGAATAAGCAGTATCTACATTTCACAGTATAACAGCTGTTAGATTTAATTTTTTTAATAGAATATCATCCCCTTAGAATATGAAATGTCTCCAGGACAGCTTTAACAATTAGATGACTCATCTTTTTAAGGGACAAAAATATTTTAATAATATCATGATTACAAGATTTTCTTTTTTACACGGAACAACTCTTGTGAACAAATCAAAGAGAATATGGTAACATCTGGGAGCTTCAGCCTGTATTTACTATACTATTGTCTCCTAAAGAACAGTACTTCATGGAAAATGTGCCATTCAGTTCACATCACCACCATGTAAATCTATTCAATGAACTATTTTGTTGATGCAACCTCCTCCCAAGAACTTTTATTTATTAAATATAGTTTCTGTCAGTACCCTGCCCCCTTCTCATCCCCAACTTTGTGGGAAAGGCAAGCCCACCTCAGGGATTTCTAGCCTCTGAAAATATTAGAAGGAAGATGGGATGGTTAAAGGCAGCGGTAAAACAATGTAAAAACCCTTGGGCAGCTCTGCCATAGGCTTTTTTTCACAAATAATTTTATCTGTTTGTGTTTCAATTTCTCATTTATGAAGCAGAAACAACGATCCTTGTCTCTCTCCCATTTTGCATTTTCTTTCAGACCGTAAGCCTCCTTGGGAAAGAAATTACTATTTGCAACTGTATGCAGAGTGGCCCAAACTACAGGGTTTGTGTTTGTGCTGGGATTATTCAATAATACTCTTGCAGCCTATAATAAAAGAAATTCACAGCATACTACAGGGGCTGGATTGCTTACCCAAGCCCACAGTAGATGAAGATAACCTCAATTCAAGTATATCTGCATTTCAGAGTACAGCTGATGACTGCAGGTTGTGCATGTGTGTAAATTAATATTTTCAAGTAAATACTGAAAAAGAATTTTTTATTATTATTATTACTGTTCTTAGATAGATATCAGTTCAAATTGCCACCATGCCAGTTCTCACTTTCCTACTGTCTACTTGTCTTTATTAAGGGTAAATCCATTTCTTGAACACCTCACTAATTCTCTGGTGAATTTCCACAAACACCAAGTCCATCTAAACAAGGGATTAAATACCACAGCTCTTTTGATTCAAAATGTCAGGAATGAAAAATAGATGGTGACTCCACATGCTGCATCCCTGCCATTCAAATTAAAAGTATCTGATTGGAAAGATCCAATGAGAATGAGAGCTTGATAATGACAAGGAGAGAGAGAAATACTTTAGCATAGTGGAAGAAAGTACAATAACAACAATGTTCAATGTCAACCAGCCAAGAGGAGAGAGAAATATTGCACAGCTCCCTCATCATGAATTGCCAAAAAGAGCATATTAACCTCCACTTGGACAGCAACATTAAAAGTTAAGACTTTGGACAATATCTGGAGTGAAACCAATCCCGCACACAGAAAACTCTCGCTATTTTCACTCAAAACTGTTTCATTTTAAGTGCAGAAGCTGCATAGACACCATGAAAGCCACTATTGCAGGCTCCCTCCTCTTTGGCAAAGTTTTGGTCCTACTTTAACAGTCAGAGCTGCTGGTACCACTCCAGCCTGGAGCCCTCTAATTCTAAACCTGGCTGCCATCTCAGCAGCTTCACTATCCTAGCATGTATTTTCCAGCTTACGAAAGCAGAAACAAATCATTAATTAATTAAATCTCTGACGCTGCCAATAGACTAAAGACTTTCAGCAGATCACCAAGCTGGAATTGCATTTGTTGCAGACACAAGTGGCCAAGCAGGCCTTATATTAGCATAATTTCCTCAACTGATAACTAGAATTGGTCTACATTAGCCTCTCACTAATATTGCCTGTAGGAATATATCACTTTTTAGAGTGATATATTCCTCTTCCATACTGTATGGATCAGCTCCTTCACTTCATAATGTTAATGCACAAAAGAATATAATCTACTTTCCATTGGCTTTTCATCTACAGGTCTGAAACACTCAAACAACACAGACTAACTACCTTTTAGAGCTAAATTATCTAACTACAGAAATAAATACAAAACAGCAGAACACAAACTCAAGAATTAAACACCATTAAGCTACAGATAATTTTGCTATGAAATTTGAAAACAGTTTAAAGATTGAAAACACATTTATAAACTGCAGTGGTGTTCCAGACACTGGGAGCACTGTGGAAAGAAAAATAAAAAGACTGGCAGATGGATCAGAGACAACCCAAAAGACCAAAAATACTCACATAAGGCACTGCAGAAAGTTTAAGGGGAGCATCATTTCCCTCGCCCTGATTTCCAAATTTTGAGCAAAAACTCAAACAGGCAGCAACTGCATCCATAAAACACAGCATGAAATATTTGTATGTCCTTATGGGGATGAGAAATAGAGGGTAAGTGAAGAGTTACAGGGAAGATTTAAAAACATCTTAGTGTGTGAAAGTTCAACCATCAATTAATAATAATAATGTTACAGTCCGAGAAATACGACAAATCTTCAATATGGTTTCTGGGGTATCTGATACTATGTACATTTCAAAAGTAAGAAATTCACAGATACATCTAAATGCAGGACAGAATTACAGCATATGCAAATCTGGAGAAATCTTAAAAAAATAATCTACAAAAGGGAAAACTATCAACCTCATTGATTCAACTATAACGCTGGGCTTTCAGAATTTCTAGCTTATTCTCTCCCTCTCCTGATAGTTTTCCATTTTCTTAGATAAATATAATAACCTAGGGTTTGGGGGGGGGGGAACCAACAAAAAACCAACCCTCCACACGTTTGTTAAAATTATATTATACAGATAGCAGTAAATGCAGGAGAACATACTAAATGAAATGACAAGAGGAGCAAATCCCATAGTCTGCTATAACAGCAACATGATAAAATAAACACGACTGGAAGGTGAGTCTCACTGAGTCAACATGTGATTCCAATCTTTATTTGTCCTTTTAGGAATTAAATGCAGCTGGGGCAAAGTGTAAGACAAGGCTCAGATGCAGAAAAGATCTTACAAGAAGAGGGCTAGTATTTATTGCTAAATCACTCTTTCAAAAGCTCTAGGTTCATGTTATTGAGGGTTGGGAAAATCAGTTCTCTGCCCATGAAATGTGACATTTCCAACTGCAGTGCGGTTAACAATTATACCTCAGAAGGCTGTAGTTTATCTTTACTTGAATCCTACAGCAATTTTGATTATGTCATCCAAAGAATCTCAGTTTGCAAGAGGATGCAGAGCTCTATAAAACAGCAAAAATGGACTTTTTTTTTTTTTTTTAAGGTGAGTACATCAACTGATTAATTCATTCAAGCAACTAGAGTACTTTGCCTATCAGGGGAAAAAATGTAACAAAATGAATGTAGCAGCATGTTTCAGGGAGTTTCGTGCATCAAGTCAGCTTTGCCAAAGACCTAAGCTTGTGAGAAGTAGTAAGCACACCTTATTTCATGCATTGCTTGCGATAACTTTTTTCTGTAGTTACATTTCTGTATTTCTGTTGCACTATAAATATCTCCATGGGAGATAAGAGAGGTGCTAGAACAACCAGATGGCACTTGCTTATATTTATAAAATCCATGTCTGGTGGTAAACTACATGAAACATGATAAAAGATTAAGAAATATCTGCACTATAGAGAGGAATAAAGGTTTAAAACTAATTTTTTGAGGCTATATAGTAATCTCAGCTAATGCTTTAAGACATTAAGCTGGATGATGCTAGAAGTTGTCTGTAACTTGCAGAATGTTGGCCTCAAGTAAACTAGAAATGAGGTAGCTTAAGTGTCTGATTTTTGGTATATTCACATGCATACGTAACTGTTGGCATGAAAATAATAGTTCCATGATTACAAAAATACAATGTTTTTCAGAATCAAGGTTTACTCTGGACTATTTACCTGAATTTACCAAATAAAATCTCTCTTTGTGTCTTAGTTCTGCTCCTGCAATGGCTGAAGTATTTCCTTAGTGTGCTATGAGCCCACAGCAGGTGGGGTGGAACTAAATTATCTTTAAGGTCAGTTCCAGCCCAAACCATTCTATGATTTTCTTTTTTCAGCCTCCTCTGGGACGTTTGCACAGGTAAACACCATTAAAAACCACAATGAGTTCTTAGGTTTGCTTCTGAAGAAAAACTCCCAAAATCCAGTGGCAGACCTGGGTGAAGGGATCCCAGATCCTCATCTGCCACAGAAAGACCTTTTGTCACTTACTAGCACCACTTCCCTTTTGAGAAGAAAAAAGTAACCCAATGAGTATTTTTTTCTCTCAAAATCAGCAATACCTCAAATTTATTAGACTAATTGGTAATACCAATAATGCAAGTATTTACACCTCAGCCTGTTATTCCCTCCTAGTAAAGAGAACTCGCATCAGGAGAATGATCAATCTCATCAGAAATTAAAATAAATCAGGTAAACCACACCCTAAAATGCATCTTTTTCTCTGTATTTGCTCTAAAAAGAGCTCTAGATGATCAACATGGCTTAACAGTGTCTACAGCACAATATCTAAAGGTAAATGTGCTAACACCAGGTTTCCTGTATGCCAAACTTCCAGCTGCTGAAGTATAACACCTTTTTCTGCAAGATTGAGGATCTTATTAAGAGACCCGTCTCCCATGAAAATATTTGTGTACTGTTACTGTGTTTAAACACAAAGGCTATCCTACTAGGGTTTCTGCAGCTGTAGAAAACAATCCCATATTTCTTGCCATAAATCCATCCTGGTTTGTCACCACACCATCGGCGCTATGTACCCCACGCTCCAGTATGACCTGCTGTTAGTGGCCTCAGCAGTGCCAAACAGGGAAATTATACAACCTCCTAAACTTTACCTGAAATTCCTCAGGAGGGACTTGGGTCTTTTTTGTCTGGAGAAGACTGAGGGGGGGATCTGATCAACACCTATAAATACTTCAAGGGTGGGTGTCAGGAGGATGGGGCCAGTCTTTTTTCATTGGTGCCCAGGTACAGCACAAGAGGGAGCAGGCACAAACTGGAACATAGAAAGTTCCATCTCAGCATGAGGAGGAACTTCTTTCCTGTGAGGGTGGCAGAGCCCTAGAAGAGGCTGCCCAGAGAGGAGGTAGAGTCTCCTTCTCTGGAGACATTCAAAATCTGCCTGGACATGATCCTGTGGGACCTGCTCTGGGTGGACCTGCTCTGGCAGGGGGTTGGACTGGATGATCTCCAGAGGTCCCTTTCTACCCCCTATCATTCTGTGATTCTGTGACCCATTCAGTGCTGTGGGAGCACATGCTTAGCTACCTACCTAGTAGGATCCCAAGTACTTCTCAGAGCTACTGCCTCGCCATAAAGCCCCTGTTGCTGGGATCATCTTGCATTTTCACTCCTGGATGTGCGACTTTTCCAGTGAAACGCTTCAGCTACGCCTCGCAGAAACACCAAGATACTGACGCGAGCACTCCAGGCCCCTGTAAAGTTCAGCAAATGACACCCCGTTACCGTCCTTGTTTCCTCTCCTCCTCTCCTCCTCTCTCCTTTTTCTAGAGCTCCCTCCGCTTCACCCCTTTCCTTGGGCTCTACCTTTCTGGCCTCATCTCCTTCCCTCCTGCTGCCATTCCCCATGTTGTGCTTTACCTGCTCCTCTCCTGTAGTACAAGGAATCTAATGCTTCTCCGTTTAAGAGGGTTAATTTTTTCGCCCTGTCTCGCTGCTCCATTTCTCCTTTTACCCCCCACCTCCCAACAGTCCTTTCCCAATTGCCACCTGTGAACTTTCCCCCTCATTTCAAGCTCCGAAAATCAGCTTAAAATCCACTTTACTCAAAACTGCTCTTGCAAAACCCTGAATGACCCATTTCTGACCCCAGCTCAAACCCAGCCCTCTCCTCATCCCCTTCCACATCAGCCACCTGCCTGCTGTGTCGCAGGGCTTTTCTTTTTTTTTATTTTTTTTTTCCTCCAGGTTTCCACTTCCTCGGTGACACCTGCCTACCTACGGCGGCCAGATCGCTTTAGTATTTCCTGGAGGCTCCTGGTGTGGACAACCCAGGGGCTGAGGAGAAGGGCCTGGGGTTTTGGTGGAGGCGCTGAGGAGCCCCGGCAGGGCCGCAAAGCGGGCGGGGGGGGGGAACGACACGGCATTTTCCCGCCGCTTTCCCCTCAGGCCTCTCTCACAGGGCGGCCGGGGAAGGAGGAGGAAGCCGAGGACCTGCCGGCCGCCGCCCTCCCGCCTCGGGGGCTGGGCTGAGGCGGACGGTGGCGGCTCCGCCCCGCTGCGGGGGCCGCCCGCGCCGGTAGAGGCGGCTCCGTTGGCCGCTGTGACGCCGCCGGCGCTGGAACACCTGGAGGGGCGGCGGCGGTGGCGCCTCCGGGTCCGGCTCGGCCCTCCCTTCCCTCCGCCGCGGGCAAGGTGAGTGCGGCGAAACCGCCGGGCTCGGTGTCGGGGAAAACGGGTTCCGCCGGCAGCCGCTGCGGCCGGTGTTGGGCAACCCCGGGTGGGCGCCGCCTCCCCCGCGGGCTGCCCGGCTCCGGCGGGGAGGAAGGAGGCGGCGCGGCGGCCGGGCCTGAGGCGCTGGTGGCCCTGTCAGGGCTCGGTGGCGGGTGTAGCCGGGGCCGGACCTGCCCGGAGGTGAATTTTCCGAGGCACAAAATGGCATCTACCCCCTCCTTTTCTCTTTTTTTTATTTTTTTTTTTTTTTCCTGATGGTGTCGTTCCCCTCCCCCCCCCCCCCTTTTCGTTTCTTTCCTCCCGCCGTGCGTGCGGTTATCTCGTCATGATTATTGTATTTATCCCTTTCTTCCTCCCTGCCTGCCGTACATCCTTCCCTGGCTCGCTGCCCGCTGGAAGCGGGGCGGATGGGGAAGGGAAGCGGCCGGTTCTCCTCAGGGGTTCCGGCTTCGGCTGCCGGGCTCCGGGCTGAGGCGAGTCCCGGGTCGGCGGCAGCGGCCCTTGGTTTCACCTGGGTTAAGAGGGGCTTGGCGGGGCCTCCGGAGGTAACATAACGCCAGGTATCAAACCGGGCGCCCAGGCATTAACAGCTGGTGAAATCGGAATTAAAAAAAAACCGCAACAAACCACCCAAACTTCCCATTTAAAGGTTGGATTTTGTGGCAGGCTGATCTGCATAATCAGATTTGACCTGCCTCCCTCCACCTGACAATGTAGTGTTGTTTGCCTCTTCTAGTCATTTTGAAGAAGGGGAGGGGGAAGGGAAAATGACTTGAAACATCAGGTCGGTTTTTTGTGAGAGGAAAGGGTGAAGGGCACTGTGCTCTCTTTAATTCCTCTATATCGTTTTATGTATGTTCAGCACCAAATGGAACTAGGTCTCCCGGTCCATGCTGTTCTGTGCAGTGCTGATAGGTTCAAGGTCCTGCACGGACCCTCTTAAAACAGTAATTCCACTCTCCCTCAACTCAAATTTATAATTGCAAAGCTGAATTGGGTAGTTTCAGAGGTACGTCCTTTCACCCCCTGTCCACAGGTCACATCGTGTGGATATTTTGGAAGCTTGGAGTGGTTCTTCTGTTTGGTTGTTTTGTAATGTTTTGCCCTTGCCTGCAAGCCTTGCTATAAACCAAGGTCTATTTCCAGGAAACACCTGTTTGTTGGTATATTTTATTTCCCTCATGTTTCATTCTGTTATGCTCTTTCTTTCAGTTTCTCGATGGGTTTTATTTTATTTGAGTCTCGGAAAGCAGCTGTGGCTCTTGTTCCAGAGCAGACTTCTTGGAAATAAACTGTTCTTGTGTTTTGGCCCTAGCAAGGGTGGTGTTGTAAGGAAAAAAAAATGTTTGATCACTTTCCCAAAGTGTTGGGCAGAGAGAATGGTGGGCTGTTTTTTGAAATCTGCAGTGCGGGCTGCGTTTGGGTATGGTCTTCCGTCTGATTTTTCTGCTAATTTACTCTTTCCCCCACTCTGTCTGCCCAGGGTTCCCAAGGAGTGAATGGAAGTACCACTTGACAGTGCTATCTGCCTGGCACTGATGTAGGAGTTGCAGTTCTTAGCACGAAGTCCAGGAACATCTCATTTAGACATTAGAAATTTTTTTAGACTGCTTTTTGGATAGGGTAGCCTATTGGTTTAAACTGAGTAACTTTGTGATTTAATGTTTACATTAATATCACTGAAGAAGGAATTTAGTATAAAGCCACAGAGATCTTCTTTTGTGTAGTAAACTGCTATAACTGGTATAACCAGTCACGTTTTTTCCGTGGTGAGCTCTACTGGAAGATGATGTGGCAGTTAAATGCTGTGAAACCTTGGTCTAAAACAGTTTCTGAAATTTCTTTACTGTCAGAATTTCATAGGTGAAACATTGTTTCCAGAAAGGTTCAAACAACAGTGTACTCAAAAGTTAGATGCTGGTAATTGCAATTTGCCACCTTCTCAATTAAAAAATAATGAAGTGCTTTTTAGATAATGGTGGTTTCTTCTATTTTTCAAATATGCACATTACCAAAGGTTTACAGGTTCAAGACGACTACTATGACTATGGAAGAGTGGACGTTTCTTGAACGTTTTTCTTTCACAAGATTATATTACTGGGATGTGGAAGGAATCCTATAGTGCAAAGTAAATTTCCCATTGAACCCAACTACAGGGTTGGGTTTTTTCCCCTTTGTAGAGTTTCAAGCCCTCCGGTCTTGCTCGTTCTTCTGTTATTCATAGTCTTTAGGGCTGCTAAATTGTTCTGATGAATTCCCAAATAACCTTTTCTGGAAGAAATGAATAATAACAGCTCTTTTCACTCTTAAACTGGTGTTGAAAGCTGTTGGTACGACTTGGCAGAAAAAGGTGCCAATATCACAGCTAAATTAAAAGTCAAGAAATGTCCTCAAAGATTCTGTTTCATGCTTTTTTTCAAAATCTCCTCTGATAGCGTTGCTCTGAAGCAGTTGATTCTTCAAGATGTTTTGCCACTTCTCAACCATAAAATCACTCTAAAGACAAAATTATGCCACATGATGTGGAAGCGTTAAAAATACAAAAGCCTGGAGAGTGAAGAATGTTAAACAAAGACCCAAGCAATCGGGAACGGTAGAAACATTTGACCTTTTTACGTGTTGCTGGTAATAATAGTCTCACGGTAGGTTTTTCCTGTGGCTATTGTTAGCCATGGCAAACCCAGGGGCATTTTGACCGGTTGTGCAATCGCTTACGTCAACCTCGGGAACTATCTGTTCTGAGTCACTGAAACAGTGCTCACTCGGGTCCCTCTTGTGAGTAGCTCCGTAGGGATCACAGCCGCTGTAGGACCAGGCGGCTGCTGTGCCAGGAGCTGAGAAAAGTCACGTAAAAGCTGAGCAGACTGTGCGTCCCTCAAGAATATACGGCCTGTATTGATCGTGGTGGTTACTCAAAAGAAGATCACCCTGTATTGTTGCTGCTGTGCATGCTGAAACTGTTTTGTTAATCAAATCTCTTTTCCATGGATGTGAAATGATCTCCCGAGGGAATCTAGTGAAAATTATTTTCCTTTTTGTTCCCTCCCCCTGCATTGTTTCCCCTTGGGTGTAATAGTGTTCCTTCCTGGCTTCTGCATGGATGGAAAGGGAGGAGGGAGGCGGAAACTTGAGAGTGTTGGCTGCGTCAGCAAATGGGGAATCTAAATGAGAGAGCCATTAGTTTGAACTTCTAAAACGTATTTGGTCATTTTTATTATAGTATACACATGAGAAGAGTTTCATGATTTTTTCGTACACCTACTGCTTTTCTCATAGGTTCTACAAAGGGAAGGTTTCCCAAGATTAAGACTCTAGGCCGATTATGTGTAGAATGTGTCACAAAAACTATCTTCATATTGTCTTTTATAATCTATGCACAGCAGGTGCTCCATATGGCATTTTCTTTAATAGTATTTGGCTACTAAGTTTAAAGATACTGTTTTTCAAACAAAGAGAACAAATGTGTGTTACAGAACAATTTGATAGTCATTTCAGAGAAATGAAGCAAGTCTGCATTTAGAATGAGATTAAACACTGGATTGTGTATATCCCCAGCTTTGCTCATTTGCAGAGTGAGGTTAGACCTGCCACTCAACGATTTGTATTCTGATTATTATTCCATAAAACACACGTAGTACTTGCGATATTTACCTGGTTTTTTTTGAAGGACATTCGCTCTGTGTTCTCTAAAAATACAAGTGGAAAAACTAGTAGTCAAGTAAAAGATGTTACATAAAGGCAAACTGCAGCTACCTGCTATTCTCGTATTATTTCATAATAAGCACCTGAAAAAATCGGTATAATCTGAAAAAGGAATTTAAAGTTAATTCTATGTGTAATTAAATATTTGTATCTTTGTGTAAATGATGAAGCTTTGCATGCAGGTCCACTTATCTAGAAAGGGTTATTGTTTGCTTGTCAGTCTTCCAACGGCAAGTCTGCTAACATTTACTTGAAATATTTTGCTCTGAAACTGCATGTGCTATGTTGTGACTCCATGTGCCATTCTTATCAGTGCTTTTGAGATAAACCACTGGTTTTAGGAGTTTCTCATTCTACTGTTAAAAAACTTTAAAAAAGCACCTGGCCAAGTGTCATTTCAATGTATGTTATGCTCTAGAAAGAAGGTCACCTTACGCCTCTAAGTTTGACTTGAAAGGCTTTGGAATAGTATAAGTATGTAGTACCTAATAGGCACAAAGTTGTTTTTTAGAGGAATACTAATGGTTGATTTGGTCCTTGCACTTTGTGGGAGCAAAAACAGGTTTTAGAGAAACATGGCGACATAGTACCAATATTTCATTTTTTCCTGTTGGCTAAAACTTACCACTTGAGTACTGAAAACCAGTGCAGTTCAGAAGGATTGATACTAATAAGTTCTAGATGTGAATGATACATTTTCAATGTGCCAATTTGCTCTGTTTATTTTCCACTGTCTTCTATTAACTTGTACAGGTCAGAGTTGGGAATAAAAAAATAAAAGACTAAATGATGGCATAAGAAGCAGGGCCCTGGATATCATCGTCTCTAGACTACACCAGGAAATTAAGAAGAATAATTTCATGTGTTAATTGTGTACTCCAAAACATTAGAAGCATGATAATTGATTTTGGAATAAAGTAACTCTTAACAGTACTCCCTGCAGTAGCTATCAGTCACCTGCCCTTCATGGAGAGTATTAAAAATCAGGGTGAAATTTGATGAAAGACAGGTCATTACATACTTAATGTCAATAGTATTACTCCTCATTTTCCTGGATGTCCTTTTTGCAGCCAGGTACCTAGATAGTGCGACGAAATAATAGAAAGAAGACCCAAAACATCCAGATTTCTTCATACTTTGTATGTGGTTTGTAACGGTGAAAATCTTAGTCATTTAAGATACCTACTGGTACCACTGTGGTTTGGTCTCCACACAATTTACTGGCTTGAAAAAGAAGGGAAAGGGAATGTTATATTGGTTCTAGATCCTTCCTTGGAAAACAGACTCAGATTTCTCTGATATTTGTGCTGTTTTCAGTACATGATTGGGTTTTTCTGTGTGTTGAGTTTTGTTTCTAATATTTCTCTTCAGTTTTTCGAAGCTGTTGAAAATCATGGAATCATAGAATGGTTTGAGTTGGAAGGGACCATAAAGATCATCCAGTTCCAACCCCCTGCCCTGGACAGGGACACCTCCCACCAGACCAGGTTACTCAAAGCCTTGTACAACCTGCCCTTGAACCCCTCCAGGGCTGGGACAGCCACAGCTTCTCTGGGCAACCTGTTCCAGCCTCTCACCATCCTCACAGCAAAGAATTTTTCCAAATCCAAATCTCCCCTCTTTCGGTTGACAACCATTCCCCCTCATCCTATGGCTCCCCTCCCTGATCCAGAGTCTCTCCCCATCTCTCCTGGAGCCCCTTTAGGGTCTGGAAGGGGCTCCCCTGAGCCTTCTCTTTTCCAGGCTGAACAACCCCAACTCTCTCATCCTGAATCAAGACAAATGAATAAATGGAATAAATGAACTTTTTGCTGGGGTTTCTCATAAACTCTGATAGAGAAGAGAAAGAAGTGGAAGAAATTGTGAAGAAATTGTGTGTAGAAGTGTTTGTCCCAGAAGTGCTTCCAGTGAAAGCGAAAGTTGGTTCCAGTGGGCTTATGGGATGTGTTACTCAATGTGCTATCTATCTTTTTTTCCCGGTAATTCAGCAGACCACCATGAAATCCCAGTTCTTACTGTGTGATCTAGCCATGTAGTTAAGGCGTTTCATGCACAAACCATTATTTCTGTGTGCTCAGAGGACAGTGGTGAGGTTCTGGTTCAGGTGCTCAGAGTTGCTCTGTGGAGGTTGGTTCTATTCACAGGGGCTTAGTTTTGAGAGTCTTGTAATGTAATGTAGGCACCACAGCCAGATAAGTGGGGTCAAACAGCATGAATTTCCTTCCCCCGCAACACCTGACAGGTGTATGAAAATAGCAGGAATCCTTCTCTCTATAACAGATGCCGCTTCCCCCTGTGCTTCTTTTAAGAATGTATGAAACTTCTCTCTAGGTATCAACTCCTGAAATAGGTTGAAAGAGTAATAATTCTGCTGATGCAACTTCTTCCTTAAAGACTGCAATATTTCTTTTGAGGAGTTGTGGATAACCTGGAAGATAGAGGTTTCCCAGGACAAAAAATGAAGCCATGGATCTGTTCGAGATAAAGGCACAGATGAACTGCTGTAGTGGAAGGAAGGAACTGCTAGTGCAGCATTTGTGCACCAATTCTGCACACTTTTTGAATTAAACAAGTATGTCAGTGAGTAGTCTAACAGAATGAAAATACTCCTGGATTTAAAGCTAAGCATGGATGATTCCACAGGATTAGAACATCAATGATGAGTGGTAAGAGCTTTAGAAGAAAAATTAAATCTTGTCATTTGTCATATTTATGTAACTTAAACTCCAGATTCACTTTAGCTGAATTACAGTGGTAGCTATTCATGCGGTGAGAGCGAGAATGCTTGTAAGGTATAATCTTGATGCTGAATGCCTATATCGCCCTAGACTTCAGGTATTCACTCTTTTCCTGCATTGACAATTACAGAATCACAGAATGATAGGGGGTAGGAAGGGACCTTTGGAGATCATCCAGTCCAACCCCCTGCCAGAGCAGGTCCACCCAGAGCAGGTCCCACAGGAACGTGTCCAGGTGGGTTTGAATGTCTCCAGAGAAGGAGACTCCACCACCTCTCTGAGGAGCCTCTTCCAGGGTTCTGCCACCCTCACAGGAAAGAAGTTCCTCCTTTTGATGGAACTTCTTATGTTCAAGTTTGTGCCCGTTACCTTGTCCTGACCCTGGGCACCACTAGGAAAAGACTGGCCCCATCCTCCTGACACCCACCCTTGAAGTATTTATAGGCATTGATTGGTCTTCTGATGTCTGTCTTCTCCAGACTAAAAAGACCCAAGTCCCCCAGCCTTTCCTTATAAGAGAAATGCTCCAGGCCCCTCATCATCTTTGTGGCCTCTGCTCTACCCTCTCCAGCAGTTCCCTGTCCTTCTTGAACAGGGAAGCCCAGAACTGGACCCAGTGCTCCAGATGGGGCCTCCCCAGGGCAGAGCAGAGGGGCAGGATGACCTCCCTCAACCTACTGGCCACACTCTTCCTGATGCCCCCCAGGATGCCATTGGCTTTCTTGGCCACAAGGGCACATTGCTGGCTCGTGGTCATCCTGTTGTCCACCAGGACTTCCAGGTCAGAGCTGCTCGCCAGCAGGTCACCCCCAACCTCTACTGGTGCAAGGGGTCGTTCCTCTCTAGGTGCAGATAATTTGGATCAAGAGGCTGCTTGATTTTTCAGAAAGCCTCTTTTCCTCGGAAAAGGCAAAATGGAATGTGGTTTGAAGCTCCTGACTTGTTGGATCTGCGTATTGGTGGACAGAGCAGAGAAGATGTAACCAAGCCCTGCCTAATCTTCACCTGCAGCGGGGCTGCTTCTTGCTGTGGATGCCCCATTTACTTGCATCAGCCTCATCCCAGCTTCCAGGGAGCAGAGTTGGGGGGACGGGTTGTCAGCCAAGAGCTGTTGAAGAGGCACAGATGGCATTGATTCCCTCACCTCAGCACATTTTCTTCCCTTCAGAGTCTGTTACATAAATGAAACTGTCACTCTTAACTGTTACAGATAGAAGTCCTTAATATTATTCTTAATTTTTGTTACTTAGTACTGATCTACTGTTACTGTATTAAAAGTTTCTTGGAAGATTGTTCATTTTAATAAAACTGTTACACTAAAGTAAATGCAATGCACAATTCTACCATATTTGAAGTTAAAAGTTGCAGGATATTTAAGGTGCAGAATCTGCTGGGATTTGAAGAATCTCAGATCGTGTTAGGTGCTTTGAAGGGGTGGTGAAGTGAGGGGACAGCGCTATCGGTGAAAGCGCGGACTCTCCTGTGCCTTTTCTGACGAACACCGCGTTCACATGAGGCTGCTGAATTCTGCTCCCCCTCGTTCAGTTCCCTTCCGTCATTTCTGGAGGCACCTTGGAAAAAGATGGTGTTCAATCTACTGCCTTCCTACCTAACTACGGCTGCTCATCTCTGGATGTTAATTTTGACCTGTAGGTCAGCATGTGCAACATTTTTTTCTAAGGTTTCAGCTCGTTTCTTGGCTCTGAGAAGCTGTGATGAGATCAACGGCTGCAGTCTTCACAGTTAAACGATTCCTGTTTGCTGCCTGGTTGCTTCCTGCTTTCTACTATGGGATAAGCTAACTGTTGAGAGCTGTGTGACCAATGCTCAACAAAGGACAGATGTTTGAATAAAGGGGGGGGGGAGGGAAAGTTTGTTTTTTAATTGATTTCCCCATAACCTAGGAGAGTGTTAAGATCTGAATTTTACCTTCCCACATGACTCTGCTTATATTTACTCTCACTGGAAAAGAAAAACTGAGTTACGTTGATGCACAGAATTGCCATTATTTAGCTGTTGGAGAGAAGGCACTTACACTGTCTTTTTCTTATAAGTAATCTTCAGATACTACTTGTGTCAAGTTGTTCAGCTCATGGGAAAGCTGGAACAAAGTATAATAAGGCTAAAATAATAGAAGCAAGAAGATGCAAACGTCGTGCAGAGCACGAGCTGGAGGGTAAGCTCAAAACACCACGATAGCACTTCGCACAGAAAAATGTAGATGGTGCATTCGAATGGTCTTGGAGAATATACAGAACCAGAGGGTGTTTCTGTAAGAATAGAAATGCCAATTACTAATGAAGGTGCCCTGCCATCAAGTTTCATTCCTAAGTGTCATGGCTAATAAAATAACTCGTTAGGAAAACAGGATGATGCTGCATGCCAGAAGTATTATGAAGTTCAGTGGGCATTCCAGCTATTTTTTGGCTACCAGTGGGAATAACTTGTGGGTAAATAGCCTACAACCCAGATAAACTCTCCCTAGTATATAATATATTTGCTTCCCCCGCCTCCCCCATATCCCTACCTTTTGTTAGCTAAGATAAAGACTGGCTGTCATGGAGATCACAAGTGTCATGTAACTCTTTATCATCAAAGGTAATGGAAACTTTCCGATACAAATGCTTTCCAAAGGGGTGGTAAATGCTGCTTTTTTTTTTTTTTTTCTCCAATCAGTGTCAGCATAATATTATTTCTTTAATATTTTTTTTTAAGTCTTAATACACTGGGATGAAAAAAAGAAACATAAGTTCCCTTACCCTTATATCAGCTCCACGTGGCAAATTAAGCTTGTTTTTATATATAAAAATGTATGGTAATATAGGTTAATTTAAAGTTTATCTCCAGTGTTCAGGGAAGGCATTGGTGTATTCTAGTTAGTGTCGTCTGCTGCTTCCAGTGTAACTCTCTTGTAACTTCTCTTCAGGACATTGATGTCTTTTTCTTTGGCAGTGCAATAGAGTTCAAAACCTAAAGTAGTCAAAGGCTTTGTGCTCCTTCCTTGGTCTTTCTCTCTGCAGCCTTAGGGCCAGTGGTT
The DNA here is from genome assembly GCA_026546715.1 of Gallinago undulata. Lineage (NCBI taxonomy): Eukaryota > Metazoa > Chordata > Aves > Charadriiformes > Scolopacidae > Gallinago > Gallinago undulata. The sequence continues at coordinate 25,418,369 of JAOTQQ010000012.1, read as the reverse complement.
CACAACTGTAGGGATATTTTCCTACATATTTATGAAGTGTTCCTTTAAATTCCTTGATAGTTCCCTGGGCTGTTTCCAGTCCCCTTTTATCAGCATCTCTCACTTTTTGTTGTTAAACTTAGGACTTTGGGATATTTTTATAAAATCTCCCCACTTTCAGCTATCCCAGATGCTTTCAGTAATGTCCTTTGTTACAGCTGAGCCAATGACTTAACCCTTTTTGGTTCCTGGACTTAGGCTAGACAGTAACAACTCGTGAAGTTAGAGGTAATAAAAATAATGGACCTCTTAAATGACTTTGGGGATAGTTTCCATTGTACACGTAGCAGTATCTGAAGAATGAAAGCTGTTAATGTTAAAAGTTTTGGCTATGAATGAAAATAGTATGGCTAAAAGCTGAAAATATTGTAAATACTTCTTAGAAAATATGGCTACAGTGGTTGCGGTGCAATGTTCTTCTGTTGTCCATTTACACCATTCTTGTGGAAAGTCCTCTGTATTAAACCAATGGTAGCAGCAAACCTGCTGCTCTCCAATCTTGTTTCCTTTTACATCATCTTTTCTCAATCTCATTGTACAAATTTTCACAGAATCACACAAGTTGGAAGGGAACTCTGGAAATTTCATAGTCTAGCCTCCTGCTCAGCCAGGCCCAATTAGAGCTGGTTGCTTGGGGCCATGTCCAGTTTGTTCCAGTTCTTGACCATCCTCATGCTGAAAATTTTCCTGTGTATATTAAGTTGGAATTTCACATTTCTTGTTTGTGTTTGTGGGATACAGTCCTCACTTTGAACTCAAAAATCCCCACAAATAATATCTGAAGGGCAAAGGGGTGCTCTGGAGGACTTAGAGGAGTATAACTGGGAGGATCCCAGAGTCAAAATATCAGGCATTTGGGAAGAAAGAGCATGAGCTGTGCTTGTAAATTAGAACTGTTTCACCATGACCCTGATAGGTTTTTCTTTTTTTTTTTCTCCTTTTCTAGGGACATTGATTTCCAGGAGAGTCAGGTGGACGTGTACAGTGTGTAAGGTCAGTGCCTCAGACCCGTTCCCCATGCTGCTCAGTTACACTCTGTTCCATGTAACATGCCTGTTATTCCCATCTTTATAGACTGTTCTTTGCATCCTGTCAAACTGAGCGTGCTGCTGAATAACTGAGTCATGGATGTGTATACAAGCTAAATCCTGTGTTCTTATCTCTCTCACACACCCAAAGTTGACGTAAGGAGGACTGGTATTAAAACAGTGAAGTCAAGCATAAAGGCGTTAGAAAACTGAGTTATTTCTGCCTGTGTCTTATGGCTCTAGAAACTACAGCGAACCTGTGACTGATTCTGTCCATTCTGTATATTGTCTGTCTCCGTGGTGCTGTAACACAATCTGAAAAAGTTCTTTCTTCCTCTTTGGTTGTTGTTTGTCTGTTGGGCTTCACATTTAAACTCTGCTCTGAAGACGGGGTTATGAATTTTCTCACGGTCTCTCCTGCAGTGCTTATGAGTGCTTCACAAAAATTACAGTTCAGGAAAATTTCCTCCTCTGATAGAATCTTGCAGTGTCTCCTGGAACTTTGCCAGGAGTTTCACAGGTACTGACAGTAGAGAGGTTAGAGTCTGAAATTCTGGGATTTGGCTCTGTTGGGCTCCAAATGGAAGCAGGAAGCACTCGGCTTGTTTGCATTCCCTGGTTCAGGTTCCTGCAATCTGTTCCAGTCCCTTTGCCTCTCCGGTGCTCATCGTACTGTCTGTCAGCAGCACCGTGCTAAATACATCTCCAGTATCACGTCTTTCCCTTGCAGCCCCTTTTCTCTCTCACCCAGATTAGTGCCAAAGTTCAGTTTCAGCTCTGTTACCTTTCTAGCAGCTTTTTTTCCATTAATGTTTTCTCAGTCAATCTGCTTCGTTTCTTAGAGCAACCTGTTGGTGTCTTCCTTCTGTGCCTGCTCTTACCAAAGGCCATTTCCTGGCAGTGCAGTCTGACCAGCTGGGGGTTAAATTTCCCATCCATGGCTCAAGACAGGATGTAGCTAATTTTTTTTTTTTTTAAATAAAAAAATCAGTGGGATGTAAGTGAAAATAGTAGCTGAACTGTGTTGTGGCTAAAACTTTGGGGGGGGAAAAAACCCTGACTGAGGAAGAGACCTAGCGTGGACAATAGTGGCTTGCCTCATCAAAAGTCACTGAGTTTATGACAGGTAAACTTGCTTTTGTCTGGAAAACTTGCTAATGTATAATTGGCAACAACAGTGACATCACTTAAACGTGTTTGCCATGGATTAGTGAGAATTGTGTGTTACATATGGAAAGCATTTGGTCCACAGATTGAAAAGTTTTGTGTCGTAGCATAGTAAACAAGATGCTACAATATAGTAATTTCCTATGTGAAAAGGTAGAGGTTTCCTAGTGTCTAGCTTGAAAATAGTGTTTTAAAGATATTTGTATTAACCGATAGTTTTTTATTTTCTTTCAGTGTGTGAAGAAAACAAGAAACATGGAAGGTCATAAGTAGTGAGTACCTTGATCATTTTTTCTTCTTCTGAAGAGCTAATGGTGTTTGGCATGTTGATTTGTCACTGCCTGAGTCTATTACACATTATGTTCTGGCATCTAGTATTTATATGAAGTCATTGGCAGACATTCTGTTTAAAAAGAGTAAAAATACAAAATGAAAAACTGCCAAAGAATGGAAAAACAAGTGATTTGACTTGATGGGAAAATAGCAGATGTTATCAATTTTCTGCTTAATGGAAAGAAGAGCATGAATCGTCATGTTCCAAGAGGCTTATCTGTGGTTGTCAACTTCAGAAAAACATACATCCTTGTTTTAGTTGTATTTTCTGATTGCTTACCAAATCCTAAATGTGTCCATGATTGCTTGACATGAAATACATTTTAAAAGGTATCTATAAGTGTCTACTGGCAAAAATTGTCCACCACAGGTTTTGGTAATGTGATTATAAATCTTTCGTTATCTCCAAATGACACTAGAAGCTGAGTTTTTCTGCAGTGGTAAAATTATATTCCTCTATTCCTTTGATTGGTTTATCAATTTCTTATTCAGGAATCTGTATCAATCCCGTCTTTTTGTTTTCTTTTTTTTTTATTTTTGATGACTTCATATTAATAACTCATTATTTCTCCCAGCATCCCCCCAGAATTTCTAGGGACCTCAAGTGAGGTAGATATCAAGGCTGGTTGACATCAGCTGAATTATGGTGTTTTCTTCACTTGAGCGCTGAACTCAGATACGAGTTATTTGCACAGCTGTAGCACACGTTAAAGCACACAACCAGCCAGACAGCTGAGGTCTTTCTACTGCCTTGTGAGCAGTTTGATTTTTTTGTTAATTATTTTTAAAGTAGTACTGTTTTTCCTAAACTCTCATATTTTCTCATAATGCGGAGGATCATCTTGTTATTTATTAGAGGTTGTAGATTTTGCCTTTTAAAGGTGCAGCATATATCAAATTAATATAGGCTTTACCTGACTGGAGAGGCGGTCTTGTTTTCAGAGTGTAATGGTTTGTGCAGAATTACACATGAAATGTGGTATGTTTTGCCTGTGTTGTTTATTTTGTGCTGTAGCACCAAAAAGGCTTTTCTTTTCATTTTAATGTAATCCATAAATTAAACTTAAGGAGCTAACATTTAAGTAGAATTAAACGGGTGAATATATTTGCTTTTAAAGTTTGGGGAAGAAGCCAAGAAGTGGAGTGTGTAAGTGCTTTTATGAATTTTGTCCTTGCTCGCTTCCAGTTTAGTTTCTTCCCATCTCTTTGGTGATTGAGGTGCTGTCTCCAAACTCACTGACTGAAACTTGGTGTGTCTGTTAGAGCTGAGAACCTCTTGGGGCTGCATCCCTGAGCTGTGTGTGTTGTGTGAACTGAGCTAGTGGGCAGTATCTCAGGAGTGTCCCACAGACATGGGTGTCTCTTTTTTTTTTTTTTTTTTTTTTTAAATCGACTCAACCTCTTTAGTTTTCCTGGAGTATTTCACATAGTTTTAGCAATGGTTTACTTCTAAAGATCTGCAAAATCACTGCAGCTTTCTGTATATGGACGTAGGAGAAAGGGCGTGTACTTTTGCAGAAATTAATAATGGAATAACTCTTCCTGAAATAGATCATTTCATTGCAAGGCTATATTTTCTATTAAACCGGCTTCATATGGTTTAAACGTTGTGGAATATGGAGTTTATCTTTAGATTGAACTTTTTATTAAGGCCTACCAGAGGAATGCAGAAGCATCTGTCAGTAGAAAATAATCCTTGAAAAAAAATATTACTTGTTAGGCCCCCACATTTGTCATGTAGTCACTGCACGAAGATGTGAGCTCTGTCTTGCCCACAGCATCCTCAAAAGAGATGAGTGTTCACCTCATTCTTCATTATCCAGTTGTAAAAAGGGGAGGGCAAGAAGTAGTCAAATTCCATTCATAAAATCATCTTTGTGACATCCTAACACTGCTGAAATAGTGTGAAAATTGCTACCTGTTTATGCAACTCTGCTAGCTCACTTGAAACTCTCCTCTTAGTTATATAAAAATAAGAAGTTAGTTCCATGGGCATTCCGTTCCAGTCATTCCATAATGCATTGGTAAGAATTCTTTGCAGCTTGATTATTTGGCAGTACTACATGCTAAAGACACTTAAATTGAAAGCTGTGTATTGTTTTCATATGGGGACAAGAAATATAATACTAATTTAATTGCTTTCATATTAGTGCATACTGAGGAAATGCATGTTAGAATATATGTGTCTGCATGCAAATGCGATATTCTTGATGGAAATTAATCTAGCATGTGAGACTTTTTAAACATTCTTTTGAACTTTTGTTATTATTTTTTTTTAAAATTCTAGCAATTATCCAAGGGAATTTTATGACCAATATGCTCAAAGCCAAGAAAAATCTGTGGTTAATAAAATGCAACAGAAATACTGGAAAACAAAACAAGCCCTTATAAAAGTTACAGGAAAAAAGGAAGATGAACACGTTGTGGCTTCAGATGCAGATCTGGATGCAAAATTAGAGGTTTGTAATGTCTGTATAATGTGAATTCTCTGTTAATTTTTAAAATGTTTAACTTTCCATCAAGCCTCTAATATGTGAACACATGGTATATAATAATTATTTTCTTGTAATATCTTTTCCAATTTTGACAAAAGTACTCATGTAAATGTGGGGCATATGGTGGCATTTTGTAACACAAAACCCGATGTCCCTCAAACTTTATTTGGAACCTAACATTTCTCATATTTATTTTCAAGTTTTGAGGCTGGTTGTTTGGGGATTTATTTTTTTTTTTTTTGTGGTGGGAGGAGCAGGAGTTTGTCCTTTGTGCTTGTATCAGTCATTCTTACCCTTTGCTTATATCAGTTTAAGAGTATTTTTTTTAAAGTAACATTCTATAGTATTTAGAAATTGCATTCTTTATACAGTTATAAAACACAGCATATACCAAAAAAAACATGCAATATACCAGGAAGGAGCAAGGTACACAGTGTGCTCTGCTCTCTGGAGCTTTTGTGCAGATAAGTGGGGTTTGGCGTGACCAAAGAAGCTGCTGAAAGTCTGGGAAGTGTAACCAGGAGAAGGAATCCAGCTGTGTGACAAATACAGTCCTGCTGTCAGTATCCTCAACTGTGCTGGGAAAAAATAATATTAAGGCTCTCCCAATTGAAGAGCTTGAACAGCTTTAACAGAAAGCAAAAGATAGAGGATGGACTTGGGAAGTGTAAAAGCAAGTTCATTAGTTTTATCAGTCTTGTTTTGCCTGCCTGGATTTCTTGCAGTTTCTTAGAAAATTGGCGACTTGGAATTCTCAGGTTTGCATTGTGCCTGAAATACGAGAGGCTGTTTTACAACAAATCTTTGTAGATCTAGCTATAATGATGATAATTTAGAATGTCATGATTCCGGCTATGGGGTCTCCATGATGGGTTATAAATCAAGAGTATTTGTGGCAACGAAGCTGATGAGGGGTCTGGAGAATAAGTCCTGTGAGGAGCAGCTGAGGGAACTGGGGGTGTTCAGCCTGGAGAAAAGGAGGCTGAGGGGAGATCTTCTTGCTCTCTCCAACTCCCTGAAAGGAGAGTGTAGCCAAGGGGGGTTGGTCTCTTCTCCCAAGTCATAGGCAATGGGACAAGAAGAAATGGCCCCAAGTTGCACTAGGGGAGGTTCAGATTGGATATTTGGAAAAGTTTTTACACTGAAAGGGTTATCAAATGTTGGAACAGGCTGCCCAGGGAAGTGGTGGAGGCACCATCCCTGGTGGGATTTAGAAGAGAGGCAGACAGTGCTTAGAGACATGGTTTGGTGATGGTTTTTGTCAGTGTTGGGTTGATGGTTGGACTCGATGATCTTAAAGATCCCTTCCAACCCGGACAATTGTATGATCCTAATTCTATGAAAACAAGCTGGAAGGATGGAACAGTTTTTAAGAAATATATATATATATATGCATATATACCTCCATACTAACTGTGTTGCGTGTTCATCAGGGAGGGCACTTCGTTAGCTCAGGTGGGATTGGAAATAGGGAAAGTTGTGTTTACTGGATAAAAAACTGTAAGCATGTTTGTACTTGGACAACTTCTCAACTGCAGGTCGTGCACTCAGCTTAAGAGACAAGACCCATGTAAGTGTAAATGTTACATCTCTAAATGTACAGATGGGAAGGAGGACAGTTAGTGTGCCAGTTGCTTATATTGGTGTAATGCTCAATGGAGTGGAGTTTAAATTACAGGTTGGAGGTCTTAAACAGGCAGAGTAGTAATTTCCTAGAAAAAATCTCCAAAATTCATCAAGACTGAGTTGTTGGTTTTTTTACCTCTACTTCCTTTGTACACTGCTGTTTTATAAATTTGGTTAGAAAACCTGAGCTATGCCAGTAAAAAATCCAGTTTAAATCAACAAGTTTCTATGTTGGCTTAACCATGCAAATCTGTTCCACTAGACTTTACAGTATTATAAACTCACGTGATGAACAAGAGAGACATTTTGATAACTTTTTGCTCTGCTGTGAGTTTTTTTTTAGGGACAAAGACTCTTACATCTTTGTATGTGTCCACAGATAGCAATAAAAAACCCAAACCCAACATGAATAGTTTGGCTAACTTTCAGCTGTTTACTATAGATCTGGTTCCAAAATTCTTTTTGTCTTTCTTTTCCTTTTATAAGTTACGATTGTTCTGTCTGTAGTTTCAGTGAACAACTTAATTGAAAGTAAAGCAAAAGTGATAAGGAAAAATTACTTTCAAGCTGGAATGATTAATCATTGTTCAAGAAGAAAACAGTGATCCCTAATTGTTTCTACAAAAAAATTAAGCTCTTTCTTGTGTTTTAATTGTCAGTGTTTCTTGCATACCCTTACAATTTTTTTTGTGTATTTTGTTTCGATTTCAGCTGTTCCATTCTATTCAGAGAACATGTATGGAGTTGCTGAAAGCAATTGAACTGTATCAGAAAAGGATTTGTTGTAAGTATGATCAAATACAGTCATTAAAGCCACAAGGAGGCCTGCATTATGGAATCAATCAACAAGTGAAAAGTCAAAGTGAAAATGGGGAGCTGCTAGTTTCATCTTAGTCAAAAGTAAAGATAACATTCTTTGCAAGCAGCTAATGGCAGGCTTGCTTATTTGCTTGAAGATCTTCTAGTTCTTAAGTTTTATATTTGATTTTATGCAGTGATGGGTAACAATAATTATGGGAGAAAGTTTGCATTTTAAATTGTTTTTTTCCCCATTAACTGCTTGGCCATTTTAAATTCAGAAGTGTCTTGTCTTAGAAATCCTAACTCTGTTCTGAACTGTTTGCTTGTTTGTTTTTTTTTTATATATAATCAGGATTGACTATGAAGAATATTTGGCTTATTAATAGTTTTATAATTGAGTAATCCGTGCTAGTACGATGAATTTGGTAATGTTGACTTGGCTGTAACAGGGGTACAGTGATTAGTGACAGTCATTAGTGAGAGACAGGGAGGGGCCTCATTTGGGAAGTTTCAAACATCAGATTGTATTAAATGACCTCTCTGCAATCAATATTGTTTGATTCTTTGCTGCTGTGATTTCTGGCCTAGAAAAGAGAATCCAGCTTTGGAGACATCTTTTAATTTACTTTCTTTTGTGGAATATTGTCCATATTTTCTTCAGACTTTCCTTTTTCTTTTGCCTGTCCAAAAGAGTCTGAGATGATGTTTCAGGATCTGGAGGTAAAATTAGAGTACAGAAGAGCAGTTTATTGAGTTCCAGAAGTGTTGCACAGTAGCAGATGAAATCTCTGATGCAAAAATGCGCATGGAGCATGTTCTACCAGGCTGTGCTATAAGTCTGCATTGGATTTGACTGTCAGCATTTGGAAAAATGACAAGAGGACTTCAAGAGATCTTCTTTCATTATGTTAGTCCATTCTCATCGTTGGTGGTGGGAAGAAATTGGTGCTGTAGGAGACAGCTGCTTTGAAAGACTAATAGATGAGGCCATAATTAAGTGGTTTTGTAAGGATGTGAGATCATGAAGGCTCATGATCCCAGTTTGGAAGTAGTCAACAGGACAGTGTAAAAACACTTATTTTTCTTCATCTTCTTGTTTAAAAAACAACCAGTTAATTTGAAATGGAAATATTTCCAATATTTGAAATATAAATTAAAATATAGTGGTTTAATTGTGTGGAATGTTAAAATTGTAAAATAGTCCTGCAAAGTAATTTGAAAATGAATGTTCTTTAAAGTGAAGTAGTAGATTTTTTCATGTGAAAAAGTCAGTTCTGTAGATGAGCATAAGAAATGGAGAGCAAGAGAAGAGCATGTGAACGTGTTTTGGGTAGTGTAACACAATTACCTTCACTGAAGGTACACTACCAAATGTCAGCTGAGGCAGTCCAGGTGGCAAAAAAGAAGTTTTAAAAAAAAAAAAAAAAAACACCAACACAAAACCCAAACCCCAAACAAATAAACTGAAAACCCCAAGACTAAAAGATACTGGAACCAAGATTGGGCCCTCTGTGTAATATAACCGATGTAATTCAAGAAAGAAATAGCATTTTTCTCCTGGTATCTTTCAGCCCTGATGGAATTTTGTGACTCTTCTTAACTACAGCAGACCCATCAATGTATGTCTCAAGTGAATCAGATCTATTTAATAAATGCAGGAATTCCATGAAATTACTTATTTTTAATGTGCTGCTTGAATTTCGAGTGACTTCACCTATTTGATGTTAGGCCAGTTTTAAAGCTTTTAGGAACCTATTAAATAACGTGTTTGACCACTCATTTATTTTTTTGTTAGTTCTGTCTCAGGAAGAAAATGAATTGGGGAAATTTCTTCGAACGCAGGGTTCTCAGGATAAAACAAGAGCAGGAAAAATGATGCAAGCCACAGGAAAGGCCCTCTGCTTTTCATCTCAGCAAAGGTATGTGTGTCAGTGTAAATCACTGTCTGATTTACAAAATCCATGGGATAATGGTAGTTGATTCACCGTTGGCATAATTCATTTTGCCATCTGAAATGTGTGAGGAACCAAATGATATCAAAGTTATTCTTGACCAAACCTGCTGTAGTACTGGTGATATTTCTGACATACTCTGTTCAGTTTTGCCTGATTCTATGGGTTTTTTTTGTCTTCCGGGTGCTCTATATCCACGTGTCTCCAGATGTCCCACCTCTGCCTGTGCAGCTCAGCAGTTCTAAAGCTGTACAGGTGCATCTGTGGGGGTGGGAAAGGAGCTGATGTCAGATCCTTCTCCTCCTTGATGGCACTTCTCACTCTGCAGAGAAATGCTACATCAGACCCGTTTCAGAGGTGGCTGGGTCCTGGGAGGGCAGGGAAGTGGGTAAGGGAATGCCTTTTTCTGGGCCGTGGAATCTCATACCCCAAATAGACAGAGGAGAAAGGAGGAGTCTGGATGCCATTTTCGGCTTTAACCTTACACCCTGAAGTCCCCCAGGTGAAGATCCTAGATCCCCTCTGAGCCAAACGGTATTGGGACTATGAAAGCTTGAAATTCACCATTTGCAAGGGAAAATTCTGCTCCATTATATTCTACAGGATTTTCTTGGGCTCCTAATTACTGTGATACTTTCCAGCTTTAGCTTAACAGTGCAGCTGTTTGGCTCAAAATAAAACGTCACGTACAGAGCACTGAGAATTTCATGTGTTTATCTTGGGCTAGAGTTTGGTCATTAGCACGTCCAGTAACAGCCATGAGTGGGGTCTTTAAAACACACGTAGGGCGATTTTGAGCAAAAGCCCTCATGATTCTTTTCTTTTTAAAACTTAAGTGTGTATATAAATCCCACTGTATGACATCTACATAAACTTCATTTTCCTTTGAACGACTGGCTAAGTATTTGTAGAATAAAGAAAAAAACATGTATGGGGAAAAAGACGCAATAAGAAGTTCACATTTTATTATTACTCAATGCATTTTTAAGCCATCTTTTGAAATAAATTCATATAGAAATAAAACCTGTCTCTCTTCCCTTGAGCCACCTTGAAGCTCAGGTTGAAGCTGGGACTGCTCATATTTAGGTTACATGCCAATAGCTAGCTCAGTAGCTGGAGATCAAGAAGACAGTCTGCTGGTTCCTGGAGTTGAAATTAGAAGTTCTCTTATGCCTAGGAAGTCCCCAGGTAGCACATTAAACCAGCTCTACGCTGGTGTGGGACTGATTGAACCCATTCCAGTGAGGTGGCTGCTGGTAACCAAGTGGAAAGCAAAGGCAGCAGGAGAAAGCAAAGCAAATGTTGGAGTAATCCTGTCTGGTTCTGAGATCCCATTAGGAGCCAAAGTGACAGCATAGGGAAGACAACAGTGTCCCCTACTGCCTTTCCAAAGTGTACTTGATGGAAGAAACATTTAAGAAAATGCCTAAATCCTTCTAAAAGTTAAGAGTTTTTCAAAAGCATTGTTCAGATTCCTTAAAAAGGCGGAGAAGGAAGAAAATCTGATAATTGTCTACTTGATAGATGACTTCTTTATTTACATGTACATTTGAAGATGAAAAGGCTAATGGAAGTGCTTTTTCTGGGGCTTAACATGACAATCCTGATACATGTGTGGTATGTATCCAATAATAAATTACCTCAGGTACATTTTTAGAGTTGTTAAATGCAACTTGCAAAGAGGAACGTTAATAGCATACATGTAAGTGATCTGGCTAGCTAAAATATATCTGCACATTAGAAAAGGTTCCTTTTCCACTCCCATGTGTAAGTGAGAGGTCACTACCTGAATAGGAAGGTTGCAAACACAATATTTCTGTAAAAATTACCCCGTTCATGTGTAGCCCCAACCAAGCTGTAAAACCATCTGAACATACACTAGCACCTGATTGAACTCTTTAGGCTGTATATGGGTTTTTTTGATGGCTAGTGAAGTGTCAGCAGTTGCATTAATCCATCTGCCTTTTGTGGAACAACTTCTTTAATGTGTTCCTCTCCTTCCTTTCTTTCCTTCGTGTTTTCCCCCAGGTTAGCACTGCGTGCCCCTTTGAGTAGGTTATATCAAGAAGTGGAGACGTTCAGATACCGGGCCATCTCGGACACGTGGCTGACGGTGAACCGAATGGAGCAGTATCGGACTGAATACAGAGGAGCTCTGCTCTGGATGAAAGATGTGTCTCAGGAGCTGGATCCAGATCTGTATAAGCAGATGGAGAAGTTCCGGAAGGTATGAAGTTTCCTGTAGTTTCCTAGAAGGGGATGTCTGCTGAATGACAAGGAAGAGTGGGTTTGATTCTTCTGAGGATCACTAAGGATGCCATTTCTTGTAACTAATCCTTTCCGTGTGACAGAACTCCAATTAATCTGATAGGGAATACTTCACAGAATTAATCTGATAGGGAAACCTTCACAGAATGGGCTGTAAGGAAAGATACAGTAGCAAGAAACAGCATTTTTCAGTAGTCGAATTTCAGCCTAAATCTTTCTAATTTAAATAATAGATATTTTTAAAGAGGTTTATCTAATTTTAAATACTTACCTGTGATGCCCGAACGACAAATTGAAAAAGAGACATCTCCAGTCAGCCAGGGAAGGGAAAACTGATTTTGCAGCTAAAACATACAGAATAACAGAAATGCTGTAGTATCTGCTGCTAAATATTTGGGTGCAGTTAAAAACAGACACTTTGAAAATTTGTTATTGTAGGAGTTTGGGGAGGGGTTGCAAATTTGAAATTTATTTTTAAGTTCCTCGTGCCATTCAGCTTGACTCTCGGGCAACTGTTAAACGTTAAAGCTGCCAAAGGCTTCAGCATCACTTGAGTTTGCTGTATTCCTCCCCTCCCAAAGGGCTTCCAAAAATCACAAGTCCTAGGTGGTAGTTGTCTGAAGATTTGCCACCATGTGCAAGTGTAGAACTTCTTTGGACTGATTCTGTCCCAGTCAGTTCAGGAATGCTCCTGGAAACTTCACATTTGCTAGTGAGGCTCTAGAGCTGGTTTTGTTAAAAGACTATAATGTTCAGTTTGCTGCTTACAAACCTTGACTGTTAGGAGTCATTGGGATCCGAGGTATAATGTGGGGGTTTGTGCTTTGGCTAATGACAGTAAAAAAAATTGACAGAAATTGTGTGATAACTGAAAGCAGAAGCCTAATAACAGAAACTATATTAAGAGCGTACGTGCATATGTGCATGTGGCTTAGAGACAGGTGATGTACAAAAGAGAATCCCTGTCCATCAAGGGCTTAAGCAGTCTGTGCCTGAAAGTGCTGAGAGATGAAAGATACTTAATTCGGCATTTTAAAAGCTTGAATAAACCTTCCTGTTGGGAAAGGCCTGGCGTGTGTCTAGGCTCTGCCATTTTTTGTAAACTAAGGAAGGGGTGGAACAAATGAAACCCCAGCTAGTCATTCTAATCTTTATTTAATGCTTCGGTACAGGATATTCCTGTAAGTCTTGTGGCACTAGACATGTGTTTTATTATGCCTTGTGGGAAATGTTTATAACGGCAAGTTCTTGCAGGTAAAATAATTGCTATGGTCTTGGCCCCAGCCAATTCCTTATGTATAACGTTTGATTTATTAGGAAAACACTTAAAAAATGGAATGTCAGGATGAGTAAAGCAGTACTGGTAATGGCGATACAAAATTGATTTATAGCTTTCTTGCAAAACAAATGTGATGGAAGGTATAAATTATATAAATGGCAAAGTAATTAAAATAATGTATGCTTTCTACAGTGAGGTGCTGTAGTTAAGTTAGATGTGATATTTCAGCCACCCTGGGTTACTGTGCTTCAAGGTCAGGAAAAAAAAAATGTGGTTTGTTTTTTTTTAATAGGCTCTCACAAAACTTAATTAGTAAAAATGTGGAAATGCTAAGTATCTTTAAATATTTCTAGATGTGAAATGATTTATTTTCTAACAAAAGCAAATAATTAATGTCGATTCTGTAGTGTTACCTCAAATAGATTAAAAAAACCCAACACAAAACCAAACAAAAAACAAACTCTGAGAAGGTCTTTTGAACCTTTTTCCCTCTGGCTGTCTGCTGAAACCCTTTCAGATCACATTGTAATGGAGAGAACAAAAAGCTCTATATTTTGTAGCCAGCAAAGTAAAGAAATGCCCTTGGTATCCACTCTCCTACGTACCCCATCTGTGCAACGGACAGATCAAACTAGTCTTTGAAGTTTTTAACACTTGTAGAAAGTAAACTACATCTTTTTTTTTTTGCTTTTTGGAAAAACAAAAAACCCCATTACATTATGCTTGCAGATTTTATTTTTGTATCTAGATAGCTGTTCCTGAACAAGACGCAACAGTTGGGTTTTAGTGCTTTACAAATGTAATAGGCAAACGAAACTAATAGTGCACAATGTAGTCCTAAATAATTAAATAGAGGAGTTCTTTTTATTGTCTTTTTGTCCTATTCTTGCTTGCAGATCTTAATTGTGCCATAGTGTGGCAGTGTAATGCTGGGTTGTTGGAGCTGATTTTGGATCTGTAACAACAATTTAAGAAGTCATGCTAGTTTTATATCAAGAAATACGTAATAATTTCTGATGTAAGGCTTTTGGTTCTAAAATATCCCATCTCTGTGGCTGATCTGGAGCTGCATTATCTAGTGATAGACCAACAAGTAGTTAATGAAGCTGATCCTCTCAGAGCACTTGAAAGAAAGTTTTCTTCAGGCTTTTAATTGTAAAAATCTTAAGTATTACTTTAGTAAACATTTTTTTTTTTATTTCAAGTAAACAGTGCTGGTTTCGTGATCTTTAATGCACACAGTGCATTAACAGTATTTATATCGCTTGGTTATAAGACTGTTTTTCAAGTATGTAGCCTTTTATAATGTAATCCTAAATGTATCATTATGTATACAGCTACGGTCCTTGTTTCTGGAGACCAAAGCTAAATCAATCCAGATGGGGTTTTCATACCTTCCCTCAGAATAGCTCAGGCTAAAAGATCAATAGTTCAGTCAGTATTTTCAGAGCTGATAAAATCTGAGTTAAAACATTGGCGTCTTTGTAGCTCTCTTTTAAAACAATGAGGTACTTGAAAGAATTTTCTATTGCTGTTCTTAAGGCATCAGTCTAAATATGCGAGATCCAGCAATAGGACCACTTTCAAAGTGTCCCAGAGCACTGCTGAACAGCCTTTTTACAGTGTTATTTGAAGATATCCATGTGATTGTAGCTACTTGAGTCAAATCAAGGAAACAGCTGAAGTATTTACTTTTCCATGCAGAGTTCTGTAAGTGCTATGTACCTCCATTCTTTTTTTTTTTTTTTTTCCTATGAACACGTTTCATGGCTACTCCAGTGCTGTTCTAGATACAAGGTGCTTCCACCCCCACGTTCAGAGCCTGAAGTGTTGCTTCAGAGAATCTAAACAGCACCTTGGCAACACTGTGATATTTAAAAGAATTCGAATGAGTTAATTCCCCTTTACCAAATTCTCCATCCCTGATCAGGCCTTTAAGGTTCTTAAATCCAGGCTGTTTTATCTGTGTGTTGACTATAACGTAAGTTCTGACATGATGTTGTAAAAAGAGTCCAAGT
Source organism: Gallinago undulata (assembly GCA_026546715.1). Taxonomy (NCBI): domain Eukaryota; kingdom Metazoa; phylum Chordata; class Aves; order Charadriiformes; family Scolopacidae; genus Gallinago; species Gallinago undulata. Next base: position 25,403,363 of record JAOTQQ010000012.1, on the reverse strand, counting down.
GCTGACAGTCTCCCTGTGTCCTTCCTCCAGCTTGGAAAAAGTTAAGCTTTTCCGTGTGTTTCCCGAGAAGGAACATGCCGGTGTTCAGGGTGGTAGGCTGTGCTGCCAGGCAACACTATCCTGCGGGCAGCCTGCAGGAAGACAGAAGATGTCCTGCTGTTCAATTTGACTTGCTAAGCCATCTCAAATGTTTTTACAGCGCAATGCAGTCTTTCTCATCAAATCTAGACATTAGAATCACAGAACGGTTTGGATTAGAAGGGACGTTAAAGACTATCCAGTTCCAACCCAAGCAGACCAGGTTGCTCCAAGCCCCATCCAGCCTGGCCTTGAACCCCTCCAGGGATGGAGCAGCCACAGCTTCTCTGGGCAACCTGGGCCAGGGTCTCACCACCCTCAGTTAAAGCTTGTGTGGACAGCTGGGGAATAAGGAAGATCTAAATAAATCCATTGGTTAGAGGATCAGAAGGGAAATGCTGAAGAATATGTATATATTGTAAAGGTCTTGGCAAGTCTGGATAAGCTACATCTGCTGCGGCCTTTCAGGGGAGGTTCGGAACCTCCATGCTGAACTTTGAAACAAAACCAGACTTGGCAGTTGCCATCCTTGTAAACTTAATCTCAGTTGTTGGGGAAAAAATAAAAATGAAATCTGTATGTGTTTAGAGGTTGACAAACTGAGGAGTAAGTAAACAACACAGGTTTATAAATAACATTACAGATTTTTTTTTTTGTTGTTATGTTTCATTTTTAATCAAATTACTAAATTAGTAGGAAAAAATTGCAAATCTGGATTGTTACACTGCCTTATGAGTGGTTCCTGGAAAAATGAATTTAACTTTGCTAGAAAAATAAGAACTCTCAGGAGTTGGGAGTTGAGAATATTGGCTGAGGGACACTAAACAAAGTTTCAGAGGATCATAGAATATAACGATGGAAAAAAAAAAACCCTTAAAGAGCAATTAAACCCTCTTCCCACCAGGACAAAATTGTGCATTTGGAATATATTTTCCAAGTGTTTTTCTACATCTAATAAATACAATTCAGTTGAGGGTGACACTCTTAGTTTTGATGTCCTAGTTCAATTATTAAAAAGTCAACGTGTTAATGATAATTACATCTGGAGACAATACTGAGCTGGAAAGTCTTTTGGTTTTCCCAGCAGCAAAGTACAGCAGCGGCTCAAAGAAAAATGTCTTTGGCCGTCGCAGTCAGAGTGGTGAAATCAATAGACTGTTGGCTGCTGCAGTTACAGATAATGGTGTCAGGGGTTGATGTTTGGAGCCAGCTATAGTGGTCACTGTTTACCAACTTTGTTTTTTAAAAAGTAAAAAAAAAAAAAAAAGTTGTAGACCTCAGTTGTCTCTGTTTCTTTTTAGGTAATACTTCCACGTTAAATTCCAATGTTAACTTGGATGGAACTCAATGATCTTTAAGGTCCCTTCCAACCCAAACCATTCTATGATCTGGAATACTTAAGACATTTGCCATTAGGTGACCAAATTGTAGGCCTTTGCATGTGAGAAAGCAGGTGATGGTGGTTATGCTCTGGAAATGTCAGAAAGATCTAAGTAGCTTTAGGAGACTGCACATTATTTATGAGACATGTGGTACTATAAAGTGAAATAAAATGCTGGCTTTCTTAATACCTGTTTGGAATGGGAGATGGTAGAATCTATCACTATCTAGCACTTCTGTTGTCTGTCTTTCACAGAATCACAGAATGGTAGGGGTTGGAAGGGACCTCTGGAGATCATCCAGTCTAACCCCCTGCCAGAGCAGGGTCACCCAGAGCAGGTCCCACAGGAACGTGTCCAGGCGGGTTTGAATGTCTCCAGAGAAGGAGACTCCACCACCTCCCTGGGCAGCCTCCTCAGGGCTCTGCCACCCTCACAGGAAAGAAGTTCCTTCTCAGGTTTAGATGGAAATTCTTATGTTCAAGTTTGTGCCTGTTACCTTGTTCTCATCTTTATCACTCTTGGTTCTAAATCTTCCTTAAAAATAAAGAAATCTCCCTCCCCATCCCACCCCCTAAAGAAACCCAAATCCATTTGGATTTCTGCTGCTTGTGAGATGAATAGGTGAGATTCCGCGACATCCAATAATAGTCACTGCAGGATAGCTGAGTCCTCTAAAATTAGTCTGGTGTCACGCTGCTCCCCAAGATCCACGTCTCAGCGTAGCGATGCAATGGCAGAGCTAAAGAGGTAGCAGCAGGCTCTTACAGTATGAAGATAAGCAACACCTACACGTACAGCACTTCTGTGCCTGTGCCACCAAGAGAATGTTTGGTTTCATTCTGGTAGGGAATAGCACTAAGAACATTACTTTTTTTAACTGGCTTTTTAATATGAAAGCATATGGTACTCGAAATGTTAAATTTTGTGATTTACCTAGAAATTATGGTAGTGAAAAAGAAAAACCCGCACAAAAAAGTGTTCTTTATACAAAATTGTAGGTTTTGCTTTGTCATTATCGTCTCTCCTTGTAAAAGCAGATGGAGCTGCAGTGATGAGCATGTTTTCTCTGGGCGGTTTCTGCTCTAATATCTTTTCCAGGTTCTTCAATGTCAAATTCAGTACCATTAAGTGAAGAAAGCAAAACATTCCAAGATACTTTACACACAAAATGCTCAAGTGTTTTAAAGCAGTTGTGAGAGATGCATCTTTTCTGAAACCATGACCTTAAGCAGAAATGTTCTTCACAGCATTTTATAGTCTTAGAACTTTAAATTACCGTTTCAAGTACTATTTGTAAGGCTCAGGGTAGACAATAAGCTAAAATCGATGATTTTTCTGAAGCCATTTCATGTATATTAAATATCACCGATGATTGCTACTGGGTTAAAAGCAAAGTAACAACGTGTGATGGAGATGCCCTTTTAAAAGCATAAGAAGAGTGTGCAGCTTAAAAATAGAAACAGGCTTCTTGGAACAGATGACATCATCTTAAGAGGTATTGCTTGTAGAATGTAGTTGCTTCCAGAGACTGGTGCTTACCCTTGAGAGGCAGTTCATCATCTGCTCCATTATTTTTAAGAAGAGTCTGAGGTGAGACTCAGCAAGATGGCTGTAAAATAGAATAAAATGAAGTGCTGGATGACAGACACAATATATTTTTTAACAACCTTGTTTCCTGTAACCTGGCTGAAATCAAAAAAAGGTAGACTTGGTTTAATTTTGCATTTTCAGACTTGTATTTATTTCAAGAAAAGGCAGGTTGACACATCCTAAAAATTTCTGTTCCCATAAGTAGCTGAACTACAACAACAGAATATATACAAAAAAATAATCAGTTACTAAAATCAATGGTAATGTGAAGTCCAACTTTAATGTAATAACTATTATTAATATTATTAATAATTACTTTAATGTAATAACTATTATTAGCCCCAATATTAAAAAGGCATTCTCAAGTATGTAACAAAAATTAAGCTCCAAGACTTTCTCATGTCTAATAATTATAAAATGTGTAAGCATTAAATGTAATATCGAAATGAAAAAAAAAAAAAGGAACAACTGAACACTGTTTTCATTTAATTATTCTGCTCTGTTTTGGTCTTAAAACCCAAAAAAACCAATGATTTCCTAGACATTTTCCATGGCTTCCATGAAGACTCTAACCCTGCAAACCAGTCTATGTGGGCAAAGCCCCTAACCCGTGTGGATCATTATGTGAATTCAGAACATAAATGAAGTGTAAAAATGTAAACAGAATAGGTTGTGAAAGGAGAAATGAGAATTGCCAAATTCCCTCGGCCTTCATAATCTGAAAAGGCTAAGAAGATAGCTAAAGAAATATTTTTTAAAAAATAAATGAAATACAGATGTGACCAGACTGAGAGAATTCTGCAGGAGAGAAGAATAAACAGGAAGGGGAATACAGCTGTTGGGGAAAAAGTTGTTTACACAAGAGAACCGAGTTTTTCTATGGTCACCACTACCCAGGAATTCTTCTTATGCTTCCCTAAACTGCCTGGGTACGTACATAATGTGGTCCATCTGCTTCTACTTCCTAAGGCCTTCTCTCTTCACTTAACATGCTGCATGGGCTCTGAACGGTTACAAAGATGCTGTGTTTGATTTTTCTCCTTCGCTTAAGGAAACCGACGGGAAGATGGGATTTAAAAAAGCCCACTGTTCTAATGAGAAAAATGGCTAATGTGCTGTTTCATCTCTGTTTTAGGGATATTCTGCCTGAACCCTGCTTAGATTTCAAATGTTGTTTCTTATGTAATAAGACAGTTTGAAGGCTGAAAGATTTGGGTGTGGGTTTTTTTTTTATATAAATACAATCTTTCTGAGTTTGTGTCGTGGACAAAATATAATTGAATTGCTTTGAGGGAACAAGGCATGCTTATTGATGTAACAGACATTGTGTTCCAAGGGGATTATGATTATTAGTGGGTGCTGTTTCAGACTCTGTGCAGAAAGAGGTTAAATAGAAAACAAAACCCAAAACTTCAACTATAGGACTTCTCCTCCTGCACTTTACCTCATTCCAGCTTGTTCACTGCCCAGCCTCAAGTAACCATCTCACCCAGGCTCTGAAGAATTTAATTTGCATGAAAGAAATGAAAAATATAAGTGACATTTTCTAACTATGAGGACATTCCACATAAAGAATTCAAGACCACCTCCAAAATGTCTTCAGTAAATGAGATAAACTGAACTGTGTAATTACTATATGAATAAAATCATGGACATAGTAGAGAGATTAATTTTCTTCTATATTACTATTTTCTTTACGTCGCCCCTCTGGCCTTCCAGTGTTCAAAGGTAATAATTACCTGTCTCTGTTTCCTGCAGGGGCCAACTGTCTAATTGCTCTGCACTCACCAGTAGCCCTCCCTGCACCGTGTGTGCCAACCATCCTTTGCTCTCAGCTCATCTGATGTGATTAACACAATTGGGTTATGAGAAACTCGGAGCAATTCTCAGCACTTTTAACACGAAGTCCAGGTTACTTCTGGTTTGGAGCTGAACGCGATATTTCAGACCGGCAAGCTTATTTCTTTGCTTTAGCTGTTTATTTTGGACAGCCTGCTTCTTGCTCCAAATCTTTGCAGTCACTTTTGGCAACTTGGAGATTTTGGTCATATTAACAAAATGTTACTCTCTGTTTTCAGGCTACATAGAGTTATTTGCCTCTGTGCAAAGAACTGTTGGATTTTATCAGCTCCCTTGTAGTCAGATGAGGAGAAGAGACATTCTGAGTTATTGGGAACAAATTTTCCCTAAAGAGAGGAGAGGTTAAGATTGGATGTTAGGAAAGATTTTTATACTAAAAGTATTATTAAGCCTTGGAATGGGCTCCCCAGGGAAGTGGTGGAGGAACCGTCCCTGGAGGGATTTAAAAGATGGGTTGATATAGTGACGTGATGGTTTTTGTGATGATTTTTGTCAGAGTTAGCTTGATGGTTGGACTAGATGATCTTAAAGGCCCCTTCCAGCCTAGACAATTCTATGATTGCCAGGGAAGGTGTATGGCCTTGCAGAGATGCTCTTTTCTGAAAGGTGGCGCCCAAATGGAGCTGAACTGGTACGTTTTGAGACCCGCATCTCTTAGTTCAACTTAAAAATGTATTTTCCTCAGCTTAAATTCAAGTGAATAACTCTTAACTCTGAAATGTCTTGTGTAAACGTTCTTAGCATCTGTTTAATTCAAAATCATTTTTAAGCTAGTTTAGTGAGGCTGCAGAAAAGTGACGTACATTCTCCGATTCTAGGGCTCTGGGCTAGGAGGCTCTTGAATCTTTTTAAAAGGGCCTAGTCAGTAATGTTTTTTGTTTTGCCTGATTTTTATGTTGTGTTGTGATCTTAACTTCAATAATAATTTTGGGTGCGATTGTGAAAAATTGAAGATTTGCTGCTTTCAGCTTCTTAAATTTAACAAACTTTCATTCACTTTACAGTAAGTAGCGGTTGGGATTTTGAAAGCAATCCACGTTTTATATTTGAGAGTTGGTCGTGTTCTGTATTTGGTAGAAATTTTTTTTTAAAGCTGGCGTATTGTATTTTCTGTTCCTATTTATTTTATGTTTTGTTGTAATGGACTCATGGCGGGTAGAGCTGTTGGATTCACATTGTGGAATTGAGTTGTGCTACTCTGTTTGTGAAAGCTGTTGTTGAGGCTTAAAGCTAAAGATTTTGTCGTCTGGGTTTTGGCTGGAGAAACTTGCTGGATTGTGCTGAGAAATATAACTTTGATCAGGGCTGTGTCCAGCTGTTGGAAAAGTGGAAAGGATTCCACAGAGGCTGTGTCTGCCTGCGCTGGGACATGCTGGAGGGGCAGCAATCAGGAAGGAGGAAGAAAATATCTCCTTAATTCCTGGCAATTCCTTAAAAAGAAACTTCAGAGGTTTTCTGTTGCTGTTGGGCTGTACCTTTCAACCTGGTTTGTATTGGTTGTGTTTTTTTTACTGTCAAGGGACTAAATTATTTTTTAATAATGGGGGAGGAAGTGTATTCCTGTTGCTGCAGGGCAGCTGTTCAGAAAGTTGTTATTTAGAAGAGAGAGCAATATTACTTGCCACAGATAGTTTTCATGTCTCGGGGAAATTTGATTTGGATGTAACAAAACTTTGAGGCTGCAGAGACACGTCTGGATCCAGGTCTTCACACCACCGTGGTGTTGATAGTAGGGAGGAAAAGATGTCAAATTCAAATCAGAAAAGTTAAATGGGCAAGGAAAAAAAACCCTGCATTCTCTTGAGATGTCTTCAATTAGAATACCTTGTTTACTGAATAGCAGGAAGACTTTTGGCATATGAATTTAGAGTATCTTTAATTGATGGGCCTGTTTGGCTTAAATATCTAACCCAGTAGAAGGGCTGCTCCAACAGTATTTATTTTTAGCAAACTACTTTCTTAAAAATAAGAAAAGGAAGGATATAAATTAGCTCTACATACTTTTTCCCAGGGGGTTCCCATAGACAATAACCCTGTTCAGTGCTCCACTCCCCTCTTAAATAACACAAGTAAAAGTTTCACTTAGCGGACAACCCTCTAGGACTTGGAAGAAGAGTGTTGCCTGTGTGCTTGGGCAGGGGATGTTGGAAGCTGAGCAAGGCCTGTTCAGGTACATCCCATAGGTTTTGGCAATCTATTTCCAAAATTCAAACCCCAGGTCTTACTATATACGTAGATTTCTGTACAAGGGAGCGCAACGTCTTATGAAAGTAAGATACTGAGATCTGAGCTTCTTTCTGTGCTACAGTTATAGCTATGGGAAAGTTGGAGCATCTTAAAATTGCCCCTGCCCCTTCTCCAAATGAATCCCTGTGAATGCAAAGCTTACACTCTGTCCTACAGTTAAAATAGGTGAAGCATTTGTATGTGCATTCTATTATTTGGGCATGTTGGGGCGTAGGCAGTACTTGAGTACACCCTGACAATTGAAACTGAGTGCTCCTACAGTTATAAAATTCTGCAGCTCAACGTGCTTTTGAATTTTGATAATGGAAAATCTGCTGTTACACAGGTGTTAAAGAAATTATTGCCTTGCTGGGAAAGCTCACTTGAAGTGTTTGTGCTGCCTTAGATCACAGAACAAAGAGTTCTCCCACCATGAGAAGGCACTGAGCCAATGTGACTCCAGCATTGCAAACTCACAAACCCACCTTGACCTTCAAACCTGCCTCGGGGTTACCTTACTCTTAAGGATGGATGCGTTAGTTCAAACAAAAACCCACTGTCTCTCCATCACCTGTCTCCATTTGTGACCAAGCCTGAACTGATCTGCTCTTGAGATCCAACTTGGCTTTGGGTGGACGAAAAATATAGAGTGAAAAAAAAAAAAAATCTGCATATTGCTATATAATATTTATAGAATCAGATGCCTAATGTGCAAGGAGGCTCTTGTTTTTCCCTCATTCTTAAAAAGACACAAGAGAGTTGGAAAAGGTACATTATAAAACAGCAGGAATAAACATGGGGCTGGGAAGGAAGTGAGGCAGTAGAAAAAAAAAAAAAAGAAAAAACAGAGAAAGGAGTAAGATAAATATGTGTTTGTGTAAAGGAGAGAGGCAAAGCTACTTGGTAGGATTCAATTTATAGCTGTCACTGAATATGATGGCACAACCAACCTTTGGGTTTTGAGGGAGGAAAGAAAAAAAAGGAAGAATATTCAAGACAGCCATAACCTTATATCCTCAGCGGGGTGAGAGAATTGCTCACATCTGCTGACTGTCAGTGGTTATGAAGTAAGCGGTTTTGACCATGGCTTACTCGTTACTGCCAGGCTGGAGTTACGTGGCGTGGGAGCCAACAGGCTCCAGGCACTAACATTTTTACAGGCTGAGCACTGAAAAACTTAAAGAGGATAATGTGGCATAGATGTGAGACAAAGAGCAAATTTCATATTCTGTTGGATAAAATCCACAACGAAGTCACGGTGCGTTTCCACGACCTGGCTGTTTGGTAAATACGATATTTGTATAATATCTTTTAGAAAAAAATCCTCTATTGAGATTTCAAAATAGCAGTAGTTAATTCAGTGTAACTAATAACATCTTTTCTTACCTTATATTTTTATATTGCTGTTAAAAAAAATACAGCAATGCTCATTAAGCACTTTGCTCTTTAAGATTGACATTCTCCTTGACACAGAAAGGCACATATTTAAATACTTATGATTATTATTAGCAATAAAGAAAACAGTGGGTTTTTTTCCTGGACATCACTTGGGTTAGGGTTCATCCCCCCAACTCGAGGCATGTGCTCTGTAGACATCTGGACTTCCAACTGGTCATCAAAAGCTCCCTTTCGAGTCCAGTGGAGAGAACTGGGCACTTTGGGGGTAACAAGAACCAAACTCTGGAGTCAACTGTTTGTGTTGGCTTGATCTCCATCCCCTAAGACAGACCATGGGGTAATAGTGGAGATGCCAACGTCTGAGCTAGGCACACCTCACGGGTCTTGGAAGACTCGCCTGAGGGTAAGTGCAGGAGTAATGTTTTGGGATCCCTAACAAATCTCCTGATTTGTTCTGGCCTTAAACTCTCTAAGCCAAATACAAAGCAACTGTCTAGGAATGCTTTTCTAGAAAACCTGCTGAGCTTCTGAAAGCTGGGTCAGGTATGAATGACCCAAGGGGACAGGAATCCTGCTGTGCACAGAGACAAATTCTGTCAAAACTGCAGCCAAAATAGTGGCTCCAATTTGGAAGATCATATAGGGGTTAGAAAGAACTGCTGAAATGGGCCATGTCCTGTTAGCACATGTTGAAAATCACACAATCAGAGAGAATAGGCCATCCATTTTGGTCCTTCCTGGAGTTTAAACCTGTTGCCCAGAAATACCTCAGTGTTTCTAATAAGGTGTTTTTAACATACTCAAAAAGTAAATTAAGTATATTTTTTTTTTATTTTAAATAGTATACAAAATACGGTCTTTTAAAAAAAGTAGTTCAACTAAAACTAATGACATCTGGTGTGTTTTTAAAACTGTGACAACTTAATCCAACAGAAACATGCTAAAGTTTCACTATTATGTTATTACGTTGTTTTCTAGGTGGATAAGGTTTGAAAAGTTGTAATTGCTAAAAGATTGAAAGTACAGAACATTCTCATCCAACCTTAAAAGATGTTTAGGTTGTTCTGTTCCATTCAGATAGATGATACTCTAATGATAAAAATATAGAGATGAATATATGTCTATATAGTTTAGCTTCTAAGTAATGCAACTTTGGAAGGTTCCTTCAGTATAGCTTCTTTAAAAAGCTCCTATTTTTTCCTTTCAAATTATAATTTATTCAGTGCCTGGGGGCAGCATGGCATGTTAGAAGTAAGAGCTGTCAGAGTGTGATCGCTTTCCTGATGAAAAAATAATTAACCCCCCAGTAGTCTATAGCATTATACAGCATCACAGGCACAGATGGGAACAGGACGTAAAAACACTTCTTTTATTTCTATTAATTTCCTGGACTTGAGAAATTCTGTTGTATTATCGGTTGTGTGCTACACACTAATTTAGAGCCGTGCGTGGCAGCAGAGCTATCACGTGTCGGTGTAAAGTGTCCGTGTGAAATTTAGGTCGGTCACATAATCCCTTCCTTGCCTGGTACACAAATATTCTCCCGTTCACAGCATCTTTATTAGCCCTTCCTGAGGGGAACAGGAGGAAAAAGGAGAGGAGTTTAAAATCCTACAGCCTTACCCATGAGAAATTGCCAAAAAAATCCCCGCAGAAAGCTCAGAATTTTAAGTAGAACAGCTCAATTTTATCTTCACACCAGTCAGGATATGTCTATATTTTTATTATAAATCAGTATAAGCAGAAAAAAAAACAACCCAAACACCTCCCAGCCCTTCAAACTCCAAATTCTCAGACCAGGAGCACAGCTGAAGTCTGAAGGTTGCTCAAGTGCGTTATATCCAGACACCCAGAGGCAACGCTGATGCTTTTTAGGTAACAGTTTTGAACTGAAAGAGGGGAGATGGAGCTGAGATGTGGGGAAGAACTTGTTTGGTGTGAGGGTGGTGAGAGCCTGG
>JAOTQQ010000012.1:25369105-25390886 GCA_026546715.1 Gallinago undulata | reverse complement strand
ACCTCTTGTCTGCAGTTAGACACTGTAAATGCTTTGCTAATACAAATAATAGCAAGGCCTTTAAAAACCAATTTTATAGATCGGAAGACCCCCCTCCTTCCAGCCTGTACACACGCTGTGCCTGCTTTTCAGAGGGAGTAAGCGAGAGCTTGGGTGACAAATTAGACTGGAAGCATCTGTTACTGCTTCTACGTTGGAAACGCTGCGACAAAAATACACTGCGTGTAAAGTGAGTTAGTGCACTTAGCCGACATAAAGCTCGTGTTGGAGATGATGCTTCACTGGTGGAATTGTCCCTGAAATTGGACTACTGCTGAAAATAAATCTTGCCTTTTACGGTAGACTAAAAAGAAACTAATAATACAGATGTCCTGGAACAGACAAAAGATTCCTTGAAAATACATGACAAATGCGTATTTTAGTAACTGAACATACTGAACAGGATTTTTTAACTGGATCTAAACTTTTTTTTTTATGTTAGCAGGCTTGAAAATTGTAGCTTTTCTGTTTGAATGTAGGTTTAGAGACCTGTGTTAGCAAATATTTGCCCTTACAATCGAGTATACCAGCATCTTGACTGCCAAGCCCCCAGGATTTAGGATTTTAACATTTATTTATTTACTTACTTGTTCATTTTAGTCTTCTAAAATTATTTCCATTTTATCTGTTGTATTGCAGTTTATCAAGCTATGGATTTAATAAGATACATCTTTCCAAACTTACATTCTCTTATGTGCTCTCTTTAAAGAATTCTATGCCATAAACATGTTTGCATTGGGAAATCAAGCAAGAGCAGGTCGCTCCAGGTTGTTGCTTAGAAAAAAGATGAAGAGTAATAATAATAATAATTTTTATTGGTAATAATATACGTCCCTGCATCTGTGCCTGTCGCAGACTTTTAGTTCCAGATTTGTTGGTCAGGCCTTGAATTGGTATTTCCGTAGAGATACCAAAATGAATATGTTTTCCAAATATTATTGTCTCAGTATATATTTAATACTAATGTTATTCTTATAAACAGAGTTTCCTCACTGAATATATTAGAAAAATAGTACCACAGAAGATAGTAAGAGCCATATTTTAGCATATATCAGCCTGCTGTATCTTAATTTCAGTGGGATTGGTGCTATAATAAAGTTCTGTATACATTTTTAATCAACTCTGTTCAGTTGTCTGATTTTGCTGAAAGTTGTATTAGTTTGCTCTTTCATGAAAAATGGAGGGGAAAAAAAATTCCCTACATAAACAATTGTCCCTTTGTTTGAAGGTTCAAGCTCAAGTGCGACACGCGAAACTCAACTTCGACAAACTGAAGACTGATGTCTGTCAAAAAGTGGATCTTTTGGGAGCGAGCAGATGCAACCTCCTTTCTCATGTGTTAACAACATATCAGGTATCCAAGGAAAATGTTGACCTCCAAAAGAAAGTTTTCCTGATAATGTCTGGGGTTTTTTTAAGAGGTTACCATGGCAATATTCAACTGTAAGAATATGTAACTAATATTGGGGGGGAGATTTGACACGTGCACTGAAAGCAGGTTGGTGTTAAAGCTGACATTGCACTGAAATTCTATCCTGCCTTACAGACAACACTTCTTCACTTTTGGGAGAAAACTTCACACACGATGGCAGCTATCCATGAAAGTTTCAGAGGTTACCAGCCATATGAATTCACCATGTTAAAGGTAAGGAATATATAGATATCTTTGCCCAGTGATAACAAGTAAGAAATAACAAGTATGAAATCATACAAGGATGTAGAAAGCAAACATTTATAATTTTGTCTGTATATTGTCTGACAATTTTATCCCTGTCCTGTCTTACCATTTAAATACAGGTTTTCTGTTTAATGTACATGTGGCTTGTAGGATCAAAACCTGCATGTGGAGTGCAGTGACTAAGGAATATTTCAAAGGAACACATTATTCAGGGCTGCACTTAAGTATGTGTTTAAGTGCTAAGTGGGATTGTGTTCAGTTATTCCTAAAGAATCATAAAATCAAGCAGAATTAGGGATTTATGTTGCTCTCCAAAATCTCACAAGTGGATTAATACTATTTTGCCTTTGTATCTCTTTTTAAAAACTCACACTCTTTAAGAACACTTTAGTGGACTAAATATGAGTACATGGATGCTCAGGGTTCCCACACTTGGACTCAGAGGTTTTTAACCCTTAACTGCTCTGGGAAATACTGTTTTGCTTGACTAGTGGTATTTGCTGAGCCTTTGGAATCTTTAAAAATGGAATATTTGCAATATCTGCCTGAAGTTTGAGTTCAGAGCCTGGCCAAGTATCTAGAAATGGTCACTCAGCACTGTGTGTTATCCTGGTCACACTTGCCCCTGCGTAAGGTGTTGCTTTGCCCTTGCAATTCGAGGTTCAGTAGAGGAAAGGGAAAGCAGTGACAAAATTCAATAACTTTCTAGTTATCCCCATAGAGATCTTTACCCCGTAGTTATTCTATGCAACATAATAACTACCTCATTGCCTGATCCTATTTGCGTGGGAGAGAAATACCATTTGTCTGAAGGAGATCTGAGGGAGGGTTACCATCGGGAGAAGGGTGAGGAATGAACAGCTTGGGGCAAAGCCACTGTTTGCTTGGAGAGACAACCCAGTTTGTAAATGATTACAAGTCATAGCCTCAATCCATGGAACACTCGGGCATGTGACACACAGAAGTGGAATCGGGGCTGCTTTATGCTCTAGAGCCTGTGGTTGCCCCAGAACTTCTGGAAAAGAAGCACCTGAAGCTATAAGGTTTATTTCACCCCAGACTACCAGACTTGTCTGCACGTGACTATGCTGTATTTAAATTTGTTTTCTAGAACATGGCTTGGGAGGGAGCAGTTTGTGAACTTTGAAGTGCAAAAAGAGCTTGTGGAGACTGTTGCTCCTGCAGCTCGAAACATGACAACAGACCAAATGAATGAATAAACTTCAAGCTCGGTCTCTCCTGACCAAGGACAAAAATAGGAGGAGGCTCTTAAAATATTTCATCTTACCCAGGCTCTGAAGAATCCTGTCTTGCAGAAGTCCTCGTTTGCTGTGAAGTTAATGTAACTCTGAGCTTCATTCATGCATAGCCCACATCATGGAAGATAGATTTTAGCCAGGGCTTATGACCAGATTTAAGCAGGAGAGAGCTGGACATAGTTATCTGTCTTTTATTGCCGGCAGCAAGAACCATGCTGGTCAGCTCTTCTCATCACTTCCTGATGTTGGAAGAGTTCTGAGGAATTCTTTTCCTTTGCTTTGATACAAACCGATTTCAGTCGAATTTGTGTAGGTGTCCTATATTGTTGCCAGGTATTTACTGTTTATTCTCTTTTATATCTACAAATGGGATTACTTGAACAAGACATACGATGTTTCAAAATGTGCACTAACATTCGGATGCTGTGGGAAGAAGCTTGGACAGAAAATGCACCTGTTCTGGAGTGTGTAGTACCCTTGTGATGGAGGATGGGAGAGATCTGGGGATGCTTTTTGTCTTTTGAACTTCCTTTTTTTGAAAGATTTCAGTATCATCTAAATTTGAAATAAAGTTGGGAATCTATGATGAAGAAATACAATCTGTATTGAGTCCACACGTGTGTAGCAAGGGTTCCCTTGAAACAAAAAATAACTGTAAAAATGGTTGTGGATATTGTAGTGTGTTTAGGATGAAGCCTAACTTTGTTATAAGAATCTTAACCATTTTTATTGCTGGCCTCCTGCACTGAAAAGCTGCGATTTCCTGGTTTTGCGGTGATATGTATGCTGAGAAATGATGCTAATCAGGAGGTGGTTCTATACTACAGAATTTCATGGAAGTCTGTGCTTTCAGAAAGGAGCTGCTTGGGAATAAGACTGCTACTGCATTTTAGGATCATTCTTTCTTTTAATATTATTTCTTTCCATCTCTAGGGTGTAAGATTAGTTTTCTATACCAAAGTGAAGTTTCCTCCACATGCTCTTTTCCCCCAGTTAGTAGTATTCTGTTGCCTAAGAAAATAGGTGTCTGCTGCTACTCCAGATGCTGCCTTAGCACAAATCACTTGCTTTATGCAAGAAAAACATAGAATATATAATTGCTTAAAGTGTACATAAAATATTTCAATATGCCCACGTCTACATTTAGTTGGGAGTTAACCCCTTTTAGAATATTTTTCCTTGTCTAATATCTTAAGAGGGGTCTTTTCTAAAAGGAAATTTTGAATTTGGTGCTTGCAAATAATTTTTGTCTCTTATGATTCCAGTTCTGACACTGGCAGTTTATTTTTGCTCATTCAGGTCATTCTGCTGAATTAAACAAAGCATACGTGTATGTAGGAAACTTAATATTTGACTTAGATGTAGATTGTCTTACAGAAAAATTAGAAGGTGCTATGTACTGGAAAATTACTATTTGTATTTTGTAGTATGAATATATTCATGTACCAGGCTTACCTCAGGAAAGAGACTCTTAAAGGCCTCTCAGGATTGTTTCTGGAAAGAAAACATTGTCTTTAGAGATGTTTGCCAAAGTCTCGTAATGAAAAGCAGCCCATTTGTTTTCTTTGCTTCGGGGTAATATGCTGAGAGTAGTATAATTGTGCTATTGCAGCTGTATTTCCTAACTGCAAGTTTTATGCTTGATGAAAGATGGTTATTAATGTGCTAACAACTCTATGTATCATGATGTAAAAGTATCCCTTACTGTATCCATTGCTGGAATATCAAAGTTGATGGGCTGCTGTTTTGGTAAAGCCTTTAAGGTTTTATTGTCTTGAAATTACCATGTATCGAATGAAGTCCAATTTATTTCAGGGGCTAGTCTTCATGAATGATACCTCTTTCCAATTTCTGTCTCTGTTTATTTGCCTTAGTTACTTAATGAATATTTAGTTGCATTTTTTACGTTTTAATGCAATAATACTGAACTTCCTGAAGAGTTTGTATGAGCCTAGAAATAATAATAGCCCTGGGAAGGGAGTTAAAAGGTGTAAATCTCAGTGCATCTGTTTATTTCTGTGCAAAGTGGAAGGCTGCTGCCTGGGCTGGTTTGGGGAACTCTGTCCAAACAGGTACCACACCACTGGTGCCTTCTGCTGGCCTCTGCTGTAGCCTGGTGTCCTTTCCTCCTCCTGTTTGTTGCACAGTGACTTTACCCATAGACAAGATTGCCTGAAATTTTATATCTCTAGGGGTGTTGGGTTTTGGAGGGTTTTGGGTTGTTTGAATTAATCATAAAATCATAGAATGGTTTGGATTGGCAAGGACCTTGAAGACCATCCAGTTCCATCCCCCCTGCCCTGGGCAGGGACACCTCCCACCACACCAGGTTGCTCAAAGCTCCATCCAGCCTGGCCTTGAACCCCTCCAGGGATGGGGCAGCCAAAGCTTCTCTGGGCAACCTGGGCCAGGCTCTCACCATCCCTAAAGAGTTTCTTCCTAATATCTAATCTCAATCTCCCCTCTTTCAGTGTCAGACCCTTCCCACTCATCCTGTGGCTCCCCTCCCTGATCAAGAGTCCTTCCCCACCTCTCCTGGAGCCCCTTGAGGGACTGTGCATC
Organism: Gallinago undulata; assembly: GCA_026546715.1. Lineage (NCBI taxonomy): Eukaryota > Metazoa > Chordata > Aves > Charadriiformes > Scolopacidae > Gallinago > Gallinago undulata. Next base: position 25,385,348 of record JAOTQQ010000012.1, on the reverse strand, counting down.
TCCATGAGGAAATTCTGAGTCTACCTGCTTTTCCTCTTCTCTTTCAACTCTCCCCTCAAATGACACCCATCCAAGTTTTTGTCTCCTTTGTGGTGTTGCACTTCTCCATATGTGTCATGACATTCTGGGATGTCTCCCTGGCTCTTGGAGCTACCTGTTGCTTTGATTCTCTTTTAGTCAAGAGGAAGGCCATAAGTTGTCCAAGGCACTTGGGGGAAACTGAGCTCCTTGTCAATGCTCCAGTGATTTAAGCGCAGAGGACAGGTTTTCATGTGGTCCAGACAATCTTGGCTTGACTTGAAATCAGCCCAGTTGTGGGTTTGGAGGAATTGTCTAGGTGAGCAGCAGTCAGGCCAGGAACGGTGCTGGAGCTGGAACCAGAAGTATCTCTGCAGAGGAGGAATCCCTTGGGAGCTTGGATATTTAGTCTGAGTATTGGGAGCAAACAAAATATCATCGGGTGGCTTTTGGTTGTAGAGCCAGAGAAGATGGGCAGAGTGAATGACTGTGAACTTGCTCTACTGGTATGTATGGGTTTACCCTGATTTTTATAGTAAAAGAGAAATAATGAAGCTAGGAGGGAAGCTTTCTGAACACGAGAGGGATCCTATCTTCAGTCACATGCTGGGGCAGCTCCCAACGAAGTCTATGTGAGTCCACGCGAGCGACAAGCGGAGTGGTGTGAAGATCCACGTTGGTCTGCTCTGAGCCACCCAACTCCAGGGTGCTCCATACACCCAACTGAAGGGTGCTTGATTTTCTCTGTAACTTTATAGCCTTGCTTAATCACTGCACTTTCTAGATGATGGGACTTCTTCTCTGAAACAATTAAAATGAATATGAGTTTCATTTCTACACGTGCTGACAATAGGGATCGCATCACCATGGGTTCTTGTTTAGAAAACACTTTAAAATGGCTCTTTAACACTCAGTTTTATTTCATACCCATCCTGCAGATTTTTTTTTAATCTTTTTAAAAAGGTACCTCAGTTCGTAGTGTACATTGGGGTGTGGAGTAGAGGCAGGCAGGAGAGAGGAAAATAATTTCATTATTTACTATCAGAATTGGAGAGAAAATTGTCTTAAATTCTAAATTGAATTAAAATACAGCTGGGGATTTTCAACAGTTTTTATCATAATCTCCATTGAAACTGAAGCTGTATTTCAGAGCTATATTTATTTTTCTAATACAGGAAATAGTAACTGCCATTATTATCATGCTATTTCCTTCCCAAGGTACTTGTGAGCTCCATTTCTATATGCTGTTTCCGTGGTTTGATCACAGTCCTTTAAATATGGGTTTCCTGAAACGCTCGTGAAGGAAGTATCATAAAATGTAGTTCCTTAAAGAAGAATGCTGATTTCTTTGTATTTTTCTTCGTGAAGATGCAGAATATTTTACTTCTTATAATTTTCTTTGACTTGTATGCTCGGGCAGTACTTAAAGTAGTTTGTTGTTCAAAACCATGTCACCATCCTTCCTGCTGCTGTGCTTAGGGACAGGCAGAACACCCCTACTGTTGTACCATCCCCACCTTTTTTGACTCAGGATGTCTGCAGTGCTCTGGGTGCTTGTGAGAAATTAATTTGTGGTATTGTGTAGAAGAACTGGCTTACCGAGAGGAAAAAACATACGCAACTGCAGAATATGACAGGTTCACCAGTTTGGTTGCTAAATAAAGGAGGGGGGGAAAAAAAGGCAAACCCCCAAAATGGCAAATAAAGATGCTTTTCATGCCTGATTTTAGAAATATCAGAAACAGAACGTGAGCGTAGAAGTAGCCAAGTGTCATCTTCTTATTTAAAGTGTGTTTACATGACTCAATTTGAATGAGTATCTTCTAACATGTTTTTATTTTGCTTGAGTCAGATATAATTTTGATATAGCTCAAAAACATTCTTGCTTAATTTATGTAGGTTCTGTAATCTGTTTTGGCCTTAAATGACACACTTTTGCTTCCCTGATTGTGTTTTGTTTTCTTCTCTTCCTTTTTGTTATGGTTATTGTCTAGAGCTTACAAGATCCTGTGAACAAATTAACAGAAAAAGCAGAAAAGGAAGACCTGCAGATTGAGAGCCCTGGATCACTACAAGATCAGCAGAGTCAGTAAGTCACATGGCCTATATATTAAAATAATAAGTATTTTTGTCTCTAATGTGCTTTCTGGTTGCTAAAGTTACCAAGCATTTATAAATGGAAATATAGACACAGCTATTCCGATCCCACTAGCTAATAGTAAGCTTAATACAAGAATTCCTGAAATGTCGTAATGTGCACATGAAAACTAATAAAGCTCTTAATTTCACCATAAAGTTTAAAACGACCCATAAAACCTTTACATGTTTTTCATCTTTCCAAGCCGCCTCTTTATTTCCCAGCTTTTGCTTCATTTTTCCTTGAGTAAAAGAAACAGTAAACAACCACACGTGGGGGAAGATGTATGAGCATTGTGTTTCTCCCTTCAGCAGCATCTCCTTTCACCTGGGAACGGGATATGGATCCCTGATTGCCGCGAGCAGCGATTAGTTTTTTGTAATTCATACAGCATCGGTTAGTAACCCAATGAAGCAGGGGGTACTTAGTAAAAAGTACATCCAAGCCAGCTGATGCGATCCAGGGCTTGAGTTACCTGTAGCTCCGAGGTGAGAGAGACTTATGAATGGGCTGCTGTGGGGAGAGGAGAACAGGAGAGCGAGACGCGATCCCTCCCCAACGGGGACCGTCAGGATTGGGTTGCGAGGAGATGCGACCTCCATATAATCCTGCTGCCACCTGTTGTTTTGACTGTCCCCGGTTAAACGAAGCACCCAGCAAAGGATCAGTTGTCCAAGAGCGGAGAACAGCTTGACTGATAATTAGTGGATTTTGCTCAGCTGTTTATAATAATGGATTTTTAAAGAGTTCCGTTTTCCAGTCCTGCTACATGTTTAGGTTCAGAACCACTGACCAAAACCAGTTTATAAACTGGTCAGGTTTGGTGCTAAGTGGATTAGAAAGGACTCGGCCGAGTGCCATTTGGCAGGTGGTTGTCTCCATGGCAGTTCCTTGAATCTGCTGCACCTCACGTGACAATAATAAAAAAGGTCATTAACTACCGTTTTCCTCAATGTTGAATATAAAATTCTAGAATGAATGCATGATTTATGCAAGATGTGTGCATTGGCACCTGCCAGCAAATGCCTCAGATGCATTATCATGGTTGTACTTGGTTTTATTTATGGATTACCTTTTTCCTTGTCTGTCGTAAAACCAAGGGGGGAAAAAATATGTCACCATTCTCTGTCTAAAACAAACCATAAACAAACATCTGGAAGAATTACACAAAACCAAGCTTTGAAAATCCTCATGAATTTGCCATTCACAGTGAACATTCATTATGCTAGAATTTGCCCTGAATCTAATTTTTCTCTGCTCCCCAGAAGCCCATCCTCAAGGGCAGGGGAGGTGGCTCCTCCTGTCCTGTCACTACAGGGTGGGAGGAATGTGTCCCCTTCACCTCCACGTCAGCCTCGTGGCTGCTCCGTTCCCTATGCGGTTGAAAGGCTTTACACAAAATAATAGCATTAGAAAGTACGTATCCTTCACTGAAGAAATTACTTTTGTATAAGAATTGCATGTAAATCACAGCTTTTTTTCTGTCGAGGGTTTTTTAGAAATCAGGCGATGGGGGACAAAACTCACCTGACTTGGTTTTTAACTGGTTGCTGTTAAAAAGAGAAGTGCAAAGCAGGTTTGGGGTTTTAGTGGGTTTCTTGGAACACTTGTACCTCATTCTTGATAGTTACCAAAGAGCAAATCTGGAAAAGCAGAATCCACTGTACTTCTCATTACCGAGATTTAGTTAGATTAAAAATGGAAGGGTGGTAGATTTTAATAGCTGGTCTTCAATCTAATTCTGCTTTTTAATATAATTCTGCCAATGGAACAATAAAAGTTACCAACAGACCAACACATACAGCACATGCAAGAGGTTTTTATTACTGTTTATTTGTTATTGATATGATTCTGTAATGATGTGACCAAAAAGAGAAAAATGTATTATTATTCTATAGCCTTAGAATTTTTTTCTCATTTTTTTTCCTCTTTTTTTCAAATTAAGGTTGATTTCATTAGATGAGGAGAGCCATACCAAGGAATCAAACTATTCAGGTATTACATTTCATGTTATCACAAGTTTATAAGTGCTGTAATGCATATCTGTTTCATTTTTGTTTATTTCATAAATGTTTGGCTTCATCTGGCAAATCCCCATAAAACCTAAGGTGGGGAAGATCTGTTAAACCCCATCTCATATATTCTGTCCCACTGCATTTCATTTAGTTACTCTCAGGTGGCTCAAATGGTTTGTCTTCCAAAGCATAATTCTTACATTGGGCATGTCCTCAAGGAAAGGAACCATAGGTGAGTAGGCTTTGGGACAAGGAAGGTAGTTGTGTAGCTTGCTAGTTTATTCCACTGATTAAACATGTACTCTGTTAAAAACTTGATGAATTCAGTGGAATTTCTGCCTAAAAGCTGGGCAAAGTCATACACAGCTGCTGCCAATGGGTGGTTATTACCCAGTGACACAGCCAGGCTCCAATTGGAGGTGACAGAATGGGGGAGGCAACAAACACAAGCCATAGGAAAGGAAATTCTGATTAAATACTAGCAAAGAAAGTGTTCATGGTGAGGGTAGCAAAGGCTGGAAGAAGTGCCCAGAGGGGCTGTGGAATCTTAATCCCTGGAGATCTTCAACACTTGATGGGACTCGTCCCTGGGAAACCTGATCTGACTTCATAGCTGGCTCTGCTCCGACAAGGTAACCCCCAGAGGTCCTCCCAGCCTAAATAATGCCACAGCTTATAGTATACCACCTTCTACTAAATCAGTGGGGAATCCCTTTAATATGGAGTCTTTTATCCTCTGTGAAGGTAATTTAAAAGGTACTACGTTAAAATCAAGACACCTCTCACATCTTCATTTCAATAGACTAACCATATTGACATCTTGAAGACACCTTCTCTACTCCTTCATTTTTGAAGTTGTTGTTTCCATTCAGCTTTCCAACATCCCTTGTAAAATGTGAACTATGTAACTGTACAAGACATTTCTGATGTTGGTCTCACCTATCATGTTTCTAGAAAGTAAAATCACATTTCTGTTTTTGTATTCAAGAAAGACATCAAGTTAGAAGCTCGTGTTTGAATTTGTTGCTTATCAAAGACTCAGTTCCTTTTAGTCAGAGCTTTCCAGGACTCATTCTTCCTTTCTACAGCATGGCTTATATCCCTAGGAATAAAGAATATAACTTACCACTTAGTGGTATTAAATTCTCCCAGGTCTGACTACAGAAACCAAATGACTGGCCCAAACGACCACTTATAATAGTCTGTTAGTTGTTTGCACATTTTTTTTCAAGAGGGATTTTTTGTTTACTTCCAGATGACTGCTAAAGCCATGGGATAGTAATGGATATAGCACTCAACCTCGCAGATCTAAACTAGAAACACTTCTACTTTGCAATTATTTCTCCTAACAACTGCTTTCTGACATCTGTTAGTTGTCAGGTCCCTAATCCATTCAATATGTTCATTATAGATATTATGGAGTGCTAACTTTTGAGCTGGAAGGCTGCGCAGTGCAAAGTCGAGTTGTCTCTAAACAAGTATCTTTACCAAAGAAAGCTCATAGTTTTGTCAAAGTATGAAATTAGTGGGATTTTTTTAACTAGGCCTGTTTTCCAGGAAAACACCATTTATTTAGAGACATGGTTTAGTGATGGTTTTAATCAGAGCTAGGTCGATGGTTGGACTAGATGATCTTAAAGGTCCCTTCCAACCTCGACAATTCTGTGATTACAGAAGCATTTATTATGAATTTATTATGAATTATTTTCTGAATCATGTACTGAATGAGATCCAGTGAGTGTTTGGCCTAGGAGTGCTGCTGAGCTACCAACCCAAAGTTACCTAAAATTACTTGAGTCACCCTGTTAATTGTTGTTGTTTGAGTGGGTTTTGTAATAATGACTTTATATTAGGACTTTTCCAGTGTTTTGAAGTTTCACCCATTTTGCAATTAAATAGATCAGCTACCTCTCTGATGAGATATTTTAATATTCTTGGATACAAAATCTGACATATTTTCTTAGCAGATGTTTTCTGGAATCTCAGTTACTGATGGGCTGTAAAATATTTCACCATCGTCCATAATATAAATACCTTGTTCTGTCGCTTTCTCCATCGCCCCTAAAAGGAACTGAAGTATTTTGGAATAATGCTGCCTCTTCTGCTAAATTTTTCCATTTCCATAACTAGTGGGTCTGTGCCATTGCTAAGGTTTGGTTTTTTGTTTTTTTTTTCCTTAAAGTACTCTGTACAGACTGAAGTAATACTTTATAACTTCCAGGTTTTTTATCAATTGCTCTGTGTTTTCCTTTAAAATACTATGGGTGTTTTTAAGACTGGCTCCATCATGTTTACCATGGAATCAGGGCAGGCTTTCAGCCATAGTTGGGCTTCTTTCATTACAGAATTGTGGCCATCCATAGCCCATCTTTCATGAACTTCTCTGAAGTTCTATACATGAAGCATCATGTATATCCATCCCTGCCCGTCTGTGCTTCTCCTGTCTATATAGAGTGTGACAGATGTGACCATGGGTCCTTAAATGACCAGCTGATTCTAGTGCTGGTGGCACGTTTCCATGCCATTGTGCTAGTCAAAGCCTTGTTAAAATAATATGATAAAAACAGTAAGCAAGCTGTTCTGTTCCAGTTAGTTCTGAACACACCTTGAAGTTTTGCCTGGAAGGGTTTGGCTGTCGATTTTTATTCCTCTATAGAGCATTTTTTGTGTGCTTTCCAGCCTCAAGTTTGGGGCTTCCAGCAGATCTACCTTCCAGTTCTGGCAATACTTCATTCGCCCTTGGAGCTACAGATGTAGTTGTGTAGGAGCTAGATTTCCTCAACAGTTCACGGGGAGAGAAAGGCATTTTCAGCAGGTAACTCATCCCTCCTGTTCTGCTACGTATCTTAAATGCAATTAATCACCTGAGGGAAGTGTCTTTCTCTTCACAGATAGCTGGAGTCTAGATGATTGTTTTGATTCTGTATCTAACCTGAGAAACTTGCTCAGAATTTAAGGTAGGGTTGGGGCAGGGTGGGTTTTTTCACCCCTGATAGTCTATACCCCTCAGCTGTACATCTTCCCTCCTGTTGGTCCTGGCCTGTTTATTTCCCCACCGGAGAGGAGGTGGTGTCACTTTCATCCTGACCTGGGGGGCTCTGGGGGAAGATTCCTTTCCCCCAGTCCCAGAGTTGGTGTCGTGAGGAAGAAGACATTGTCAAGGAAGGTGATTAAGGGAGTGATGCGAGCACTTTTGTGCTCTCTACTGGCCTTTGCAAATAGAAGCCTCTAGAAGAAGTGTCTGTTTCTGGAGAACAGCAGGGACCTGCCTGATTCTTGTCATTTCCTCAGTCGGGTACGCTCAGCTTGGAGATGGGCTGGTGTCACAGGTGGTGATTTAAAGGAAGATCCCCCTCAGGTTATTATTTGGAAATTTGCCTCACTTCTTAGAAAAATAGGTCTTACATCTTTGGGTCTTTCATCCATTGTGGCCGGGTTCATTTTAAACACCCATACCAACAGCCATGTTGCTGTTTGTAAGCATGGGCTTATGCCAAGTGCGATGTGACATGTTTGTGGATCTTGATTTCAGCTGACAATGGCAAGGATGTCATACCCGGCTTACAAGGAAATTGTAACCACAAGCAGAACTCAGGTGAAGAGACTTAAGAAAACTACCTTTAGATGTGTACATACCGATTGTCAGTGCTCTGCAGATCTTCCTTTGTTGCTTTGCTTTTTGGGTTTTTTTTTGTCTTTTTTTTTTCTTGTTTTTCTTTTGCTTTTTTTTTTCTTTTTTTTTGCTTTTAGGTGCCGTAGATGACTTACTAGACCTGCAACCTGAGGAAAATGGTATGAAACATTTGTGCATGTCTGTTTAACCTGCTTTTCAATTCCAAGCACTAAGTATAATTTTAATCTTAGATGTTAAGTGTTTTCATAATCCGAAAGGCTGATGTATTTCTGAATGAAATTATTCAGCTGCAGTATTTAAACAGTGTTAAAGGAAACTCAACTTCGTATACAGGAACAGGTGCTGTTCCTAATGTTAGAATATGAAATAGACCTTCCTGGGGATAAAACACACCGTAACAAGTAATTCAAGGTTAGGTATTGTAGAATGAAGTAGGTCCCACTGTAAATCTTACTTTTTCTATAACGATTCACAGACTTTTCTTTTGGGTTCTTTAGTTGTTGTATCATAACCCTTGGCAATATGCTAGTGACCACAAGGTTTTATATCAGGAACTTTTGTATCAGAAACAAATCATTTTTGAAAGAATAGGACTTAAGAGAATAACCCCGACAATTCTATGATTCTATCTAGTCCTCTTAAAAAATATATATATATAAAAGCACTGGTGACTTCTTTCAGCCAGATAGTTAATTAAATCTGCTGTTCTCATATACACGTGAGAAAACAGTCTTTCATTCCAGGATCTACTGCTGTCCTTACCTTTTTTTAGATAAGTGGCAGCTCAAGGGGATGTGCTGTTTTTTTTCTAAAAGGTACTCTTTTACCCTGTAATATATGAAAGATCAGACCAGAAGTTTTATATTGAGTTTTCATCTGCAGTGAGTGTCTTGCACATATTTTCTCATTTGCCCTTCACTCATTTATGAAGAGTGAGTTAAAAAATAAAACCAAACCCTCAACAACAACAAAACCAACTGTGGCAACTCAAAAAGCAAGTAGTAAATCAGCAAAGAAAAAAATCCCTTTGTGTGGTTTTCTCCGTCAGACCGAGAGTGTTATTTGGGGTATTTAAGGCCCTGCCTTCGTGGTGGGGGAGGAGGGGAGCATTTGCAAACACCTCGAGTTTGGATTTGCCTCTTGCACTGTGGGGAAATTCCCCATGTGGGGAATCGCCCCTGAAGGGCAGAAACAGGGAAAGTTCCTCAGCTTCCCGGGCATAGGAATCTGTGGATAGGAGAGGCAGCGATGACTTCTTTTCTGTGGTTAATAAAAAAAGGTCAGTAAGTGTCTGACGGTGGCATTTTTTCCTCTGGTTTTCCTCTTACTCAGTTCTATTCCTTGTTGGACCTTCTTAGTGGAGATACAGATAATGCAGACAATTATTGGTCATATAAATTTAGCAATGTCAGAAAGCTTTTTTTTTTTTCCTTCTTTAGTCAGATAGATAAATCAATATGAAAGGAGTTGTTGGGACAGCTTCATCAGATAAGAATGGTTATGTTAATATTACAATATTGGCCATTTCCCCTAGTTTTACACACTAGCTAGCTTTAGCCTCAGGACTATTGTATTATTTTAGTGCAGTAGTACAGCTAAAGGCGTTACAGATGAACACACACTTTGGTGTATGGAAGGAAGTCTTCATCCTGTATTTCTGTATCTTTGTAAATATTTTTACTTTCTCTTTGCATTTGATTTTTTTAAATACCGGCAAAATGAGGCATATTTGCAAAGGAATATGAGCATTGCTGGAGCCTTGTTCAAACAACTAGAAAAAAAGAATATAGTGATGTTAGTTTTTTCAGTGTTTTATCAGGATTTGGGGTATTTTTCTTGTGGACATTTAGCAACCTGGTCTGGTGGGAGGTGTCCCTGCCCGTGGCAGGGGGTTGGGACTTTGTGATCTTTAAGGTCCCTTCCAACCCAAACCATTCTACAATTCTATGATTTATAAGGTTAGGGGCAGTATGTGCAGACAAAAAAAAAAAAAAAGGGATGTTGACTGTGAAAATGGGCAGTGAAAACAAAGAAACAGGAAAAGAAGTAATAGAAGACTTTACGGGTGAAGTGAGAAAGCCTGTATCATTCTAAAAATCTGGCAGAGACACCGCATGAGTAATATCTTGGTAAGCAAGACTGGTTTGAAGATAACCTTTACTGAAAATAAGAATAGAACTTGGTGCTGCTTACTCGAGGCAGCCTGAGCACAAGCACCACCTTTTGCTCCCTTGCCCCGAGTGCCTCGGCCCTGCAGGGAGACCAGAAAGGCTGCTGAGACAAGAAACGTGTCACTCCTCTGATGGTCATTCTCACTACTGCTCTCCAGATGTGAAGCTAGATGTTGTACTTTCTCCCCCAGTAAAAAGGAGACTCCTGCAGTTGGGATACCCATCCCTGGAGGGATTCAAGGTCCCCTGGACGGGGCTTTGAGCAACCTCGTCTGGTGGAAGGTGTCCCTGCCCAGGGCAGGGGGTTGGAACTTGATGATCTTTAAGGTCCCTTCCAACCCAAACCATTCTGTGATTCTGTGATACCCAGATGAAGCAGAGCTTTGCTCTGAGCTGTGTTGCTGCAAAGCCTTTGTTCCCTTACAGTAAATGTCATTTGTGGTCAGCTACAGCGTTGGCGTTACGCCTTAGCAGATCTGTCTCTAATGATGCTCTCCTTGCATCTCCCCCCTGAAGCCTTCCAGCCTCACGAAGGGGCCTCCTGAAAGCAGCTTTGAGATGGTGATGCCCTGTAGACATCAAGAGTCCTTAAGTCCCTTTGAAATAGAAGGTGTCTTTCCCCTGTGGAAGGATTTGCCTCTCTGCCTCGCCTGCTGAACTGCTATGGGGGAGAACTGTAGGTGCTTGGACAACCTTAACATCCTTGGTTCTTTGTCTGAAGATAGGAAAGCAGCCTAAAAATTCTTGAGAACAAATTGTTTTCTATGGTATTTTAGTTATAGTCTAGTGGGAACATCAGGAGAATTGACTTGTTTGTGTTGTTTCTATTTCTGATTTGTGGGCCCTGGCAGGGAGTACAGAGGTATATACAAATGTGAAAGGAGCTGAATCTCAGAGCTGACTTCAGTGATGAGTAAAATCCTCATATTATATGTCGGAGTATTTGTTTCTTAGTATGTAGGTGTGTATGTTGACTCATCAGCCTATTTAAAACACAGTTTTGTACTTTTTTTTTCCTCCTCTGACTCAACTTCAGCCATTTCATTATAAATTATTACAGCTATTAAAAGAGAATTTGCCTGAGAAGACCATTGCATTTAAATAAAATGCAGTGCTTTGCATGTAATTTGCATGTAACTATGTAATTATAGATCTTTCATCCCAACCCAAAAGGGTTAAAAACATCTTTACAAGTTGTACCCAACCCGCAGAGCTCAGCTGATCTGCCCAACCTTTAGAAAACTGAAGTCGCTTCTGTGCCTCACCACATGTTTGAAACAAGCATAATTAAGATGAACTGATCTGGGTTTCAGTAATGTAACATTATCAACATCGTTAACCACCATTTTTGCCCTCTGCATGCTCCCACGCTGGAGCTCTAAATGTTTCCAACTAAAATAATACTTGGGGGTTCCTTGACAGTTCTTTCACTCTCCAAATATTTTGTAAGCTGGAGAAAAGGATTATGATCCTGGTTACAAGCTTTGTGTATTTTATATAACTATTTCACATTTCTCAGAAAGGAAAAATCGGTTTTAAGCAGTAATGGCTCGAGTGAGCCAAGAGCTTCTTCAGTTGCAGCTCTGGTGCTAGAAAAACCCTCAAGGGGACTCAGAAGGAAAGTGGCCCCAGTTATTTCTCAGCAGCCTGAGAGACAGGAAAGAGCTCCTACAGCATCCAACAGTGCAGAAATCCCACCCTGTCCAGAGTAACCTGACCTCAGGGGGAAATACCCCACTAATTCAGGCACTGGGCAGAAGGCCATAAAGGTGATCTTAAGTACGTTCTCACAAAATTCTAGAATAAACCCCAACTTTTATTTATTTTCAGTTAATACCAATCTGATTTTTTCATTGGCGGTTTTATATACTGCTTCAAAAAGCAACATAAAAGTAGTCTTCTCCAATGGTTTAAACATTAAACTATGGAATGATTTTGGTGTGGTATTGTTTTTAATGAGAAATGAGTCTTAACAGCAGGGAGGTTATCTAAGATAACCAAGGAATTATTTGTTGCATAAGCTACAAGCCCAGATGTCCAAGAGAATTGGGTCTAAAAGAGAAAACAATAAGTATCCATGCAAAAAAAAATTCCAAAGCTAGACTGGATGCTTTAAAAAGATTCCTTCTTTTCTTTGTTTGTCTAAAAAAAAATCCTATTTATCTTGACTCTTGTTCTGAGACAGCTTCAAAGGATCAGTTTGTGAGGTCCTTGGAGGCGGAACCTGGTGACAAGGATGACATGGTATTGCTGAATGAGATCCTCAACGCCTCCTCCCTGGAAGAGGGGGAGTTCAGCAGGGAGTGGACGGCTGTTTTTGGACAGGTTGCGCTCGCTGATCTCTCCGTGAACTCCTCAGCTGGGGACGTGGAGAACACGTCATCGTCCGTGGCACCAGCACCGTCGGGTTTCCTGCCCTCACAGCTGTTGGACCAAAACATGAATGACTTGCAGTCGTCTTTACATGGTGAGAGCTCCTCTTGTTCTCTTAGCGTTTTGTTTTTAAGTTTTAGAGTATGGCTTCCTGCTGTGCAGAAGCGTGGTGACAGCCTCTGTTGTGCCACAGAGGCAGAAACCCTGAAGTTAAAGCAGAGTGGTGGAGAAGATGTGAGTAGTATATTTGCTGTTCTAGCCCTGCTCATTCAGTGTTTGTGAACGAAGTACCCTAAAGCCTGAAGTCTGTCTTGAATATTTTCATTGAGTTTCCGTAAATGTTCTGTAGGCCTAAGAGACTTTTTTTTTTTTTCATAACAGAAAATCTGCTTGAGTGGGTTTTACTGTTTAAATCACAACTGCTGTCTCTGCGAAGGGGCCAAAGAACCAAAAATGATTACCGTATTTTGTCTGGGAATACTATTTTTAAACAACTTAGTGACACTCAATTGCATTCATTTCTTTTTGTGTTGGTTTTGGGTTTTTTTCCCCAGTCATCCCATACTGTTGCGTGTAGGGCTATGAGTAAGGTAGAAATGTGTTGTCTCATGCTAGCAACAGAGCAGGGGATTCCTCTTGTAGGCAGGTTATCTACGGATGCAGGTAACAACCCTTCTTCTCCCCTTTCTCCTCTGCAGTTCATTTTCTTGGGTTTTCCATGATGCTGCTGGGGGGAGAGGAAAGGACAGAGTGGGACTAGGGCAGGGCTTTCCTGCTGCTGCTTTGGCCCTGAGGCAGGGAGGGAGGAAGGTGGTGACAACCAGCCAACAGCAACTACCTTCGTCCTCTTCACAGTCCAACTAGATTTTTCCTAGGGCTTTGCAGGCTGGAGGAGGGGCTGGCCTTTCTGGGCTCTGTCCCAAGTCATTTAAATCTCATTTGAGGAAGAGTGATGTGTAGGAAAGACTAGCAGACTGATTCCATCCCGAACACTCTTTTTTTGAACCCATGCAACTGGTACAGTCATACGTGATGTCAAATGACCTGTGACATTTTGGCAAGAATAAGAAAGTCAAATTTACCTTATAATTAATCCAGTTGCCACCACCCCCCTAAAAGCAAGATATTTGGGTTCACTGACTTCAACGCCTAGATGGAAGGAGAGTGGGGGAGAGTGACATTTGCGATGATGTATTTTGCAATTATGTTTTAGATGTATTAGATGTATTTTTATGGTGAGGCACATACATCTGTGAGTGTGACTGATAGCGTGAAGAGGGACTGGAAGAGTGCAGGATCTGACCTCGTAAAATATAAGCTAAAAAAATCATGAGGTTTAGTCATTGTGTTGTCAAATTAAAAAGTTTGTGACCAGAAGCAGATGTGGGATCAATTGAAAGGGGGAAAAAGGAATGATGAAAAATACCTTTCTTGATACGGAGACATAAACAGTTTTTAAGCAAACAACTAAAAATAGCAACAAAAATTGGGATGATTATTTCTTTTCAGTATTTTTACATGTTTTTAAATGTAAACATGTTTTCAAAGGAAAAATCGTTTTGAGGTGTAAATGGCAAATCCTTTCTGAGGTTGTCGTTATCCCTCTGATTTGCAGAAGGGACTGGCACTGACTGGGCTGACAGCACTTCAAAATCAGATCTCGGGTATCTTGCATTCCAGGAACACCAGAAATGGAAAATCCATTCCAGTCAACCTGGAAAAGAATAAATGTGTATTGTCAGAATAAAATAAGTTGGTGTTTTCAAATCGGTGTCCAAGGGTTTGGCAGGAGATCGTGGTAATTGATCTATTGGCATTTGAAAAGTCAGAGTTAATCCCCTAATGACAGTATCTGATAATCAGCATGTTCCCAGCTGACTCCAGTGGCCACATAAAACACATTATTTTAACTAACTTTCAAAGAATTTTTTTCTTCTACTTTTTTTTCTTATTTTTCAACAGAAGGTGAAATTCTGTTTGCTTTATATCTTGCGATAACTCAAGTTTAATCTTAAAACTGCATTTCATTTCACAGCTGTTCTTCTGTGGTTTGACATTGGAACAGAGACTTTTTTTAAAAAACTAAAATACTAACTGCAGGATAAACAAATCTAAACATACAAGTTGAAAATATTAGAATATATGAATTATGGATATTTTTACTGAGGGCTCGATACATATCTTACACTTTTTTCCCCCACCCTAATTAATAGGATTGCTTGATAATTATCCAGTGTGAATAATTATTCACTCTGGAGCCTCAATGTTACATACTTCCTGTGTGAATTTGGCCTTAAGACCATAAAGATTCTTAAAACTCACATGCTTAACTTTAAGCACATTAACTTTTCTATTAACTTCAGTGGGATTACTTACTGATTTTACGTTAAGCACACTCATAAATCTTTGGGGCTTTGTTTTCTCTCTGCCTCAGATCTTAATCTGGAGACCAGGCACAACGCTGTGCAGGTTATAAACTGTTACGGTCAGGAATTCCCAGCTCGGAGTTTTCTCTGGCTGTATTTATAGGCAGGATCCAGCACAGGGGGACTTTGAATTGCTATGGGACTACCAGGTGCTGCTTTAAATAAAAAAAAAAAAATAAAGTCTATAAATGTATATATATATATCTATGTTAGAAACAAGGCATGGTCTCAACAGATCTTTAAGATTCCCTTCCAGATACAGCTTTGTAGTTTGGTGGCCTCTCAGCTTCTTCACAGAGAGCGTTGGCTTTCTCTTTTATGATGTTTATGGCCTCATTTATTTACTTATTCATCCCACTAAGGGCTCCTCTTTATCTTACCTACGCGTGCCTATATTCTAGTCAGTAAGAAAGTGTGCAGCTCACTGTTTCCATTTCTAAAGGTAGTTGTGGTAACGTTTGGGGTAGATGCTGGCTGAAAAGTTAGCTGTTGGGTTTTCTTGCTGTCTCGGCGATAAGCTTTTGTCTGGTCACGTAAGGAGGACGTCCCTTGAAGAGGCAAACCCCAAACAGGCTGAGGGCCAGCAACGGCTTTCAGAGTGTTGGGCTGCACTTTGGTTTTGAAAGGCAAATTGTTCTTTGTAGCTGAACATAAGATGCTAAAAACATAATTCATGAAAGTATTTAGTAAAAAATGCTGTTTGTTTCAGTCTTTCCCAATGCCTTCACAGATGGATAAGCTCATTACAAAAGCATCACACGTTTTCTGGAGCGTTTCTGGTTGGATGTTTTTGTGGTGCTGTTAGGTTCTTTTAGTTTTCTAAGTGGGACTTGGGCTTCCTGCATTGCAGAGCACCAGCCCACGGTGTCTCTCAGGAACGTGCTGCTTACTGAGTTTCAGCCCAGGGACTCAAAAGGAGAGCCCCAAAGGAGTCAACTGCTCTGCAGCGTTTCGCTCCTGGCTCTGCCTGTCTCATCAGTGTAAAGGAACATGTGCCCTGGTGGCCAAGAAGGCCAATGGCATCCTGGTGGGCATCAGGAAGAGTGTGACCAGCAGGTCAAGGGAGGTCATCCTGTCCCTCTGCTCTGCCCTGGGGAGGCCCCATCTAGAGCCCTGGGTTCAGTTTTGGGCTCTCCATTTCAAGAAGAGCAGGGAGCTGCTGGAGAGGGTAGAGCAGAGGGCTACAAAGATGATGAGGGGCCTGGAGTACCTCTCTGGTGAGGAAAGGCTGAGGGACTTGGGTCTTTTCAGTCTGGAGAAGAGCAGACTGAGGGGGGATCTGATCAACCCCTATAAATACTTCTAGGGTGGGTGTCAGGAGGATGGGGCCAGTCTTTTTTCAGTGGTGCCCAGGGACAGGACAAGGGCAGGATGGGAAGTTCCATCAAAACCTGAGGAGGAACTTCTTTCCTGTGAGGGTGTCAGAGCCCTGGCAGAGGCTGCCCAGAGAGGTGGTGGAGTCTCCTTCT
>JAOTQQ010000012.1:25315157-25357427 GCA_026546715.1 Gallinago undulata | reverse complement strand
TTATTTTTATTTTTTATTTTTTTTTTTTTATTTTTTTTTTTTTTTTGCATTGTGTGTATTACAGAAGTTAGAAACATAAACACCTGGATCAATTGTAAACATAATCCTGAAGTACAGTATTTTCCATAGGACACAACACAGCAAGACATTTTCTATTCAGACAGGCAACTTTTTTTTTCTTTTTTTTATATATATATAGAGCTTATTTATACTGTAGAATTTGAAACAGAACACAGGACACAGTACTAATCTGGTCAAACATACTATGAAATGCATAGTCTCCACTTAAAACGCTTAATGATATATGGATTCTGCAGGCATTACTGCTTTCTCACCCCCCAAAAAAAATGCTGAAATACGAATTCCGTCCCTGCCAAGAACAGCCTCGAGAGATTGTTTTTCGTTTTTTTTTCCGAACGCCGCTGAGCGTTCCGCGTTGTTCCGCGAGGCTCAGACGGATCTGAACCATCATCTCCTCGTGTCAGGGCAGAGGCCCGCTCCACCTGGCTCTAGATGAACACGTAGCTCTGAGGAGAGGAATGCTCTTCAGTCTGAATTTCCTGCAGAAGCTGCTGCTGGGAGGGGGGCACCTCCGGGGAGTCCATTGTGCTGGTGTCGTCGGAGAGGGAGGAGAAGGAGACCCGAGCCGAGAGCTGCTCCACGGTCAGGGTGCTCAAAGCTGTGCTTTGACCAGAGTTTGGCGAGTTCTTCAGCGTCAGGTCCGAAGCGGGAAGGAGAGGGCCCAGGAGTTTTACAGGACAGAAAGCTGATCCGGTTGGGATGAAATTAACCTTGTTTTTGTCAGGGCATGAAAAGAGAGGGGCTGAGACAGGCTGACGAGACCTACAACGAGAAGAAGGGTTATACACCCGGGCAAGCGAGAGGTTCTACACGTCATGAGCTTTGTGGGTTCTACACGTTGCTAAAATGTGAATGAGGAGGAATGGGATTAATTGGACAGAGGGGCAAACATCTTCCATAGCGGCAGTCAGCTAACTGATCCACAGCATTACAGACAGCACCGTCACAAAAAGGACTTGGTCATCACTGGAGAAACATGCAACTTCCAGCAAGAAGAAAAAAAAAAAACAAACCCCGTGCAGTGCACACACCGGGGCAAAAACGCTGCGGGAATTTAGAATGGCACAAATTCTCCTTTAATAAAAACAACGCAGCGCCACCACGTTTGGTCATCTGAAAGCCCTTTGAGAACCTCCGTGACATAAGACCTCTCCTCTCCCAGATCCTCCTGGAATTTGTCTGGAGGCTTCCTCCACCAACCCAACGTTGCTCCTTCACCGTCCAGCAGGCAGTGAATGCCGTCAGAGCAAGAACCTCCTCAATTCTTTCACCCGCAGGAGCTGAGCATGCAACCTCCTCCACAGCACGTGCTCAAATATCACTGGGTCCGGGGGAAAAAGACACTACGTCTGAGAGTTTAATTTCCAAATTCTTGCTCAGCAAAAATTCGGAGCAAGTGTATGCCGTATGTACGCTACCGTCAACGTTTTACATAGGTTTCATTCCATTTTATATGTTTTAGACGTATCAAAACGTAACCTGGGCTTGAAACTGACAAAAAATTTGAAGAAGGACTTTTTGTTTTAAGCCATGAACATTCAAAAAGTTAATAAAAATATATATAAAAAAGAAGTTTATAAATGCTTAGGAAATCCAATGTACCTTATCTTTTCTGCTTGGATTTTTGTTGCCTTTTATAAATGCACAAAAAGTGTTCAAGCATAAAAGACTCCATTTCCTCTTCAAACCAACATGAACAGTTCAGAACTTCTCTTCTGCACAAACTCTGAGAGAATTTTGCTCCTGAAAAAACCCATCAGCTGGAATAGTTTATTCATCTGCAGTCGGCTAGGCTCAGTAAACAGGTTTACTGCTTTGCAGACACCAGCTGATATAAAAGGCATTACTTACGACATTTCCTCAAAGACCTTCACTCGCTCACATCCCTCTGGGGGCTCTCGTTTGAACATGTAGCTGTTGTTTGGTTTGGGAGATGAGGCATACTTGGGCAACGGTGAGCTACTCCCACTGTCTGAAAATTTAAAGCAGTTATATTACTAGAGATTGAGAGTGCTTTTTAATTCAACTCCATTTCCAAACAAGATGCCTTTTTTTTTTCTTTTTTTTTTTTTTTTTTTCCACAATTCAGCCACCACGCTGGTTTGCTGCTACCACAAAGCTTCCTTTATCGCAGGCTATTTCTAACACCCTTGTACAGCACATTTCTTCTGAATAAAAGCTTCGGTGCAGCAGTAACCTACCATACAACAACATATAACAGGAGGATATTTTTATCCAGAACGCTGCCGTCGGAACAAAGCAGAGCTGTGATCCTGGAAACAAATACGGTCTTTATTATGTACTTCAAAAAACAGAAATGAACAAGGTAATATGCATAATACGTGCAGAAGAATTATGAGTGGTAATGATAATACACCCTGTCGCTGTATAAACACAGTTATTCAAAATGTGTGTATACAGCATGTATCTTATTTTAAAACATAGTTCTTCACTGGAATATGGACCTCATTAGTCTCATGAATAGTTCAGAAGTTGTAAAGACACAAAGCACATTGGTAATAAAGGTACTGACACCTCACCCTTACAATGCCCTACCTTATTTGCTTCACCATTGTGAAGTTATTTTAGTATCCAAAATAAAACTTCCAAACTCCCCCATTACTGCTTCAAAACTATCCTTTGTACCTCAACTGTCTGTGTACATTTTACAGGTGCCTACTAGACACGCTCAGAACTAAAGGTGTGAAGATCTGTACGATGCAAGGCGAAAGGCAGAGCGCTCTGTGCTTCTTGGAAAATACAGGAGATGAGACTCCCCTCTGGTAATGACAGAAGAACAGCAGTTCAAAAAATTAAGACTATGAAAAGGGTTCACTTCTAAACACTCATCTTGACAACATGATACTCAATGCATTAGGGAAATAAAGCAGGTACAAAACTAATTACAGAAAATTAGCTCTCTGCAGTGGCTTCTGCCTTACCGCAGAGCAACACCTATCCCAGGCTAAAATCAGCAGCGCTCTGTTCTCTGCTTGGGCTTACCATTAAAAAAAAATGCAAGAAATGGCAAGGTTAAAGAGGTTCCCCCGAATGACAAGCACACCTTACTTGGGAGAGAAATTACTGCTCTTGCTTTAGCTCCTTTTGGGTCTTTCCAATGGTACCTTACCATTCTTAACCTTGTGTTGTTCTGCTGTTGTCAGCTACGATCGAGATTCACTGAAGCACGTAAGGTTGTCCTTAACAGCTTGCAAACAGTAACTACATAAACATTTGTGTAACCATGACTCAAATACAAAGGCTACTCATTAGAGGTTTTGAAACATCGCTGCTTCCTCTTACCAAGGCGGCACAAATCAACTCCAATGTCACACTTCCCCTGCAGAGATTTACTACGAAAGATAGGAGAGAAAAAAAGAAACCCCAGCAGTTGAGGTGAACCTCAGCCCTGTATTGATTATTCGGCTCTTTCCTGCTGCAGAGTGAACACGGAGCTTCTAATTTAGGGAATTTTAGGTGTTAACTGTACGAAGGCAGAAAAAGCTTAGAGACAATACAGCTATTTGCCAAGCAGGGAGCACGATGGTCCTGTTGGCATCTCTCCACTGTTGGCCCACACAGCTCATTCCAAACACAGAAATCATTAACAGAACCCAGACAGTTTGCTTCCTCCTTCTAATATTTAAAACTGAAGATCCAAGTTGCTATTTAAAAACTCTTTGAGACATAAAATGTGCTACTATTCATTCCACCAAATACTGGAAAGCTGGGGCGGTACATCCAAGGAAAAGAATCAAACTCAATTCAAAGTTAAGTCAGTTCTTGGAAGATTTAGAGCCTTGTCTGGCCAGTTCAGTTTTCAATCAAGTTTTTGGTTTATTTAGCTCTGTCTGCCTGAAGCTTTCTATACAAGACAGCTGTTAAATAAGTAAAAAAACCACTGTATTGTACAATTTAACTGTTCTGCTTCTCTCTTTATCCTCCCTGCTTTTAAAGCTTATTATGCTGTTAATTTTTTGGTTTGGCCAAACACATCTCACACTATTTTTTGCAAAATCCATGTGGTTACTGGAAGGCTCACACGTAGGAGGTTGGTGTTGGTGCTACAGGTACAGCCACAGCGTGAGAACCCAAGGGCACCGGGCAAACAGGCCACCAGTTACAGTGGGAGAGGGTGGAATTCACAGCCTAAAACCAGTTTCCGCTTGTGGACCCTGCAAGCTCCTAAGCGCTAAACTGTTTCATTATTAATCCTTAATGATGCTGCAAGTGTATTTTCAAACTGAGCTGTTTACACTTTGGGGTTTTTTTCCACTTTTTTGGGAGGCTGTAAGACCTGAGCCCTCCCGTCTGCATCTCCCACCAGCGCGGCGCGCTCTGCCGGGCGCACTTCGACCCGCTAATCAAATTTCATTAAGATGACAATTATTGAAGATTAACAGATGTAACCTTTAAAGGGAGTTTGGTTACCATAAGCACAAAGCAGACAATATGGAGACTTACTACACGCCATTTCAAAACATAAATCTTCAAAACGGGTATCTATTCTGTTATCTGGAAAATTTTAAAGATTATAACCAAACAGTAAAAATACTACACAAATTTTAGCTCGTGTATGCTAGAGCAATAAAAGAGGCAAACTTAAAAAGAATCTGTAAAACAAATTTTTGAGTGACAAAACTTAAAGGCACCAACAAACTTCACCGGTGAGCTTTGGGATTTGGGTTGATTGGTTAAAAAGTACTTTTGTTTCTGGTTCCTGTTGCACGTCCCTGTGCAGCCTGCTCTGGGTGGGCCTGCTCTGGCTGGGGGTTTGGACTAGACGATCCCCTATCATTCTGTGATTTTGTTTCTTCAGACTATCCAAACATTTCACATCCATTTTTCATTTTAAAAACTATGAATCCGATGCCCAGAAGTTAAAAAGTAGCCCCAGTCCATCCCCCATCCTCATGAACACTCTGCTTGTAACAGCCTGCTGGCATCAACGGGAATATACAAGAGCACCTGAATTGAAATCCCTGAGAAACAGGTTACACTACCTAGTTTTGTACGAAAAAAAACCAAATTTCATCTGCTTATACCTTAGGATGCCTTTGAACTGTACCTCTGTCACAGCTGCTAAGTATGCAGAATTATAGTCTTATGACTCTAAGACTCAGAGAATAGACTCTCAGACTACAGTCTTAGAGAATTACAGCCCCATGGACCAAAGTATCATAAACCAGGTGTAGTGAAACCGGTAGTTTGAATGCAGAAAGGCAGTAACTTACCTTGCAATAGGCTGGGATTGGAAAACAAAATCATAAAGCCAGGTGCCATTGAAACACCTTCTCTCCCACCCTCCCCTCCCTGCCCCAATCACTGCCATTTACTGTCCCTGCTCCATTCGGCCCGGTATTGGGGACCTTTTCTGAGATCTAGCTTTTGCTTTCTTTTGAAAAATTCAATAGATTTAGCAGCTTCTTGCAGAGATGTAAACCAAACAGCTGATAGAGTCCAAAGAGCAGCTGGGAGGGCCTCAGGCCAAGGCACAGCTTTGCCCAAGAAATAAAAGATGCTTTAGAAATGTAAAGCAGCGCTGTGTCTGCACAGAGCCCCGGCTCCTCTCGCTGCTCCCGTCTCTCGCTCAAGCTCCCAACCTCCCTCTCCTCTTCAGCAGCACAGGCAGAAGCATTCATAAAGACCATAATTAGATTTTTTTATATATATATTTTTTTTTAATGGTAAAGCCAAGGTATTCCTATAGAGGGGAAAATGAAAGCCCAACTTCAGAAAAGTGGCAGAAAAATATCTTGGGTTTAAAATGTTTATGTCTGGTTAAACGTATATGCAGTTTTGAAAACTTCACAGGCCTCACAGCAAACTGATCCCAGTGTTGTTCTAACATCCCAAAAATCTCTAAAACGAAAGTGCAAAAAACGTGAGTTTTATTTTATAAAGCAGTTAACATCCACAACAGATGTTAATAAACTGTCTCTCAAAACTTGCCATTCCCTCATAATTTCTGTCCGTATCCTTCATTTATCTACAATTTAACTATTTTGAAGATAACATTCTCATTCAGAACAGCTGGCCTGTGGGACCTTAATGATCTGAGAGTAAAAGGCACCTTTCTGACTATATTTTTACAACCTGTGAACAAATTACCTTCTCTTGGAAAACCACTATGTATTTTTCTAGTTTCTATCTTGTTCTTGAAGACCAAAGTTGTGACGAGCGGTTCAAGCTTTTATCTTTCACAAGCACAGCATTAAGTACCTTATTTAAACTCATTTAAAAATGCAATGGTATTAACTTTACAAAGGCAGCTGTTTCTCACCATGATCTCTACGCTACTGCTAATGCAGACTTTCGATACAAACCTAGCATTAAAAGTCAGTCTTAAACCCCAAATCGACAAATAACTATCTACTCATTGTTAATTTTACTCCAATTAGCTGTTCAAAAATCCAAGACAGGAGATAAAAGCCCTTGAAAAGCGTGAAGAAGGTTGGATGCACCACCTCAAACTGTCTTTACTCACTATCGCCAACAAAGTACCTCTGAAAATTCCCATTACTGTGATAACCCACTACTGGCTACAAAATGAATTATTCTTTCCATTTTCCTCGCCTTTTAACTTATATTTGTTATCAGGACATATACGCACAAATTTACCTATCAAGATGTTTCCTTGTGTGCTATCACTTGAGTGGTTGTCTCTTGACAACACATTACAATTCACACGCGAACTATAAGAAAGAGAAGGGGGTGGGGGGGGAACTGATATCTTTTTTATTTTTGGAGCACGGCCAACTGCCCCATTGAGCCAAGACTTTTTTCAGGATTTGGGCAGGGGGATTCATTTTCCACTACTTCCTTTTAAATCCAAGATGGGAAAGCAATAATTTTCAGAAAGGAAAAAGAGCTAGCATTTCTCCCGCTGCCTTCCACAATCTTACCCCCAAATTCCTACAAGAATTATCGCACAGAGAATATTCATAGGAAAAACTTGACCTTGCTTATAACCTCAAAATCCTGCTGCCTTGAGCTCATTAGTAAATCTATGAAAAATCTTTAAAGTTTTCATTTCCTCTGTGTAACTACTACTCTTAGTTTGCATGTTTTACCCAAACCCTGCATCCCTCCAAACCGAAGTCCATGTTTCCAGCTGGCTGCCCAGAAGCCCAAGAATAATTGCATTAGTAAACAATTGTCCAAAAAAAAGAACCTGTCTTTTTATACCGGTGCCTATATTTTCATACCACATCTTCCATCAGTGACTCTTAATTACTGAAACTCCAGTTTACTCCCTATATAAAACCAAATGATATCTTACAGACTTTGAAAAAAAATGCAGGATATTGACATATAAACAAGTAAATTATAAAGAAATTTTGGCTTGTTATGCACCTTACACAGGTAAGTCATTACTCTCCATCAGATTGTTCAAACTCCTGCCTGAGCTCCTCACCAAATAGCTTCCAGTGGAATATAAGAGTTCAGAAGCAGAGTACTTTTAAAAGCAGTCCAAAAGTTCAGCATCACCACCGTGATCAGCAAGTATCTCACTCACCCATGATGAATGTATAGTCTACCACAAACCTTCTTGAAACCTTTTTTTAAACAGAAACATCGTACAGTCTGAATTCTTCACATCAGAATCTTCAGAAATAGTTAAAGACTGTTTGCTGTGCTCCTCTGACGTATTTATGGAAGATGTTTGTGAAGTTTCACAAACAAGAGGGAAAAAGATATGTAAACAAACAAAACCAAGCTTAAGATAAATCCTCGATCCCTCCACAACCATCAAACAAAAACAAAAACTGATGTAATGAGTAAAATGAAGGTAGTTGTAAAAGCAGGACATCACATGCCTCCCATAGGTAAAGGCGGGCCATTCTACTCTCACCTTTATCCCGGTCATAGAGTAAATCTTCTGTTGAGCAAGGACTCCCATCCTGAGATTCAGGAGGGCAAAAGGGAGAGACACAGGGTGAATGGCTGCTGCAGCTGCTGCTGCGCTCCTGGACAGACGGCGTCTGAGTGTCGATGCTCCGGGTGCTGCTGCTACGATAGTGAGCAGGCAACGGGGCCCTCCGACCGTCGGGGATATCCAAAGGCTGCAGAGAGAAACAAGGAATTCAGGTTACAGGGGGGAAAAAAAAAAAAAAAAAATCAAACTCCTAAGCAACGTCAGCCCGTAGCACTCACAACTGACGGAATGAGGAACATCACTCAGGAATTACTTAGGCCCCGGGAACAGCAAACAAGCCATCCCCAGGGAACAAGTCAGAGGCATGGCAGAGATCAGGCATCCTGTGCCTCTTAGGTTATTATTCTCTCCTCACTGGAGCAGCTATTCCCATAAAAGCATTGCAGCAAATTTTATCATAATATTCCTGTAAACGTCTGTGAATTGTACTAAGGAAAACAGCAGTCAAAGGCTAAAAACCGGATTGAAACTCATGGGGAGTTTTGTCAAGTTATGGGTGATGATTTTTTTTTCCTGTTGATGCTGTAATATTTTTTCGCTTTTTAGGAATGGATAATCAGGTGAACAAACTTGAACGTAGGAAGTTCCATCTAAACATGAGGAGGAACTTCTTTACTTTGAGGGTGGCAGAGCACTGAAACAGCCTGCCCAGAGAGGTGGTGGAGACTCTGTCTCTGCGGACATTCAAAACCCGCCTGGACGTGTTCCTGTGCAACCTGCCCTAGGTGGACCTGCTCTGGCAGAGGGATTGGTCTAGATGATCTCCGGAGGTCCCTTCCAACCCTGTATCATTCTGTGATTCTGTGATTTTTGAAAGAATAGCTTTTACACAAGAAAACAGGTGATGCACAAGGGACACACCACACATTAATGACGCTGGGACAGCGTTCGGGTGTTCGCAGCCAACTCTAGCCTCTTACTGCAAAGTTACCACCAGAAGGTGCTTCACCACATCCTAACATTACTTTTTTTATGTTTTTTATGATAGTTTAAAAAAGCAAAGCTCCCCAACAAAGAGATCTCTCATTATAAACTTCGCAATACAATTTTCAATAGAGGTCACTGTTCTTACGAAAGAAAAAACGCGGAGTGTGACAGAGATCACACTTGGATAGAAGGGAAAGTAGAAAATGTCAAATCTGAAGGCATACTATTGCCATAACGACCCACTGAATCACAATTATACATTAAACCATCCAAGTTTCACCACTAAGTTGTAATTCTCTAGCACACCTCTACATTCCATCCCTCGCTTCTATAGGTGACCTCAGAAGAAATGGAGATGATACAGAGGCTTCCACAAGGTTCCCAAGCTTTGTCTTGAACATAAAGCTAGTCAGCCCTGCCAGCTCATACCAGCCTTGTTGGCACTGGCCAGAGTGATCTTACATGCTGCATAGCTAATGTATTATATTATAATATAGTATATATTATAATATACTGCATAGACATGTCCATGGTAGTAGATTGGCACGCTCTACTTACTTGTCCTTCCCAGTAAAAAATCAGTTTTATCATGAAAACACTGCTGCTTTAAATGTAAGAAATCAAATCAGAATTATAGTTTTGCTTAAAAGGGAAGGGGAAAAAATGCCTGCAAGATTTAAGTATCATTAAGTATTCACGCCATAGAGAACAGTTGGAATGTTCTAGCTACAAAAAACCCATCTTTTTCCTTCTCACTTCGAGTGAACATTTTTATTTTATTGCTTTCCTCTTCCCCCTATATTACAAAACTGTAGCAGCTTGTTCCAAACCCTAAAGTTCAACCCAAGGCTTTTGCTAGCAATGAGGACATGAAACCTACTGGCCAAGGGTTGCATTCTCCCCTTTTCAGCAATAATCTATCCAGAAAAACACCACATATTAGACAGAGGCAGACGTAGCAGAGCGGGAAGATCCTTTTCTTCTTCAGAGCCTTCCAGTTAACACCATTTCAATTAAGAGCAAAGAAACACACTGTAAAGAGAACACTGCAGTTGCTCCATCAAAGTCTGGAGAGGGCTGTGTGGTCTGTTCCAACAGCTCAGTTCACATCGTGGATGCGTTACAACACGACTGCACGATGCTGTTCCCATCACCCCCAACAGGCCACGACTCATCCCACGCACAAGGCAGACCTGAAGCTTTATATATATAAGGTAGAAAACAAGACTGAAGCTGTAGAAAGAAAACAGTCTCATAATTAATGTAACCAAAAAATAATAGCTCCCCTACAGAACAGCGCTTTGATTTCCGTCTCTGCCACAAAAATTCTGTGCGATGCCATGAAGACATCTGAACCAACCTCTTGCTTTTATGGTATGTTTTCTGGATGCCCAGTCCATATAGGACTGATTTGCAAAAGTCTTCAAATTTCGCGGATGCAGGAGGAGTGCAGGAGCTACACTACACACTCCTAAAACAGCACAAAGTATCCTGAGTTACCTGCAGAATCCCATTATAGAAGCCTGATGGATTTGTGTTTCTCCATCCACAGGTGTGATAAAAAGAGAACAAAATTGCAGACACTGCCCTATTATATAGAGGCTAAAACCCAGGAAGAAATTCAGTTTTCTGACTTTAAAGCTCGGTTTAATAGCGAGCATTAGGACACACATCTAATGAGAAGAAAACAAAACCCCCAAACAGCTGCTCATTAAATGCATATACTATGCTCTACGTAACAGGTAAAACAAGGATTCCAGGGAGGGGAAAAAAAAGAGTAAGTGAACACATAATTAAAGACTTCAGGATAAGACAGATGTTCTTCCACACCTGGAGGAAGAACGCAGTCTTATGGAGTCAGGAAGTGTATCCCAAGTCACATATTTCCACCCCCATGAATTAAAATTTGAGGTACAAATAATTATCTATATTTTTAGACATGCCTCTAAATATACACAGAAGTAGAAAAGGCTAAATATTTAACACTCTTTCCACGTAAAATAACTTCTAAGGCATAGAAAATTCAGATTACTATGCTTCTGAATTTCTCTTTCCCTTAACATTGAATCCAGGTTTTAACAAATGCAAAAAACTTCATTAAAACATCAACTAAATGTATTCCACCTTTAAAAAACTTTACGTATTAAACATGACCAACATACAAAAAATACTTTGGAAGTTCCTTTCCATGAGTCATGCCTGAACTATCCTGAAAACTAAACTCCTCACAACCTTTGAACATTAAGAAAAAGGGTAATTAATTTGGTACAGCTGCTGTTAGTTTCTATACCGGTCAATGGCTGGAAAAGGACTAGAAATTCCTGCATTCTATACACCCATGGTTTGGTTGGTTGCATTTCTCGATATGCTGTCAAAATTTACTTTGTTTTCAGTATCGATCTCTTCACTGGAAATAAAAAAAGAACATCCTATTTAGTAGCAACGGGAACACTATTATGATATACCAACAGGAGCCTTAAAAAGAATCTGTTCTTCCCAAGCCTTACATCTATTTGGGAGGCACCTTCTTGTGAGAGCAGCATTCGATTATTTCATTTAAAAACCGTTCCCTGGACTGGAATGCCAAAGCAGAGGTAAGAAAGTGCTTCTTCCATCCAGCATCGGTGAAGTCACCAACGCATTAGAGAAGGTGCAAGTGCCATAATGTACCCTGGGAAGGAGCACTTGGGGAAAAAAAAAAAAAAAAGGCTTTTCAGATGAAGGATATGAAGATTTAAATAACGATCCTCTGCATTTGTGCAAATTAGAAAAACACCCCTTTTATTACACGATTAAGTTTTCTGATAGGTCCATAAAACCTCTTTGCTATCCATTTCCAGATGCATTAGGAATCAAACAAGAAACTCATTAATCATATTACTTATATTGTGTGACAGTCTGTCAAAATGGCTTCATTTCTAATTACTTATATGTATTTGAAAGATAGTTCCCGTAATACTTTTTCCTAATGGGAGCCCCGTGAGTGTGTCCATGCCCAGCTACAGGGCACTTTCCATTAGTTCCACAGTGTTTTCTGTGAGAGGGGACCTCTTACCCTCCACTCCCTACAGCAGCTCCATCATCTTATTGTGCCAAAGTGTCCAACATTTGGGCTGCAGAGTCACAAGGGGACAAAGAACAAAAGCCTCTCAAAACTTCACAAAAAGACGAATCCTTACAAGTTCTGGTGGGAACCGAGACAAACCATCACAATTTTCTGGAAAGTTAGTCAACAAGTTATAAAACAGGAAGGAAAATATATCCAGGATCTTTGAATAAATGCATTAGAAAAGTAATTAAAGTTTATTCATCTGAGGAGAAAGACGTATTAATAAGTGACTCAAAAAAGCCGACTTAACTTGGGTTTATGCAAGAAA
Organism: Gallinago undulata; assembly: GCA_026546715.1. Classification (NCBI taxonomy): domain Eukaryota; kingdom Metazoa; phylum Chordata; class Aves; order Charadriiformes; family Scolopacidae; genus Gallinago; species Gallinago undulata. The sequence goes on along the minus strand of JAOTQQ010000012.1, from coordinate 25,345,103 downwards.
AAAGAGACCACCTTCAGCTAACTAAGCCAGAGGAATGATCTGAAAAAATAAACACACACATTGCTAAACTGAAAAGAGTGTAATATTTGGGATGTTTTGGCCACTTACAACGCAATCCCTCTAAACTTTATGGTCAACTAAATTATTAAAGGGTAATGATATAACGACATTACTTTATCACTAACTATCTTTGTGAAACACAGAAATAACAAGACTAATGTCTACAATAATTATTTTTACTTTTATAAGGAACCGTACTTCTTTAAGTATAATTTCTATTATCATTAAAATATTTTTTTAAAAAAAGAAGAGCATTTCAAAGACGTAACAGAACTAAGCCAGCATGAGATAAGACAGAAGACATATTCCAAATCAATTTATACAATTTTTTAATAAGTATTATTACAAAAATTCAAGAGGGAAAACAGAAAATATGTAACGTCCTACCCTACCAAACCAAAAAACAAGTCTAAAAAGTAAATTAAATTCATTTTTGTACCTGAAGACTAAGCAAGGAAGTATGAAACTGGGAGGAAATTTTCACTGGTTACTCATTTTAACTGGGAGCTAAATTTAATGGGTAATTCAAGTACCATCCATAAAGCTATCCAGAGAACTGCTTTAAGCTTTGGCTTATTTTTGTCCTATGTATCACCTAGTCTGATTTCAATATACAACCTAAGAAACAGTTTATTTTTTTAAAAAATACAAGTTTATACTGAAGAGATGAGACACTAATAGAAAAAAATTCAAGGATACTAGACTAAAGTGTTAACAGAACTAAAATGCATTTTATTTCACTTGGGACAGCCCACACGTGGTTATCAAAATGAAATGGAAGAAATCAGAAAGAAACTAATGCAGCACCTAAATCTGAAAGAGAAACCAGCTGAAGATCTAGACGCACACCAATCTTACAGGCAAGTCTACAGAGTAATTTATCCTTGAGGCATCACCCAAAGCAACCAACTACCTTGGACTGCTATTTTAGAACACTTTCTAAAAATACCTAATGTTACAGCTAGACAAAATGGCAGAAAATTGAAACAAAAACAAATTGTTTCACTAGCAGCGAAACTAATGAAGTTCGGTCTTCTACGGTTTGTCTTTTGGTCGGTAATTCCTAACCTTTAACCCAGCTGCCCCACGCCCCCCCAGGCTAAAAAAGGAGCTAAATCATTGTATTAGGAGAGTGTTCTCCAGCAGGAAGACTGTAACTTACTCTTACTATGACCTATGAGATCTCATAAGCTCAAAGACAGTGCTAGGACTCCCATTTAGGTCCCACTAGACCAGAGCACAGAAATTAGCAGCTACAGAGTGGGAAATGACCCTCTGCCTGCAAAGACGGACTCGGCTTCAAGGACAACGTCTAACTTAAGACTTTCTTCTGGGTCTGAAGACTCTCTGCCCAGCTGAGATGTTGGGAGGAAAGGGTTCACCATTGCCTTGGTGGCGTAAACTGCTGAGCACCCCTGGCCCCGCTCCAACAATGCACTTAAGTATGTGCTTAACAGTTTTGCTGGATCAGAGCCGGTACATTCAGTAACTTACGCAGCCCGAGTTCTGCATCCCAAGTAATAAGCTGTTAAAGCCCAAGGACAACACTTATGAAGATGATTTGTCTGATAAATAAATGAGATGTCCTCTAGCCACAGGAGATTAAAAGCCCTAGCCATAGCAAGATCAACGGTGGCACGGTAATACGGACCTTTTTAGACTCTCTTTGGAGATGGTGCAACAAAGTTTATTGATTTGGGCTTTCTGTTTCAGTTTGTGTGTTTGTTTTTTTCTTTATTCCGCTGTTACAACACACACATCCCCTTTCTAAAGGGATGAGACAGAGTTAGGAAAGCAAACTTAGCACAAAACACTTACTACTACCGTATTTCATGCTTTGTCCACACAACCAAGTCTCTGGAGAAGCCAAGATTATTCCAAAGCTTTTAAAGTTTACTGCTGAAATGAAGAACTACAAATATCAGGTTTTGGAATCTAAAACCTCTGATTAAGGTTTTATGGCTTGACTTGTACATCGAACTGCTATTACATGACCATTCAAAAGAAAAGAACCTACATCTCAGAGAAGATCAGAAAAAACAGTCATTTATCCCACAGCAGCAAATCTTTATTGGCAATTTAGGAAAGAGTGGCTGTAAACCAAGTATTTCACATTTTAAGTGTCATCTGAGCAACCCAGTGCTCCTCAGTGACAATTCCAATGCTCCAGTTCCCCCACATCATCAAAGCTGCCCTGTCTTGTCGGTAATTCCCACACGGAGAACTCCCCATGACAGATCACAGTGGTAAAATGATTCACGTTCAGTTTATGGAAGAAAAGCATTAAAATCAAAAAGCAGAGCACAGCACAGGAAACTTAAGTCTTGCCTAAGGAAAAGAATGCAAAATGGAGCAAATAAATTAATCTCCTTTAACCTCTAATTACTTACTACTGTAGCCTGAAGTATCTAAATTTTCAAGCACTTGCAGTTTGTACAAAAACTTTCAAGTTCTCAACAGAAAGGGCATTCTAAACAAAGTATGTTTGGCCAGCGGCCCTTTAAAAAACAAACAAACAAAACCAAAAAACCAACCACCACCCTAAAACTCTGAAACGAAATTTTCAAACAAACAGCTCTTTGAAGAAAATTATTTGTAATTGCAGCCACAAGGAAGGTTTGTCACAAGGTTTCCCACGTGTTTACAGATTACAAAGGAAAAACAACCATAAACACATTAATATAAGCTTACCTTGGATACTTCTTCTTTTCCACTGTTTTCCTTAATGAATACTTTTTCTAGTTCGGGGCTTATTCCTTCTACATTACACGGCACACGTGAAACAGTTGATTTTGGCACTGAAATGTTTGACAGTGGCATTGGGACTGATCTGGAAATAGAAGCCTAGAAGGTAGAGAGCAACACGATTTGAAGTTGGAAAATGGAATAAAGACAAAAGTCTGAAATCAGCACTAAAAAAACCTAGGAAGTAAGAAGTTGTATATTAATTTTGCCACCTAGAAGACCATCTTTACTTGGCAAATTTAAATAAAAAGAAATGCTTGCATAAATCAAAAGCCGATAAAATCTCCCCTACTTAACTCAAAGAAGTAATAAAAGCATACTACTAATTCACCTATCAGTAAGTAGAGAGCTGTATGTACTTTCTAGACATATAAATTACAGAATACACAGTAGAAGGGTGGGGAGACTCAGGGTGCTGATGGTTTAACTGGGATCCAACAGGCATTTCCCAACATTCCAAAAGCTTAACTGCTCAACTGAAACATTCCCTTAATGCACTTTTATTGTCTTTTGGTTGGCTTTAGTGAATGAAGAAATAAAGCACTCATGCTGAACCTTTAATTTCATTAGCTTTTCAGAACTTCATGTCAAAGGTCTTAAAAGAAATAATTTGGAGTTTAAGAACCAAGCATTTAAAGATATACACGTATTGTTTTCAGGAAAACCTGTTGGGGTGGAGCTCCATTACCAACAGGAACCATTCACAAGAGCATGCAAGCATCTTGCACCTTCAACCTCAAAGCTCTACCTTGGCAGTGGCTACACAGCACAGATGCACCTACGCTGACAGCAACGACCAGAGTTCACTCCCAACATACATTCTCCTCTTGTTAAGAGCATCACAGGATGCTTAAGACAAAATGTGATTTTTTTTGATTACTTGTGAAATGAACTTTGCACAATGTGCAGCTCCAAAGGGGCATGTCACTTGTGTGGAGGTGTTCTCTTGACAAAACACACAGCCTGCAGGATGGCTTCCCACAATGGTGCCAGAAGTGAAAACTTCACTTGTCTTGTCAGAGAACACCTTCTTGAGAAATCAAAACGTTGCATGAGCCATGACAAAGTGAGCTCCCAGTACTAAAGAATGGTCCTTCAAAGCATATGGATTTCAGTCTGTGCTAAAGACTGTTTTTCCTGTGTCTATAAAGCAGCTGGAGGTGCCCGCAACAGCTTACATTGAGATGGAGAGCAAAACCCTTTTCTATCAAAAATGTAGTGGGGTCCTTTGTTACAGAAACATAATAGTTTTCATGAAGAATATAAATTTCTTGTATGTCTTCATCACAAGATTAGGTTTTAACCATGAGCATTTATCCAAACAGAAGGAGGAGTACAAAGGATCAGCCATCATGGCTCAACCTCTTTTTCCTAAAACACTGGCATATAAAATAGCAGGCAGGAAATTCAAAGATGGAACCAACATTTCAGGAGTTCAAATAGTGGCCTGTGACTAACATGAGATCCAAGTCAAGGATCCACTGTAGGTGAAATTTAATCAGGACTCAAACGTCTGCGTTGTCAAATAAGACAAGATTAACTGCTTCCCACAAGTGGCTTAAGGGTCACAAAGTCATTGACTGAACCTTGCCTGGGCTTTAGAACTCCTAATTGCGTTTCAATTTCGCTGGCAGGTTGTAATGGCGAGAACAGACACTGCATGGGGCATCCTCCATTGCTCCCTGCTGGGGAATCTCATTTGTAGTCAGGTCATTTATCCAAAGCTATTCTTCCTATGGGTCAGCTTCTTCATAATAGGAGAAATACAAATATACTCAGAGCACATGAAAAATTTTCAAACTTTGTGAAATATGAAAATGACCTGAAAACAAAATCTGTCTCAGCCAGGCTAGTGTTAAAATGATCAGCTACGTTATAATTTGCCTAAACTCACACATCACTTCACAAAACAGGTACAACAGAGAATGGAAGATGTCAGACTAAGAGCCTCAAACCTCAACTAGAGCTTAACCTCTGAGACAGCAAGTGGATATCAAATCCACAGACTGGTGACTGGAGAGAAGTACTGTCACCACAATGCCCACTGGTACAGAACCTAAGAATGGTCATCAACGTCATCTGGATGCAAAATTTTGCACCCTGAAGATTATGTCTGATTGAGGTTTTACAATAAGTCATAGTGCGGGCAACAAGAACAGGCTGGTGACAGCTATTTTCCATTTAATATAATGGAAATATGGATTACCATAACAACTAACAGGTATGTCCTAGACAAAACCATGAAGAAAAAAGACTTTTAACCCATAGTGTGACAGGTCCTCTAGTCACCAGGGATGGCGTACTGTTCCAAGCACCGACTTGATTTCAGTTGAGTTTCATTTCAAGTTGAATTATCACTTATTATTTACTTTTTAGAAAGTAAACACCACAATACTGTTTTTCCTTCAGGTCACGTGAAAATTGCACCTCTGGCCAGGAACTGGACCAATAAGCAAAGTATCGGAAAGATTCCTAAAATGGGACAAGGAAATGAGATTTTCCCTCGAATCTCCGGTGATACAGCGTTGCTGATGAATACACAGTAAGGTGAATTACAAGTCTGTTTGTAACAGGCCAGTTAGTGTTCTGCTTGCTGCTCAAAGAGTGATCAATTGTTGGGCTGCCAATCCAGACTGCTTACCCTTGGTACTATCTTTTTCTTTCTTTTCTTTTTTTTTTCTTTTTTTTAACCAGCTCAGATGAAATTGGGTTGTGAAACTGATAAGCAAATACCTTCCAGAGAAGCAGAGAGGTCTGAAAGCGTATCACAAAAATCAGTCTTGGAAGCAAGTATGTATTCCTGGAAGCACAGTCTTATCTGGCCACGCTCCGAATTTTTCCAGCATCTTAATATATTTCAGTTGCTATCCTTCTGCAACCCTTCTTTTCTTTTATTATATGATGACTACCAGATAAATTTCAGTGAAGATGCAACGGCATCAGGCTGTTAAGCATTTCAGCAAGCTATTCACCAACCCCGATAAGGCAGGAGGCTTCTAATACAAATAACTCCACTTACCTGAGTCTGACTGATTGCTATATGGTTGCCATGGAGAGGTGACTGACGTTCTTTCTCTTTACTGTGACGACTGCTCTGCTTACTGCGCTGAAGCTGCTGCCTCAGTTTGGCAATCTGCTGGAAAGAAGTTTGGGTGAAGCGATAATGAGTTATCGAATGGGTAACCGCTCAAATCTTCCCCTATAAAGCCAATCACAGACATTTGAAGTTCTCTTTGGAGGGGTTTTACAAGCGTATGGGATTGCCTTCCCTTGAAGCATGAGCACTAAAAGGCTTCTTTCCGCTTATTAGCTATTTTCTCCAAAGTATCTGCCCTGTTTGCCAACCTGAACACGAGTTTAATTGGGCTTAGTTTAATTACTAAACTTCCTCATTTACAAACAAGCACTGTAGTAACTGATGCAAACGAAAGTAGTCACAATGACAATCTGTAGCAATTTCTAGCCTACAACCGCTTTAAACTGGGGACAATGCAGCCTCCAGTTTAAATTGTTTCATCTTGAACCCAACCAAAGTTTTCCAATGATAATTCATCATAGAAGCAAAGAGCCTTCACAAACAACTGGCAATCAATATGCAGTGCTCATCTTGGAGAACTTATTTAATATGTTTAATAACATTTCCCTGCAGGCTAAATTATCACAGATTCCTTCAGGCAGACAGAATTATCTTTTCTACTCTCTGCGGCAAAGATGTCCAATCAGAAGTTACATATTTTAAAGGTCAAATGCAACTAAAGCCATTATCCATTTGACTTGCTCCTTAGCAGAAACCAAAGAACTTCCATTTGGGGATTCCTCCACTTATTTATTCCTCCTGGAATAAATAAAGAAGAGTATTTATAAGCATTGTCTCAGAAGTTTAGACCATGAGCAATTTCACACAACAGGTACAGACACTTCCTTAAGATTGGGTAATTTCTTCCTCTGGGCTTGTCCCGCTCTTCCCCGTGCTCAGCACCCTGGCACCTAAGGCAAAGCATGCACGGCCCCATTTCATTTTTAACCCAGCTAGAGACACAATTTTAAAAAACTTGCAGGGCAAGTAAGGAGAACTGAATGCACACAGAATTCATATTTCAAAGAACTTCATCAACCTCTCCTTCTGAGTGACAGCTTACAAGTACACGCGCTCTGTGGTTAACTCCAAGTAGTTAAATATATCACTAGTGCTCTTGCAAAGCAGCTCCGTGGCAGAGAATCACTTCACATCACTCTTCACAGTGTCAGAGACGGCAGCGCTTGGTGAAGAGGTCTGGATGGAGCTTTGCTCCAGGCTGTGGACTCTTCTTTGTGACATTTCTGGTATCGCGCACAAAAGAAGGATCAACCTTTACAGCTTCATATCAAGTCTTACCACAGCTCGTTACCATTATTCAGAGAGCTGCTACTCAGAAATACTGAATACTTTGATCTTTCAACAATAAAACAGTTGAGATTTCCAAAAGGGTCTGTAAGTAGAATACACCAAGGAAGACAGAGCCCTGATATGACTGAGTTTCTAATACAGACAGGCTAGATTTAGAGAACTGTGAGACTTATCTCTTGATGAAAGTTGCAACTCGGGCACTGCATTGGAAGAAAATTTGAAAGAGTCTAAAGAGATACTTCATCTCTTAAAAAAAAAATAATAAAAAATTGTCCAGAACCTTCTCATTCTCCTTTTAGGAATAATGGCCATTAGGAAATCTAGCTCCACAGAGAGAAGAAAAGGGAAGCAGGTAATCGGTCTGGTAAGTATACATGTATTTACAAAGATTTATGTTGGAGAACGGGGAGAACAGGGAAATAATCTTCATCTTCCCCTTTAAAAATGTAAAACCAGAAGATAAAACTGATGCCAAGAACAGAAGACAGCTGTGGACTGAGATGGTTGGCTACATGAATAATCAGAAAGCAGGGAGAGTGGTGTACTCTCATGTGAGTCTATGGGAGAGGAACACAAACCACTCATCTGTGCACACTTAAAAAAAATTAAAGTTTTCACAGCCTTTCCTCTTCCACTGACTGTTCCATGCAATATTGTCAATTTATCAGAAGAACTCTTCTCTTAACATACTTTAAATTACTTATTAAAAACAAAAAACCCCAACAAAACACAAAGATCAGTTCATCAGTAATAAACCTATATGAGGTCATTCAGGGCACAAACTTGCAGTTCAGCCTTGATGGTTCACTGTCATATAGCCAACTATAAGACACCTGTCAAAGATTATTAAATGAATAACAAATTAGGATAAAACCCTATAAATATGTTTTTTGCTTGCTGAATGTTTTGACAGCTAGAAGTGTACTTGAAATCAATACGATTCTTGTCTATAACACCCATAATATGCACACAGTCTAATAGAACTAATGGCACAAACCTGAGAAATAAGCAAATTATGTTTGTTCTTTACAACACTGGAATAATCTCAGTATCCTGATACTTCAAATTTTTCATTTGTAGAGACCTAGGTGCAGATTACTAATATGAAGGAACATATCATATCTCACCATTCCTGTCCAAATGCTTAATAATAACCAGGTTAATAGGTGGTATTTCTACAAATCAGGCTACACAACGTAGTAACTTATTTCTGAGCAAGCCAAACTCCTCATTATGAGAAGGAGTTCTAACTCTTTCATGAACCAATTGTTATTAAAAAAGTTAACCAGTAGGTCAAAGAGTAAAACAAGCATTAGAAATTCACCCTGAGCCTTTGAATACAATCTCTCGATTGGTATATGAAAGCACATAAAAAGTGTAAGCTCTCATATTCAATTCTCTTTTATTCCAAAGTCCTTTTCAAGTACTCTGTTAGAGCAAAAGTGGAGGGTTGCTGGTGCCAGTGTAACAGATACAGCACACGTAGAGGTGCTTAAGGGGAGTGAAAAATCCACTGTCTGAAATAAGTCTTTAAAAACCTATACAAACGGAACACTATTTATTTTAAATCCAGGATTTTTCTGGTTCTGGGTAAATTCCAGTTCAGGGTAAGCTACAACTAAAATTGTCCCTATTCAACAGAATTTCAAACTAACTATTCAGGTTGAAAGGGGAAAAAATATGAGTACAAAGACTGATAGCAATCTTTACCTCCCAGTCAAGACATGTACTTATTAAAATAATATTAAAGCAGTGCATTATCTTACAACAAGTTACACTCAAGACTTCATAAAAACAAGCAGTAGATGCCTTCAGAATAAAATAACAATAATTTAAAAAAAAGGTAAATCTTGTTAGGAGGTTTCAAAAAAAGGTACACTCTATCATTACCAAGTTCACATTGAGAGCTGGAGAGTTGTACATTTTTTAATAGACCTACTACAAGAAAGCAAGCATTGCCCATTTCACTGCCAGACAGGTTCAATCCTAGCACCCACCTCTGTCAATTCAAGGGCAAAAGAATTTTCAACTACCCAAAGTGAATTTTTTTTTATATGTGCTAATACAAAATTCAGTTGCTTGCTTTGGATCTTAAGTCTATACACTGAGTTTTAGGGGTTTTAAATGTAAATCTTTTTTAAAAGAGTTCCCAGTTGTTTTAAATAAATGCTTTTAATTGTAATAGCTCTCAAACAAACCAAGGAAATAAACCAAGTTTTTTCAACTTCAAAGCACATTCAATCTTCTTTTATCGATACCAATTAAAACTATGCATACAGGTATTTGGCCAGTTTACAGTATCAACAGAATATAAAAATACATGCTAGAAATCATTCCATTGATTGTGGGAAGAAGAAAACATGAAGCCAAACTGCTGAGACAAGCCTAGGAGTCTATACACAGCTACCCTACTAGTTTACCATCAAATGCTGTGGGAATGGATTCAAACTGCCAAGCAGAACTACCGTTACCTACATTACTCATAACAAATGCAGTTGCCCAGGAGAGGTGAGACTTTAATTTCCATTACTTAAGCTCTTCCTTTCAGCTGCCTATAGCTTTGTCAAATTTTTCTCTGAAGTCTACTGTGAACATTCAGCTCTTCTGTCCCCTCCCCATGAGAGATGTCAGTACAAGTATTAGAGTTGTTTCAAGAATGAGATTAAAACGAAAAGGGGGATGTGAATCATTTTATGTGCTAAAACACATACCGTAGCTTTTTACCCAGGAAGCTCTGTTGTCCAACGCTTTGGAATAAAAAACTAAGTCTTTGTCTGGAGGTCCTTTATGCTGGGAATGTGCCCCTCCATTCCCTTGGAAAAACCTTCATATTTGGCAAAGCTTTAGAAAAAATTTCAGTTTGCACGTGTTCAAGAAAGATGTTTGGATCTGGCAGCTACATTTGCTAGTAGTTCTGTCTCTAGTGGGCTTTAGAGTTTGAACAAAACTGCCCCAAGTTCCTCCTTCCACAATCTGCAGATTGCTGTGGCACAAAGAAACTGAGATCCTGTTGGTATTTGAACAAACTCTCACCACCCACCACACAGGCATTATGTAGCCAGGCAGAGAAACTGGAACCAGGACTTACAGGTGAGGGAAAGGAAAAAAGACAGGGATAAAATAGAAGCCAAATAATGGAAAGACAGAACAGACAAGGAGCTGGAAGGTAACTGAGTAACAGCTCAAAAGGGAAGATAATGAGAATTGGCTGGACAGCGCACACAGAATGTCACTGGGACTGTGAACCCAGGGAACTAGAAAAGGCAAGAAAACTGGTCTGAGAAGCTGGAGAACGGAAAACAGAGGAAGAGAAGGAACTACAAGCTGGAGAAGACAAGGGCAGGTTTTGCGGTGAACAATCACTGCAAAATTTGGATAGAAACAATTCCCTTCCACGCAGCCTGTTTTTTCCATTACTGTGGCCTATCGCTAAGGAACCATGAAACCCACTGGCCAGGTTTCCTCTCTTTCTCTTGTGGTCAGTCCACGCAGAGGATGGCACCCTAGCACAATGGATGGTTCTTATCAAACGGCAGAGGCTCGCTTACATGCTGAAGGTTCCCCTATCGCTGACAGTCACAGCCCTGCGGTGAAGAAAAGCTGCTGGTTGCAGAACTTGATAGGGAACCGCCAGAAGATGAAGGATGATCCCTCAGTAAAAGCTAGCGAGCGTTATCCTGCAAATACAGATGCTATTCCTGCCCCTGCTACAATTCCTCTGTGCTGGGAGGTAACATTTAAGGCAAAACTTTTCAGACACTAAACTCCTTCTGTGCTCATTTCTGGGGACTTCATCTATGATTCTGAGTGCTTCCTCACAGCTGCAGATGAAGTCACCCAGGCAACTGAATATACTGATGAATCAGCCATGATGAGTTTCATAACAGGTACTCAATGAGATGGGAACAGACAACCCTCTTTGGATTGACCTCTCTTTGGCCCAGGTCCTCATCTTTAAAAATGAGGCTATTGCCACCACTGGAATACAGGATTATGCCGTATTTGTCAAATCTGATTTTAAAAGTCAAGTTAATTAAACTGATGTCACTCCTTTTGACAGTTATTGTTCCTACCAAGGGCTGTCCAGAAGAGGACCACATATTGCCAGTTACATCATCTCCTCAGACAACCTATACATTTCTTCTCTTTTTGAATGTCTCATTAAACAGGGAGACAGGTGAGAGGATGCAAAAAGCCCATAGTATTGGGAAAAAGTCCAACCCCTTAAAAATATGCCGCAAGATTAATTTAATAAAAAAGGTGCTGTTCTGGAAGAGAGGCTGCACCCTTCCTGATGGAGACTCCCTTTTCACAAGGAGTCACATGGAAAAGATGATTGGCAAGAAGTACAAGTCACTCCTGGGGAGATTCTGACTGAACAGAATTTTTTTCACAATGAGAACAATCAGCCATTGGAATAATCACCCCAGGACAGTGGTGGATTCCCCATCATTGGGCACTTTTAGGAATCAGCTGGACAGGGTGCTGGGCCATCTTGTCCAGACTGTGCTTTTGCCATGAATGGCTGGACCAGATGATCCTCGAGGTTCCTTCTAACCTGGTATTTTAAGATTCTATGAACTCTGGACAGAACGGACTTCAGTGGGACGAAAACTGAAATATTGTCATTTCAGCTGGAGACAATTTTATTGTATGTAATTTGTCATGATGCAAAACCACTTTTTTTTAAAAAAAAACCTGTTTTTTCAAAAGCAACAGAGGGGAGGGGAAAGGGTGCAGTTTCCTGGACTCCTGATAGGGATTTAAAAAATGTCTTGGGCACATCAAAACTTGAAAGGCTTCACTGTGCAAGACTTCTCACCTCTTTGAGTTGATCAGCACTTCCCCATGATGCTGAGCGCTGATGTGATCTCTTTTCTGCTCCTTCTTCAGCCCAACAGCTAGGTGTCTAGAGAGGAAAAAAAAACAGAAAATATACTATACTGAATTCTCCAGGTAAGAAAAACTTTTGGCTTAAATTATTGCTTTACTCTTTCTGCAGTGTCAGAGTTCAGGCATTATACACAAAGAATAAATGTCAGAATCTGATATGCAGCAGTAACAGTCTCAATATATATAAAAACATATATAGAAAACTAAGGCTTTGTAAACTTGCATTTACAAAGGATGAGGACAAGTCATATTACTGAAGAAGGAATGAAAGGCCTGACAATCACAAAACCCCCTTACCTGGCTATTCCCATCAGCGCTTTGGCATCCAATTCTAGTTTTCACACACTGGACAGTTTAGAAAACCAGAAGGTTCACAAAAATATACCAACAAACTCAAGAGACTGAAAGCCAGGATGCACTTCTTCCACTTGTCTTCCCTTAATCACTGGTCATATAATCAATTCCTTCTTGCTAACTCTGACTTGATACAGAGTCTGATATGCCTTTTATTGCTTTTGGCACCGACCTACATGAGCAGAACAGTGAAGAGCAGCCCTTTTCCAGGCTTCTCTGCAAGCCTGGAATTTAGGGACTGTGCTTGGATGTAGGAGTTACAAAAATAAACCCTAAAGATTGAAAAAGGTCTGGAAGCCAGACCTCTGCTCAACTCCTGTGCTTATTCACCACAAGAACATTATGAAAACTGAGGGTATCCACCAGCATTTCTGAACAAGAGAGTCACTGGCTGCCAGAGGAGCAATGGGGGACATCTAAAATCCAGGGAGAGTTTGGGATATGAATCATATAAAAACTTAGAGCTTTAGGCAGATCTATAAATTTGGAGGGTGGGGGGGAAGTGCTTTTTTCAACGATTTCTACTATATTAGCTGAACCCTTCACAGTAAGGCCACAAGAACTAGAACTATAGCACTGAAAGCGATGAGGGTTTGGCAGAGGTTCTTCAGGGAGGGGACTATTGCTAACACTTCTCCAACGGAGATGGGACCCCAGCCCTGCAGCAAGCTGGAGACCTCCTCCTTGAGGGACCCCCTTGTCATGCAGGGGAACCCTGTTCCTCCACAGTTCTCCTTACTCTCGCTTCCTCTCTAGGTTTCTAGAAACGTCTGCAGTGCCCACATGGGTAGCGAACACTCTTCTGCTCAGGAAGGAGGCCGGGCATCGCCCTGGAGACCACCACAAAAATACCATGAAAACAATGTCTGCAGCTCCTCGAAGGGAGGTGGAAGTGCCTTTGGGGCCAGGCTTCTCCAGCCGAGGACACCAGGCCCAGCGTGGCGCCATTAGGCCTTGAACTGCAGTTTCAGGCCACAGGCAATACCTTTATCGCTACAGCATTACACAGCCTGCATCCCAGCACTTAACTCCCAAGTGCTAATAATTAATGTGCTAAATCACTTTGTATGCATAGGCCTATGTATCCCGCTTCTGTTTTTCTGCCAGCCCTACACTTTCCGTGTTTTCGGTGGCTTTTTGTCTCTGTTATTTTTACACCACCAAAGGCCCAGGAAGCTGCGCGGGCGATTAGAAAGCAAAATGGAAAAAAAAAATCAGTAATTATTTTTTTGCTGCATGTTCCCAGGAAAGAAAACAAACCTCTTTATAAAAAAGTTAGGGTTCTGTGTATTTATTATACAATGCTCTGTGTGTGGGTCTGAGGAAGAAGCCAGAAGATAATGTGGCTATGAAAAATAACCAAAACAATTAGTCATCAAGAGTGAAGATTTAAACCAGCTATTTAAAACTTCGAGGGGAAGACAGGAGTCCCTCAGCCAGGCAACCCCAAAGCAGAGCCTCTGCCTTAGGCTACCAGTGTGTGCATCCCCTTGCTCTGCACTTTAGTGGAGCCATGTTCTAAATAATTAAATGTTCTTTTAGATTGAGTACTTACCATCTCCCTGGAACTTCTGTAAAAGACACAGTATTCCACTTAATTTATTTTTTTAAGTATTGAAGTGGCTTGCAAATTTCCAAACAACTGGAGAAAAACGGGGAAAATTTGCTCCTTTTTCAAAATCATGGGCTTTCATGCTTTTTTTTCAATTTACTTTCCAATTTAAACTATTCTTTTCTTAAAGAAAACCTTACTTTATCCCAAAAAAATGTACTATATCCCACGTACAGCTGGAACCATACCCTCATCCAAAACCAGAAAACATTAATGCAAAGGGAATTATTTGAAAATTTATCTTCAAAGAGCGTATCTGAATATAACAATGCTTCATAGTCTGAGGAACAACTCCAGGATGAAGTAGGAAAAGGTATTTCAGGTGTTTAAAGATTTTTCTGTAGTGCAGGAGGGTGTACCAGGTATCACTACAATCTGATAGCCTCACAACCACAGCTTAATAAGCAAAACTGAAGAGCCATCAGGTATCTAAAGAAGTCAAAGTGAGTTTCTCAACAAGCATTAAACTGCCAAGAAAAGGAAAAAAAAAAACACAAATCCATTACATAGAAAGCAAGAGCTTGCCTGAATTTTTTAATAAGCACAGATATTGATCCAGATAGCAAGAACAAAACCAAACCAATTGCAACACTCTGAAGAACTTCATCAACGACATTGGTAACTATTAGTAGAGAGAGGTGGGAATCCTTATATTGCAGATGACTTAATCAGAAATCAAAATTAATAAATATAAAACATCTATTCACTACATTTTGTACTTTCTCAAATATGCTTCAACACTCTCTTCCACTCAAATACTATCTCCCTTGAGACAAAGACTACACAGTTGCTTTCAATCTATGGTTAATTGAGTCAAGTCGCAACCTTTCAAAAATATACATACACGTATCAGTATACAGGGGGTGGACTCTTTGTGTCCCACAATTTCATTTGTAGTATTAGATTACAAATACTATAGGATATATAGTATTCAAGATACTATAGTGCTCAAGTCTGGCAATGTTATATGTGCCATTTATATTAAAAGAAAAAAAGATTAAAAAAATAACACAATATAAGCAGTTACCAGGATATTATAGCAAGCCAGCCTTCTTCAAACCCTAGAAATTGCTGCTCATAATATATTGTAACCCGTATTATATGAAGAAGAGTTTCGAGTTTGTAACTCAAAATTCTTATATTCAAGCAAAAGCCTTGTTTTTTAAAAAATACAAAAACAAATACCACTAAACCACCCCCACTTGTTACATTCAAACAGAAATTCTGCTTCTGTAAGTTTAGCTCATGTATGAGCACCTCGTATCTCATTTGAATGTTGTAATTTACATTTCCAAATAAAATGGAGGAGTACAGCACCCTTGATATTCCACGTTTCACAAAAATTGTTTTTATTTACAACTTCTACAAAGCAGGCTTATTCGTGGAAGCTGCAAGTGTACCTCCCATGTGTTAAACATATCAAAAAAATAATGAAAGTAAAAACGTGACTTCAAACTGTATTTGAAGAAAAATTTCCGAATCACAATAAAAAAAAACAAAGCTCAAACCAAAAACTCAAGTCAGAAACACAGTAAGAGGGGTCACAGGCTCTAGTTGTGAAACTGGTAATATTTCAGAGCTGAAACGAATTCACAGCATTGCTCAAATATTAACTCAGCTTCATGAAACAGAAGGATTATTCCTGCAAGTCTATACTCAGAAACCAAGAATCGAGGCAGTTTAACAGAAGAACCTTGAAGGCATTAAGTAACGCCTGCCACAGCTTCGAGAGGAGGAGGATGGCTGATATTTTGAAGCGTGAAGGTTCGTGGTCCCGCTTTCGGCTGACACAACGCTCAAAGCACGCGCATGGGATAGGACATGCTGAGAACACCACATCTGGTTGCTCTCTTCAGTCCTAACGTAAATCACAATTACCATTGTTCTAACTCACCCAACCTTGTAAAGATCAGCATTTCTTCCAAGGCGTTTGGTAATTCTGCCTCGCTTTTCCACCCATGGCAGGGATACATACACCTACATTCTTTCCACTTCATTTACAGCAGAATGACTGCACGGAGTCTCAACCTACCTAAACCTAAAATAAGACCGAATTACTCTAAATATTTTGGCTTTTATTGCTATTCCCCAGCTCTAATTGCTATATCTAGCCTGCATTCCAGATTAACTACCCTGGGGGATGGGTGCAAAGATTAAGAACGCAAGTCTAGGTTTTACAGGGGAGGCAATAACAGTTATGAAAAACTTTCACGTTCAAAAGAAATGCAACAACAGCACGAGAAGATAAAGCCGGGTGAGTCTTTTTAGTCTGGAGAAGACTGAGGGGGGATCTGATCAACACCTATAAATTCTTAAAGGGTGGGTGTCAGGAGGATGGGGCCAGTCTTTTTGCAGTGGTGCCCAGGGACAGGATGAGAGGAAATGGGCACAAATTGGAACATGGGAAGTTCCATCTCAACCTGAGGAGGAACTTCTTTCCTGTAAGGGTGGCAGAGCCCTGGCAGAGGCTGCCCAGAGAGGTGGTGGAGTCTCCTTCTCTGGAGACATTCAAACCCCCCTGGACACGTTCCTGTGGGACCTGCTGTGGGTGACCCTGCTCTGGCAGGGGGTTGGACTGGATGATCTCCAGAGGTCCCTTCCAACCCCCTATCATTCTGTGATTCTGAGTCTTCAGGTGTTTCCAAAATTTTTAAAGACCTTCTAGAAATTTTACAGAGAGAAGTAGCCTTAAGAACTAGAAGTTAACTTGACTACAGGTGACAACTCCTCTTAAACATCATACAGGCTCAGAAAAGTTAGAGTGATAAATTTACAGTTATATGACATGTATTCCTTCCCCCCAAAGTACATAATTAAAGCATCCCATGAACCCAATGACATCTAATGCACCAATAAAAGAGCTTCATGCAATTGAGCCTCCTGGTTTATGAAGTTAGTTTTTAAGCAACAAAATTTCAACCCAAAAGAAAACAAAACTTTATTCAGGTGACTAATGAGAGGTAACTATATTAAAGCCTTGACCCCCACACAAAAAGAACATAAATGTATTTTTGTTCCAGTTTAATAAATGCATTATTCTTTAGATCAGATAGAAGTAAAAATTCTGAATGGCATTTTGCAAACTTTCTTTGTTTCTGTTTGTGTAATATGTTATTTCCATATACACTGAAGGCAGCATATCCAGGCACACTGGAATCCAGTTTAAGAAGTCAATTGCTGGGGAGGGGGGGGTTCAAGAAACCAATGAATCACATTCCACTTGGCCATTTGTTTTTTTCTTTGCATTATTTAGATCGAGGATGATTACACAGATGAACTTTAACTGGCAACATCTTTGTTATGACATCAAATTCATATGTTTAACCCTAAACTCTCCCTCTTTTTAATTTTATAAAATTCTTTTAAATGATTTAGCTACTGCCAAATAATTATATTAAAAAAACCATAATGATTATCCAAATGTTTCTGAAGATTCTGAGGTTAGGATTTCAACATTGAATTATTCCTTATGCTAGGAAGGGGGAAACACTTACATGCATAGCATGAAGAAGTATACAACATTTCTCTATCAGTGCTTCCAACAGAGATGGAAGAAATGGGGAAGGAAGCTATGCTGAGTTTTAAATTTAATGAAAAGTTCAAATTTTAATGAAAAAGAGAGGGAAGTAGGACACTGAAGGAACTTGGGAAGGGGATGACAAAGTATATCAACATGTGTAATAACTTCCTATAAAGGTAAATTTCCCTGCATTTCTGAAACACTTTAAACACTACTCAATAAAATGGTGTACCCCAAATTATCCAAAACTTGCTGCTCCTTCAAGATCAGCTAGTTTTATACATATGCATATGCACACATACACACACAAGCATAAACACACGGAGAATTCTGAGAAAGCTGGAATTGTGTAAATGTCACAATGCAGAGTGTCATAGTATATTTTTCCAAAAGCAAACGTAACAACCTCGCTCCTCTGCAGTGTTTTCAGTTAAAACACTTGAGGTGGGGAAGAAATATGAACTACAGTCACTGTTCTCCAAGATAAAACAGAAACCAAACCAACCAAACAAAATTCTGTTTCCTCTATTTAAATAAGTTATTACTGCATTCTTTTTTAAAAATCCTGGTTGAATTTCAGAGAAAGAAAAAGATTCATGAGCATTAAAAAGGTTCAAAGAACAGAAATGGGAAACAAGGAGTTGGAATAAAACTCATTAAAGGTTTCAACTAATCAAGTAAAGACCAGAATCTGACTTTTTTTTTTTGAATTCTAAGAAACTTGGAAGAGCTATAATCACTACCTTCATGAAATTGCATAAAATTTGGATTTTAAATCAATGTTTAATTAAGGAAAAAAAGTACCTTTGAAAGAGAAATAATTATTCCACCTACAATGTAAGTTATACTGACAGCATTGTTCATGAGTTTAGAAGTAAAACAAGAGATAATTTATTCTCCAATGAAACATGCCCATCTAAAAAAATTATTTATTGATTTTCATTATCTTGGTTTTATTTATTTTGTTTGTTACCATCTTCCACCTGCTAAACTACCAAGTGTTATTATTTTTAGCTACTGTAAACTATATGAACTCCCATGAGCTAAACTGTTACTGAGCCAACAAACACGAAGCAGTGGAAGTACTTGTGCTGGTATACGCGGGCAAAGAGTGAGGTTTTAATTTAATTTAACTTAATTTGCCAGGCATGCATCCTATCATGGACCTGGAACTCATCCTTAGTTCTTGAAATTACGTATACTTCGAACTACACGGAGCTCAAATAACAAAACAAACCCCACAAAACCAAAACATAATTCAAGTATTTTATGATCGAGTTCATCTACAAGGCTCCCTAGTGAAAATTTTACTTAAAAAAAGAAAAAAAAGGAATTTGCTGTGCCAGTCACTATAGTTGGTATATGGTCATACAGTCCTGTGCAGACAAGACATATGTTTTTCAGCTCAACTTAAATACTGCTAAATGCTTGGCTTTTGCATAATTTGAATAACGTAATTCCTTGTAAGAAGGTATCCGTACAAATCTGAACCATCAAACTTCCCTGCCCTTATCCCTTCCAAATAATACCTCATCTTGTACTGACAACGATACTGCCTTTCCTCTCAGTTATATTTGATTATGCTGAAAAGGTAAAACTTCTTTTTTAATTTTTTTTCCCCTCCCTGAGCTTTGTTTTTGAATGAAGCAAAGGGTGGCAGCCAACAGGTCAAATAACCTAAACACTTACTTGAGCTCCCCAGGAAAGCAATTTTCCTGCCAAATGCTTGGAGCTCAAATATTTATAGAACAAGTTTGTTTCTCTTTTCTGTAACTAGTGAAAAGGTTTGTTTGTGAACGTTTAAATATTCTAAATTTTCTATTCGTAAGGGTATTTGCAAAGTTTGAGATGGATACATGTTTTATGAGAGAGGGGTTAAGAAATACAGTACCTACAATGCATGCCACCAAGAATCTCCTGAATGGAAATTATCGTTTCAAACCAGAAAGATTTTCAAGGCATAATATTGTGAAAGGAAGGCACCCTGGAAGTAAATCTGGGATTAAGGGCTTTTTAGGTAGATCTTTCACGACAGTAAACATGATGACTACTTTTCTTCTTTTTTTTCTTTTTGCTAGAACTGGCTGGCTGGTTTCAAAATGAAGGAGCATGGCACGAAGACAGCATTTTCTTAAAGGGTCCCACCACCATTTCTAAAAGTTTTCTTGAACTATTTTAATCATCAAATTCCAAAATTCATTGAATAGGACTTCTGGATCACAGAGACAAATCTTTTTCTCTTTTCTAAGCATTCTATGTTTATCCTTCCCCCATCAGAGGACTTCCTGCATTACATTACAGTAGATTTTGAAGAGATGTGGAAAATTTTGCATATATTCTAATTTGTCCTGAGAAATTCAGTATTACACAAAAGACTAAAACCCAGAATCCATTTAAAGAGCCTCTGCCTTTGCTGTAAGACAAGTATGTTGCAAGTCAGTGGAAACTAACCAAAACCTACGCACCTACAAGTCGTGACAGAAAAATCCTTGATATTTTAAAGGTATCATACGCATTGTGACAAGATAAGCTTCCACTAAAAACAATTCTTAATAGCACAAGAGTTAGAAGCAAAAGGTAGAATGACAGAGGTGTAATTTTTCTTTGCAGGACACCCATGATAACTGTGGGCCAGAAACACAGCACAAGAGACAGGAAACTGATTTAGCAAGCGTTCCTACAAGGCCTGTAGACTGAAAATATAACCAGTTATTTTTTTCTAGTTTCTAATTTAATGTAGAACACAAATGACTTACTCCATACTCTGAAATGCTCCTGAAAACCCAAGAATGCAGCTCCTTTGCTAAAAATTGGGAGTTTTCAGAATTATGTATTGTTTTACCTGTTTGATACTGATCAACTTTGTGGGCAAGAAGGTCCAGCATGAGGAGGAATCAGGCAGGAAAGAATGTTTCTTGCCAAAGAACACTGTGAATGCCACATCAGCCTACCTGCCAGAGGGTCCTGACAAGGACAGGGCCCCAGGGAGGACCCAAGGGTGGCACAAGGCTCTCAGGACATAAATAATCTCAGTCCCCTTCCCTTTGCAGCTGGTGGAAAGGCTCTCATTCCAATGCCTGGCTTCAAAAGGCAGCTCTTCAACAGAGCATTTGTGTTTGTCCTTCTGGCTGCCAAGCAGCAGAGGGAACATCTCGAGACCTCGTTACACGCTCACTCCCAGCCTCCTCTGTCTTGACTTCCCCTCTAGTGATGAACCCATCAATCCTTCTCAACAGCAACCTCTCTCCTCCCCCGCACACACACACAAATACACTTTTTGAAACCCACAGATTTGTTACCACAATTCAGTAAAACCTTTAGCTTGTCAGCCACTGCCATTCTGGAATCTTTTTTTTTTTTTAAATAGCACTCAGCACCATTTTGCACATAGCAGCTTCAAAATAAACCAGACACAAGGCTGAGTTTGAAATCTGCTCATTTAGCCTCAACAGATCTGCCCACATACAAAAAATTATTTTTAACAACTGTTTTCTAAAAAGCATAAAAATATTAACTGGTGCATACCGTGTTAGTGAATTGTTAAAAAACACTGTTAAAAAAAAAAACCTCTACTGTACCCTATTTTTAAGGCTTTATATTTATAATAAAATTAACTGAACCCACATTTCTTCAGAACTGAGCTGAGCTAAGATTCCAGATCAGGTGATAAAAAGTATTATCAGGAAGACATCCATTACACGAAACATCTCTGTTGTCTTGTTTTACAGCTTTTTACCTGAGTAGATTTATCTTTCATACATGAAGGGTAGTGTACGTGGGGATCACGTGGCCACTGTCCTGTGAGGTAAGGTCCTGTTATTGTGTCCAAAGAAGAAGTTCGCCTTATGGTACCAGAAGTTCTGATTTGCTGGGATTTTGGCCTGTCCACTGTAGAAAACCAGAACAAAATCAACAAAAAAGTCAGGCTAAGTTGGATATGAAATGTTAAAAGCTAGCTATGACACACAATGGCAAGAACACATGAGAAACCTTTGCCTAAATGTCAAGCTGAAAAGAACGCCATCACATCGAAGCAAATAACATCAGACAGAGGAAAAAAACACAAAAGGGAAAAACTTAACAGTTACACAAAAAAAAACCCCAAATAATGCTTAGTGTTCACAGCTGCAAAAACCAGGCTACTCATGCGATATATTTTCATCAACAAAAGGCATCAAGCAAATTTAAACACAGCGATGATGCAACTCAGGAAAGCCAGACATATAGAAACAGAAAATAGAACCTGGTATCGGTATTGGGTTACTTGTTGGGGTTTTTTAAGTCAGCCTACTGTCTAAATACTACAACACAAACCATGACAAAAATTATGATTCTTAACAAGATGCGTATCTGATTCCTCACTCTCGTTTACGTCATTCCATATTATTTCCAAGGTCCCAACACAGGTCTTAGCAGGCCAGGAGCGTGTGAGTGTGTGTTTCCCTCCGACACGGCTCAGGCCACGGCAGCTTCTGTGTTTGCCCTGGCTCATCTCAGCCCCTGCCATCCCGGACTCCTCCCGGCGCTTCCCTCTCCCCAAACATCATGGAACACCTTTTCCTGCATTTCATTTGGAAAGCAGAGAGTAGGGTGATTCATGAGATTGTTCTTTCCCACATCGGAGTTTTACAGCACTCTCTGGATGATCTGGCTTTGTCCTTTAGGCAAAATTACTTCATATACTTGTTTTCTAGACTTTACATAAGCCAACCTCAGCCCTACGTTACAGCTACCGTCTCTCTTGCTCACCCCTACTGAAAAAAGTTTGCAAGTGGGATAACTTCTGAGTTAGTCACACGCTACACACTGATCCCACCTCCCAAAACCCTGGAACTTGAGAGCAGAAAGCTCTCAAAGAAGAAGCCCTACTGCAATGCCTGCCCTGCCCCATGGCTGGCTGCGCTCCTTCCATCCCCTCCGAGATGGCAGGCGCAGATGTATGAACCTACCTAGTAAGGTCATTCACTGCTTAAACATAAAGAAAATTAAAATCCTCTCAAAAAAGTCATTAATGCCCAGTTTTCCCCATGACAGGTAGGTTGGGATAATGTAAGGGGCAGAAACAACCCCAGGAGAGCCAGGAGGAACAACGGGGCGGCAGCAGCGCTGAGATCTGTTCAATAACAGTTCGGGCTCTCACCCTTTTATGATATATATCCTTAAAACGTAAAAAATGAAAAAGGGCATAAAATGTCCACCCGATACCTGAAGCACCTCGACAGCTCCTGAGGTGAGCCAGAAGACTTCAGCATTCAGAAAACCTTCATCCATATTCAGAAATTTCTAAAATTACGGAATGCTTTTACCACATCTGACAGCATTTGAGTGTCTGAGTGGATTTTACGGCGGTGGGAAGTCAGAACCCTTCTGTTCTCTCCTTCTCAGTGACGTGTGACATCTCTCACAAGGAGCTCAGCTCTACCTCCCGAGCAAGTAAACTCTGGAAGTACTTAAGAAACGTTAATGTCACCTGAAAAAATTAGCTAGAAATTACAAATGCAAGATATACACTCATAGGAAAGCAAAATACCGCATGAGTTATTTAAAATATGCCACAGGTTTTAATGGTATGTATTTAGGGGCTATTGCTACACATTTCTAGTTATAAATGATTTGATGTAAAATGGCGTGAGGGTCCACCTGCCTACTACAGCTGGTGAAATTCGGCGTGATCCTAACTCCCAGCAGGAATCAACTAAAATAAACTGCATGAAATCATGAAATCATGGTTCTGCAGGCTGCATCGAGCGCCAAAAGAATTCTCGTTACACCACCTAGGCTGACGGAAAAAAGGTTTCCATTTCTCTGCCAGCAAAATGCAATTTAGTAAGAGACTAACACATGACAGCTCTTTTGAAAAGGACACGGGGCTTAAATAAAACCATCTGCTCCAGCTCTGAAATGAAGAGATTGCCTTCCCACCCGGCACAGAGGCAGCTAACCCGTACACAACCTCAAAACCATGCTCCAGGACCATTTTAGCTTAAATAAAGCTTTCTGCCATACATGCAACGAGGAAAATCACCTGCAGCAAAAGGAGGAGATTGACAGCTAGCACTATAAAAACTGCTTCAGCTAAATCCACCAGAGCTCATCCGTCAGCATCTTTTCCTCCCATCTTTCTCTCAGCAGTTGGCAGATGCAGCTCAAATTTGGCCAAAACTTTTCCACTCCCATCCTTGCATGGATATATTCAGCTTAAAAAAAAGACTAAAATTATCCTAAGAACTTCTCGGATGACACAGATTCCTCTTCAAGTTGAGTGAAAAACATGAAATAAAAATAAAAGTCATCCCTCCCTAAAAATAGGAGTATTGTCATCTCATTATTGAGGTCTGCTTTAGGTCGATGGTTGGACTAAATGATCTTAAAGGTCCCTTCCAACCTAGACAATTCTATGATTCTAACTGTGACACTCTCCTGCCAAAAGGCTAGACAACATTGTTGCAGTAATATCACCATTTTTTTTTCTTGAAAGTTCATCTATAACTTAAACTACCCAAGACAGCCAAGTCATGACACCATGAAATGTCAGTACTGAGTCCCACAACCGCTTCACGAGATGTGGCTTCTCTTCAGCTCAGTTGCTGATGCGCTGCAGGACCTTCTGGTTCACTTTCAGGGACACTAGTGAAATGAGTCCCAAAGCTTAGATCTCATCCATTCCTAAAGAATCTTAGGAGAAGAATACTAACTTCCAAAGAATTTTCTCCAAAAATACTAAGGACACTTGGAAGGACTCACTCTGATGGATATCCTTGTCTGTTTAAGACTCTTTTCAAGAGCCCCAAAGTCAGAGTCATGTAGTTTGGCTTGAAGGAGGTGCAGAGACAAGGTATCAGGCTACAAAGTAGTATCAGATATTTCTACGGTGTTCCTAATAGAGATGACAACAAATTTAAAACAGTCTACAAACCCAATGGTTCAGAAGAGCCTGTATGTGGGAACACAGTATGGGAAATCAGGAACCAGAGATGGAAAGCTGAATACTGAGGAATGGTGACCCACTGTGACTACTAAGAATGGCAGCCCAACATCTGGGTCATGGTCATCACGGCAGTGGCTGCTGCTGACTTCCCCACATGTTTTTAAGTCAAAATTCCCTGTTTTGGTTACACCTTCTACAAGCATGAAAACAGGAAACCTCTGCTCTTGCATGCCTTGGACAATGATTCCTTGAGTCCTACAAGAAGAAGTGTTCTCTGAAGAGTCTGGTAAAGGGTTTTTTTGCCTTTTTGTTTGGTTTTTGTTTGTTTGTTTTTTTTTATTTTTAAAGTGAGTATATAGTGATACTGTGCTCATTCCTGAATAAATACCTGATTGGTCTTTCCTGCTCCAATTACGTAGGAAGACAGACAAACCCCTGCATGTTTACTTGCAGAATTTGTCTCTACGACATTGCAACGAAAAAGACTGAATAAGGGGGATTGAGAGGCCACTCAAAAAAAAAAAAATTTATTTCAATCTTCATTCTCAAGAAGGCTTTTCTCTTGTAACTGGAGCCAAAATCTCTCAAGAAAAGGATTAACAAGGGATTTGAGGTCCCTAGAAGTTTTACTCCACAGGACAGATCTGCTGGCTCAAAAGATATTTCCCAGTTGCCAGTGACTGACACTTGTTTCTGTCCCAGTCTGCAAACTGGCTGAATGACTGCATTAACGGTTCAGGGTGGTGCAGAACAACAAAGAGAATACTGTTTGCCATGTACTGTTCATACAAAAAAAAAAAAAAACCAAAATAGGATTTTAAATAGCAACTTAAAAAAATAAAACACCCTAATACATAATTGAACGGAAAAAATATGAAGTTATTGCAGTCTCCCTTCTACAATTTCAAATTCAACAGCTTAATCTCTTTAATAGTTTAAAACAAAACAAAATACTAGCTTTTTCAAACATTTTAAATGCAGTGAAGTGTTTTCCTACCAAAAGGCTATTTCTAAGACGATATAACATGAAATGTTCATTTTAAGTTACCTTCTAACGCATCTCCAAAAATGCTCTGTAAAACGTCTGTCCGTCATCATCATGTACCCCATATTGGTTTTGACTCAGTTGTATCAACTTCAGAAATTGTTCCCAACTTTCAGTTTCAGAAACTGAGACAGAGAATGACTAAAAAGGAAGAGGGATGTCACTCTGAAGTAACTACTCTGAACAGACTGACATAATCCACTTTAATTTCTTCTCATTATCCGTAACATCAAACTGACTAAAAAAAGGCACAGAACAGCTCTATCATCTAACCAAGACCCCGACAACCAAGCTGAACAAGCACAAGGCCGTCTACTTCATGAGACACGAGATCTTTTCAGGGATTCAGGTCCATGAATGATGCGCTTCCTGCATCCCAAATTCTTCAGGGGAGGAAGAAAATAAATTTAAAAAAAAAAAAAGAAAGAAAAAAAAGGGGGGAACCAGTCATTGTACATAGGCCATTTTACAGTTTGGTAGTCAGGGTGAATTCAGTTTTCTCCTGATGAGGCTTACGAGAATTCAAATTGAACTGCGTGAAACAGCACGAGTCTCTCAATCCAAGAGGTAGATTATACTGGGAAAACAAAACAAAACCAAACTAGTTTGCTCCTTCAGAGGAAAATTGTAGACAAAGACCTTTGTGTCTTTGGGAACGCACCACATTGAGTTGTCTTTTATAGCCATGATTCGGCCACCTAGAGAGGGAAGAGGTCTTCTGATTAGGCACTAAATCCAGCAGGTAGATCAAGGCATTTCCTTCCATCAAGGAGGTTTTACACGTGACTCTTCCAGGACATAGAGCTCTACTCTACTCCCCTAACTGCAGGGGAAGGCAGAGTGCTCAGGGACAGGTCTATCTGTAGGAATATGCATTTCACTGGACCTAGAGTTGACTCTCAAAACCTTGGTTTTTGAAACGCAGTCTCTGCCTCACGTCCCAATTCCACCCAACCACAGGCCAAGTAAAACCTCACTACGCTTATCTTTCAGAAGTCAGATTTTGTTCACAGCAAAAGTCCCCTGTTTAAAATCAACATTATCCTCAGAGATCCCACACTGAAAGAACGCTCTAGCCTCAGTAAGAAAAGTAAACAAACTATAAGGAAGAAAGTTTCAGCCCTCTAAAGCTACGTTGTTCTTCTCACAAAGATTACCGCTGGCGTGTATAGGACCTGTATACAAAAGACTAAGCATTTAATATCACAAAAGCCTGCTTTGTTCAACAGCTGTAACCTACACACTCGCACTCCAACAGAACACTAATTCCCAAACCTTTCAGATTTTTATGTATTTCACATTTTTAGAATCTATTTTTCTTTGCCAGGTTATCGCTTCAAACTTAAACACAGCCCGAATACCTAAAGTTAGCAGCGTTTAATAAAGTATCTCAAAAATGTTCTTACTTTAATAAGTTAAAACAAAATGGATCGGAGATCAGCAACTCGGTACGTAGGAAAAAGAGCACACTGAAAGACACAACCAACCATTAACTGCTGTGTGCTTCTGCAGGTAGAGAGAGTTTTCTTTAAATAAAGTTCATTAATTTAGATCTGTTGAATGATAAATTTATTCAATATTGAGAAATGAACTGGGGGAAAAAAAGAGCACTAAAGCTTTTTTTTTTCTTCCAGAACATTAATAATTAAAATATTGAAGGAAATTATAAACATGTGCAATTAATTCAGTAACTAAAGATAATACCACCTTTGTTGAATAAACCTGATGACTCTGAAGGGATTGGTTCTTGTTATAATGATAATACTTACAATTTAACAAAATGCTGTAGAAAAGTGAGCGGTTTCTACACATTTAATGTAATTCCGCTTTCCATCAAAATGCAGGTGGGCATAATTGTGAATAAAAAACTTTAAAAAAATCAGAAGGTGCGATTCATCATTTTCACAATCAAAATACACAAAGAGCTGTAATCAATGCACGGCAGGCTCCAACAATGCCATCGTAATGATCACCGATGATCACCGAGAGAAAGCATTCTTCTTGCTAAAGCTAATTATACTAAACAAGAATACTACTTTTTTTTTCTGAAAAAAAGAGTGAAAAATAGAAACGTAAAACCCGATTAAAACTGATTGCTTAAATCAGGCTGCCCAACTTTGCTGATTAAATACATTATCTTTTTATTATCAGTTAAGTCATAGAAACTAAGGACTAGAAACAAGTTCTTAAATCAGGAGCCCAGTTCTTGCCTATCACTGACAAAATACACATAACCACTTAAAAACAGATTACAAACTCAATCTTACAGCACCTGGTATTTTGTCCCCACAATTCCAACCGGAAAAATGTTCCAGGCAGATTTTTGTGCTGGTTTCAGGCCTTCTTATAGTTTTTCACGTAAGCAATTACGTTGTCAAACCAACCCACCCATCCTGTCCCAGCACCAACTTCCAGTTCCTCCTTCCCACCTCTCCATCCCCTTCCCTGCTCACTTGGATTCAGAGAAAGTAACTGTATTTTTTATTCAGAGTAGAATTTTTAAACTCCTAGCGTAGTAGTCCTTCTCCTGAGTCTACTCCAGTTAGATTTTACCATTCTTAAACTGCAGAGCACCAAAACCCCAGGCAGTGTCCCACCCGGTGTCTCCTGATCTATGGTCCGGTACTTTTTTGGTTGCTCTACGTTGGCAGTTTAGAGATTCCACCATCAGCTAACTCCACCCTCCAGCATTTTCAAATCACATGTTCCCACTCGGAGGAGAAGATACACTGCTCAAGTACAACCTCACATGCATAAACCTCCATTTTTCACTTTTAAATCTCTCTTTCAAAAATTACTATTTCAGTTCCCAAGGTCCTTCAACTCTTGTTGCATAATCTCCCTGCGTACTAATTAAACCTCTCAAACTTCATCAACAGTTTTATCACCCTAATTTTAAAATTTGCCTAAGCAGATAAGATCTACTTCCCGTCTAGAAAATCAGTTCTCTTATCAAAACCACCGGGTTAGCATGACACAATTTGGAAAGCTCATTCTGCACTTTGTTTCTTGCCGCTTTCCACCACCCCTGAGAATTTCTTCTGAAGTTTCACCTCCAGCTGAAGTTGGACTGACAGATCTCTACATTTTAGGACTGGACTCAAAATTTTTCACATTTTAAAAACATCAGCATCGTCCCTGCTATACGCAGCTATTTATTCTCAAACAGTGTCACCTGCAATTCAGAATATTCCTTTAGTTGAAGGCAGAAGTGAATTTCTGAGTGGGCTCTTCTAGAATCCTGCAACAGATATCGCTGAATTAACTTTAAGTCTGGAATCTGTATTTATCATAGTCTTGGTAATTCCTAATTCCAAATTACCCTCTCCCTTAAAGTTTCGGTTTTTGTATCTACCCGAGTTAAAAATCACTGTCCTTATTGAAAGTTGATTATTTGTACTTTGTCCCAGTAAACACAAAGCACTGAACAAATATCTGTGCTACTTCCTCTGAAGTTTTTGCTTCTATTCCTTGGAGTTGATTTTGAAACCATCCCTTCCAGCACATCAATCTCAGATCATCCTTAACCTCTTTTTTCTTGGTACCCAATGGCTGCAACTACTTTTTTCTTATTTTTCTATTTGCACGTTTCTATTGTCTGTCTTGAAGCACCCGAGACTGTTTGGGTTTTAACAATTCTCTGCTAAAATTCATTTTTTGAGTGATAATGTGACATACATTCTTTTCTCAGAGCTTCCTGCTGTTTCTTGGAGGGCTCACCACTTATTCCTGACCCTTCTTGGGATAAGTGTCCGTGCAAACAGATCACATCCTTGAGTTTTTCTGGTGTTTGAAAGATTCCATCAATGTTAATATTTTTCATTAAAACAGATTCTCACCACATTCAAGTCAGAGAAACCTTGTTTTGCCACATTTTCAGACAATTTCTTTCTGAAAACTGAAACTTTACTACAGATTTATGAATTTTAGAACAAATCTCTATGTAGGGTTTGCTTTTTTGATTAAATGCGACCAAACTGAGTTTCTACTATAATTCTTGCAATCAAAAGATGTCCCTGCATCCTCCAACTTTGTGTTAAAGGTGACACACACCACTAAATCAAATCACGAGACTCCAATAATCTCTGTAGGTTAGTTCCTTCTTTGGAAGAAATTAAGGTAGATGTATACAACAGTTTCACAAAATTTATATTTTAAACAATTTATATTGTTTCATTTAGATAGGCTGAGAGAGTTGGGGTTGTTCAGCCTGGAGAAGAGAAGGCTCCAAGAGGACCTTATAATGGCTTTCCAGTACCTGAAGGGGCTCCAGGAAAGCTGGAGAGGGACACTTTATCAGGGAGGGGAGCCCTAGGAGAAGGGGAAATGGTTTTAAACTGAAAGAGGGGAGATGGAGCTGAGATGTGGGGAAGAACTTGTTTGGTGTGAGGGTGGTGAGAGC
>JAOTQQ010000012.1:25289609-25305879 GCA_026546715.1 Gallinago undulata | reverse complement strand
ACACGGAGGTGTTTTTCCCGAGGAAGAAGAGGATGATGATGACATTTAAGGGCTCGCCCCCACCTCCCCGGAGGGGAGACGGCAGCATGAGGTGCTGAGGTGCTGCCCCCCCTCCACCCCCCCCACCCATTGACAGGGCAAACACGGACATGGCACCTGCCCCGCTCCCGGGGGTGGGGGGAGACCCTTAAAGACTCACCCTCATTCCCTCCCCACCGGGGGTCCCACCCCCACACCCCCCCCCCCCCCGGGGAGGGGGGAACCGGGGGTGCCCGGAGGCCGGGTCAGCACCGCCGGGGAAGGGGGGGAGGGGGGTCGCGGTGGGGTGAGGGTGCAGGGAAGCCGGCTTTGTCCCGGTGCTTTACCTCGGTACACCGGGGAGCTGGGGCTCCGTCTCTCAGGTGAGCTGCTCCTCCTGCTCTCCGGCGAGCGCCGCTGCCGGCCCTTCACCCTGCCCGCCTCCGCCAACGGCGGCGTGGCGCTGGGCGGCGGCGGGCTGCCTCCTCCTCCTCCTCCTCCGCCGCGACCCCCGCCGACCCCCGGCCCGGTGTTACTGCCCACCGAGGCGGAGGGGGAGCGGGTCGGGCTGTGCTGGTTGCCCCGCAGGAGCTGGTAAGGGACGGTCGCCCGGATGGGCTGGAGCAGCCGGCTGGTCCCCGCCGCTCCTCCCCCGGCGCCGTTACCGGGGCCCCCGACCGTGCCGCCGCCGCCGCCGGCGGTGGGGGACCCGGCGGCGCCTCGCCTCATCCTCTGCGGCGGGGGCTGGTGGTGGGACGGGGGGGTCTGCGAGGAGCTGGAGGAGGACATGGCGGGGATGCGCAGGACCCGCCGGGTCACTCGCTCCGGCGGCCGCGGGGGGTCCCAGCCAGGCCCCCGCCGCCCCGCATGCACCGGCTGCGGGGGAAGGGGGGGTGAAGAGGGACGGGGGGGGGAGGAAGGAGAGAGGGGGCGGGGCGGGACAAGCGCTTCACGGCCCGAGGGAGTCTCCGCGCCGCCTGCCCGGCTGCCCCCGGTCCTTCCTATCGGCGACGGCAGCTGCTCCCACGCCAGGCTCCGGCCATCTCTGCCCGCACCGGGGGCGCTGCCGAGCCCGTCGGCCGCTCACATCGTACAGCGCTGCCGGCTCCCGGCGGTCGGCGGCGGTGGGGCTCGACGAGGGCGTAGGCGGCCGGAGGGGGTAGGACGGGGAAGGGGGGAGGCGCTCGCAGCCCGCTCCGGCTCTTGCCCCCGCCAGCCCCGGGGAGCTGCGGCCAGCACCATCCGCTCGCCGCGCCGCCCTGCCTGCGAATGGCAACGCGCAGCCCCGACGCCCGGCCGCGACGGGGCAGGGGCGGCAGCCGCGCCCGGCCATTGGGCGCCGCCGCCGCGCCAGCTCAGCTCCCATTGACCAAAGGGCCTGTCGCTCCGGGCTCTCAACCAATGAGAGGGCGGGAAGGGCGGGCCCGCCGGCGGGGAGGGGCGGGCTGAGGGAAGTGGGATGTGGCGGTCGGCGGCGGGAGGGGCGGGGAGGCGGGGCAGGGCGGGCCGTGCCGCGTGCTGCCCGCCGGCGGCGGCGCGCGCCCTTCGGGGCGGTGAGGGCGGGCAGGGCCGCCGGGACCGGGCCCTGTCGTCGTGGCCGCTGCCACCGGTGCTGGGGCAGAGGAGCCCTCCCGCTGCCCGGCCGTTCGGGGGCGGCGTGGCAGGGCCGGGGCCGCGGTGCCCGTCGAGGTTTTTCCCTCAGGCCGATTTCTCCTCGCCAAAAGTGGCGCCGCCCGGCGGGGGGGAGGCAAGATGGCCTCCTCTGGTGGTTCCCCCGGGGAGGGGTGCCCGGCCTGAGGGGGGCCTCCGGGAGACGCTGTGGTACCCGATCCTGCGGGGCTGAGTCCATGGGGAGTACTGGTCCGTAGTGGTGGGGGTGGAAAGAGGGGACAGAGGGCCCTGAGGGGGGTCAGGGGGGCGGCTCCCTGAGGGAGCAGGGTGTGCTCTGGAGTTTGCAGTTGGCTTTACCGAGATGCTGACTTCATACCGGAGAGCAGGGACGCTGAACCGAGCCCCGTGCTGCCCCTGTCCCACGGGACCCTACCACCAGCCCAACTTCTCCATTTCCATGCGGGAAGAGCTCAGAACTGGAGCCAAGGTTGCCTGCAACAAAGGTTATTCACCTCCCTCATACACGTCTCTCAAGCCTTTACAATCATTTTTGCCACAGGATCAAGATGTTCTTCCTACTAAGTGTAGTTTCATCATGTCCTATAAGTGTATATGGTACTTAGAAGAATTTTTTTTCCCCTAATGTATGTCTAAAAACACTTTGCAGAGAATGTCAAGAGGAAAATAAGGAGCTTTGCAGTGATGCTAAGAAAAGTGCTTTTGTTCATGGAGAAGGAGCTCCCACTAGATGAATTGATAACGTGAGACAATGGGACAGAAAGAAAGATTAAGACGAGGAGCTTAATAGCTAAGAAAATAAACGTCTATAAGATCAGAAAGATAAGGTGAGCCGCGTCCATCAAGAGAGCAGTGTTTATGTTGGATCTGACGCAAATAAGATGCTAATGGCAGTGAAGGAAAGATACAGGGAGTCCTGCTCAGTGGAGGAAGCCAGCTCAGGGCAAGGGCCACTCTGGTAAGTGCAGACTTTAAGAGAACAAAAAAAAACATAGAACATAGATAGAGTGGTTGGTGTTAAACAAGCTGTTTTCTGCTCTATATGATACTGACTTCCAGTCAATCAGTAATCAAGCAAAAGTGTCATGGAATTAACTACATCCCTTGTATTCTTTTTAATCTTATGATAAACACTGGTAATTGTCTGGTGGCACACTTCAGGTTACTCCGCTTACTCTGTACTTCCAAAGCCTTATCCCCTGGTAGCCCAGGAACAGGTTGATAGTCCCAGTGAGAAACTATGCTCTAGGAAAATGCATCTATTCATGGGCTGTTAACAAGACTTTGTTTGCACTAGCACCGTGTGATGCAGTCGCCACGGTTGTGTTACAGAAGAGATTGGAATAACACACCTCACATCCATGTGAACGTGTGCTCAGGCAACAAAGCCACTTGTAGGAATTAATTTTAAGAAAAAAAATCAGCAACCGTGTATTTTTCCATTAGTCCAGTCTTTTTTGTTGTTGTTTTTTTTCTGCTGGCATGAGCTGAATTTGTTTGTATAATCGTGGTGCTCAGACTTGTCCCCGGAGGAGTTTGTGCTGTGCTTAATCACCGCTTATGAAGTCTATCATCTAGTTTATTTTTTTCTGCTTCACTGTGCCGGGATCAAAATGGCTGGAAAGCATTCACCTGTAGAAGTAGTGGTGTTTTAAACGGCAAGCACGTTTCCCTCTCTCTGTAACTTTGTCAGATAATGTTGCTGATACAGTCGTGTCTCACAGACCAAAAATTATTCAGTGTCAGCTGAGAGAGAAGGTGCATCTTTGACCAGTTATTGCTAGTGCTCAGGATTAACATCAGATGAATGTCAAGATGAACTAGTATAACTCTTGAATTTAGGAATTTAGCTGTTTAGACACTATTCTACAATCCCTGCAAGTAATTCCATCATGTTCTTTCCCCCCCAAAATCCCACAACTCCCAACAGAAAAGGTACCCCTCAAACCACAGCAGTGTGTAAAATACCAGTAACAAGTCTTCCCTCCCAAACAAACCGAGGACCCTACTGTCACCTTCCCATCTGAACTGAAGCAACATGTCACCTGCACACCCTTCAGAGCCAGCAAGGAAGAGAAGATCCACTGGGACCGCTTCCAGGCAAACTGTCACCAGACACATCCGCATCTGTACGGGGAAAACTTTGCTCCCAAGAAGTTACTTCAATTTCATCCCTTTCTCAACTGAAATAATATGACAACACCGTGCCGTGTGCCCGGGAAACAGCGGTTTCAGAAGAGATGAAGAAAGTGTTCTCCCTTATTTTAAAGTGTTTTGCCAACTGCTGAATTTTTCATGATGTTTTTGGTCTAGGTTTCAGAGTACTCCCCTCAGGGAACCCCATTGCTCTGCAGCGTTCAGGGGAAGATATAGCAGGGAAAGTGAAGCAAAAGCTGAGCTCCTATCAGAAGCTTCCTGTCTTTCAAAATCCCATGTTTGCCTTAAATACCTTGAGACAACTTTTCAAAAGCCACATAAGAGGCATTTCTTACTTCTCATTTCCATTTTAAGAAGGTACCTCGTCAGGCAGTGTGTGTTTAAGAGAGTTTGCACTGGAAGAAATGGGTATTTCTGAAGTTGAAATCCTTTTGGGAGACACTGGCATCCTCAGTATGGCTTCTGGGAGAGGCATCCGGAGAGCTGTGGAAATTACACGTAACAGCAAGAGCCTGGGAACAAGGGAGTGAGCTCAGGGAGCAGGGCAACCACAGGCAAAGCTACACTCATCTCTCCTGCTATTATCAATCACTAACGAGTTCACCTCTCAAGGGCAGAAACAGATTTACTGGAGTGCCATGAGCCATGGAAACCGGGAAGGTTTAGGCAGCCACTGGACATGGTGCAATCCCAATCCTTAGTTTGTTTGTTGAAAGTTTCAGAGAGGGAAGACTCTGTCCCTGTTTTCTCTACTGCCCTTTGCCTATTCCATTTCAAAATGAGTCCTTTGTGCCAGTCTGTGAGGATTTCCTACAGCGCCTAACACAAAATAGCGATGAGAAGGGCGCATTTATCTTCACGTACATTCTCTGTGTTTCACTTATTTGCAATGAATTATACAATCGGGAGTATTACATTTGGGAAGAGGGAAATAACAAGATGAAGTACTTCCCTCCCAGTAATGTTCTGGAAGAGGCAGCCAGAAAGCGTTAGCGTTAGACTAGAACAACCCCAAGCAACTCAAGGTGCAGCTCTCAAATGGTAGAACTGGGTCTAAAATGAGCTCGTCCCTGGGGGCTTGCAGCATCCCAGGGCAGAAATGGGAGCACCACCTCTAGTTAGGGCCCCCCTGTGGGAAATGCTGCTTTCTGCCACTGAGGAGCAGCTCTGCTGAAGCAGTAGTGACAAATTTTCCTAGAAAATGTCTGTTTCAAGCCATGAGGTTGTTGGTTTAGTTTTTAGCCTGGTTTGCCTTTAGAAAAAAGTGCTAGCTGGAACAAGCCAGTCATGGAAAAAACAAAATATATGGAATTATTCTTACTACAAGGGTTTTTTTTTGACAGCTGGACACTGCCTTCATCAGCCACGCTCCACCATCTCACAGCTCCCAAGCGTTCTGTGGCAGAGATACGATCTCAGATCAGCCGAGCACTCTGTCCTCAGGCTTCTTGGGACTTGCCTTTGCTATTGTGCCCTTGAATTCTCCAGGGCTGCTGATGCAAAGCCATTATCCCCACTGCTGCTTTTGGTGACACCCAGGAGGGAAGAGGTTGGAATTGAGAAGACAGGACGAAATGCAGAGAGAGAAATGGGACAAGACATTAAAAAAATATTAAAAAAAAAAAAGGAAAAGATGGGATGGGAGGGCCAGGATAAAGGCATAGGGGATAATGGAGAGCAGGAGCCAAAATGGGGCAGGTAGAGGCAGGCAAACCCCGGTCAGTGCTGTTTGCAGCACTTCCAACTCGGGATGAGTTTCAAGTCTCTACATGCTCACATTATCTTCTAACAACAAAAGGAAACCCGCTGCTGAGGACTTTCCTTCGCTTTGCTTTTCATCCAGTTTAGGGCCAAATACGTGGTCAAGTGTTAGGTTTCCTTTCCTCACGTCTTTGGAAAATGTATTAAGGAGCGTTAGACCTCTGGAGTCAAACACTATCTGTACGAGGTCAAACTAGTATTTATGAATACTCACACACTGGAAAATTAAGAATTAAGTTTAGCATTGACTTTCAGCAAAAAAGGTATTATGGTGCTGTCTTTTTAGTCAAATTCTACTTGTTACTGTGTTTAGTTCAGTGCATAGGATTTTTCGCTATGGGTAGGAAACTACAGAATAAGAACCATAAAATTTTCCCTTAGAAAACTGAATATCATTTTGGATAATTGTCTTTTTTTTCCTGTCTGCCAGAAGCTTTTTCTTTCTGATACTGAATAACTCACCTGCCCATTAGCCGTTACTTTTGTTATAACAAAATCTTATCTCATCTGGAATCAGACCTGCTGCTACGTCTTCCGTTCTCCAAGAGAAGGAAAATAGGCCAACCACTCAGGACTTTTGAATTATGTATTCCTTAGGTATTTGGTTTAACATAAAGGCTCACATTCAACTCGCAGCTAAAAATCACCAATCCTCCTTCTTTCCAGGCTCCTCGTTCGGTCTGAAGTTTTTTCTTTCTCTCTGTTGGTAGAGGTAATGCCATTCAACACTTCCCTTCAGCTGACAAGTCAACCGTGTCACACCGTAGCCCGTGAGAAGGTGAGTTTTCTCCAGCCTGCAACCCTGCCCCATGTTACTGTTTGGAATTTAGTCACTTGACTCAATCACCGTCTCCATCCCCTGTTCCCCAGTTCATCATCTGGGAAAAAAAACATCCAATTGGGTTGGAAAGCCCAAGTCCTTTCAGAAGAGCAGCTGAGGGCTTTTGCATGTTTGTTTCCCTTTTACTCC
Source organism: Gallinago undulata (assembly GCA_026546715.1). Lineage (NCBI taxonomy): Eukaryota > Metazoa > Chordata > Aves > Charadriiformes > Scolopacidae > Gallinago > Gallinago undulata. Next base: position 25,299,344 of record JAOTQQ010000012.1, on the reverse strand, counting down.
CCCTCTAGGCAATTGGTCTGAGGACACTTGAGGCCAAATTTGTGGGGCTGCTGAACACCCAAGTGAAGCTGATTGATACGGTGCATTAAGTGAATGAAACAGTGTAAAAAGCTAAGTATTGTGAGAACCTGAGATGTCAAAAAATAATGGACACAGCATTTTTTTACCTTAATGTCTCTTGCCAGTGTCTTATCTGTAAAATATCAATAATAACAGCTGAATAATGCAACACTTCATTTGGCAAAGACATCATAAAAATAATTCTTTGTATTTATAAAACACTGTCATGCTACATCATAAAACCATTTGTGAGGAAACGGATTAGGTTTTCAGGGTAGCTTGGGTGCTCTGTGTTAAGCACAGCAACAGTACCTTGGATGGAAGAGAGAGAAACAGTAAGCAAATACCAGTAGCAATTGGAATATATTTATACAATAAATGAAAGGCACCATTTCATATGAGCAGTTACCTTGCTAAGGATATTGGGAAAGCACAAATGTGCTGGATAGTACTTTGATTTATATGGCATTTTACTTTTTAAATCAGCAGCGTCCCCTTAACAAGGTAGAATTGAAGGCATTACGATCCATTAAAACAGTTCTAAGTGTCTGATAGTAGAGTCCCTGACATCTTTCCATTAAGATTTCTTGATTTGGTCTATATCTATTTTTTTGTTGTTCTTTTTGAACTGCATTGGCTGTGAATGCCCCAGCTAGTGCCCTGGCTGTCAGGTTTGTGCTGGTGTTAATACTGATTTAAGTGGCAATACTGATTTTGACAATACTGATTTAAAATGAGAATGTGAGGGTTTGGGAACTCCAACCTCCATTTCCAAGAGTTCTCCTCGAGATTTCTTCTACCTGTGTCTTTACTTTTTTCTTAGAAATAATGCCTTGTTCACCACTGTCTTTCTTCCTAGGCACAACAAGATGCACCGAACTTTATCTGGAGCTTGTCACCACGATTCCTTTACCAGACAAATGGGATGCTGTTGAGTGACATGGTGGACTCCACAACCACCACAGGGAAGCAAACACGCCTTCTGTACATCTTCAAAGCGGGAGAAGATCCTCTTGTTAAACAGATTTTTCAACCAGGTAAGAAAAATAAGAATAAAACTTATGAGAGCACCACAGTGTTTAAAGAATTTTAGGGTTTGCTACTCTGACAGCGACCTGCTGTTAATTGGAGTGTTCCATTTTGGGAGCTTCTGTGCATGTAACAGGTTATGGAACTGGAGCAGTCACAGACTGAGGTGAAGTGCTGGAAATAATTACTATTTCCAGGCAGATAATATATTCGTCTCTAGAACAAATATTTACTTATAAATGTGGTTTGTTGGTGTGACAGCTATAAAACAGGCTCTAACAGTTTGCCTAATGCTAATTTACATACAATAAAAGGGCATTTACATAACACTAAGGAACAAACCTGTAAAAACAAGGAAGCGTGCCGTTAGTTTAAAAGCATCCCGTTGAGGCGGCGTGGTATTGAAGTGACAAATATGATGCATTTCTGTTTTAGCTGCATGTTTCCTCGAGTTTGTGGGTTTAAGTCACAGCCTTAATTGCATTTAAAAGCAGGTTTGGGGATATGAATTTCCTCTGTAGCTTTTACATCTCAAACTAAAATAGAATCCAAAACTTAGGCATCATTTAAAGAGAGACAAAGGAAAGGGCACTGGGAGTAGGTCTCAGCAGCTGGGGTAATCTCCCAGGGGGAGAGGTGGAAACCTTAGTCCATGAGTCATTTCATACCGAATAAACAAAGCACCGGAGTATAAATCATAAAGCATGATTTTTGTTGTTGTTGTTGTTCATTAACAGAGGCAGGACTGCTTGACTTAATGAGCTTTCCTTTTTTTTAAGTTCTGTAGTAGTAAAAAGCATGGACAATGATATAAATACAGTTTTTCTTCACTTCTCATTGTCATTTTAGTTCTTGCTGTAATGGCAATATAGTAAAGACATGATTTACTTTGGCCCCTGCACTGTGAAGTAAAGCTTTTTTTTTCTGAGATCGAGCCCTCAAGAACTGCTGAAATTCAGGACCCCATTAGAAAGTGGCCACCACTGATATGGTCACGTAGTGCTTTAATTACAGGTCTATAAAAGGTTTCACGCGCCCAGCTATCACAGGTTTGGCTACTAAATGCCATGCTTTGGTGCCAGAGCTCTGAGGAAGGCAGGTGAGTGAGCTGTGGATGCTGGCACGGCATGATCTTGGTCTCCAGTGGAATCCAGGGGACTGTCAGGAGGCAACAAATAACCCCTTTGCATCAGTAGAGTAGGAGGATGTCTGTAATCAAACGTAATTACGGAATCACTACCAGTCAGAGCTGCTATAATCTTGCCTGTAATCAAGGACAGCATTATTGCAACATTTATTACTCTCAAGAACAATCTGAGATTTGTGGATCCTTGGAAAGAAAAGCATTATTTAGCAAACCTATCTACATGTGTTATTTGCCCAGAAAGAGACTTCTGTCTTTGAGAGATCAGGACAGTTCCAGTGAAGTAGGTCTTCTAGATAATTTCTTCAGATTCTTCATAGTCTTAAATGACTAAAAGCGCACGTATTACTTGAAGAAATTCTTCCCAAGCTTGTCATGTGCAAACTCGGACTGGCCAGGCAGACCTGAACACACACACAGTTTCCCTGATGTTTGGGATCTAACGTAACCGCTACTGCCGGAGGTGTAACTACTGCATTCAGATAAACAGCTGAAATCGGTGTCGTCATGCAGAAACTGAACTCTTTGATCTAATTGTTCAGTTATTACAAGCCCAGGATGAAATGTCTCAAGGGGAAGGCCCTGTCCTATAGTACTGAGCTGTGGGTTTGACTCTTCCAGCAGACAGTATCTCTCTTATGTGAGAGGGAATGTTAAACAGAAACAACCAGAAAAAGGATGATATATGAGGTAACTCCATGATGAGAAAGGGTGTAAGAAGTGCATTTGATCATGCAAGGGTTGGAGAAGCTGTATCTCTTCCTTTTGGAAAGAAGAGGGAAAACAAGTTTTTGTGACTTCTTAGCTCACAAGGGGATGGAAAACAGCCCTGAATTCAGGCGGGGGTGTGGGTGGGAAGGCAATGGAAGAAGAAAAAGCTTATTATCTTAAAAATATTACCTCAAAAGGTTCAGATGCCAACCAATAACACCACCTCAAAGCTCCCCAAGGAAATTGTGTGTTGTGTTCTACAGGTCACATGGGTGATCTGTAGAGTTGATCTGGAGGGCACAGGAGCCGATACGGACCACTGTCCGTACCAAGCCTCTAAGTTTGGGAGAGTCAGCTCCTCTGTTTGTATGGCGACAGTTCTGACAAATACCTCTCGGATACAGCAGCTTTATCAGCGAGAAGAATCTGGGCCACCGTGCAAAGAGAATCCTCCCAGTGTTGTGTCAGGCTTGAGGAAGGGTGTGATTATCATTCCAGAGGAGTGTGACAGGAACCTGTGCCTCCTGTTCGGCCGAGCAGTGGCGAGATCAAGGAGGCTTCTGCTCTTTGCTCACCTCTTCTCTTCTTTCTTTTTATTTCCTTTCTTTCAGCAAGCAACTTATCTTCATATTAACTTATTTTATCGTGTAAGATGTCCAAAGCATCAACCAACACTCCAAGGCACTTGGAAATGGATCTTCAACTAGACCATCGGTAAAGTACCACGTAGAGGGGAGTTTCCCATCTTGGGGTGGCTGCTGGCTCTGATTGGCATCTTTCTCTGAAAACAGTTGGGTGGATTCTTTCACCAGGCTGAATCAGCTCTGCCAAGCCTGGTCTTTCAAGACTTCTCCACCAGCCAGGGACTCACAAACCTCTGGTCCCCACATAAGGGTGATGTGGCACTTCCACATCTTTGCTTGGATGAGTCTTCCAGATGGATGTTGCCTGTTTTGTCACTTTAAGGAAGCAGGCCCTCATCTAATAAGATCAGGTGCCTGATCTTCCAGGTCTCCTGAACTCCTGCATGTCCTTTTTTTTTTTTTTTCATGGGAAGGACAAGCATTTCAAACACCAGATGGGAGAACTCCAACCACGTTGGGCTGTGCTTCTTTATGGGTCATAATCGAGAAACAAAACATTTGTGTGTGTCTGGGGCTTTCTTCTGGTCTCACAGGTCCGGTAGTAGTAATGGAGCTGCACTTAGAACTTAATACACGTGAAGGTACAGTTTTTAGACACTGACACAGCTCAAGATCAAAAAAATAACCACTGCATGACAACAGCAAGCAAGGTGGCTGATATTTTTAAAACCAGACAGGTTTCTGTACAGGTCCTCTCATCACTGGTGGCTGCAGAAAGGAAGGAGCAGAGGCATCTGCAATCACCTCAGCTTCGGAGATGGGGCTGCCAGGAGTCAGTCCTGCAAGAAAACATCTGGCCGGCCCTAACGAACGTTGTTTTCTAGAATGTTCCCCACGCTCTGCTGGCAGGGGAATATACCTGCCATATAAGCGAGAAGAGAAAGAGACAGTTCTCAAACAGCACATGGTTTGACTTAGAAAAGCTTTCCTTAAGGGCAGAATTAATTATATAGCATACAGATCTATTATATATTCTGTTTGTACAATTATAAAGCATTATGGTTAATTAGTTGTGGTACAGACTCTCCTGAAGCAGAATCTGGTTAGAGAATAAACAAAGCGCTCAGTCAGCTGCGACGGTGGTTAACGACTTGCACTTTCATATCACCTTTCATGCCAAAAATCTCTTGAAGTGATTTGTAAGTTATAGAATCTGGTGGGCTGGAGTTCTGTAATTTTTTTTTTTTTTTTTTGGTTTTATATAAAATCAGAATGTGCTGGTGTGAAATGGCCTGGTATTCTCACACCTTTTAGAAATTAAATTCAGAATATTACTAACCATCTTTAATTGAACTGGTTTTCCTGTTCACTGCCCTCACACCTGAGTGGTTAGTTGTGATTCCGTTTTGCCTGGCACTGTATATAGTCAGAACATAAGTACTTCTCCATCCCCTTTTCCTCTCCCAGTATATACAGCTCTGACTGGCAGCACTGGGAATCTCTGCCTCACTATTTAAAAAATAGGGGTGAAATCCTGATTGTGAAAAGATTTTGATTGGGCTGAAGCGTGCGATACAGCGTAGGTTTGGTTTTCAAACTGTATTTCACATTATTATAATGCAATGAAATGGGCTGACATGCCACAATATTAATGCCTCAAACCGACTGACGTCTTTGAATTTCATTTTTTTGCCGTCACATTATTTAGCCCTGAGTCTTATGGTTGTGTATGTGCTGCTACAGGTGTCTGGGGAGAATAAGAGGTTTTGGAAATCTCTTCAGTGTCATGACTAGAGATAAAGAAAAAAAAATTAATATTATTTGCGGTGTCATGGGATTATTTTAACTGGGGTTAGTGTGCGCACCCAGAAAGGCCATTCTTAAAGGAATATTTATTCCTTTAAGCTTGCAATATTTATAGGAGAAACTGAAGTAAAAAGTGAGAAGAAGGGAGCGAGAGGGAAGTTAGAGTATATATTTAGTATATACTAGATATCTATACTGCAAAATGTAGCACACGACATATTTACAAATGTACAAATAAGTTAAAGAGAGCACTCCCCACTGAAAATACCAATTTGCAGTTTCCTGAACGCCTCGTGAAAGTCGTGGGATTTGAGCTAACTTTGAAGGAAGGCTGCATAGATTTTTTTTTGTGATCTATTTTGCAGATAGTTCTCTAGAAGAAAGCCTGAAGGATGTGTATGAAAGAACTTCTGAGAGAGAAACAGATTTATGGGCAACCAAAAATGGCATTATCAGCTCGGGACAATGAACTGCACAGTAAGATACAAGACAAAATTATAGATGAGTGCCCGGTGGACACCCCTAACTCATATGGAAAATGGAAATAAAGGGGAATGCCAGAAAAGGCTACAAAACCAGGCTGATAACATCAGAGCAAGAATTCAGGAAGGTTGTCTCAACTTCAATGTTCTAGTCTCAAGGGGAAACCTTGAAAAGTGGAGAACTTGCATTGTAGGGGTGGCAGTTGCATTGATGCAATGACAAGAAATCACCTTAGAAAGCACCCAAGAAGAAGAATAAGAGGTAAAAATAAAAGCTGGTGAGTTACCTGGTGAAAGAGAAAGCTAGGACAGAGATCTCTCACGGCTGGAAGAAAATTGGGAAAGATTTGGAAAAGAAAACAAGAAAAGATGGAGAGTTGATCATTTCATGATCACAGTGTGATCAATAAGGTCACAGGCTGTGGAGAGGGAAGGAGTCCTGAGATTCGGCCACATCCTTAATAGAGACCTCAGAAGAGGTAAGTGGAATGTACACAGCTGGAATTAGAGATGACTTGGAAAAAGGTGAAGTTGGCAGAAAAGCCATCTGAGGTAGTTGTTTCAGGCAATGCATTATTTTATTTTAGATGTTACGAGGAGGAGGAAAAGTTGTTCAGAAACGTGAGAGCAAAATGAAGCCAAATGTGGGATTTTAAACAATATAGCTGAGACAAACATCCTTCTACATGTGTTGGGATGGCCACAAAGAGTTAAGCAAAACAAAGGACAGGGGGGAAAAAATCCACCCCAAAATAGCAAATTAAAGGATTACTGGTAAAGGAGGAGGGCTAAAATGAAAATCTGATAACAATTGCCAGGATAAGGGATTGGAAGAGAGAGGAAAGAGCGGGAGAGTGAATGAAAGGAGAAAGAATGTGGATTTGTTGATTAGATCTTCTCTTAAAAAAAAAAGAACTGATAACATGGATAAGAAGATGGCAGAGGTGTGTGAAGTTGGTTTCAGGAGAGTGTTATTTAAATTAAATGTTTGTATTTTACAAAGCAAATATATTTGCAGATTATAAACATGGAGTAGTCATCACTTCATTTGAATCAACGTGACCAATCTGTAAAAAGTAAAAAAACTTTCTAATCTTATGTCTGAAGTATAAAAAATACTAAGATCCTCAGTGATTAAAAGTTTAAATATTTATCGTAAATTTCTGTGGGAATTGGTTATTTTTCAGTCAACTGACAGAGAGCCAGTATGTGTCTTCTGCCACTCAGGAAACATGTTATCTGTGTAGACGGAAACAAGATGACATTTTCAAAACCATTACTCCCTAGTAGATATTAACATTTAGTTAACACAAAGATTTAAAAAAATAAAATTAAAACTTTTATGCCTGTGGTTTATGCAAGTTAAATTCCTGCTATTAGTGTTTTCCAGCTCCCAGGCATTACTCCGCTTCCTCAAAAATAGCCCCTAACTGCTGTGTAAACCTCATTTCTGCTTCTTAATTTTGCATACCTATAAATTAAGCTTCTTGCTGCTTAATTTTAGCAGTGACGGTGATCAGACACATGGGGGTAGAAAAGATTTAGAAGCTCGGCTTGTACATCCAAGCCCAAAAAAGCCCCAAAAGCTGGAATATTCCATCCAGTGGAGGTTTAAGTTCCCAAATAGAACTTCTTTTCTCCTTTCAAGTGGCAAACTTTCCAAAGAGGAGTTCTCACTTACAAATTCCCATCAAAGTGTTTGTCAAATTTAAATTTCAGTATTGTATCTGCGGAAAACAGCAATAAAAGCTGGCTATGCTGAATAATGCTAAAAATATCCCACTTTGTTATATGCAAGTGAGGAATTTTAAGTGCTACTAGTTTCATAGAAACGCTCAAGAACTCAAAGAGCTGTACAAGAGTCTTACGTACAGGCCACTAATGTAAAAAATAACTGTGAAGTTTACGAGAACAGAGATGGGTTTAGCTTTTACACACAATAGCATTTTAAATAATGTATTTAGAAACTGTAAGACATCCATGGGAACTGTGATCCTTTCATCCAGGCGTTGGGATGCATCCAACGGGCATCGCTGGAGCTCCAGGTTAATACACACCTCTCACTTTTTAAAGTTTGTAAGAGGCAGATATTCGTCTATGGGCTTTGTTCAGTCTGCCCGTGGTCCAACACTGCCTTTCCCAGGGTGTGTTAGTGCCTGGAGAACCCCTGCCTAGCCCAGAGGGAGCTCATCCCACCACCCCACCAGCATCCCTCAGCTGGCACGGACTCTCTGGCAGCAAAAAAACCCCCACAGCAATAAAAAAATAACTCCGCTTCCCTCCCACTGCCTTCCTACCCCAGTGCAGAGGGAAGGGAAGGATATTCAGTGCTGAAAGTAGAGATTGGGTAATAATAGCATTTTAGGAATAGCTTGTGAAGATACATGTATTTCAGGCAGTTCCCACCTGCCCCTAAATTATAGCTTGTAGTGCATCGCTCCCCGCAGCAGCTTTGCACGCTCAGGAGAAAAGGACTGGGCTGAGCCTACGTATAAACTAAAATTTAACGTGTTCAAAAAGCAGCATAAATTAAAAGTAGAGAACAAGCTGCTATAAGACATTTCAGTTTGTCTTGAAAGCAACATTTTCTTCCAAGATGTGCAGCCTACCCAGGAGCACACAAAACATCCTCCTCCAACAAACAGCATCTACACAGCATCCAAAACCCATCATCTCCTGAATCTTCAGGAGAAAACCACTGATTATAAAAGCACACCATTATGAATTTAGACAGACTCAGAGAGAAAAGGAAGAGCTCATAGTTACAGGGCAGAATGTTAAGAAAACCAAGTTAGTCGCTGTGTCAAATTCTGTTATATACCAGTGTTTGGAAACAGAACCCTTGATTTCAATCTGCTGCTACCCCCATCTCTAAATAATAATGGCACATCAATAGAATATCAACATAATAAGGGTGATCTGACAAAGTCCCTGGCTTATTTAAGGAATAAACTTCTAGAAGAAATTAATTAGATGACGAGAGCCAGAATTACCAGTTAAGTTTTATATCCATGTATTTCCCTCCTGAGATACTGAGTGTACGACATACACAGAGAAAACATGCAGTGATTTGCACCAATAAAACATCTCAATGGATCTCCCAGGAGATGCTTTTTCACGCTTTACCAAAGCAATCCTAAATTGTTCTAATTATATAGGATTTCTTAGAACACGTCTGTGGCCCCAGTTACACTGCATTTGATCTGTAAAGGCAAAGAACTCCCACCTGAGATAACTGTGCCCTTTTGAAGTGTTTATTTGTCAGAATCCTTATTTTTAGTGTTAGGTACTATGTCGTCCTGGTGAGAGAGCTTTATCATGATCCCTTTCCTAGGAAAACATCCTTCAGAGGTCCACCCTTCCAGCCTCACCTGTCCTGGAATGGAAATAAGACACGTCACAGCTACTTTTAGTTATTTTCATGGTCAGCGGTCTAGAGAATAAGTCTCATGAGGAGCGGCTGAGGGAGCTAGGGGTGTTCAGCCTGGAGAAAAGGAGGCTGAGGGGAGACCTTCTCACTCTCTCCAACTCCCTGAAAGGAGGGAGTGGCCAGGGGGGGGTCGGTCTCTTCTCCCAAGGAACAGGCCATGGAACAAGAGGAAATGGCCTCAAGTTGCACCAGGGGAAGTTCAGATTGGAGATTAGGAAAAAATTTTACCTGGAAAGGGTTCTTAAGCTTTGGAATGGGCTGCCCAGGGCAGTGGTTGAGGCACCATCCCTGGAGAGATTTAAAAGACAGGTTGCCATAGTGCTTAGAGACATGGGTTAGTGATGGTCTTTATCAGAGTGAGGTTGATGGTTGGACTCGATGATCTTAAATGTCCCTTCTAACCCAGACAATTTTATGATTCTGTGATTCTGTCTTTAATGTTCTGAAGAGGTACACGATACCAAAAAAAAAAAAAAAAAAAGGCAAAAG
>JAOTQQ010000012.1:25244075-25261745 GCA_026546715.1 Gallinago undulata | reverse complement strand
CCTGGGCCAGGCTCTCACCACCCTCACACCAAACAAGTTCTTCCCCACATCTCAGCTCCATCTCCCCTCTGTCAGGGTCAAACCCTTCCCCCTCCTCCTATGGCTCCCCTCCCTGATCCAGAGTCCCTCCCCAAGGAGGGAATCATAAGGGAAACCCCTCATTACTTACAATAAATTAAAAGATTTATGTATCAGTAGTGTTTGATTTGAAATTAAAAAAGGAGACTACTGATCATGCACACGTGTTGACCCATCTTGAAGATGCAACATTATCTGATGGGCAACAACCAAGGGACTTAGCAATAATAAATATTAAAATGGCATTGAGGAGAGAGAGACAGAGAACCAGTTAGATCCAAGGCTAGACATGAGAACGAGAAAGTATAGGTTAAGCAAAAAAACCTCCACCTAACACCACAACAGCACAAAAAGTCAAAGCAAAATGACTCATCGTTATCTTGCAAATATCTAAAACTACATGGCAATGGAAAACAGGCTCATCACAAAAACATTTTCAGAGAAGATGGAGGAGAAAATGTGTCGTCACATGCAAAAATATTCTCAAAAGCCCTCTTTGGTATACATGGATTAAATACTAATAAACCAGATGAAGAAAAAGGAGAGATTTCTGGCCACACAGTGCTGAAACTGAAAGCAAACACACAATAGAGACAGCCCGTTGTGCTCACACATTTACAACACGTTACCTACAATGGTGGCTGTGGAAATAAATGCCTTATGTAAATGTTTGACATTTTCCATTAGTACTCACCACACTAACGCTCCTGTGCCACTCCTTAACATTCCGGATACAGTTTCACGCTCACACGTTTCAAGTATAAAAATACAATGCTCAGCAATACTGTTGCCCACTATTTCTTTTCCAAATCAATATTGGGGGCCTTGATAATATTGCCTTCTAATTCCTAGAAATCCTTCTCTTATGAGAGCTGACAAGGAAGGCTGAGTACTTTCTCAGTCTAGGGAAGATCCAGAGCGTTGAATGTGTTGGAACTGTCTCCTGCAGGACGTCTGAGCAACCTGCTCTGGTGGGAGATGTCCCTGCCCAGGGCAGGGGGGTTGGAACTTGATGATCTTTAAGGTCCTTTCCAACCCAAATCATTCTATGATTCTATGATTCATGCATCTTAAATGAGCTGCTGTGGAACTTGCATCAGGTGAGCGTAAGGAAAGAGTCTCCTACCTGGGGAGGTTGGTTGTACGTCGGTCTGGTCTCTGGGAACGAAGTTTTATCCTTTGACTCTCTACTTTGATCATCAATCGTGTCACCTAGGAAAGAAAAAGTACACCTATTCAATCACAGAAATCCTTCATATTTTGTATGGAAGAAGAAAAACTCTTGAGTTTTCCTAAAATGAAATGATACAATTCTCTGGGAAACGAGGAACTCTGTTGCCACATTTATATTTTACAATTTTGAACACGAGGAAAGAGAAAAACATTGAGAAGTAGTCTGCAAAGCCTGGGAATAAATCTGTGCCAGTTAGTTAATGGGAAAAACTCAGAGGAAAAAGGGAAAGAGAAAAAGCCAGGCCCCTATTTTTGCACATTTCAGAACCATTCAGTTCTAAGGCTGGCAAAGTGATGAACGAAGGAGACACAGTACGAGTTTCTCAGATATTATAAAACAAAAATCCACCTCGCCTACCTTCTCCCATCTTCTCTGTCGGTGGGAGGGTGTAAAAGAAGTTGTAAAGATTTTGTGGATTATCTCCTTCAGCTGTTAGTGCTACTCAGCAAACAGTTTGTAAGAAAGATAAAACAACTTAGAAATATGAAAGATTTAGTCACAAAATGCTGACTTTATTTTTATTCGAACTGAGACTGCTTTCTGGAGTATTTTGAAAGTCTGTATTCTTAAAGAGGCAATTCTAAATGAAAGGGTTCGAGTTACTGGAGTTTAACTCCTTTGCTAAACCCGTGTTTTTGGCTTTCCTCTTCCCTTTTCTCCAGAGGTTTTTCTCTGCCAGGAGCTTCCGGGAACAGGAGACAGCTCTGCCCATGCCCACAGAGCCTGGGAGCCAGTCACACTTTCAAGACCTTTTTAAAATTTACATAAAAACTCCAAAGCACTTGTATTCACACCATCTCATCAAAAAAAAAAAAGGGAGGAGAATAAAGGAGATGAAGAGTCATTTAATCTTCCATTACACCCACAAAATAATGAAAAACAAAATTTGTAAGCACCTGTAAGACAATAAGGTAACAGCCATGAAAATAAACTATGCCAAACCATCCGTTTTCATTTGTAATGAAGTAAAAAGGCCTACAAAGAAAAAATATTAGAAGTCTTGGACCTGCAGTGAAAGACTGCAAAGACTTGGGGAGACATGAAAATGGCTAACAGATACGTGAAGAGGACAGCAAGGCATATCTTCGGTGTCCTTGTTGTGGATGAAATTGAAAACAAGTTTAAATTGTACCACTAGGATAGAACAGTTTTCCATAGAAATCAGTATTTTCAGTGTATTTTCACCAGTTCCTATCTCGAATATCTAGACAGATTGGTCAGCCTTATTTCTGTCAGCCCAAATAATGAATTAACTCTCACACACTTCCCCAGCTCCACCAGTTCCCAACCTTCCCAAGCTTGCCATAGCTGACCCATCTTGTTTAGCCTTTTTTTTGTTCACCTTGCCTTGGTTTCCCATTGACCTAAACTCTAATATCTTCCCTTAACCGGAAGCCATAATTTCTCTTCTCTCTTCAGGCTCAGCCTTTCAAATGCTTCCCTCTGATCTGGCTTTCCCTCTTCTCCACTGCGACTCCGCAATCTCCTCTTCCCATCAACCTACGTGGTAGGAAGGTGGATGAAGGCAAACACCAAATAGACAGAATTCCTCTTACACAACCCTGATGTATTTACATACAGGTCCATAATTACAATTTTGCCAAACCAAGCCACTGAAAACAGGCTCTAAAAAAAATTACAAACATATGACCTTAGTAGGAAGGGCCACCAAATACCCACCAACACTTCCCAGAAAAGTCTTTTATTGGAAGTGGACAGCAACTATGGTCATAAATGAGGCCAGAGGGTCCACCGTAATCATACAGCCCAACCTCCTGCATAAATACAGGCCATGAGATCTCTTGAGATAATTTGAACGAGAGCGAGTTTAAAGCTGTATTTTAACCAAGTGATAACAGACAAAATGATTCATTTAACAAAACAATTAGATTCTGGTTCATATACCCCTTGGTTTAAAAGCATTATGCAGTATTTCAGTCATAAAACTCCTGTTAAAAAGATATCTAAGTCATATACCTAAAAATGTTACATACCATCTAGATACTATAAGAATTAGAAATGAAGTGTAATATGGTTTAAACACCAGTAGCATAATCGGTAATATCCATGGCCTTACTGGGAAAAATTATCAGGAAAAAAATAATCATGCTCACTGCTGTAAAATATTCCCTTACTTATCAACAGAAAAATATTTTCAAGTTCAAAAAGAGAGCAGTAGATCTATTTATCCTGCTGTCCACATACTTCAAATCCTCAGCCCGGGAGGCCGTTTTTAAGTTCTATCCAGCCTATCCCCAGCATCGCACCCCAAGGTCAGACGTACATTTCTCTTTTCCCTGAGCTGGTGCTGGATTGACATCAACATTCTCCACCAGTTCCACCAGTATCTCCTTTTTTCCAAGGGCAGCAGCCAGGTGCTGTGCAGGAAAGCAATACTCAGCCCAGTCTTCAGTACGTAATATGCCCATCCCTCCCCTCACACCTCAGAATTTTTGGTTTCTTCAGAAATCTGCTTTCAGCTGCCTATCTGGATCTCAGCAAACTCTCCTCGAGAAAGGTTCAACCACAAGTTTGGCTTCTACTCAACAAGGAAGTGGGGTTTCTATTTATACCCTTTCCTCTTCCAGCTTTTCGTTATCCTCACGCTGTGCAGTCTCTTGACCAACAGACAACACTTAAAAGTCTATCCCACCCTCAGTTTAAAAAATTAAAACCGATGGTAAATATATGTTAAAGTCTTCTTTAAATTGAGATTGCCATTTATCCTGGTCTGTGCAAGAACCCCGTGAGACAGCGCGGCAAATGCAACCCAGGGAGCAGTAACCAGCCACCGAACACATGACTTTTTGAATGTCACCTTCAGCTTCAAAAGGAAAACAGCTATTTTGCACTATACTTTAGTTAGTGGCTTAACTCTTTGTTGCCTGTCATTATCTTCTTTATCCTGCAAAGAAATGACAAGAACAAAGAGAATTCAGGCTTGAAACCCCACAGGTTTAGGGTGTGAGGAGAGGACTCTGTGGAAGCATCAAGTTTTTCCTGCAGTTTCTTACCCCTCTTTCTTCCTCGTAAATCTTCCCCTCTCTCCCCGGGAGAAGGAAGACAGATAGGACAGGCACACTGATTTTAAGTCACCCTGCTCCAGAATAAACTCACACAACTTCAGGCTTCAGTCTTTCAGCCCGGGGAGGTATTCAAGAAGGACTGTGATTCCCTCTCCCCGACTGAGTCTCCGGAGTCCCTGCAATCGCACTTCCATGGAAAGGGGTTTGATAGCATCCCTTTTCTGAGTCCTGCTCTTCTCTCAGCCTCATTTAAACAGCCTCCAGCTCCTCCAGCAGGGATGAGATGTGGTTCTGCTCAGACTCACCCCAGCCCTGCTCGTTTCTCCAGCACCCACTGCCAGGGTCCCACAGGTTCCATTTACTTCCAGTACTGCTGCAAGCTTATTAGTAAAAAGTTATTTTTCTTTCTTTGAACTGTTTGTTCAAGTATTGACAGCTCTTCTCATTGCCAGTTCCATCCTCGAGCATCATCTCAATCACTCTGGTTCCTTTCAAGAAGAGTCTGTAGCGACATTTAGTACAAAAGAAGAGCTCTGAGCTGCCAACCCAGATCATCAGTCAAGTATTTTTACCAGCCAGTTCCTACCCGATGAGTGACCTGGGGACTGGAGCGGGCTGGTGCCAGGGAACAATGATGGCAGGACCTGGAACACAAAATTGTGCTGGCTTTACGGGATTAAGACAATTAACAGAAGACAAAGGGAAGAATTTTAGAAATCTTTGCTAACGAGCATAGAATCAAAATATGGTTTGGGTTGGAAAGGCTCTTTAAAGACCACCTAGTCCAACTCCCCTGAATGGATTGTAGATAATTCTAGCAAAACTGTGAGCAGTTTGGTGATTGACAGACCACACGATGATCCATCTGAATCAAATATGGCACTGGCCAGTTGCTGTCTTCTTCAATGGGAGAGATGGGGTGTTGGTGGTTCTTCTCTTCTCTTAGAAGCAGGACTACCATTCTATCTAGCATTAGTGTTACGAAACCTAGACATTTGTCCTCATTAGCTTCCATGAGCACATGGCCAAGACATAACAGCCCTATAAGAATATCTATAGTTGGCAAAACAATGAAGTCATCCTAGTTTCAGGTCACCTCATCCTGGTTTCATATTAAAAGCTTTTCATACCAACAGCAGTTTCATTTCAACAAGCTAATAATACCAACCTAAAAATCCAATATATCAGCAAAAAGATTCTCCGCGGCTGCAACTTCCAGCAAAACAAGAATTTAGGAGTTTATGTTGCATAAGGGTGACTGAGAAGGAAGTCTGCGTAAAACCCTGCGAAGGCACATGGTAAGTCTTTGGCAGCTTTATATTGAGTTTCAACAGTGTATTTATAGTTCAGTATTAAAGGGTCCTACAAACAAATATTTGATCAGGAGTAGAACTTACCAATACCTTCTCTAATTATCCTGACAAAACATGAGAAAAATCTATATACACCCTGCAGTGAGAACCCTGGAAGACTTATTTCTTCATACTTGTGAAAGGGAGGGGGGAAACTGTACCAAGGTAGACATTATCCTGAGTGGTTTTGCATTTAAAGAAATGAAGCAACAAGGTTCAGTCCTTTCCCAATTAAAAGGAATAACAAATCCAACCATAGCGTGTGCCACTGAAGGTTACGGGAGTGACCCTCCAAATTGCCACTCATCATTTTGGGATTCCATCCTTCTGCAGGTGATCTTAATGCAGAGTCTCCGCTTTCCTCAACAATTCTGTCAGGGTCTTCTCAACCTGCATCCCACTATCAAGATTGCAGCAAAGGCACAGATTAAAAACTCCGCCACAGAAACTTATTTTTTCCCCCAAAATGAAAATGTTTAGGAAGACGACAATAGAAGAACAACATGAGATGATTAGAGGCTCCTGTAGGACTTCAGTATCCCAGATCTACAAACTTTTAAGTTTGCAAAAAGCTTTTAATTCCTGTGCTTTTTTGCATTTCCAACTTCTTAAAAGTTTGACTTCTTTCAAAGCTTTCCTGAATCCCAAAACAAAAGACCCTTAGAATTTAAATCCAACTCCATCTCCAACCACTTCACCAAGGCTAAATCATTCCAACTTCCCCGACACCCATTGATATGGCTTTCTTTTAAGAGGTGCCCAACTCCTTTTGAAAGCTGGTGAGTCAAAAGCCAAAGTTTCATAGCAAAATTTTTGTTGGAAGGAATCCCTGGAGGTCACGCTAGACCAACCTCCAGATCGGTGCAGGGGTAACTTCAAAGTGAAACGATGTTCCTCAGGTGGTTCTCCAGTTCAATTTTGAGTCTCCAAAGATGGAGATTCCACAGCCTCTCTCATTTATATTTATCCTTCTACTGTATGTTACCTCTAGGTCCACAGTAACATTCAAAGAAAGCTGTAAAACTCATACATGAGTAAGGAACCCCTTACTCATGATTTTACTGTGGTTTTAACTTATTATATTTCATGTCAAAGAGAAAGAAATGGTGAGGATCGATCTCATTCTCTCTTACTGGTGTGATGCACACATGCAAGTACTTTCTTCTCAATGACCATAGAATGGTTTGGGTTGGAAGGGTTCCTAAAGATCACCAAGTTCCAACCCCCTGCCATGGGCAGAGACACCTCCCACTAGACCAGGTTGCTCCAAGCCCCATCCAACCTGGTTTTAAATGGCAATGATACGTGCATACCAGCCTTTCTAAATAGCCCACCCCTCACCACAGCACAGAGGAGGTCCAGCATGCATTAAAGTTATTTGCCTGTCAAAAACTGAGGTGCTGCTAGGCCTAATATTTGCATATGAAGCTTGCTACATAAATTCAAATCGTGTTAGAAAACAAATAATGCAAATTTAAGCTGGTTTCCTAAGGAATTAGATTTACATGTCCAACGTTCTGTCTCTGATAATGCAGGAAAACGTTGTCAAACGTGGTTGAACCCAGCACAGAGAGAGAAGACTCAAAGATGTTTGCAGAATATCATCATCTGCAGCTGCGTAGTAAAAACAGACCAGGAGTAATGATCACGCTGAAGGAAAAACCCATTGTTCTCTGTTCTTCTTGGCCTGCTAAGCAGGTCAATTGTCTAGTAGATCAATATTGCTGTGGTTGGCCACTGGGAATGAAGGCAGAGGAGACCACTATAATAATGCAGGGAAATACCCAGGGGTATTGGGGCAGGACAGAAGGACTGGGAGATCCTCAAGAAGGTCCTTGAGAAACTGAACTTCATCATTTCTCCCATGTCAGGGAATGTCGTGTCTTATTCCATCTTGATAGCAATTCAGGTACATTTAAATAAGAAATAAGTTTAAACAAGAAATTAAGTTCTTAAAAAGAAGCATAAATTCTCCATTTGGATTTTTTGTAGCAATGAGTACGAGTTTATAAACACATGTAAAATTATTATACAAAGGTTCTGAATATTTAAAAATAGGAAAACCTGCATCCAAAAGCAATCTCAACAAATTCTTCAATCAACCAAAATATCTCCACCTCCACAACTCCTTGAAATATTATTTTTGGTTTACACTGTTAATTCTATTGTGTTATTACCATTTTCTGATCTATCTCGGTGTTAGGAAGGGGATCTGAAACCAAAAAACAACTATATAAAACAGTTTAATAGATAATAAATAAAATATATTAGGTAAAACATAAATAAAACATAAATCCATTTAACCTGTTCTCAAAAATGGCAAAATTCAGCAGAGTAGCTAATTGGTGGATCAGACCTCTCTAGTGAATAACCAGCTCCACGCAGATAATTAAAGAACTACGCAATTTTAATTATTTATTTATTTTTTAGATCACACGGGTCAATTACGTGGATTAACTAGGATTAAAGTGTTATTTGCCGATTACTTTTGTGCTTTAAGCTGGTTTAGTAGTTCTAGGAACTTTATTTTAAAGCCAGCTTTGTAGAAGAAACTCCACTAGAGAACTTCTTGTTTACTTCAGACTTATGTGTAAAAGGCACGGAAATGTTCACTTCAACATCTTACTGTTAAATTGTGTGATTTCAAAACTTTTTTAACCACTGCTTGGATCCTGCATGTTACACAAACGTGGCAGTGGAGATCAGTTAGGAAAAAAAACTGAAGTATCAGCACAGAAAAGCACTAGCAGAATTCTTTAAAAGTGTCCAAAGGGGAGGGCAGAAGTTATTTTGGGGGGAAACCAAGATGAATGAGAATTTCTGAAGAGAGGCATTTAGCTTACAAAGTCTAAAAAAGCCCCTCCACCTTAAAATACTTATTTACAAAGATTCAAGGGCAGTGGATGTAAAAGTCCAGTTGAGATGGTTTTGGTTGTGTCTTTCAATGAAGTGTCCAAACATCTGCCTGTCCCCCCAAAAGTGACATTAACACTGCCCGCAAAGCAAAGAGAAAAAAAAAAATCCATTGTGCAGTAATTGAGTAATTATTTAAAAAAAAAAAATTCTGCCAAGACCATATTCTTATCATACACAGAGAAAATAAAAAAAGGTTACAGCCGGCTGTAGCTTTGTCATCAACATGTAATGGTGTGGAACTGTCTGAGGACCATGATCATTTCTGCCAAGTGATGCCTGCATTGTGCAGCACAGAATCACCGAATGGTTGGAGTTGGAAGGGACCTTAAAGACCCCCCAGTGCCACCCCCTGCCCTGGGCAGGGACACCTCCCACAAGACCACGTTGCTCCAAGTCCCCTCCAGGGATGGGGCAGCCACAGCTTCTCGGGCCAACCTGTTCCAGGCTCTCACCACCCTCACACCAAACAAGTTCTTCCCCACATCTCAGCTCCATCTCCCCTCTTTCACTGTCAAACCCTTCCCCCTCCTCCTGTGGCTCCCCTCCCCGATCCAGAGTCCCTGCCCATCTCTCCTGGAGCCCCTTGAGGGACTGGAAGGGGCTCGAAGGTCTCCCTAGAGCCTTCTCTTCTCCAGGCTGAACCCTTCCAACTCTCTCAGCCTGTCCTCACAGCCCTCGCAGCATCTTTGTGGCTTCCTCTGGCCTCACTCCAACAGGTTCATGTCCTTTCTGTGACAAGGACTCCAGACCTGGACACAGTATTCCGTTCCTTCCCTAAACAATGCACAGAAATTGCATTTTCCAGCTGAAACCCAAACATTCCAATTGGTCAAAAAAACCCAACAACACACCACCAGCTTCAAGAGCACGAAGGCAGACAGGCAGTTTTGGGAAGAAGATTTCTTATTTCCTGAGATGACAACCAACCACATGCCCCAAGGCCCTGGGGAGTGAGCCATGGGGTGAGCTGTGGAGAGTTTCAAACTGTACAGCCAAGGGGTCAATGGACCACCAGGCTTTTGGGCACTCGAGATCCATGGTGACATGTCACCTATGTTAACAGGGCCTTGCACACCTTCCAAAAAAAGCTTCAAGATGTTCAAAGATGAAGGACCACTCTCCGTCTCAGGCTTTCAAGCTTGTGACGTTCAGCACACCAGAAGCACAAAGGTTTCTGGATTCCCCAAAATACAATGGGCACGTTGTCCCAGAGGCCGAAGAACAAATTTTTCCAGGTTCTGTGGCTCTTTACCCACTTGCTCAAGGTGAAGTTCCCAGACAGGTCCGCCCTGAACACGTCATTTTTCTGCAGAACATTTTCATGCAATAACACGATTAGAATAGAATAAGTATCTGTTTCAACACACGACACACCGAAAACAGACAAAGCCACCCTACGAAAACAAACCATGTACAACTGGGAACTCCCTTCTGGCTACTATTTGAAGAACTGTCAGTCAACCCAGAGCATGAACACTATTACCTAAGGGGGAGTTTTCACAACCCGGCTGAGTCAGGCTGAGTCGGTGCTGCCAAAAGGAGCAGTCCTGCCTCTCCCCCCAGCCCTGGCGTTCCTGCTCTTTCTTCTGTTATGGATCCCAGAGCCTCCTGAGGTCTCCCAAGCCACCTGGGATCACCGAACTGCTTAAAAAATATAAATACATACTCTTTTTCTTGCTGGGTTAGTTTTCTGCCAGCTGGGTGAGCTAAATCACAGACGTCAGATGAGCCCCAGAGCTGGCACGAGGATGATGGAAAGCAGTTCTGCCTCCAGAAGAAGCAAGATGCTCCATTCTTCAGATGGTTAAAGTGGCTCAGCCATCCTGTGGAAACAGACCCTACCACAGCAAGTCCTGCCTTCCATCGTGGAAACAAAAAAAAAAGGCAGTATTTCAGATCTAAACGTAGCCTCCACTCTAGATATTATACAAATCAATAAAAATAGGAAACGCTCCTTTTTGTTATTATCAGTAGGCTGTAGGAAACTAGAGATTAATACCTATTTTTAATTTTCTTCCTTTTCTTCCTAAAGGGTCAGCAGTGCAACTAGCTTGCTGTCTTCTGCTTTCTCCTCGGGAGAAACTTGTTTTCACTTTTACTTTGGCAGCCCCCGGGGCTCAGAGAAGTGAACACCCGCTACACAAAGCCCAACGGCTGCGTCCAGGGAGCCATCTCTGGAAGTAAAACAGCATTGGTCCGGATGACAGCTCTTTCAGGGCTTCCATAAACTGGCTTTAATAATTACTATGGCCAAGTATTTTAATGAAACATCTGAACTTCTACTTGATCAATGCAAAGAATCCACCCAAGTATTAAATTTCTCGGGGGGAAGAGCAGTAAAAAAGTAGGTAAGGTCAAGCAATTTTTTATAGATTTTACGTGAGCCTTGAACATGAGGAATTTTGCAGATATGAGACCTGAAACAATCACACTGATATTCTTTCCCATATCCAGCCATATTCCTCCCTACCTCCACTTTCAACTCAGAAAAAAGCACAAACCAACCGTGTCATCCTGCTGTCTCCCAAGAAAACAATGAAACAACCCATCACACACAACGGGCTGTGTCACCAGATACCTATTTAACTGGTTGGAAACTGGGAGATGAAATTCTAGGTCACAAAGACCTGAACTCCTGTATCTGACAAGCAACCGCTCCGGTAGATTAATGATTTTCACAAAACAAGAGAGAATTCAGTTTCCATGATGCAGTTACTGCTCTATGTGTCCTCCACTCGGGAGTGTGTCCTATATTTGGGACCCGAAATCCTCACACTGTGATCAGCCCACCATCATTTAGCAGCCTGATGTGCAGAAAAACTAGAAGGGAAAAAAAAATCCAGGGCCACGGACACAACATTACACCATTTTCTTCCCTGCAGACACTACCTCTGTCTGGAAGACAACTGGTTTTGTGTTTCCTTTGAGAAGAGGCGAGGACCACAGGAGGACCACCCGAGGTGAAATGATGCCTGCATTGAAGGAATGGGGTGAGAACAGGGGGCTTTGCCTTAATCACGGGAAGATCCGAGTGGAGTCCCCTGGAGTTCAGCGTTTATGTTGGATGAAGGATGTAAGAGAGAGATTCTGAGTCTCTCCTTGAATTTATTTCTGAATTCTAAATTCTTTTTTTATCAGGGTGGGGAGCCACAGAAGGAGGGGGAAGGGTTTTAAACTGAAAGAGGGGAGATGGAGATGACATGTTGAAAGGGGAAGAACTTGTTTGGTGTGAGGGTGGTGAGAGCCTGGCCCAGGTTGGTCCAAGAAGCTGTGGCTGCCCCATCCCTGGAGGGGTTCAAGACCAGGTTGAAGGGGGCTTGGAGCAACCTGGTGTGGTGGGAGGCATCCCTGCCCAGGGCAGGGGGTTGGAACTCGATGATCCTTAAGGTCCCTTCCAACTTGACCCATTCTATGATTCTAAATTAATAAAAAAACATTATCAAAAGTGATCAGACTACAAGTGTGTTGTGAAGCATCATTCCTTTCTCCCCATCTGCTGCTTTAATCATGATTGCAATCAAAAGTAATGAAAATACAATGCATCTCAGAATTAGTAGCTCTTCATTACTGTCCCAGAATCCCAACTTTAAAGCTCAGGACAGACCACAGAAACATTACTGCTGTATTAATACCCAATCAAACCCTTTCAAACCTTTGTCACAAGAGGTCTTGGATTTAAGAAAGGGGCCCTCAGTTGCACAGATGTGCAAATAATGACGTTTTTTCACCATGTTGCTCCTAATACATGGGTGCCAGGTGAGTACATCCAAAACCCAAAGCCCCAGCAGCACATCAGAGAACGGGGTTCAGTAAACAACCTGACCACCTTTTGATCTACCATGTGTTAGTTTAAACCATCCCTACCAGCCCTACCACCATTCCCAGGGATCCAGCAGGAAAACAGGATTATTTTCTTATCTCGACCCACACGGCATGGATTTATTTACCTGTATTAACCTGAGACATGGCCGTTCTCATCCGAGTTCTGCGTTACCTCCCGTCCTCCCAGTTGCTTCCCACAAAACTAAGTGTCATTTTGTGCTAATCGGTGACAAGTGAACCAGAAAGGCAAGAATGGCAGGGATCCAGCTGACTCATTAATACCAGTGTAACGGATTAACCCTTTTGCATTGTCTCTCTCTCCCCCCTCTCTCTCCCCCCAATTAGTCAGCATCAAAGAGGTTTGAGACTCCACGCATCGGAAACATAAAATGGGACAAAGTGTTTGGAAACAAAGGATAACTTCTTGGAGCAACATCATATTCTGCCACAAGGGCTGTTATCTTCAGATTACTTGGGAATAGTATTTTTTTAAAAAGTTACGGTAAACTTTATGTAAAAAGGCAGCAAGAGAATGGAATAGCCCTTCTGGAAAGGGCGAAATGTTCTAATCTGTATAATTAATCCATAACAAACTTGTGGTGTACATAAAGAATGTATAGTTCAGCACGAAATGTACAACCAGCCACTCCAGGCTCAAAATAGTTATTAACTGTGACTATAAAATTACTACAGAATGTTTAAACTCAACTTTTTTTTTTTTTTTTTAACATATGGTCAGCACTTTCTGATTTGTGATGCGAAACAAGATATTTTTGGTTTAGTCAAACACTGCTATTTAGAAAAATCCCTTCTAAAACAAACTGTCAGCCTGAGGTTTTACAATAGATGAGATGGAGCGCTGATTTCCCCAGTACTTACCTGCTTTAAAAAGTTTTTCTCAACGTGTAACTGCCATAACTGCCACCAAAGATTAATGACTCCTCTCAGTGGCCCTGGGAGCCTTCTATTCCATTTGATAAAATACAGGCGTCTTTATTCCTTAAAACAGGCATTTGTATGAACATGTGATGTATATACCTACAGTCAGACAACCAACGCATCCCAGGCAATTTGAGAAAGAGACCTCAATTATATTTGGAATAATGTTATTGGAAAAGTGGGGCATTTCTCCACGTGCAGTTATGCACACACTTCCCCCAAACCTGGATTATTGCACGGTACAACTTGAACGATAACGCCGAGGACTTAAACCCTGTTTTATGCAATATGTGTAAGAACAGCTCCGTACATAAAATGTTTCACTGCGGAGTAAGCTCTTGCCTGTATAAATGCTTCTCATCCTTTTAAATATTCAGCTACAGTTTAGTTTTGCTTTTAAAACATCCACCCCAGCATTGATATTTGCTTCACATCGCCTGTCCCAATTACCCTACAGCTGCCTGGCAGGGCAGAGCTGGCCACCTCCATCACCACCAACCACCCCGGAATCTGAAGTTCTTGATTAAAAAGCGAGCGGTTTTGTGAGCCACCGCAGCTGCTCCGTCTCCCAACCCAAGCACCATTCAGCTGGGAAGAATGGCACCGCCTCGGAATTGTTCTTCCGGAGAGTTTGCACAATAAAAACAAACCCCACCGCTTCCAAATTTTCAAAGACTTTAAAAAAGAAGCAAAAAAAAAAAAAAAAAAAGTCTTCACTATTCTGGAAACAAGTGTTTTCTTTTTACTCCGAGCTTTTGATTTCGACGTCAGTGTTTCTCTATGAATAAAAAACAAAACCCAACCCAAGCCCTCCCCCGGGCACACACCCCCCACATGGGGGCCTGGAGATACTTTTCATGATCATCTCCAGTGAGTTTGCACATATATTAAATAGAAACTGCAATTCTTGACTCTAAAAAAAAACTACTTGCAAAGATATGGCTAATCAGCTGATCACTACTAGCCTATTCAGTGACAGGATAACTCATGGAAGTAATAACAATAATCGTTTTATTTATTATTTTCATATATTTTTATAATATTCTCTTATCCTCCTCATTATTATTGATATTGATATACATTAACACAACGATAAAAAAATTGTCATTTCCCTCATCAAGACAAAACATCAATCAACTGCCCATCACGTGCTCTCCAAGACCATCCGTTTCCCTACACCATATGAAATAAAACAATCTCATCACAGTCAATGTGCAGCAAATTCAGGCAGAATACACAATTTGGATGAAAGCCATGGTTAGTACAACTTTCAATGTGTAGCTTCTGTATGTGTCAACTTGTTTTTTTAGATAACCACGACAAAAGGTAGGTGCTCCTAATAAGAAAAAACCATAAGACAGGCAAAATACACCCCTAAAAATGCTGACACAGAACCAAAATGATAACCTAAAAACACTTGCTTGGTGTCAGGCTGTATATGTCCAGGAAACACTCTGCAGTTAAATTTTATACTTCAAAACTAGTGAATGCCTACTCTGAATATCCGTTTTTAGTTATTTGGCTACCTGAAATTTATTTGATGTTTTTATCTAAAAATAAGTTGGATGTAGCTGAAAACACATTCAAATGAAATTATTCAGCAGTTTTCCCTAAGCTGATGTTGACCGGTGCAAAAATGAGAAGCAACTCCTTCAAGGTGTTTAAATTGACTCATTTCCCACTAATGAAAAAAAAAAAAAGCTGAGCTGCATTAAGGATTTTTCTTTAAAATATTGTGTTTAGCTTCCTTATCACCATTTCATTTACTTTGCCTTTACCCTGGGCCAGATTAGAAACAGCTGGTTAAGAATACACTAGACATTACACAAGGCTTCAGAATATTGTAATTTTTAGCCTATAAAAGAGGAAAAAATCAAAAAACTTAGTATTACTTTTCATTCTACCTTGAGGAGTTGGAAGAGGTTTGATTTTGTGTTGCCAATGAATGCGGATTTGGTTTAGCCTACATGGATCACTGCAGCATTTTACAATGATTACAAGCAAATTGGACTATTTGTTGCTTTTTTGGTGTAGTCTGAAAGCAGTAACTCAGAGTAACAAGCTAACATCGCTGAATATATTTGGAGTATTTCTTTACAAAACATCTCAGTATTTTAAGAACTAGTTGGTGGATTCAGCTTCAGAAGGTAATACACTCAATATGAAAAGGTTAAGAGATTTGTAAATTGTTTTTAAAGGTGTTTTTTTTCCAGTCTGTTCTGTAAACAAAAAAAAAAGACATTGTGAAAAAGGAAGAGAAAGCGAATGTTTATCTGCAAATGATAATTTTCAATTTCAATGGAAATATTACTTTCACTTTGAAAACCTTCTATTTCATATTACAGAAATGATTTGTTTGGGGCTTTTTTTGGGGGTTTGTGTTTTCTATGGACAAGTTCTGACCCTAAGAAAAATAAGATTTCACAATGTTCTTCCCACAGCTCGTGTCTCAAAGTTATTGTGCCACTTCCAGGTTGTTTTGTTGTTTGTTTTTTTTTAAAAAAAAAGTTTTTGAAGCAGTTAAATTCAGCCCAACTTTTGAACTTCTTGAAGCAAAACTACAGGTTTCATTTTAGAAGTTACTCCTTAGGAGCTGCCACACTCTATGTTTACTTTGGCCAAGATAGCATATAAAATAGCATAAGTATTGAATAGTCGTACTTCTAGGAACAAAAGTTAATGATTGGAATCTATATTTGATTTTTTACTCTAGTATATATATGTATCTGAAGGAGGAATCCTGCCCTACCTCCAGTTTTCAGCTGGAGAAGACAGGGAAGGCACAGGTTGTTTGGAGGCCACACAACGTTCTGAGGAGGAGACTTCAACTCATCACGGCACCCACCAAATCTAGGTCAATGGACCCAACACCCTGGTGTTCCCCAGCCCTTCCTCTAATAGTAATAGGTTCCTGAAATTCAGGTAACATTGTAACTCAGTCAAGAGACAGTGATTAATTTTGAAACAAGCTAGATACAGTGTCATTTACTATGAAAAGCAATAAAATCCCAAGCGTTTCCCTCCCATTTAGTATTACTGTATTTTAAGGTTGAGTCCTGACTGAAATAATCCAGGATTAAAGCCATTTAAAGCACATGAACCCTTTTTTTCCTTAATCATCTGCACTTCCATTAATTTGTTGAAAGAGTATAATACCCCAGATTCAAAAGCTACAACATGTTTTCCATTACGAAAACCCCTTGTAAAAGCCCTTTTTGGTATGGACAAATGAAAGAAAAGAGATAATTTCAAGAGGCAACAGAATGACTTCAGTGCCACCACACTAATATTATCAATAAATGGATATATATGGCAAAAAACCCACCAGTTTCTTCGTGCTGCAATGGAACATTTTCCATCCTTCGTAATATAACTTGTACCTGAAGGCTTCAGCCAATGTTCTAAGAGTCACCCTCCTGGAGAGGTTTCTCCCTTCAAATTTCATGAAGACAACTCACCACCCAGCCTGCACCGTCACCTCCTTCCTCCAGCATCAGATCGGTGGCCAAGAGGCTTCCGCGCGCTTTCATTCCCACTTCTCACTAAATCTGCAGCATTTCAGAGAACTGGCAAGGGCTGATTTTATCACACATGCATTTTAGAGATTAGAGAAGTGAAGTAACATGCAGAGAACCAGCCAAGTGCAGCCTGCAAGCTCCCATTTAACCAAGAAAACTTCTGTTCTAAGTCTCTTAGTCTAATGAAGCCATGCAAACGTGAAATTGCTGGATCGGAAAGGGCTAAATGTTTTTTAAAACTGTATTTTATGGTACAGAAGAAAAAATGCACAATATTGCTGCCATGTAAAAGTTAAGGCAAATGGGAACCAACACTGGAGAAGACCATGTTCCCTTGAACTATGAGCCTCAGCTTAAATCGGCTCCTCTTGATGGCAATATCTGTCTTTGAGGACTGTTCCTAGCAGAACAAAAAAGCCACCCCTTCGTTCAATACCTGCCGCTGCCTTTTTGCTCTTAATACAGCTTTTCTGTGCGTTTTTATCTCCCAGTTAGGCCACTTCCTTTCCACGCTCTCCTTGCTACTCTCCAACTTTGCTCAAATAACAGCAGCAGAACGTCCCTGTATTTTTACTGCGGCTCAAAACACACGACCTCCAAATGGTACCTTAAGCTGATGATACAGAGTATTTACCTGAAGTGACATAATTGTGTTTCTAATAAATTATGTACCAATCCTGGAGCATTTTTTTATGAGGTGAAGCTGACGGACTTGGGTCTGTTTAGTCTGGAGAAGAGAAGACTGAGGGGGGATCTGATCAACACCTATAAATACTTCAAGGGTG